>OY787626.1:3799437-4442487 GCA_963678935.1 Umbilicus rupestris | reverse complement strand
TGCAAGATGCTCATATCACTCCCCTCAAAATTTGTTATGAAAGTTACCACAATAGAGGAAACTCAAGCTATCAAGAACATGAGGCTGGAACCACTCATTGGTTCTCTGAAGCAATTTGAGATGAAGCTGTTAGAGGAAGCTCCACCATCCCGTATGAAGAAAATTGGGCTGAAAAACTGAAACAAAGGTCAGATAAGGATCGTCTGAGGAGATGTCGCAGCAACTTGCACCGCTGGCCAAAAACTTTAGAAAGATTATGAAGATATTTGACCAGAAACCTCATATACTGGACAACAGTCTGGCCCCAGAAATTGGTTTTGGAGAGGAGGAGATTTTCCAAGGAAGAATAGGACTGCTGATCAAAATAGTGAAGAACAAAAAGATAGGTAGAAGGGAATTCCCCGCTGAGGATGTAAAGGTTTAGGGCGCTGAACTTCTACTATAGGGCGCTGAACTTCTACTATAGCTCCGTGCTCCAGGAACTGCTACAGCAGGAGCTTGTTCACGTGAGCTGGTTTTGTCAAAGACTGCCACACAGCATCATCAATCTCCCCCTTGGCATTTTGACAAAACCCCTTCTATGATTTGATTGATTCTCCTTAGGTCCCTCGACTCCCCTCTTGATCTTGTCATCCTCTCCCTTTTTGGAACATATGCCAAAAGGAAAAGAAGCGGACTGGATTATGGCGCCAAAGCACAGAGACCAAGAGAGGATCTCAGGTCTTCGAATCTAACTGCATCCAGTGGCTTGGTGAAGATATCTACAAGTTGTTTCTCGGTCACCACGTGCTGGAGAGCAATAATCTTCTTTTATACCAAATCTCTGATGAAGTGATGCCGAATATCAATGTGTTTGGTCCTGCTATGCTGAACAGGGTTCTTGGAAATGATGATAGCACTTATGTTGTCACAGTAGAGGACCATTACTCCCTGATCGAGGCCATACTCAGCTAACATCTGTTTCATCCAGATCATTTGTGCACCGCAACTTCCTGTTGCAATGTACTCTGCCTCAGCCGTGGAAAAGGAAATGCTGTTTTGTTTCCTAATGAACCAGGATATCAAGTTGTTTCCTAGGAAGAAGCATCCTCCAGATGTGCTCTTCTTATCCTCAGCGCATCCTGCCCAGTCTGCATCACTATATCCTGCGAGATTTGCATTTGTATCCTTAGTGTACCACAAGCCATAGTTAATTGTACCTCCGACATACCGCATGATCATTTTCACGAGCTGCTGGAGACTTTCTTTTGGGCCGGCTTGGAACCTTGCACATACCCCTACCGCAAAGGAGATGTTGAGACGGCTTGCAGTCAGATACAACAAACTGCTTTACCAGATGTTGGGACCTTGATCCGAAGACAATGTCATCTACATAAATCTAGGCGATGATCACATCTGACTTGGTTTTTTTTCACAAAGAGTATTTTGTCAGCTCCCCGCTTTCATATCCATGATTTTCAAGGAAGATGGTCAGTCGTTCATACCATGCTCTAGGAGCCTGTTTGAGCCCATACAGGGCTTTCTTCAGCTTATACACATGCTCCGGGTAATGAGGGTCTTCAAACCCTTTCAGTTGAGCTACATAAACTTCTTCGGAGAGCTCACCGTTCAGAAATGCACTTTTGACATCCATTTGATACAGCTTAAATCTGAGGTAGCATGACATGGCCAGGAGCAGTTTAATAGCTTCCAACCGAGCAACTGGTGCAAAGGTTTCATCGAAATCCAGACCTTCAATTTGTGTGTACCCTTGTGTCACCAACCTGGCTTTATTTCTTGTGATGTTTCCCTTCTCATCAGTCTTGTTTTTGAAAATCCACTTGGTACCTACTACTAAACAACTACTCACTCATGGTGAGTTTGAAACAAAACATAATGAAATTGTTCAACAAAGAAATTGAAACAAAACATTAGTAAATTTTTTAACAAACAAAACAAATTGTTTGACTCTTGATGACGCTTGCATGACACCTTGAACTTTCGCAATGCCTACCGCACCTTGCCGGAGCCTCTTCGTGCATCATTAAGTCGATCAGATATTCTATTCTAGCTCTAGGTCATCAAGGAGTGCTGAAGCAGAATCGGGTGCTTGGTTTCTGTATTTCGCCCATTCTTCAGATAGTGCTCCAGCTTCTAATCTTCAGGGATTGCTGAAGCAGAATCTTGTCCAAGCTGTTTAGTTTTTTGATTGTTGTAGATACTTGAGGGGAGGGGTATTTTGGTCTTTTGACATGTGTCTTCTCTTTTTTTCCCCAGTAAATGTTATTGGTGAACAGTTTTGAAAAGTAGTAGATTTTTCCAGGAGCTTCTCTCTATTTTGCCGAGTTCTTCGTTCCTTCCTAGAGTTCGATCAAATCGTTGCCCTGTTGGCTGAATTCTCTTGTTGAATCAACAGAAATAGGAAGGATTCAAGACGGTATTCGTGCGCGAATCAACGTTCTAGATTTGGTTCGATTTCTTCTCAAACTCCTCTGCATCACTGTCTCTCCGTGGCCATTTGAAACGGGAAGAAAAGACATATAACAAGGTCAACGTATAGCTGCTAAAAATCGTGAATTCTTCTGAGTTCAAGTGTTGGGTGACGGACCTCAGCTTCAACATTCCAATAAGTGATTGTCCGCAAACTTTGCTGCATCATAACTAGTATCAGGAGCTAAAATCATCAGCCAGTATGCCGCGAAGGAGTACACGCATCCAGTAAAAAAGTGCATTGGAGCTGGTCGTAGGCTGAGAGACTCGAGCGGTCCCTTGCGGAGCATGTATGTCTTGTATCAAATTCACCATGAGTGAGTTGTCGTTTAGTAGTAGGGATCCTTGTAGATCCCTTAGGTTAGATTGTAACGCAAAACATGCAATTTCTTATTATGAATGAGGTTTTTGATTGAAAATTTCTATGCTTTATCTTCATGTTAACTTTATGCGCACTAAGTGTTTGATGAAACACATGAATGAGTATGAATTAATAAAACACCTAAGGATGGAATGAGAATTGAACTTAGGTTGTTTAGAGGATCAAGCATGTTTATTTTAGATTGCGTTTGTGCGCGAGAGTGACACTCACATTTTATTATGCTAAGCATATAGCGGACTTTAGTTACCGATCAACAGAGTCGAGAGGTTGAGATTAAGGGATTATTGTTCTACACGGTTCAACAGAGCGAGGGTTTGAGAACCATGTTCTTTAAGTATCATTCCCACTCTAGAGAAGGAGCTAGAGTTGAATCTAGATTGTGTGATACTTTACCCTATAACTATCAATCAAATTACCTTATGCATGTATTGTTGTTTTCAGTTGCTAATCGCATGACCTAGGGGTGAAATAGGATTCAGACTATGTTTTCTCTATTGCTGTATTTCAAACCAAATTCAAACTTGTCTTTAGCACTCACTAGAGATACTTCGCCTAGAGGATAAAAACCCAATTTCTCTTTAGTAGACTTGCATTAAGCATTACTATCTACCTTAATACTAATCTAGGCTTTTTTCTTGGGTTCGACCTAAGGTCACTCGAGTTATAAATATTATTTACTTAGCGTGATTGGACTAAACTTTACTACCACAAATTCGACAACGTCAAAATGGCACCGTTGCCGGGGATTAGCCATTAGACTAGTTTCCTTTTTAGTATTACTTTAGTTAGTCTACTTCAATTTTTTTTTTCTCTTTGTTGATCTTGATTGCGTGCTATTTCTGCCTACTTTGATTTAAGTGCACACTTATTGGCGCATTCTTCGATTGCTTCGTAGGTGTTTGAATGCAAACCAGATCGAGTACGAAAAGGGCATAAGAACAAGCTTCTCAATCAACACTAGATTTTTATACTCCTCCACAAATTCAAGTTGGTAAACCAACAATAGAGATTATGGATCAACCACCAGCAAGAATTATGGATCAATCGAACCCTAGGAGGTTAGAAAATGCTATTCGTCCGTAAGAGGACTATGAATGACCGGTTGGGGAATATATTGCCCCAACCATCAGACATTATGTATCACCCATATACTTGGAAGAATGTGCTGATAAAGAGTTCGAGATAAAGTCGGCGCTTCTCCACGTTTTAGCCGCAAATAAGTTCGAAAGGTATGGAGGAGCAATGACGGATTTGAGAGCCTCCTATGGTTTCTAAATTATAGACAAGATAGGGCGGAATTCGCATCAGTGGTGTGGAAAGAGGAACCATGATCGCGCGTCGTTGTGCGCGTCAAATATAATCCTTCCTCTTCCACGTAGTACAGCTGTTAAGTAAGGGTCGATCTCCACAGGGAGCAAGTAGTTCAGTTTTAGCCAGTATCCTACACTTACGAAGATTGGGGGGGTGAGTGATTGCTTGGGGTTGCGCGATGCGCAAGTAATCAGTTGTAAAACGCAGAGAATTTGCACTAGACGTGCGCAGGCAGTAGAGATTAAGTACTATGACTATGAGGAGTATTGGGCAGACAATCCTCTATGAGTGCATTCCTTATCATTGACTCTAATATGTCTATAGCTTGATTTCACTTGGGTTAGTGTCCGGTCAAGGCTTCCTAACACGTGCGCATGTTCCGTTCAAAGTTCATGTGCTATTAATCCCTAGAACTAGACTAAAACAGCTACGAATCCGTTCAAGGTAGCAACTGATCACCCTAGCTCGTTACTCCTAGTTGTCACCGTCAAGCTATCAACTTGTTTAACATATGACGAGCAAGCAACAAGAGTAAGATTGCGGTTCAAGGCTTCCCCTACTCATGCAACTAGCTGTCTCCGTATGCACAGAGTTAATACAAGCAAGCAAACTACGCATTACGCTCAAGTCTCAAAGGAAATACATCATAGATTCATGCCCAACCAACACTAAGCGTTTAGCTAGACATGCTAGTGATAAACATCATAGAATAGTAAAATAAGGTCTAATGTATCTGAGAAACAAGTAGCAAACAGTGCGTGCAGTATGTCTCTCGGTTGGCGCAGTCGGCTGGCGCAAGTCCTCTCAACAAGTCCGTGTGTTTTCCAGTCCTGGTGCGTAGTGCCTCCTTGGTGTACCTCTGATGATGATGAGTATGCATGAAACCCTAGCCTTCTTCTCTTCTTTATATACTACTCTGGGGTCCATCGTTGGCAACTTTCAAATCTGGTCATGTCAGGATTAGGAAGCACTGGACTCTGCGCTTGGCGCACGGCGTGTGTGTAGCGCAATCGGTCGGCGCAACTCTGCTGTGCCTCGCCATTTCTTCTGTTTGCGTCGCTAGCTCCGCAGGCTGTATGATGCGCGTCCTAAATGCTGCCTGTTAGCGCGTATCCGGCTTAGGCCCTTGTTTTGCCCTGAAATACAAAAACATTGGAAACCAGTAATCTTGTACATAAAATAATGCAAACAAGCATAGGGTTATGATCTAAATAATGCGTATAAATAGGGTCTATCAAACCCCCCACACTTGCCCCTTGTTCGTCCTCGAACAAGCACTCAAGCACGGATACCATTACCTCTCTGGAGTCTAGCGCACAGTCTTGCACTCTGGCGCGGTCTGCGCTGCTGAACACCTTGCGCTGCTCTACCACCTGCGCACATCTGCTCTGAACAGTTTCAAGTATAGTAATTTCGAAATTCATTACCTCTCAGCTGGGATGAAAAATCATTTCGGATGGCTGGGAGATAGCTCTTCATAGGCTTCAGGTTGTCAGCTCTTGCTCCGAGGATGGGTATATGGTTAACAGCGCAAGCTTGTGCCGATGCGTGATTTTTCCGCGTACTTCCTGGGAACTCAAGCCTTGTGATGATTTTTTTTCTGTGGTCTTTGCGCACGCTGGTGCTTATCAGTGCGCATGCTGATTCTTTTGTGGCGCGTATCATCTGCTGATATTTTTCTTTTGTACAGCTTTGTCTATGGTTCCTATCTTCCCAGAACGGTTCCAGTCTCGGCCTCCGGATAACAGCTATGGAACACCGCCCCGCTCTCCCTCCTTGGTCTATCTGCGCAGGTCGGTGCACGCGTTTACACCCGCGCCCGCCTTCCTTAGCTCGACTTCCAGAGGGAAGGTGGTCTCTTTTCCCACCTCGCCACGCTTTGGGTATTTCGCCTTTGGCATCTGCGTGACCGAGCGCACTCTCTTGTTCCGAAGGTTGCGAAGCACAGGCCTCCACTCGCGCTCTCGACCATATACCACTCCTCTGAAACGCGAACGACTAATCGCCTCTCTGGAGCATTTCTATCAACTCCATATCCCCTGTATATCCCAACTAACAGGAGCAGAAAAACGAAAAAATATACTAAAACAGTTGATAGCAGCGCATGGCGCAACATGGATAGCGCAAACAAGCTGAACAGTGCGCGCACCCCGCACACAAGCGCACTACTGCTACTGTTTCCTTCAATTAAACTAAGCTACACTAAAATGCTAAAAAAAACGTGAAATGTAAATGTAACGCTCCCCCCCACACTTAAACAGAGACGTGTCCCCACGACTCAAGCTCAAGCGCACGAGGGTCGCGCGCATGCATGCAAGCAAAAATAAAGAACATAAAAACGAAGAACATATAAAAGTAAAACGAGTCGGGTTACCTCCCGACAAGTGCCTTTTTTTAACGTCGTTGGCTCGACTGTACCTCGTTACGTGCCAAAATGTGTGTTAGCGACCTCCCCCACCCTTGCTCCTGAGTGATCCTGCGCTTGTGCATGCGCTGCGATCTCATTGGTCCTGCGCAAAGGATAAAAAGGGTAGTCAGCATGGATATTATGAGTAACGAGGGCAGATGATGAGGAAGAAGAAATGTGAGCAATAGTCTCCAGTTCTCCCTCTGGTGCATCTGGTGATGACTCTGGCGCAGCTTCCTGCGCATCTGTAATTTCAGGCTCCGCTAAGTCAATGTCGTGCGCTGTGCCGTCCCAAGGTTCTCCGAGATACCATTTGACTCTCTGCCCATTGACCTGAAAACGATGCCGGTGCTCGTTTTCTAACTCGATTGTTCCGTAGGGGAAAACCTTGGTGACTCTGTACGGTCCTGTCCATTTGCTGCGCAGCTTTCCAGGCATGAGCTTCAGGCCTGATGAGAATAATAATACCTGGTCGCCTGACGTGAAAGTGCGTCTGAGGATATGCTTGTCATGAAACGCCTTTGTCCGCTCCTTGTAATCGCGCAGTCCCTCATAGGCATCCAGGCGCAGCTCCTCTAATTCGCTGAGCTCAAAGGCGCGCTCCTTCCCGGCCTCGTCTAGGTTCAGGTTGCAAATGCGTAAGGCCCAATATGCTTTGTGCTCTAGCTCTACTGGCAGATGGCATGCTTTTCCATAGACCAACCGGAATGGTGAAGTCCCGATGGGTGTCTTATGCGCAGTGCGGTATGCCCACAGCGCATCGTCCAGGCGCTGGCTCCAATCCTTGCGCGAAGGTCTGACAGTCTTTTCCAGGATGCGCTTGATCTCTCTGTTGGAAACCTCGGCCTGTCCATTTGTCTGAGGATGATAGGCAGTGGACGTCTTGTGGCGCACTCCATAATGCTTGAAAACTTGCGCCACAATCCTGTTGCAAAAATGCGTCCCCTGGTCGCTGATGACTCCCTTAGGTACCCCGTACCTGCAAAAGATATTAGTTTTCAGAAACTCAGCAACCGTCTTACCATCATCCTTCCGTGTGGCCTTAGCTTCGACCCATTTGGAGACATAGTCCACTGCCACCAATATGTACTCGTATCCGGCAGATGGAGGAAATGGCCCCATGAAGTCTATTCCCCATATATCAAACACTTCATCCACTAGGATCGGCGTCTGCGGCATCTCTTTGCGCGCTGATATGCCTCCTGTGCGCTGGCACCTATCACAATTCCTGTAGTGGTCATATGCATCTCGGACCTTTCTGCTTGTGCGCTTGGGACCAAAGTGTCCTCCACATGCGTGCGCATGACAAAACAGCAAAATAGAATTAATTTCATGGTCAGGAACGCAGCGCCTCAATATCTGGTCAGGTCCTATTCTAAGCATGTATGGATCATCCCAAATATAATGTTTGGACTCATGTTTTAATGGCATGCACTGGGTTTTATTGAAATGCGGAGGAAACGTACCTGTGACCAGGTAATTCGCAATGTGCGCATACCATGGTACCTTACCTGTCAGCGCCATCAGATGCTCGTCAGGGAATGTCTCCGTGATCTGCCCTGGCTCCTCCTCTTTTACGATCCTGCTCAGGTGGTCAACAACTGTATTCTCTGTGCCCTTCTTGTCTTTGATCTCCAAGTCGAATTCCTGAAGTAGGAGCACCCAGCGCATCAGGCGCGGCTTAGTCTCCTTCTTAGACATTAGGTAGCGGATGGCTGCGTGATCTGTGTATACGATGACCCTGGCGCCTAGAACATATGCACGGAACTTCTCAAGCGCAAACACAATTGCCAGAAGCTCCTTCTCCGTGGTGGTGTAGTTCCTCTGCGCAGCGTCCAGTGTGCGCGATGTATAGTAAATTGCGTGCGGCTTCTTGTCCACTCGCTGCCCCAAGACTGCACCTACTGCATAATCACTTGCGTCGCACATTAATTCAAATGGCAGGTTCCAGTCTGGCGCGCGCATCACTGGCGCACTGGTCAGCGCTTCCTTCAGCTTATCAAATGCTGCCCTGCACTCATCAGTAAAATCGAAGCACACATCCTTTTGCAAGAGGTTAGACAGGGGTATGCAAATTTTAGAGAAGACCTTTATAAATCGCCTGTAAAACCCGGCATGTCCTAAGAAAGACTTCACATCCCGCACGTTAGTGGCATAAGGTAAATTAGAAATAAGGTCTATCTTAGCTTTATCTACCTTGATCCCCTCCTCTGAGATGATATGTCCTAGTACTACACCATGCGTCACCATGAAATGACATTTTTCATAATTAAGCACTAGGTTCTTAGAAATGCAGCGCGCTAAGACTTTATCTAGATGAGTCAAGCATGCATCAAAGGTACCTCCATATACAGTAAAATCATCCATGAACACTTCTATGCATATACCAATCATATCAGAGAAAATGCTCATGACTAAGCGTTGGAACGTACCTGGTGCGTTGCACAGCCCAAATGACATGCGCCGAAACGCAAATGTACCGAATGGGCAGGTGAACGTGGTCTTCTCCTGATCCTCCGCAGCTATGGGTATCTGATTATACCCTGAATATCCGTCCAAGAAACAAAAATAGGGCTTACCTGCTAATCTGTCCAGCATCTGATCTATGAAGGGTAGCGGGAAATGGTCTTTGCGCGTAACTGCGTTAAGCTTCCTGTAGTCGATGCACATGCGCCATCCAGTCTGTATGCGCTTGGGAACTAGCTCGCCCTGCGCATTCTCTTCCACTGTGATGCCTCCTTTCTTAGGCACAACGTGCACTGGAGTAACCCATTTGCTGTCCGAGATGGGGTAGATGACTCCTGCGTCAAGCAACTTTAAAATCTCCTTCTGCACTACCTCCATCATATTTGGGTTTAATCTGCGCTGAGCCTCCCTGGATGGTTTGGCACCATCTTCCAACAGAATTCTATGCATGCAAACGTCTGGGCTTACTTCCGCAGGTCAGCAAGTGTCCATCCTATGGCGCGCTGGTTCTTGCGCAGCACCTGCTGTAAACGCACTTCCTGCTCCTCGTCTAATCCTTTCTTGATGATCACTGGCAGGGTGTCCTCACTTCCCAGGAAAATGTATTTGAGGTGTTCTGGGAGTTGCTTCAGCTCAACCTTGGGTGCCTGTTCAATAGAGGGCAAGATTTTATTAGCGGTGCAAATATGAACTATATCATGTACCTGTGTGGATTCTGGTTCAGCACTGCTCGGCTCGTTTTCCTGCTCCTCCAACTCTGCTTGTGCCAGTGGCTCTGGTCCTACTGTTGCGCTTGCGCATTGCGCATCTGTGACTAAATCATCCAAGCTGTCCATTTCGTGCACTGTGGCGTCCTCGTGTGGGTGCTGCATCCCTTTGAATATATTGAAATGGATTTCTTCGCCATCCACATCCATGGAGAGCGTGCCCCTCCACACGTCTATCTTTGTGCGCGCAGTCATAAGGAAAGGTCTGCCCAGTAGGATTTACGCACTGCTGGTGCTCGATTCGCCCTCCATTTCTAGCACATAAAAATCTGCTGGGAACACCAGCTCTCCTACGCGTACAAGAACGTCCTCTATCATGCCTGCAGGTTGTTTGCACGATCGATCCGCTAGCTGAATGGTGAGACCTGCAGGCTTTAGTGGTCCAAGGCGCAATGTCGCATATAGGGAATATGGTAACAAATTTATGGATGCGCCTAAATCAATCATGCAGTTGCTTACCGTGGTTTTACCTAGAGTGCATGGGATAGTGAATGTACCTGGATCTCGGCACTTAGGTGGTACTTTATGTTGCACGATCGCTGAGGCCTGCGCATTTAACATTACCTGTGCGCATTCGCCTTTCCGTCGCTTGTTTGTGCACAGCTCCTTCAAAAACTTGGCGTACCTGGGAATCTGCCGAACTGCTTCAATAAGGGGAATGTTGATTTCCACCTTACTGAATAACTCGTATAGTTCTTTGTCCTGCGCTTCCTTCCTAGCCAAGGGTGCCTGCACACGGAAAGGTGCAGGTATATTAGTACGATTCGTGCTCTTGTCTTTTAATTCTGTTATACCTGGCGCTTCGCCCTGCTGGCTCGTGGCTGGTACTTCTGGTTGCGCGTTCTGTTCTGGTTGCGCATTCTGTTCTGCTGATTCTGGGACTTGCGCAGCTGGTTGCGCGGGCGCCTTCGCGGTCTGCTCTGCTCCTATCGTGCGCCCAGTCCTCAGTGTTACTGCATTGACGCCTCCCTTGGGGTTCTGAATCACTTGCGAAGGCAGGTTGCCATCGCTCTTTTTTAGCTCATATACTGTGGTCGCAATCTGTGATAGCTGCTTTTCAATGGACTCGAACCTCTTGTCATATTTCTCATCATTTTTGCGCACTGTGTCGGCTAGCTGCCCCACGATATCTTCCAAGATCGCCTCGGTTGCTGGTTGTTATGTGCTGGTGCGTCAGTGCGGCGATGCGGTGGATTGTAGGGCGCAGCTTGTTGCGTCTGCTGTGGCGCGCGCTGATCTGTGGACTGCCTTTGGAAATTGTTCTCCTCCTTCCATCTGAATCCATTTGCGGCTAGTCCAAAACGCGGCTGGTTCTGTCTCTGTGGTCCTCTGTTATCCCATCCTCCAAGAGCATTGACATCTCCAATTTCTTCAAATAGTGTGGGACATTCATCAGTCTTGTGCTCGGTGGACCTGCAAAATTCACGTACCTTTGGCGCAACTGGTGGTGCGCTTTGCGCACTCATTAACTTCTGCAGCATGGCCTTCATTTCCTTGATCTCAGCGCTTGTTTCTACCTGATGCACAGAACGAGTACGACTATTTTCAAGTGTTAGCTGATGTCTTACCTGCCCAGCAGAGTCTTCTATCAGCTGCCACGCGTCTTCTGGATACATGTTGCAAATGTCGCCTCCTGCGCATGCGTTCAATAACCTCAGCTCCATGGGCAGCAGCCCATTCAGGAAGTTCTCTATCAGCACATTCTGGGGTAGGCCATGATTGTAGCAGTTGGCCTCTAGCTCCCTAAAACGCTCGTAATATTCTGACAGTGACTCCCCTGCGCTCTGCCTTGGCGCGGCCAGCTCTCTTCTGAGTAGCGCGATCTTTGCTGCGGGATAGAATTTGTCCAGGAATTTCTTCTGCAGCTGCTCCCATGTGTGAATGGATCCTGCGGGTAAGTTCATTAACCAATGTCTGGTTGTATCACATAGTGAAAATGGGAATGCCTTCATTTTCAGCGCTTCATCGCTTTCTCCTTCGGTCTTCATGTTTTCGCAAATGACTAGGAACTCTCGCACATGCTTGACTGGATTTTCATTATTCATCCCGTGAAACTTGGGCATGTGATGAATGAGCGAGCTCCTTAGTTCAAAATGTCCGTCTGGTGGAAGCACGATGCACCATGGCTGGTTGACAGTGATTGGGGCTGACATCTCGCGCACTGTTCTGCGTCGCGCAGCTTGTCGTGCGGGTGGCGCATTATACAGTTCAGCGGCCATCCTTGCTTCAACCTCGCGCTGCACTTCTTCTCTGAACAGGGCTGCGCGGTTATGTGCCCTTGCTTCCTCTGGGGTTCTGTCCCCTAAGTTGTCGCCTACGACACTGTCATCCTCCATGACCTGTTCTGAATCTCAAAGAAAATGAAATTAAAAGATAACTAATGCTGCTGCGTCTGTCAGTGCGCAACTAGAATCTGCGCAGCGCAACTGTTTCAAGGTTGCGTAGGCTAATGGTGATTGCGCGCTGTCAGAAACAACAACGAAAACAAAACAAACTGAAATAACTAGGTACTAAAAAGGAAAAACGTAAACTAACTAAAACTTAGCTGTGTTGCTCCCCGGCAACGGCGCCAAAATTTGATCGCGCGTCGTTGTGCGCGTCAAATATAATCTTTCCTCTTCCACTTAGTACAGCGGTTAAGTAAGGGTCAATCTCCACAGGGAGCAAGTAGTTCAGTTTTAGCCAGTATCCTACACTTACGAAGATTGGGGGGGGTGAGTGATTGCTTGGGGTTGCGCGATGCGCAAGTAATCAGTTGTAAAACGTAGAGAATTTGCACTAGACGTGCGCAGGCAGTAGAGATTAAGTACTATGACTATGAGGAGTATTGGGCAGACAATCCTCTATGAGTGCATTCCTTATCATTGACTCTAATATGTCTATAGCTTGATTTCACTTGGGTTAGTGTCCGGTCAAGGCTTCCTAACACGTGCGCATGTTCCGTTCAAAGTTCATGTGCTATTAATCCCTAGAACTAGACTAAAACAGCTACGAATCCGTTCAAGGTAGCAACTGATCACCCTAGCTCGTTACTCCTAGTTGTCACCGTCAAGCTATCAACTAGTTTAACATATGACGAGCAAGCAACAAGAGTAAGATTGCGATTCAAGGCTTCCCCTACTCATGCAACTAGCTATCTCCGTATGCACAGAGTTAATACAAGCAAGCAAACTACGCATTACGCTCAAGTCTCAAAGGAAATACATCATAGATTCATGCCCAACCAACACTAAGCGTTTAGCTAGACATGCTAGTGATAAACATCATAGAATAGTAAAATAAGGTCCAATGTATCTGAGAAACAAGTAGCAAACAGTGCGTGCAGTATGTCTCTCGGTTGGCGCAGTCGGTTGGCGCAAGTCCTCTCAACAAGTCCGTGTGTTTTCCAGTCCTGGTGCGTAGTGCCTCCTTGGTGTGCCTCTGATGATGATGAGTATGCATGAAACCCTAGCCTTCTTCTCTTCTTTATATACTGCTCTGGGGTCCATCCTTGGCAACTTCCAAATCTGGTCATGTCAGGATTAGGAAGCACTGAACTCTGCGCTTGGCGCACGGCGTGTGGGTAGCGCAATCGGTCGGCGCAACTCTGCTGTGCCTCGCCATTTCTTCTGTTTGCGCCGCTAGCTCCGCAGGCTGTATGATGCGCGTCCTAAATGCTGCCTGTTAGCGCGTATCCGGCTTAGGCCCTTGTTTTGCCCTGAAATACAAAAACACTGGAAACCAGTAATCTTGTACATAAAATAATGCAAACAAGCATAGGGTTATGATCTAAATAATGCGTATAAATAGGCTCTATCAAACCACCTAAAGAAGAAGGGAAAAGAGCATACATCCAAGGCTGTAACAAAGGAAAATTTCAACTCCCTAGCAAAGATGGTGAACTCTTTGGCACAATCAATCGGGAATTTAAATATCAACAAGAAGAGGGACCACCAGCAAGTATGCGGGATTTGTTCTAGCCTGACACATGATGATGACTCGTGCACTGCAAAGCATGCAGACGAATATGTGGATGTGAATTACATGGTCAGAAATCAAGGGAGAGAATACACGCCACCGAGCTAGCGGTTATCAGCTAAGGAACCCTCCAACCCATATGTGACGATCCAAACTTTCCGCGAAGAGCGCCACTGAATATAGAGCCCAAACCAGCACCGCTAAGGTTTGTACCGAGAAATCAGAATCAAGGAGCCTCCTCCAACACATATCAGCCAAGGAGCGACTGTCAAAGCGGCAATTATCAAAGGCCGGACAATTATATTCATCAAAATTAGGGAACGCACCAAAGGTACAAAGAGAAACAAAGCAATGAGGAACCGTCCCTGATTTCTATTTTCGCCCAATTAGCCGCGACTCAAGCACAACAGCAAAAGGACAATCAACTCATCCTTCAAAGGCTGGATCAGTTGCAAGCGCACAACAAGATGCTTGAAACACAGATTGCGCAACAAGCTAGTTTGTCTTCGAAATATCAAGGGAAGCTGCCATCGCAACCCAATGTGAACTCCTTCGAGAAAATCAATGCAATTACACTCAAAAGAGGGAGAGTTCTAGAAGAGCCGCAGCCAAAAGCCAAGGTGGGAAAGACAACAGATGGAGCTTTTGAAGAAGGGTCTTCGTCGCAGAAGCAAATTGATAGACGGGAGAAGGAAAAGCCGCAGGAGCCAGCGCCATATGTGCCGCCAATTCCCTTCAATCAAAAGCTCAAAAAGAAGAAGGGGGATATGCATTTCAAGCGTTTTGTTGACATCCTAAGGAAATTGCAGGTGACTCTACCATTTACAGAGGTACTTACTCAAATGCCTACATATGCTAAAATTTTGAAAGATATTATGTCTCATAGAAGGGAAATGCATGATTTAGACCATGTAGCTTTAGACGCAAATTGTTGTGCGATAATTCAGCGTGCCATGCCTAGAAAGCTTAGCGATCATGGTTCATTTTCTATTCCCATTTCTATTAGAGAAATTAGCATAGCTAGTGCATTGTGTAATCTGGGTGCTAGCATATCTTTAATGCATTATTCGCTTTTTCATAAGCTTGATATGGGAGAATTGACTCGAACCACGGTTAATTTGAGGTTAGCGGTTCGCTCTTCTAGGGTAAGGGAACCTAGTTGATTTAAATGTGTTAGATATGGATGAAGATAAGGAAATTCACATAATCCTAGATAGACCATTTTTGAACACGGTGAACGTTGTCGAAATTGTTGTAGTAAAAATACTAGTCCAATCACAGTGTTCAAACAATATTTATAATCCGAGTGACCTTGAGTTGAACCCAAGAGAAAAGCCTAGATTAGTTTAAAGCTAGCTAGTAATGCCTAATGCAAGTCTACTAAATAAAAGGGGAGGGGGGGGGGGGGGGGTTCCTCTAGGTAAGGTATCTCTAGTGAGTACTAAAGACAATTCAAATTTATGAAGAAGTAAAGTAAGAGAGAAAGCGTAGTCGGAATCCTACTTCACCCCTAGGTCATGCGATTAGCAATACAAAACTTGTTAAATCATGAGTAAATTCGAGTGATGGTTCTAGGCTAAGGTATCACACATTCTAAATTCAACTCTCGCTCCTTCTCTAAAATGGGAATCATACCTAAATAGTACGGTTCTCAAACTCTCGCTCTATTGAACTGTGTAGAAAAAAAAGTCTCCTAACAACTTCTCGGTCTATTGATAGTTAACTAAAGTCGCTCAATACTTAGCCTAGTGGAATGTGTATGTCACTCTCGCACACAAACGCAACCTAAAATTAACATGCTCAATCTTCTAAACAACCTAGGTTCAACTCTCATTCCATCCCTAGGTGTTCTATCAATTCGTACTCATTCATGCGTTTCGTCAAATACTTGGTGTGCACAAAATTGATATGACGAGAAAGCAAGAGAATTTTCAACCAAGAATTCATATAGATAAAAAGACAAGTCTTGCATTACAATCAAACCTAAGGGATCCATAAGAACCCCAACTACTAAAAGACTACTCACTCATGTGTCACTCATGGTGAGTTTGAAACAATACATAATGAAATAGTTCAACAAGGAAAAGTAAAGAAAGTAAAGTAGTAGGGAAGTAGAGAATGAGTAAAGGGTTGATGTAGAATCCTCAATTGATGATGTATTCTTTGAATTCTCCAAGTTCTCCAATTAGGGTTTCGTCCCATGAGAGGAACCCTAGGCGCCGGAGGCACCCCAAGGCTCTCTTTAATGTTTCCCATCTGTTTTCTATTTATACTTACCCGCCGTGCCCTAATCAAAAGTGATTCGGGCAACGCTTAATGCGTAGATTCGGACAGAGTGTTCGAATCAGTTGAGCTGTGTTATAATCTTGCTTATTTAACCCTTTAAACCTTCGAATCACGTCTTAATGTGATCTAGCAAGTTGTAGATCTTTGAATTAGCTTTCCAACAAGCTATGGCACGCCTCAATCGAATAAGAATCGCGCGCTCGGCAAGCCTTCGATGATGAACAGGTCAATCTGCCCAGATTTGATCTTCAGTCGAACTCTCCCCAAATCAAGTGATTCGGGCAGGCCTTGAGTTGATTCGGCCGAATCAATACCTCAGTGCTGTTTCATGGCTGGCCGAATCACTTTGTCTCGGCCGAATCACTTTTATTTCGGTCAAACCTTCAATTGATTCGGTCAAATCCTTGTAGAGCCAAACTGATCCGGGCGAATCACTTTTGCAGTGCTAGAAGCTCGCCTTTTTGAACCTTTAAACATTAGAGTTACATCTTAATGTAAACTACAAAGTTGTAGCCCTTTGAAGTAGCTTTCGAACAAGCTATAGCACGTCTCGATCGGATAAGAATCACGTGCTAGGAAAGCATTTGAAGAGGAACAGGTCATTCTGCCAAGGGTGGCCGACTCACTTTTGCCTTTTGCTCAATTTTGCTCTCGATCGATCGAAATTCAACTAGATTTTCTTCGGACCACTCATATTATGTAGTACGCATTTTCACCCTGAAATGGACAAAGAAAACATCAAATGACTTTCTAAAATAACGGAACAAACAAGAAGCAAAGGGAAAATATAAACAAATATAAGGTCATTTATCCACTCATCACATGGTTAAGGCTATTATAGATTGAGGAAAAGGGACGATCAAATTAAATTTAGGTAGCGAAAAGATCAAATTCGATTTGGAAAGCATCCTTAGGACACCTAGCTTCTATGGATTGTCACTTGATTGAATCATATGATGCGTATAATGTTTTTGATTCTCTTGGCGAACTGACGAGCTTTGAGTATGAGTTGCTTGCACAAGATGAAAATAGCTCGTCATTTGCCTCCTTAATGGAGTTGATGAAGAACCCGCTGATATTGGTGATGATGCAGACAAGATAAATGACGCTCCAAAAGGTGAGGAACTCGGTGAGTGGTTGAAACCTCTTCCATAAAATCTAATGTATGAATTCTTGGAACCAGATGAGTCTTTACCTATTATTATAGAAGCTTCATTGAATGATATAAGGACTTCTAAATTGATGCATGTGCTGCATGAGTATAAAGGTGCTACTGGGCACTATATTGGTGATTTGAAGAGGATTAACCTCGATGTTTGCATGCATAGAATTCGTTAAGAAGATAATGCGAAGCCCAGTCGTGAATTCCTTAGGCGTTTAAATCCGAAGTTAGGAGAAGTTGTGTTAAAGGAAGTCACAAAGTTGCGAAATGAGGGTGTTATTTATGCTGTTCCAGATTCTGAATGGGTGAGCCCAATTCATGTGGTGGCTAAAAAAGGCTGGCTCACCGTAGTGAGAAATGAAAAAAAATGAGTTGATACCTACGCGTACGATTATAGGAAATAAAATACAGCCACTAAGAAAGATCACTTCCCCATTGATAGAGCGTAGTTATATGCGCTATTTAGATCTTAACACTGTGCTTGTTTGCGTTATTTTGTGTACAAGATTACTGGTTTTCGGTATTTTTGTATTTCAGGATAAAATAGGAGCATAAGTCAGATGTGCGCTAATGGACGTTTTTAGAGCGCAATGCACGACCTGCGGAGCTAGTAGCGTAAGAAGGAGATAGCTGATTCGGACTACAATGCTCAAACCGACTGCGCGAAGCAAGTAGCGCAATCAGCATGCGCAGGATGGCAGAGTTTCTAAATATTGATCATCCTTATCTCCTAGATTTGGGAAGTCGCTAAGATTCTCTTGGGCCAAATCTAAGCATTCCTTGGGGTTCAAGACCACTATATAAGAGGAGGGAAGCTAGGGTTAGGAAAAAAAGGAGAGGACATAGAGAGAGAAGGACACTTAGCAGCAAAAACACACGAGCTACTCCAGCCCAGATTCTGCGCGAACCACCTGCGCCAGCCGAGAACAGCAACGCGCAATTGCGCCAACATGCTACTTTTCTCTTGCTGCCTTAGTTTTAATTATTATTTCTATGATGTTTGTTTCTAGCATGTCTAGCTGAACGCTTTGTATCGGTTGGGCATGATTCTATGAAGTATTTCCTTTGAGACTTGTGCTTAATGCTTAGTTCGTCTACTTATATTAATTCTATGCATATGGGTGATAAATAGTTGTGCGAATAAGAGAAGCCTTGAACCGTAATCTTATTCTAACTGCTCGTTATTGTATGTTAAACTAGTTGATAGCTTGACGGTGACAACTAGGAGTAACGCACTAGGATAATCAGCTGATACTGTGATAGGATTCGTAGCTGTTTAGACTAGTTTCAGGAATTAATAGCTCATGAACTTTGATCGGAACAAGCGCGCACGTTAGGAGCCTTGATTGGACACTAACTTAAGTAGAACTGCACTATAGATGTTTAGAGTCAATGATAAGGGATACATTCATAGAGGATTGTCTGTACCGATACTTTTCATAGTCATATTACTTAATATCTACTGCCTGCGCACGTATCGTGCAACTCTGTTTTCACTACTGTTCATTCGCGCACCTGCGCAACCCAATCACTCACAACCCCGATTTCGTAAGTTGTAGGTTGCTAGCTAAGACGAGTCTGCACGCTCCTTGTGGGATTGATCCTGACTTAGCCGCTGTACTAAGTAGAGAAGGAAGGATTAATTTGACGCATACAACTAAGTAGAGAAGGAAGGATTAATTTGACGCTGTACTAAGGAAGGATTAATTTGACGCGCGATCACCCATTCCCTTTATCGATCAAATGTTAGAGCGTCTAGCGGGCATGATTACTTTTGTTTTCTTGATGGGTATAGGAGTTTCTTTCAAATTCCTATTCACCTCGATGACCAGGAAAAGAGCACATTTACTTGCCTTCACGACACATTTGCCTCAAGGAGAATGTCTTTTGGTCTTTGTAATGCACCCGGAACTTTTCAACATTGTATGATGTCCATTTTTGCTGCATTTTTAGAAAATTCTATGGAAGTGTTTATGAATGATTTTTCTGTGCATGGTTACTCATTTGATGATTGTCTCATGAATCTATCTCACATGTTGGCTAGGTGTATCAAAATGGACCTAGTGCTAAATTGGGAGAAATGTCATTTTATGGTAAAAGAAGGCATTGTGTTGGGGCATCTCGTGTCATAAAGGGGGATCGAAGTCGATAGAGCAAAGATCGACGTTATTGAGAAGCTGCCACCACCGAGAGACACGAAAGGAATATGAAGTACCACGCTGGATTTGTATGGGATTGATCAAGGACTTCTTGAGAATTGCTAAACCTCTTACAAATCTGCTATGTAATGAGGTGGAGTTCAATTTCGATGAACTGTGCCATCAAGCATTTCAAACGCTAAAGAAAGCTTTGGTGTCCTCCCCGATCATTCAACCGCCAAACTGGGAGCTTCCGTTTGAGCTGATGTGTGACGCTAGCGATAGCGCTATTGGAGCGGTAATGGGTCAAAGGTTCGATAAGTGCTTTCACGTGATTTATTATTTGAGTAAGGCTCTTGACTCTACCCAAGAGAATTACTCGACCATAGAGAAGGAAATGCTTGCTATCGTCTATGGCTTCGAGAAATTCAGGCAATACTTGATCGGGTCCAAAACAATTGTCTACACGGACCATGCAGCGATCAAGTATCTCATGGCAAAGAAGGAGGTGAAGCCTAGACTCATCTGCTGGATAGTCCTTTAACAAGAGTTTGACGTGGAAATTAAAGATAAGAATGGAGTGGAAAATGTGGTCGCGGATCAACTATCGAGACTTGATGGTGTGATGAATGTGTCGATTGAAGACTCTTTTATTGGCAAATATTTGCTGAGCATTGAGATAATGCAAACTCCCTGGTATGCTGATTTTGTAAATTTTCTTGCTTGTGGAATTTTACCTGAAGGGGCAGATTACAATCAACGGAACAAGATCCTCCATGACGCAAACCGTTATTATTGGGATGAGCCATTCCTTCAGGTTGGTGCGAACCATGGGAATGATTTGGCTAGGAGGCTAAGCTGATTCGGATAAGGCAGGTAGTGATTCGCCCGGATCAGAATTGATTCGTGCACGGGATAGTGACTCCGAAGAGAAGTCGGTGATTCGGGCGAAGCAAGGTCGGCTAGGTCGGACGGAGCGGTGATAGGTTGCAGTGCGGTCGAACTGGTGCGGGCTACGGTCGGCGACGGACAGAGGAGTGCTGGCGACGGATGGAGACAATTTGAGCAGGCAAGGTTTTAGGGTTCGGTGTCGGGAGAAGAGTGAGAGAAAAATAAAGTTTGAACGAGTCAGCTTATAAGCCCAAATAAAGTTGATTTGGGGGGGGGGGGGGGGGGGGGGGATGAGCGAAGGCCTTTGCCCGAGTCGGAATTGATCCGCCCGAATCAAACACTCAGTGGGCAATGGAAGTTTTTAGACTCGTCGAATCAATTTTGATTTGTGGAACCCCTGCCTGAATCAATTTTGATTTGAACACAAATTTCGTATATGGTTCGTGCAAAGTTGACCGAATGAATACGACTCGCATACTTGCCTGAATCAAAATTGACTCCGGGTGGCCAAAATTTGATTCTCCCGAATCAAACAGTCAGTGGGCAATACAAATTTTTTAAGCTGCACGAATCAAAAGTGACTCGTAGTGGCCTAAATGTGATTCGCCCGAGTCAGTTGCTGTGTGTTAACAGGCACTCAGCGCGAAATTCTCCCCAATAAAATTACCAGATTTCACAAATCAAATTACCCCACACTTAAAACTTCTGCATATAAATAATTAAACCAAAGGGGTAATTCGAGTGCACTCAAACACAAAATTCCTAAAGCCACTATATTTGCACGGCACAACACAAAGTCCAAAATGATTCTATACTACCAACAAGTAGGAATAAAAGCATAAATACTCACCTGCCTAGTTTAACGTCTTGGCTAAGACATAGCTGATTCCCTTATT
Organism: Umbilicus rupestris; assembly: GCA_963678935.1. Lineage (NCBI taxonomy): Eukaryota > Viridiplantae > Streptophyta > Magnoliopsida > Saxifragales > Crassulaceae > Umbilicus > Umbilicus rupestris. The sequence continues at coordinate 4,421,355 of OY787626.1, read as the reverse complement.
CATAAGACCCACACTTGAGAACTCCTTTGCGAGGATCCCTTTTCAAGTGGCATGCGATAGTGTGGGAATTAGGTGGAATCGTCGAGCTTGAAGTCTCCAAGCTCCAAGCTTTGCTCGTCTCCATGGTTGCTTTGATTCGATGGCCATTCACCTTGAAAGTCCCACCGTCTTTGTTCACCAATTCAAAATGACCATCTTCGTACACTTTATTAACCTTGAAAGGTCCCAACCACCTTGATTTCAGCTTTCCTGGAAATAGTCTAAGTCTGGAGTTGAAAGTTAAAATGCTATCTCCCTTCGAGAAAGTTCTCCTCTGAATTTTCTTGCCATGCCAAAGTTTGGTTTTCTCCTTTTAAATTCTAGCACCTTTGTTTGAGACAAGTCTGATTTCATCGAGCTCGTGAAGCTGGAGTAGGCTCTTCTCCCCCGCTGGCTTCAAGTCGAAGTTCAATTTTTTTACAGCCCACATGGCTTTGTACTCAAGTTCCACAGGGAGATGGCAAGGTTTTCCATACACAAGTCTGTTAGGAGACATATCTATTGGTGTCTTAAACACTGTTCGGTAATCCCACAATGCTTCATCTAGCTTTGACGACCAATCCTTGCGAAAACTACTAACCGTCTTTTCCAATATTGCCTTGATCTCTTGATTAGATACTTCCATTTGGCCACTGATTTAAGGGTTGTACGGCGTCACTATCTTATGGTAGACACCATATTTTCATAGCAGTGCTTTAAATTGTTTTTCCTTAAAGTGTGATCCATTATCGCTGATCCCTGTTCTTGGCGCACCGAACCTTGGAAATATTACCTTGGTGAAAAGTTTCCTTACCACATTAGTATCGCAAGAAGGAGCAGCGACGGCCTCCACCCTTTTGGAGTCATAATTGACGGTGACCAGAATATATTTGTTCCCGTGTGGTGATGGGAACGTCCCCATGAAATCTATACCCCAAACATCAAAAATTTCAACCATAAGAATTTCCTTTTGCGGCATCTCATCACACTTCGATATATTTCCCGTGAGTTGGCATGCGTCACAAGACTTCACACAATCATACGTGTCCTTAGACAATGTAGGCCAATAAAATCCGCATTATAGAACCTTCGCGGCTGTTTTGGAGCTGGAACCATGTCCACCATAGAGGGAAGAGTGGCAGCTTCGTAGAATACCTTTCTGATCATCCTCCGCAATACATGACCGATACAACCCATCAGCGCATAGCCTATAGACAAAAGGCACATTGAAATTAAACTTCACCTCATTACATAGCAAATTTGTAACGCTTGATGACACGGTTCATCGAAATTGATGTTGTAGTATGCCAGTGTTTGACAAAACCAGCACAAGTGAACAAGCAAGTGAACAAGATGCTGCTACAGCTGAAGTTCAGCATTTGTGAACAAGACCAGTGAACAAGGAGCAGCTGTAGCAGGAGAAAGCTATAGCAGGAGCTTGTTCAGAAGGGCTGGAGCGTCTATCCGAGTAGCAGCTATCTGGGTCTTTGAAAAGAGGGCGTGGCAGTCCTTCTAAGAGCATCAGAGGAGTTTCTAAGTTACTGCAGAGAATATTCCAGTGGAGATTGCTAGCTGAAGTAGGATATTTAATTGTGGGAGATTTGAATCTCAAATCAAATGAAATCTCCTAAAAATTAGGAGATATTAATATTGCTAGGGGAATTGCTAAATCCTGATAATGACGGAAGTAGGCGCGCCTATATAATGGAGACCCTTCAGAGCAATGAAGGTTGATCGAAGAAGCGAGCGTGAACGAGTATACACACAGAATTCTGAGACAGTGCTTGCATAATCTGATCCAAGCTTGATCTGGAAGCTAATTCAGAGCAGAGAGTGCTTGTTGGTTGATCAAGGGCAGCCGCAGAAGAATTGACGGGTGAGTGACTCGATCGAGTGTCTGGATGGCAGTGCTCGCTAGTGACAGGAGGTCACTGAGTGAGGGGGAGTATTCCAGAGTGTGCAGCGCTCGTGGAATCATTCGAACAGCTCAACGGAAGGCTTGGAGCAATGCGAACGGTTTGTGCATCAGCTGTGTGCTACAGCAGATGCTATAGCAACCCTGCAGAATCTGAGTATTGTTTAGAATAGGCTGAGTTTCGAGGAGACAGTAGCTATTCTAGATAGATATCAGTAGAGGATGTGCAGACACAAGTCAGAGCCTGTTCTGATTGTGTACGTGGATCCACTTGTGATTGAGTAGCATAGGTTGCGTTAGTTGTAACCGTGTGTACTTGGAGACCTTTGTGATTAGTGGATTGAGGACTGGAGTTTAGTCCTCCCCAGACGTAGGCAGTTGGCCGAACTGGGTGAACAAACCTTTGTCCTTGTTCATTCTTGCTGAAATAGTTTACTGGTGAACAAGAGTGTGCTGTAGAAACTGCTTGTTCACGAATCTGTGTATCAGAGGCACTGCGAATTTCAATTGGTATTAGAGCAGGAGCTCAACACACAGAGTAAAAGATCCTACATCGCCTCTGAAGAAGTCAAGGAACAATGAAGGAAGGAAAGGGCTCGAGCAGACCTCCATTGTTGGAAGAAAGCAACTATGGATATTGGAAGGCTAGGATGAAGGCCTTTTGTCAAAGCCATTGATGAGAAGACCTGGAGAGCTATCGTGGTCCAGTGGTCTCCTCCGATCACCATGGATGAACAGGGAGTTACGGATAAAACCTGAAGAACAATGGACTGCTGAAGAGGGAGCTGCAGCAACTGATAATTCAAAGGCTCTGAATGCTATCTTTGCTACGGTTGATGCTAACAATTTTAGGTTGATATCAAACTGTGATATGGCCAAGCAAGCTTGGGAAATCCTGCAAACTGCCCATGAAGGAACTGATAAAGTAAAGCTGTCAAGATTACAGATTATTGCTACGTAGTTTGAGAACCTGAGAATGCTAGAAGAGGAGATGATCACTGAGTTCAATGCGAAACTGTGTGACCTGGCAAATGAAGCCCATGCTCTTGGAGAACCTATTCCTGAAGAGAAGCTGACTAGGAAGGTCCTCAGATCGTTGCCCACAAGATTTGACATGAAAGTGACGGTGATTGAAGAAGCTCAAAATGTTGGACACTTGAGGCTGGAAGAATTGGTTGGATCCCTCAAACAATTTGAGATGAAGCTGGTTAAAGAAGAGCCTACTCCTAAAGAGAATATAGGACTGAAGGCAGAAACAGAAGTGAAGAAGCCAGCTCCAGATGATCAGCTGAGTATGCTAGTAAAGAACCTTGGGAAACTCCTGAAGAACATGGACTCAAGAACTAGGCAAAGCTCATCCACACGAAAACAATTCAGAAGAGGTGGAGAAAATAAAACGAGAGGGAAGGAACCTGCTCAGAATAAAGATGAGAAGAAAGAAATGAGAAAGGGTGTTCAATGCTGGAATTGTGAAGGGTATGGACATATTGAGGCTGACTGTCCGAGCAAACCCCTCAAAAACTCGGAGAAGAAGAATAACAAGTCCCTGACAGCTAAGTAGAGTGACTCTGAAGAAAGTGAAGAAGAAAATTGTGTTGTGTTAACCAGTGTGTCAGACTTCAACCACAAAGAGTTACTAAAGAATGAATTATACTATGGGGTTGTTGTGTCCGAAAGTGAAGATGAGGAGGACTCAACTGTCAGCCTAATTGACTATCTGGGAGAGATACTTAAACAGTGTGAGGAAGCTCTGCAAACGAATAAAGCCTTGGCTGGCAGAGTCAAGCTACTGGAAGAAGAACGAGGACAATTTCTCTCCTCAGCTAACAGACAAGTCACCATACTAAAAAGGGAAGACACAGAAAGCCAAGTGATAGAGCCTATTTATACGCATTATTTAGATCATAACCCCATGCTTGTTTGCATTATTTTATGTACAAGATTACTGGTTTCCAGTGTTTTTGTATTTCAGGGCAAAACGAGGGCCTAAGCCGGATACGCGCTAACAGGCAGCATTTAGGATGCGCATCATACAGCCTGCGGAGCTAGCGGCGCAAACAGAAGAAATGGCGAGACACAGCAGAGTTGCGCCGACCGATTGCGCTACACACACGCCGTGCGCCAGGCGCAGAGTCCAGTGCTTCCTAATCCTGACATGACCAGATTTGGAAGTTGCCAAGGATGGACCCCAGAGCAGTATATAATATAAGAGAAGAAGGCTAGGGTTTCATGCATGCATACTCATCATCATCGGAGGCACACCAAGGAGGCACTACGCACCAGGACTGGAAAACACACGGACTTGTTGAGAGGACTTGCGCCAGCCGAGAGACATACTGCACGCACTGTTTGCTACTTGTTTCTCAGATACATTAGACCTTATTTTACTATTCTATGATGTTTATCACTAGCATGTCTAGCTAAACGCTTAGTGTTGGTTGGGCATGAATCTATGATGTATTTCCTTTGAGACTTGAGCGTAATGCATAGTTTGCTTGCTTGTATTAACTCTGTGCATATGGAGATAGCTAGTTGCATGAGTAGGGGAAGCCTTGAACCGCAATCTTACTCTTGTTGCTTGCTTGTCATATGTTAAACTAGTTGATAGCTTGACGGTGACAACTAGGAGTAACGAGCTAGGGTGATCAGTTGCTACCTTGAACGGATTCGTAGCTGTTTTAGTCTAGTTCTAGGGATTAATAGCACATGAACTTTGAACGGAACATGCGCACGTGTTAGGAAGCCTTGACTGGACACTAACCCAAGTGAAATCAAGCTATAGACATATTAGAGTCAATGATAAGGAATGCACTCATAGAGGATTGTCTGCCCAATACTTCTCATAGTCATAGTACTTAATCTCTACTGCCTGCGCACGTCTAGTGCAAATTCTCTGCGTTTTACAACTGATTACTTGCGCATCGCGCAACCCCAAGCAATCACTCACCCCCCAATCTTCGTAAGTGTAGGATACTAGCTAAGACTGAACTACTTGCTCCCTGTGGAGATCGACCCTTACTTAACCGCTGTACTGAGTGGAAGAGGAAGGATTATATTTGACGCGCACAACGACGCGCGATCAAATTTTGGCGCCGTTGCCGGGGAGCAACACAGCTAAGTTTTAGTCAGTTTACGTTTTTACTTTTTAGTACCTAGTTATTTCAGTTTGTTTGGTTTTCGTTGTTGTTTCTGACAGCGCGCAATCACCATTAGCCTGCGCAACCTTGAAACAGTTGCGCTGCGCAGATTCTAGTTGCGCACTGACAGACGCAGCAGCATTAGTTGTCTTTTAATTCCATTTTCTTTGAGATTCAGAACAGGTCATGGAGGATGACAGTGTCGTAGGCGACAACTTAGGGGACAGAACCCCAGAGGAAGCAAGGGCACATAACCGCGCAGCCCTGTTCAGAGAAGAAGTGCAGCGCGAGGTTGAAGCAAGGATGGCCGCTGAACTGTATAATGCGCCACCCGCACGACAAGCTGCGCGACGCAGAACAGTGCGCGAGATGTCAGCCCCAATCACTGTCAACCAGCCATGGTGCATCGTGCTTCCACCAGATGGACAAGGAGCTCGCTCATTCATCACATGCCCAAGTTCCACGAGATGAACAATGAAAATCCAGTCAAGCATGTGCGAGAGTTCCTAGTCATTTGCGAAAACATGAAGACCGAAGGAGAAAGCGATGAAGCGCTGAAAATGAAGGCATTCCCATTTTCACTGTGTGATTCAGCCAGACATTGGTTGATGAACTTACCCGCAGGATCCATTCACACATGGGAGCAGGTGCAGAAGAAATTCCTGGACAAATTCTATCCGGCAGCAAAGATCGCGCTACTCAGGAGAGAACTGGCCGCGCCAAGACAGAGCGCAGGGGAGTCACTGTCAGAATATTACGAGCATTTCAGGGAGCTAGAGGCCAACTGCTACAATCATGGCCTACCCCAGAATGTGCTGATAGAGAACTTCCTGAATGGGCTGCTGCCCATGGAGCTGAGGTTATTGAATGCATGCGCAGGAGGCGACATTTGCAACATGTATCTAGAAGACGCGTGGCAGCTGATAGAAGACTCTGCTGGGCAGGTAAGACATCAGCTAACACTTGAAAATAGTCGTACTCGTTCTGTGCATCAGGCAGAAACAAGCGCTGAGATCAAGGAAATGAAGGCCATGCTACAGAAGTTAATGAGTGCGCAAAGCGCACCACTAGTTGCGCCAAAGGTATGTGAATTTTGCAGGTCCACCGAGCACAAGACTGATGAATGTCCCACACTATTTGAAGAAACTAGAGATGTCAATGCTCTTGGAGGGTGGGATAACAGAGGACCACAGAGACAGAACCAGCCACGCTTTGGACTAGCAGCAACTGGATTCAGATGGAAGGAGGAGAACAATTTCCAGAGGCAGTCCATAGATCAGCGCGCGCCACAGCAGACGCAACAAGCTGCGCCTTACAATCCACCGCATCGCCGCACTGACGCACCAGCGCATAACAACCAGCAACCGAGGCGATCTTTGGAAGATATCGTGGGGCAGCTAGCAGACACAGTGCGCAAAAATGACGAGAAATATGAAAAGAGGTTCGAGTCCATTGAAAAGCAGCTATCACAGATTGCGACCACATTATATGAGCTAAAAAAGAGCGATGGCAACCTGCCTTCGCAAGTGATTCAGAACCCCAAAGGAGGCGTCAATGCAGTAACACTGAGGACTGGGCGCACGATAGGAGCAGAGCAGACCGCGAAGGCACCCGCGCAACCAGCTGCGTAAGTCCCAGAATCAACAGAACAAAATGCGCAACCAGAGCAGAACGCGCAACCAGAAGTACCAGCCACAAGCCAGTAGGGCGAAGCGCCAGGTATAACAGAATTAAAAGACAAGAGCACGAATCGTACTAATATACCTACACCTTTCCCTGTGCAGGCACCCTTGACTAGGAAGGAAGCGCAGGACAAAGAACTATACGAGTTATTCAGTAAGGTGGAAATCAACATTTCCCTTATTGAAGCAGTTCGGCAGATTCCCAGGTACGCCAAGTTTTTGAAGGAGCTGTGCACAAACAAGCGACGAAAGGGCGAATGCGCACAGGTAATGTTAAATGCGCAGGCCTCAGCGATCGTGCAACATAAGGTACCGCCTAAGTGCCGAGACCCAGGTACGTTCACTATCCCATGCACTCTTGGTAAAACCACAGTGAGCAACTACATGATTGATTTAGGCGCATCCATAAATTTGTTACCGTATTCTCTATATGCAACATTGCGCCTTGGACCATTCAGCTAGCGGATCGATCGTGCAAACAACCTGCAGGCATGATAGAGGATGTTCTTGTACGCGTAGGAGAGCTGGTGTTCCCAGCAGATTTTTATGTGCTAGAAATGGAGGGCGAATCAAGCACCAGCAGTGCGCAAATCCTACTAGGCAGACCTTTCCTTATGACCGCGCGCACAAAGATAGACGCGTGGAGGGGCATGCTCTCCATGGAAGTGGATGGCGAAGAAATCCATTTCAATATATTCAAAGGGATGCAGCACCCACACGAGGACGCCACAGTGCACGCAATGGACAACTTGGATGATTTAGTCACAGATGCGCAATGCGCAAGCGCAACAGTTGGACCAGAGCCACTGGCACAAGCAGAGTTGGAGGAGCAGGAAGACGAGCCGAGCAGTGCTGAACCAGAATCCACATAGGTACATGATATAGTTCATATTTGCACCGCTAATAAAATCTTGCCTTCCATTGAACAGGCACCCAAGGTTGAGCTGAAGCAACTCCCAGAACACCTCAAATACATTTTCCTGGGAAGTGAGGACACCCTGCCAGTGATCATCAAGAAAGGATTAGACGAGGAGCAGGAAGTGCGTTTACAGCAGGTGCTGCGCAAGAACCAGCGCGCCATAGGATGGACACTTGCTGACCTGCGCGGAGTGAGCCCAGACGTTTGCATGCATAGAATTCTGTTGGAAGATGGTGCCAAACCATCCAGGGAGGCTCAGCGCAGATTAAACCCAAATATGATGGAGGTAGTGCAGAAGGAGATTTTAAAGTTGCTTGACGCAGGAGTCATCTACCCCATCTCGGACAGCAAATGGGTCAGTCCAGTGCACGTTGTGCCTAAGAAGGGAGGCATCACAGTGGAAGAGAATGCGCAGGGCGAGCTAGTTCCCAAGCGCATACAGACTGGATGGCGCATGTGCATCGACTACAGGAAGCTTAACGCAGTTACGGGCAAGGACCATTTCCCGCTACCCTTCATGGATCAGATGGTGGACAGATTAGCAGGTAAGCCCTATTTTTGTTTCTTGGACGGATATTCAGGGTATAATCAGATACCCATAGCTGCGCAGGATCAGGAGAAGACCACGTTCACCTGCCCGTTCGGTACATTTGCGTTTCGGCGCATGTCATTTGGGCTGTGCAACGCGCCAGGTACGTTCCAACGCTTAGTCATGAGCATTTTCTCTGATATGATTGGTATATGCATAGAAGTGTTCATGGATGATTTTACTGTATATGGAGGTACCTTTGATACATGCTTGACTCATCTAGATAAAGTCTTAGCGCGCTGCATTTCTAAGAACCTAGTGCTTAATTATGAAAAATGTCATTTCATGGTAACGCATGGTGTAGTACTAGGACATATCATCTCAGAGGAGGGGATCAAGGTAGATAAAGCTAAGATAGACCTTATTTCTAATCTACCTTATGCCACTAACGTGCGCGATGTGAAGTCTTTCTTAGGACATGCCGGGTTTTACAGGCGATTTATAAAGGACTTCTCTAAAATTTGCATACCCCTGTCTAACCTCTTGCAAAACGATGTGTGCTTCGATTTTACTGATTAGTGCAGGGCAGCATTTGATAAGCTGAAGGAAGCGCTGACCAGTGCGCCAGTGATGCGCGCACCAGACTGGAACCTGCCATTTGAATTGATGTGCGACGCAAGTGATTACGCAGTAGGTGCAGTCTTGGGGCAGCGAGTGGACAAGAAGCCGCACGCCATTTACTATGCATCGCGCACACTGGACGCTGCGCAGAGGAACTACACCACCACGGAGAAGGAGCTTCTGGCAATTGTGTTTGCGCTTGAGAAGTTCCGTGCATATGTTCTAGGCGCCAGGGTCATCATATACACAGATCACGCAGCCATCCGCTACCTAATGTCCAAGAAGGAGACTAAGCCGAGCCTGATGCCCTGGGTGCTCTTACTTCAGGAATTCGACTTGGAGATCAAAGACAAGAAGGGCACAGAGAATACAGTTGCTGACCACCTAAGCAGGATCGTAAAAGAGGAGGAACCAGGGCAGATCACGGAGACATTCCCTGACGAGCATCTGATGGCGCTGACAGGTAAGGTACCATGGTATGCGCACATTGCGAATTACCTGGTCACAGGTACGTTTCCTCCGCATTTCAATAAAACCCAGTGCATGCGATTAAAACATGAGTCCAAACATTATATTTGGGATGATCCATACATGCTTAGAATAGGACCTGACCAGATATTGAGGCGCTGCGTGCCTGACCATGAAATTAACTCTGTTTTGCTGTTTTGTCATGCGCACGCATGTGGAGGACACTTTGGTCCCAAGCGCACAAGCAGAAAGGTCCTGGATTGCGGATTCTATTGGCCACATCTGTTCCGAGATGCATATGACCACTGCAGGAATTGTGATAGGTGCCAGCGCACAGGAGGCATATCAGCGCGCAATGAGATGCCGCAGACGCCGATCCTAGTGGATGAAGTGTTTGATATATGGGGAATAGACTTCATGGGGCCATTTCCTCCATCTGCCGGATACGAGTACATATTGGTGGCAGTGGACTATGTCTCCAAATGGGTCGAAGCTAAGGCCACACGGAAGGATGATGCATCGCGCACACTGGACACTGCGCAGAGGAACTACACCACCACGGAGAAGGAGCTTCTGGCAATTGTGTTTGCGCTTGAGAAGTTCCGTGCATATGTTCTAGGCGCCAGGGTCATCATATACACAGATCACGCAGCCATCCGCTACCTAATGTCCAAGAAGGAGACTAAGCCGAGCCTGATGCCCTGGGTGCTCTTACTTCAGGAATTCGACTTGGAGATCAAAGACAAGAAGGGCACAGAGAATACAGTTGCTGACCACCTAAGCAGGATCGTAAAAGAGGAGGAACCAGGGCAGATCACGGAGACATTCCCTGACGAGCATCTGATGGCGCTGACAGGTAAGGTACCATGGTATGCGCACATTGCGAATTACCTGGTCACAGGTACGTTTCCTCCGCATTTCAATAAAACCCAGTGCATGCGATTAAAACATGAGTCCAAACATTATATTTGGGATGATCCATACATGCTTAGAATAGGACCTGACCAGATATTGAGGCGCTGCGTGCCTGACCATGAAATTAACTCTGTTTTGCTGTTTTGTCATGCGCACGCATGTGGAGGACACTTTGGTCCCAAGCGCACAAGCAGAAAGGTCCTGGATTGCGGATTCTATTGGCCACATCTGTTCCGAGATGCATATGACCACTGCAGGAATTGTGATAGGTGCCAGCGCACAGGAGGCATATCAGCGCGCAATGAGATGCCGCAGACGCCGATCCTAGTGGATGAAGTGTTTGATATATGGGGAATAGACTTCATGGGGCCATTTCCTCCATCTGCCGGATACGAGTACATATTGGTGGCAGTGGACTATGTCTCCAAATGGGTCGAAGCTAAGGCCACACGGAAGGATGATGGTAAGACGGTTGCTGAGTTTCTGAAAACTAATATCTTTTGCAGGTACGGGGTGCCTAAGGCAGTCATCAGCGACCAGGGGACGCATTTTTGCAACAGGATTGTGGCGCAAGTTTTCAAGCATTATGGAGTGAGCCACAAGACGTCCACTGCCTATCATCCTTAGACAAATGGACAGGCCGAGGTTTCCAATAGAGAGATCAAGCGCATCCTGGAAAAGACTGTCAGATCTTCGCGCAAAGATTGGAGCCAGCGCCTGGACGATGCGCTGTGGGCATACCGCACTGCGCATAAGACACCCATCGGGACTTCACCATTCCGGTTGGTCTATGGAAAAGCATGCCACCTGCCAGTGGAGCTAGAACACAAAGAGTATTGGGCCTTACGCATTTGCAACCTGAACCTAGACGAGGCCGGGAAGGAGCGCGCCTTTGAGCTCAGCGAATTAGAGGAGCTGCGCCTGGATACCTATGAGGGACTGCGCGATTACAAGGAGCGGACAAAGGCGTTTCATGACAAGCATATCCTCAGACGCACTTTCGTGCCAGGCGACCAAGTATTATTATTCTCATCACGCCTGAAGCTCATGCCTGGAAAGCTGCGCAGCAAATGGACAGGACCGTACACAGTCACCAAGGTTTTCCCCTACGGAACAATCGAGTTAGAAAACGAGCACCGGCATTGTTTTCAGGTAAATGGGCAGAGAGTCAAACGGTATCTCGGAGAACCTTGGGATGGTACAACGTGCGACATTGAGTTGGCAGAACCAGAAATAACAGATACGCCAGCTGACGCGCCAGAGGCACCACCAGATGCACCAAAGGGAGAACTGGAGACTATTGATCACATTTCTTCTTCCTCTTCATCTGCCCTCGTTACCGCAGATTTCTCACACATTATCCATGCTGACTTCCCTTTTTATCCTTTGCGCAGGACTAAGAAGAACACAGCGCCTGCACAAGCGCAGGATCACTTAGGAGCAAGGGTGGGGGAGGTCGCTGACGCACATTTTGGCACGTAACGAGGTACAGTCGAGCCAACGACGTTAAACAAAGGCACTTGTCGGGAGGTAACCCGACTCGTTTTACTTTTACATGTCTTTCTTTTAGTTTTTCTAGTGTCTTTTAGGCAGTTTAGGACTTGTTATTTTTAGTCGAGCAGCAGTGCGCAGGTCCGTGTGCACTACAGTGCGCAGGACCTCTACGCCAGCCAGAGGGGTATATAAGGGCAGGACTTAGAATTTTTTTCAGCACTTTTCTCACTCGACCGTTGCCAGCAGCCTCTGCCTCTCGTTTCCACCAGCCGTTCAGAGCTTCTAGTTAGAGAGATCTACAGAGCACTCAGTCGCAATACCCTCAGGTAACGCTCCCCCCCCACACTTCCCCCCGATCTGAGCAGGTTTTATTAGGGTTTGTACGGTGGAGGAGTACATTAGGGTTTTGAAATCGCACCAAGCTAGAGTGCACCGACTGGATTGCTGTTTAGTGGGTTGTGTAGGCGAGCAGTAGGCGCTCCTTTGGTGAAAGTTTCATTGGATTTGGAGGAGTTTGGATTTTTGGAAGTTTTTGAGAAGTGTTGACCAGCGTTGACCAGAGAACCGAGCGCAGTATGAGGCCTGCCGAGGACCAAGAGACCCCTGCCGACTTCACCTACAAGTATGCGGCATTTATGAGCCTGGAAATGTACGGGACCCCGTACATTAGCCGAGAATTCCTGCGCGAGGTCGGACTGGAGGACCTCGTTGTAGAGCGCCTGGCGCTAGCAGGCTGGGAGGCGCTGTTGGACCTCCACAGCGCATCAGACAGAGAGGACACATGCGAGTTCCTGGCGTCGCTGGAGACGGGCGACCAGGAGATCAGATATAGGCATCGGGGCGTATGGTTCATCGCCTCAGCTGGAAGGATGAAGCGCGCACTCGGATGCGGTAAGGTGCGCGAAGGGGACACAGACACACACTCCAACCAGGAGGCCTGGCGCGAGATGGCGACCGGGTCAGCTTTTGCCGCGGGGCGCAGCAGAGGACGCGAGCTGCGTGACCCGTGGATGTTCTACTTGTGGCGCTTGGTCGCCTATGCCGTCATTGGCCGATTTAATGGCGCCCCGAAGATCAACCTCCTGGACCTGGACATTTTGAAGGGGCTGTACTATAGAAGGAGGGTGCTATTTTGTTACGAACATGGTGGTCCATTGGGGCCGGGTTAGCACAAGGGGACCGCTGACGTGCGATGGAATTATTACACACCTGCTACGGGCGCTACATGGAGAGCCTGAGGTGCCGGAGCACACTCTGGTGCCGGCTGTCCCTCTTGACCGCGCCCACATGATGCAGATACGGGCGGTAGCTGTGAAGGCAGATGGCACATTGGAATGGTGCTACCGCCTGCAGCCGGCCAGAGTTCCGCGACCAAGGGCAGAAAGCAGTGCGCAGGGCGCAGCGGCCGCGCAGCAGATGGAGGAGGATGAGGCCCCAAAACCGGTTGTGCCTCTGGTCAGGCGCCCAAGGACCCGTGCGCAGACTGGCGCACACCAGAGGGCCCGTGCACCTGATAGAGCCTAGTTATACACATTATTTAGATCATAACCCTATGCTTGTTTGCAATATTTCATGAGCAAGATTACTCGTTTCCAATGTTTTTGTGTATCAGGTCAAAACGAGTCCTTAAGTCAGATACGCGCTAACAGGCAGCGTTCTAGGAGTAAAAGATCAGCCTGCGGAGCTAGCGGCGCAAACAGAAGAAGAAATGGCGAAAGACAGCAGAGGTGCGCTACCCGATTGCGCCAACCGATGCAGTGCGCCAGGCGCAGAATCCAGCATTGCCAAAACCTAACATGACCAGATTTGGAAGTTGCCAAAGATGAACCTCCTGAGCAGTATATAAAGGAGAGGAGGTCTAGGGTTTCACAACAACACGGAGAGGCAGCACCACGGCCTCGAAGGAGGCACTGTGCGGCAGAACTGGAAAACACACGGACTTATTGAGGAGATTTGCGCCAGCCGACTGCGCCAGCCGAGAGAAGACACTGCACGCACTGTTTGCTACTGTTTTCTTGGATTCATTAGTTATTATTTACTATTTTATGATGTTTACCACTAGCATGTCTAGCTAAACACTTAGTGTTGGTCGGGCATGAATCTGTGATGTATTCCTTTGAGACTTGAGCTTAATGCATAGTTTATTTACTTGTATTAATTCTGTGCGTACTAAGACAGTTAGTTGCATGAGTAGGGGAAGCCTTGAACCGCAAACTTACTTGTGTAGCTCGCTTGTCGCATGTTAAACTAGTTGCATGCGTAGGGGAAGCCTTGAACCGCAAACTTACCGTGACAATTAGGAGTAACGAGTTAGGGTAGGCAGTTGCTACTGTGACAGGATTCGCAGCTGTTTAGTCTAGTTCTAAGGATTAATAGCACATGAACTTTGAACGGAACATGCGCACGTGTTAGGAAGCCTTTACCGGACACTAACCCAAGTAAAACACAAGCTATAGATGTTTAGAGTCGATGATAAGGAATGCATTCATAGAGGATTGTCTGCCCAATACTTCTCATAAATATAGTATTTAATCTCTACTGCTTGCGCACGTCTAGTGCAATTCCCCGCGTTACGATATTCGCTGTTACTCGCGCATCGCGCAAAACCCCCAATCACTCACGCAACCCCCATCTTCGTAAGTGTAGGATACTGGCTAGAACTGAACTGCTTGCTCCCTGTGGAGATCGACCCTTACTTAACCGCTGTACTAGTGGGAGAGGAAGGAATTATATTTGACGCGCACAACGACGCGCGATCAAATTTTGGCGCCGTTGCCGGGGAGCAACACAGCTAAGTTTTAGCTAGCTTACATTTCTCGTTTTAGTAACTAGTTATTTCATTTTGTTTTGTTTTCTCGTTGTTGTTTCTGACAGCGCACAATCACATCAGCCTGCGCAACCTTGAAACAGTTTGCGGTTCAAGGCTTCCCCTACTCATGCAACTAACTGTCTCAGTACGCACAGAATTAATACAAGTAAATAAACTATGCATTAAGCTCAAGTCTCAAAGGAATACATCACAGATTCATGCCCGACCAACACTAAGTGTTTAGCTAGACATGCTAGTGGTAAACATCATAAAATAGTAAGTAATAACTAATGAATCCAAGAAAACGGTAGCAAACAGTGCGTGCAGTGTCTTCTCTCGGCTGGCGCAGTCGGCTGGCGCAAATCTCCTCAACAAGTCCGTGTGTTTTCCAGTTCTGCCGCACAGTGCCTCCTTGCGTCCTCTGGTGCCTCTGGAACAGCAGTCTTTTCGAACTCTCTGAAACCCTAGACTTTCTTCCTTCATATACTGCTCAGGAGGTTCATCTTTTGGCAACTTCCAAATCTGGTCACTGGGACTTTGCGCCTGGCGCACTGGTTGGCGCAATCGGGTAGCGCACCTCTGCTGTCTTTCGCCATTTCTTCTTTTGTTTGCGCCGCTAGCTCCACAGGCTGATCTTTCACTCCTAGAACGCTGCCTGTTAGCGCGTATCCGACTTAAGGACTCGTTCTGACCTGATATACAAAAACATTGGAAACGAGTAATCTTGCTCATAAAATATTGCAAACAAGCATAGGGTTATGATCTAAATAACGTGTATAACTAGGCTCTATCAAACCCCCCACACTTGCCCCTTGTTCGTCCCGAACAAGTACTGAAACGCGAATACAATTACCTTTTCTGGAGACTAGCGCACAGCCTTGCATTCTAGCGCAAAATGCACAGTTGCTCAACTTGTGCTGCTTTATCACCTGCGCACAACTGCACTCAATAGTTTTAATATAATAATCCCGAAATTTCATTACCTCTCAGCCGGGATGAAGATCTTTGGATGATTGGGAGATAGCTCTTCTTAGGCTCCTGGTTGTCAGCTCCCGCTCCGAAGATAGGTATATGGTTTCTTGCGCGAGCTTCTTCCAGTGCGTGATTCGTTCGCACACTTCCTGGGAACCTGAGCCTTTGATGATATCCTTGTGGTCTTGCGCACGCAGGTACTAAGTAGTGCGCATGCTGATTTTTTTTATAACGCAAATCATCTGCTTCTGCTGGTATTTTTCTTTTGTACAGCTTCTTTTCCAATTTGTTTCATTCCCAGAACAGTTCCAATCTCAGCCTTCGGATAGCAGCTATGGAACTCGTTCCGCTCTCCCTCCTTGGTCTGTCTGCGCCGGTCGGCGCACGCGTTTATATCCGCGCCCGCCTTCCTTAGCTCGGCTTCCAGAGAGAAGGTGGTCTGTTTTCCCACCTCGCCACGCTTTGGGTATTTTGCCTTTGGCATCTGCGTGACTGAGCGCGCTCTTTTGTTCCGAGGGTTGCGAAGCACCGGCCTCCACTAGCGCACTCGACCATATACCTCGTCTTCGAAACACAAGCAACTAACCGCCTCTCTGGAGCATTTCTATCAACTCCACATCCCCTGTATATCCCAACTAACAGGAGCAGAAAAAACGAAAAAAATTATACTAAAACAGTTGATAGCAGTGCACACAATACGGATAGCGCAAAACAAGCCGGAGCGCGTGCGCATCCTGCACCTTAGCGCACTACTGCTACTAATTCTCTTCAACTTAAACTAAGCTATACTAAAAATGCTCAAAACATGAAATGTAAGAGTAACGCCCCCCCCCCCCCCCCCCCCCCCCACACTTGAACAGAGACGTGTCCCCACGACTCAAGCTCAAGCGCACGGAGGCTGCGCACATGCATGCAATGCAACGAAAATAAAGAACATAAGAATGAACACAAATAGTCACACAAAATATAGCAAGGGGGGTCACAGAATGTAGGGCACAAATATTCAGCACACATAATAGGCAAATAGACGCAGCAAAATAAAAGACACCACCCTAAAGAAAAATCACTGCGCCTGCCCTTGGCCTTAGAAGTCCTCCGAGCTAGACGCAGCCTCTGAATCATGCGCCACCTCCTCGGAAGTATCTGTCAAGGAATCGGTGCTGGAGGCTGGTGGTACGATGGTGAGGGGATCAGGCTGCGCTCCGAGGTCGTCCTCGGAAAGTGACTCCCATATGGAATCGGAGTCTACGCTGGGAAAGTTAATGGGGGACTCCGGAACAGAAGGCCGGGCAGGGGAAACGGCTGGTGGTGGTACTGGTTCGGGGTCAGGGGTGGGCGCTGCTGCTGGGGCTGCTGGGTCGGGTGCCGGTGCTGACTCTGCTGGGGGTGCTGGGGCTGGTGCTGGAGAGGGCGCTGCTGAGGGCTGAGCAGGAGGGCTGGCTGGCTGATGCGCTGCTGAGGGACCTGGAGGTGGTCGGTGCAGGCTGAGGAGAGGGGGAATCTCGTCTCCAAATTTCCACCCGGATGGTGGACTCATACTTAAATCCGCCCCCTCTGGCGCTAAGTATTCGAGCACGCGCATGACGTTGAACAACATGCGCTGCTCGGCAGTGGCTTCCTCGGGCGCCTCCTCAGTCTCAGTCCTTGGGCGCTTGGCAGGGGCACGCGGGGGAGAGTCCTCTATGGAAATGGTCACTGGCTCCCCCGATGGTGCACGGGCCCTCTGTTGCGCTCCAGTCTGCGCCCGAGTCCTTCGGCGCCTGACTAGAGGCACCTCTGGTTCTAGGGCCTCCTCCATCTCTTCATCTACTGCGGCGGCTGTTGCGGGGGCTGCTGCGGTTGCTGCTGCGCCTGCTGCTGCGCCCTGCGCACTGCTCTCTGCTCTGGCCCGCGGTGGTCTGGCTGGCTGCAGACGGTAGCACCACTCTAGTGTGCCATTGTCCCGAACAGCTACCGCCCTGATTTGCAGCATGTGGGCGCGGTCCAGAGGTATAGGCTGCACCAAGGTGTGCTCTGGCACCTCGGGTTCTCCATGTAAGGCCCGCAGCAAGTGCGTGATAAGGCCTCCACACGTCAGCGGCCCCCTCATGCTGACTCGGCTCCAATGATGCACCATGTTCCCCGGCAACGGTGCCAAAATTTGATCGCGCGTCGTTGTGCGCGTCAAATATAATTCCTTCCTCTCCCACTAGTACAGCGGTTAAGTAAGGGTCGATCTCCACAGGGAGCAAGCAGTGAGTCTTAGCCAGTAACCTACACTTAAGAAAACGGGGGTTGCGTGAGCGATTGGGGGTTTTGCGCGATGCGCGAGTAACAGCGAATATCGTAACGCGGGGAATTGCACTAGACGTGCGCAAGCAGTAGAGATTAAATACTATATTTATGAGAAGTATTGGGCAGACAATCCTCTATGAATGCATTCCTTATCATCGACTATAAACATCTATAGTTTATGTTTTACTTGGGTTAGTGTCCGGTAAAGGCTTCCTAACACGTGCGCATGTTCCGTTCAAAGTTCATGTGCTATTAATCCTTAGAACTAGACTAAACAGCTGCGAATCCTGTCACAGTAGCAACTGCCTACCCTAACTCGTTACTCCTAACTGTCACGGTAAGTTTGCGGTTCAAGGCTTCCCCTACGCATGCAACTAGTTTAACATGTGACAAGCGAGCTACACCAGTAAGTTTGCGGTTCAAGGATTCCCCTACTCATGCAACTAACTGTCTCAGTACGCACAGAATTAATACAAGTAAATAAACTATGCATTAAGCTCAAGTCTCAAAGGAATACATCACAGATTCATGCCCGACCAACACTAAGTGTTTAGCTAGACATGCTAGTGGTAAACATCATAAAATAGTAAGTAATAACTAATGAATCCAAGAAAACGGTAGCAAACAGTGCGTGCAGTGTCTTCTCTCGGCTGGCGCAGTCGGCTGGCGCAAATCTCCTCAACAAGTCCGTGTGTTTTCCAGTTCTGCCGCACAGTGCCTCCTTGCGTCCTCTGGTGCCTCTGGAACAACAGTCTTTTCGAACTCTCTGAAACCCTAGACTTTCTTCCTTCATATACTGCTCAGGAGGTTCATCTTTTGGCAACTTCCAAATCTGGTCACTGTGACTTTGCGCCTGGCGCACTGGTTGGCGCAATCGGGTAGCGCACCTCTGCTGTCTTTCGCCATTTCTTCTTTTGTTTGCGCCGCTAGCTCCACAGGCTGATCTTTCACTCCTAGAACGCTGCCTGTTAGCGCGTATCCGACTTAAGGACTCGTTCTGACCTGATATACAAAAACATTGGAAACGAGTAATCTTGCTCATAAAATATTGCAAACAAGCATAGGGTTATGATCTAAATAACGTGTATAACTAGGCTCTATCATTGGGGTTGCGCCATGCGCGAGTAAACAGTAGTAAACGCAGGAATTGCACTAGACGTGCGCAGGCAGTAGAGACTAAGTACTATGACTATGAGAAGTATCGGCGCAGACAATCCTCTATGAGTGTATTCCTTGTCATCGACTTTAAACATCTACAGTTTGGTTTGCTAATGTTAGTGTCCGATCAAGGCTTCCTAACATGTGCGCATGTTCCGATCAAAGTTCATGAGCTATTAATTCTTAAGACTAGTCTAAGCAGCTGCGAATCCTGTCACAATAGCAACTGATTATCCTAGCGCGTTACTCCTAGTCGGCACCGTCAGGCTATTCAACTAGTTTAACATACAACAACAAGTAACAAGAGTAAGATTGCGGTTCAAGGCTTCCCCTACTGATAGAGCCTAGTTATACACATTATTTAGATCATAACCCTATGCTTGTTTGCAATATTTTATGAGCAAGATTACTCGTTTCCAATGTTTTTTGTATATCAGGTCAGAACGAGTCCTTAAGTCGGATACGTGCTAACAGGCAGCGTTCTAGGAGTAAAAGATCAGCCTGTGGAGCTAGCGTCGCAAACAAAAGAAGAAATGGCGTAAGACAGCAGAGGTGCGCTACCCGATTGCGCCAACCGATGCAGTGCGCCAGGCGCAGAATCCAGCATTGCCAAAACCTAACATGACCAGATTTGGAAGTTGCCAAAGATGAACCTCCTGAGCAGTATATAAAGGAGAGGAGGTCTAGGGTTTCGAACAACACGGAGAGGCAGCACCACGGCCTCAAAGGAGGCACTGCGCGGCAGAACTGGAAAACACACGGACCTGTTGAGAGGACTTGCGCCAGCCGACTGCGCCAGCCGAGAGAAGACACTGCACGCACTGTTTGCTACCGTTTTCTTGGATTCATTAGTTATTATTTACTATTTTATGATGTTTACCACTAGCATGTCTAGCTAAACACTTAGTGTTGCTCGGGCATGAATCTGTGATGTATTCCTTTGAGACTTGAGCTTAATGCATAGTTTATTTACTTGTATTAACTCTGTGCGTACTGAGACAGTTAGTTGCATGAGTAGGGGAAGCCTTGAACCGCAAACTTACTTGTGTAGCTCGCTTGTCGCATGTTAAACTAGTTGCATGCGTAGGGGAAGCCTTGAACCGCAAACTTACCGTGACAATTAGGAGTAACGAGTTAGGGTAGGCAGTTGCTACTGTGACAGGATTCGCAGCTGTTTAGTCTAGTTCTAAGGATTAATAGCACATGAACTTTGAACGGAACATGCGCACGTGTTAGGAAGCCTTTACCGGACACTAACCCAAGTAAAACACAAGCTATAGATGTTTAGAGTCGATGATAAGGAATGCATTCATAGAGGATTGTCTGCCCAATACTTCTCATAAATATAGTATTTAATCTCTACTGCTTGCGTACGTCTAGTGCAATTCCCCGCGTTACGATATTCGCTGTTACTCGCGCATCGCGCAAAACCCCCAATCACTCACGCAACCCCCATCTTCGTAAGTGTAGGATACTGGCTAGAACTGAACTGCTTGCTCCCTGTGGAGATCGACCCTTACTTAACAGCTGTACTGAGTGGAAGAGGAAGGATTATATTTGACGCGCACAACGACGCGTGATCAAATTTTGGCGCCGTTGCCGGGGAGCAACACAGCTAAGTTTTAGCTAGCTTACATTTCTCATTTTTAGTAACTAGTTATTTCATTTTGTTTTGTTTTCTCGTTGTTGTTTCTGACAGCGCACAATCACATCAGCCTGCGCAACCTTGAAACAGTTGCGCTGCGCAGATTCTAGTTGCGCACTGACAGACGCAACAACTTCGTTGCCATTTAATTTCGTTTCTTGAGTTTGGATCAGGACATGGAGGATAACAGTGTGGTTGGAGATAACCTAGGAGACAGAACCCCAGAGGAAGCAAGGGCACATAACCCCGCAGCCCTATTCAGAGAGGAAGTGCAGCGTGAGGTCGACGCACGGATGGCCGCTGAACCATACATTGCGCCACCCGTTCGTCCAGTCGCGAGGCGCAGGACAGTGCGCGAAATGTCAGCCCCACTCACTGTTAACCAGCCATGGTGCATAGTGCTTCCGCCCGACGGACAGTTCGAACTGAGGAGCTCACTCATCCATCACATGCCCAAGTTTCACGGAATGAACAACGAAAATCCAGTCAAGCATGTGCGGGAGTTCCTAATCATTTGCGAGAACATGAAGACCTTGGGGGAGAACGATGAAGCGCTGAAGATGAAGGCGTTCCCATTTTCATTGAACGATGCAGCCAAACACTGGCTGATGAGCTTACCCGCAGGATCAATCCACACATGGGAACAGCTGCAGAAGAAATTCTTAGATAAATTTTATCCAGCAGCGAAGATTGCGCTGCTCAGAAGGGAATTGGCCGCGCCAAGGCAAGCCGCAGGGGAGTCTCTGTCAGAATACTACGAGTGTTTCAGGGAGCTAGAAGCCAACTGCTACAATCACGGGCTTCCCCAGAATGTGCTGATAGAGAACTTTCTGAATGGACTGCTGCCCATGGAGCTGCGACTACTGAATGCATGCGCAGGAGGGGACATTTGCAACATGTACCCGGAGGATGCATGGCAGCTGATAGAAGATTCTGCTGGGCAGGTAAGACATCAATTGACACTTGAAAGTAGTCGTAATCGTTCTGTGCATCAGGTAGAGGCAAGCACTGAGATCAAAGAAATGAAGGCCATGCTACAGAAGCTGATGAGTGCGCAGAGCGCACAACCAGTTGCGCCAAAGGTATGTGAATTCTGCAGGTCCACTGAGCACAAGACAGACGAATGCCCAACACTTTTTGAAGAAACTGGAGATGTAAATGCCCTTGGAGGATGGGACAACAGAGGACCGCAGAGGCAGAATCAGCCGCGTTTTGGGCTCGCTGCAAATGGATTCAGATGGAGAGAAGAGAACAATTTCCAGAGGCAGCCCACTGATCAGCGCGCGCCACAGCAGACGCAACAAGCTGCACCCTACAATCCACCGCATCGCCGCACAGACACACCAGCGCAGAACAATCAGCAACCAAAGCGATCCTTGGAAGATATCATGGGGCAGCTAGCAGACACAGTGCGCAAGAATGACGAAAAGTATGACAAGAGGTTCGAATCCATAGAAAAGCATCTATCACAAATTGCAACCACGGTGTATGAGCTGAAAAAGAGCGATGGCAACCTGCCTTCGCAAGTGATTCAGAACCCTAAGGGAGGAGTTAATGCAGTAACACTGAGGACTGGGCGCACAGTGGGAACAGAGCAGACCGCGCAGGCGCCCGCGCAACCAGTTGCGCAAGTCCCAGATCCAGTAGCTCAGAGTGCGCAACCAGAGCCAGAGGCGCAATCAGAAGCGCCAACCACGAACCAGCAGGGCAAAGCGCCAGGTATGTCTCACTCGACAAACAAGGACAAAAATTGTACTAACATACCTGCTCCTTTCCCTGTGCAGGCACCACTGGCAAGAAAAGAAGCACTGGACAAGGAACTATATGAGCTGTTCAGCAAGGTGGAAATCAACATACCTCTCATAGAAGCTATTCGACAGATTCCCAGGTATGCGACATTGCAGATCAACATACCCTTCCAATCAATTTATTACCATATTCTCTCTATGCGACATTGCGCCTTGGACCACTAAAACCTGCAGGTCTCACAATTCAGCTAGCAGATCAATCGTGCAAACAACCTGCAGGCATGATAGAAGATGTCCTAGTGCGAGTAGGAGAGCTGGTGTTTCCAGCAGACTTTTATGTGCTCGAAATGGAGGGTGAGTCAAGCGCCAGCGGTGCGCAGATCCTCCTAGGCAGACCGTTTCTGATGACCGCGCGCACGAAAATAGACGTTTGGAGGGGTACACTGTCCATGGAGGTTGATGGCAAAGAAATCTACTTCGACATATTCAAAGGAATGCAGCACCCTCATGAAGACGCCACAGTGCACGCGATGGACAGCAAAGATAACCTGGCTGCAGATGCGCAGGGCGAGCTAGTTCCCAAGCGCATGCAAACTGGATGGCGCATGAGCATTGCGCCAGAGCCTCCGCCAGACGCACCACCGGATGCACCAGAGGGAGAACTGGAACCTATTGCTTATATCTCTTCTTCCTCTACATCTATCCTCGTTACGCATGATTTATCACATACTGACTACCCTTTTCACCCGTTGCGCAGGACCCAGGAAAACGCAATACACGCACTGGCGCAGGGACACTCAGGAGCAAGAGTGGGGGAGGTCGCAGACACACGTTTTGGCACGTAACGAGGTACAGTCGAGCCAACGACGTTAAACAAAGGCACTTGTCGGGAGGTAACCCGACTGGTTTTTATTTTTACATATTTTTATTTTTAGTTTTTAGTGTTTCTTTTAGGCAGTTTAGGACTTGTCATTTTGCATGTGTGCGCTCTCCATGCGCTTGAGCTTGAGTCGTGGGGACACGTCTCTGTTCAAGTGTGGGGGGGAACGTTACTCTTACATTTCATGTTTTGAGCATTTTTAGTATAGCTTAGTTTAAGTTGAAGAGAATTAGTAGCAGTAGTGCGCTAAGGTGCAGGATGCGCAATCGCTAAGGTGCAGGATGCGCATGCGCTCCAGCTTGTTTTGCGCTATCCGTATTGCGTGCGCCGTTCTCTACTGTTTTAGCATAATTTTTTCGTTTTTTTCTGCTCCTGTTAGTTGGGATATACAGGGGATGTGGAGTTGATAGAAATGCTCCAGAGAGGCGGTTAGTCGCTTGTGCTTCGAAGGCGAGGTATATGGTCGAGTGCGCTAGTGGAGGCCGGTGCTTCGCAACCTTCGGAACAAAAGAGCGCGCTCCGTCACGCAGATGCCAAAGGCGAAATACCCAAAGCGTGGCGAGGTGGGAAAACAGACCACCTTCTCTCTGGAAGCCGAGCTAAGGAAAGCGGGCGCGGTTGCAAACGCGTGCGCCGACCGGCGCAGACAGACCAAGGAGGGAGAGCGGAACGAGTTCCATAGCTGCTATCCGAAGGCTGAGATTGGAACTGTTCTGGGAATGAAACAAATTGGAAAGGAAGCTGTACAAAAGAAAAAAATACCAGCAGAAGCAGATGATTTGCGTTACAAAGAATCAGCATGCGCACTACTTAGTACCTGCGTGCGCAAGACCACAAGGATATCATCAAAGGCTCAGGTTCCCAGGAAGTGTGCGAACGAATCACGCACTGGAAGAAGCTCGCGCAAGAAACCATATACCTATCTTCGGAGCGGGAGCTGACAACCAGGAGCCTAAGAAGAGCTATCTCCCAGTCATCCAAAGTTCTTCATCCCGGCTGAGAGGTAATGAAATTTCGGGATTATTATATTAGAACTATTGAGTGCAGTTGTGCGCAGGTGATAGAGCAGCACAAGTTGAGCAACTGTGCATTTTGCGCTAGAATGCAAGGCTGTGCGCTAGTCTCCAGAAAAGGTAATTGTATCCGCGTTTCAGTCCTTGTTCGGGACGAACAAGGGGCAAGTGTGGGGGGTTTGATAGAGCCTAGTTATACACATTATTTAGATCATAACCCTATGCTTGTTTGCAATATTTTATGAGCAAGATTACTCGTTTCCAATGTTTTTTGTATATCAGGTCAGAACGAGTCCTTAAGTCGGATACGCGCTAACAGGCAGCGTTCTAGGAGTAAAAGATCAGCCTGTGGAGCTAGCGGCGCAAACAAAAGAAGAAATGGCGTAAGACAGCAGAGGTGCGCTACCCGATTGCGCCAACCGATGCAGTGCGCCAGGCGCAGAATCCAGCATTGCCAAAACCTAACATGACCAGATTTGGAAGTTGCCAAAGATGAACCTCCTGAGCAGTATATAAAGGAGAGGAGGTCTAGGGTTTCGAACAACACGGAGAGGCAGCACCACGGCCTCAAAGGAGGCACTGCGCGGCAGAACTGGAAAACACACGGACCTGTTGAGAGGACTTGCGCCAGCCGACTGCGCCAGCCGAGAGAAGACACTGCACGCACTGTTTGCTACTGTTTTCTTGGATTCATTAGTTATTATTTACTATTTTATGATGTTTACCACTAGCATGTCTAGCTAAACACTTAGTGTTGGTCGGGCATGAATCTGTGATGTATTCCTTTGAGACTTGAGCTTAATGCATAGTTTATTTACTTGTATTAACTCTGTGCGTACTGAGACAGTTAGTTGCATGAGTAGGGGAAGCCTTGAACCGCAAACTTACTTGTGTAGCTCGCTTGTCGCATGTTAAACTAGTTGCATGCGTAGGGGAAGCCTTGAACCGCAAACTTACCGTGACAATTAGGAGTAACGAGTTAGGGTAGGCAGTTGCTACTGTGACAGGATTCGCAGCTGTTTAGTCTAGTTCTAAGGATTAATAGCACATGAACTTTGAACGGAACATGCGCACGTGTTAGGAA
This sequence comes from Umbilicus rupestris, assembly GCA_963678935.1. Lineage (NCBI taxonomy): Eukaryota > Viridiplantae > Streptophyta > Magnoliopsida > Saxifragales > Crassulaceae > Umbilicus > Umbilicus rupestris. Next base: position 4,396,074 of record OY787626.1, on the reverse strand, counting down.
GCCTTTACCGGACACTAACCCAAGTAAAACACAAGCTATAGATGTTTAGAGTCGATGATAAGGAATGCATTCATAGAGGATTGTCTGCCCAATACTTCTCATAAATATAGTATTTAATCTCTACTGCTTGCGCACGTCTAGTGCAATTCCCCGCGTTACGATATTCGCTGTTACTCGCGCATCGCGCAAAACCCCCAATCACTCACGCAACCCGCATCTTCGTAAGTGTAGGATACTGGCTAGAACTGAACTGCTTGCTCCCTGTGGAGATCGACCCTTACTTAACCGCTGTACTGAGTGGAAGAGGAAGGATTATATTTGACGCGCACAACGACGCGCGATCACCTACTCATGCAACTAGCTGCCAACAATGTGCACAGAATTAATATAAGCAAACAAGCTATGGATTAAGCGCAAGTCTCAAAGGAAATACTCATAGATTCATGCCCAACCGATACTAAGCGTTTAGCTAGACATGCTAGTAGTAAACATCATATAGAAACAGTAAATAATATCTAAAGTATCCAAGAAAACAATAGCAAACAGTGCGTGCAGGTTATAGTCTCGGCTGGCGCAGTCGGCTAGCGCAGGTCCTCGCAGTAAGCTCGTGTGTTTTTGAATCTGGCTCTCTCTCTCTGATATCTTGCGTCTCTGATGCTCTGATCTCTCTCTAAGCCCTAGTCCTTCCTCTCTATATATACTGCTCATGAGGCCCATCCTTGGCAACTTCCAAATCTGGTGGTGTCAAGATTTGGAAATACCACTATCTGCGCATGGCGCACGGCATCTTGGTTAGCGCAATCGGTTAGCGCACCGTGGTCGACTCTGCAACTCTTCTGTTTGCGCCGCTAACTCCGCAGGCTGTGTGATGCGCGCCCTAAATGCTGCCTGTTAGCGCGTATCCGACTTAGGCCCTCGTTTCGCCCTGAAATACAAAAACACTGGAAACCAGTAATCTTGTACACAAAATAATGCAAACAAGCATAGGGTTAGGATCTAAATAATGTGTATAATAAGGCTCTATCAAACCCCCGACACTTGTCCCTTGTTCGTCCCGAACAAGCACTCAAGCACGGATACCATTACCTCTCTGGAGTCTAGCGCACAGTCTTGCACTCCAGCGCGATTTGCACTACTGATCACCTTGCGCTGCTCTACCACCTGCGCGCAACTGCCTTCAACAGTCCTAGTATAATAATCTCGCAATTCATTACCTCTCAGCTGGGATGAAGATCATTTCGGATGGCTGGGAGATAGCTCTTCATAGGCTCCGGGTCGTCAGCTCTCACTCCGAGGATGGGTATATGGTTAACAGCGCAAGCTTCTTCCGGTGCGTGATTCTTCCGCGCACTTTCTGGGAACTCAAGCCTTTGATGATTTTCTTTGGACCTTGCGCACGCTGGTACATATTGGTGCGCATGCTGATTCTTTTGTAGCGCATATCATCTGCTGTGAATTTTTCTTTTGTACAGCTTTGTCTACGGTTCCTATGTTTCCCAGAATGGTTCCAGTCTCGGCCTCCGGATAATAGCTATGGAACACTGCCCCGCTCTCCCTCCTTGGTCTATCTGCGCAGGTCGGCGCACGCGTTTACACCCGCGCCCGCCTTCCTAAGCTCGATTTCCAGAGGGAAGGTGGTCTGTTTTCCCACCTCGCCACGCTTTGGGTATTCGCCTTCGGCATCTGCGTGACTGAGCGCGCTCTCTTGTTCTGAAGGTCGCGAAGCACCGGCCTCCACTAACGCTTTTGACCATATACCTCACCTCCGAAGCTTGAACGACTAACCGCCTCTCTAGAGCGTTTCTGTCAACTCCACATCCCCTGTATATACCAACTAACAGGAGCAGAAAAACGAAAAAATATACTAAAACAGTTGATAGTAGCGCACGAAAAATGGATGGCGCAAAACAAGCTGAACAGTGTGCGCAACCCGCACACAAGCGCACTACTGCTACTGTTTTCTTCAACTAAAGTAAGCTACACTATAAAGCTAAAAAAAAACGTGAAATGTAAAGGTAAAGGTAACGCTCCCCCCCACACTTAAACAGAGCCGTGTCACCACGACTCAAGCTCAAGCGCACGGAGAACGCGCACATGCAAGTAAGCAAAACAAAGAACATAAAAAGATATAGTCAAAGCAATGCAATATAGTAAGGGGCACAAAAAATATTCAGCACAATAGTCAGCAAAATATAGCAACATGGAGCAACAGTTTTTAAAAGGATAAGAAAAAGAAACCACCCGAAAGAAATGCGCGCCCGCCCTGCAGCTCTAGATGTCCTCGGAGCTAGACTCAGCCTCGGATCCGTGCGCCTCCTCCTCTGAAGAATATGTCACGTACTCGGTGCTGGAGGCTGGCGGCACTACAGAAAAGGCAGCGGGCTGAGCCGAGAGGTCATCCTCTGAGATAGGATCCCATAGCGAATCTGAGCTGGTGCTAAGGACGGGATCAGCTTCAGGGGACCTCGGAATGGATGGCTGAGCAGGGGGTGGTGCAGGTACTGATGCTGGGTTTGCTGCTGGGGTGGGTTTTGGCACTGGGGCTAGCTCGGGTGCTGGAACTAGGGCTGGAGAGGGCTCTGCTGGATGCACTGGGGGCTGGCTCGCTGGGGGACCCTGGAGGTGGCCGGCGCAGGCTGAGGAGAGGGGGAATAGCATCTCCAAATCTCCACCCTGATGGTGGGCTCAAGCTCAAATCTGCCCCCTCGGGCGCTAAATATTCGAGCACGCGCATGACGTTGAACATCATGCGCCGCTCCTCTGGTACGTCCTCTGGCGCCTCCTCTGACTCTATTCTGGGCCACTTCCCTTGTGCACGCGGGGGAGAATCCTCAATGGAAATGGTAACTGGCTCCCCCTGCGGTGCACGGGCCCTCCGGTGCGCTCCAGTCTGCGCGCGAGTCCTCGCGCGCCTGACTGGAGGCACAACTGGCTCTGGGGCCTCGTCCTCCTCCATCTCCTGCGCAGCCTCTGCTGCTTGCGCGCTGCTCTCCGCTCTTGGCCGCGGCGCTCTGGCCGGCTGCAGGCGGTAGCACCACTCCAATGTGCCATCCTGTCTCACGGCTACCGCCCTTATCTGCAGCATGTGGGCGCGGTCCAGGGGAACAGCCGGCACTACTGTGTGCTCTGGCACCTCAGGCGCTCCATACAACGCACGCAGCAGGTGCGTTATTATCCCTCCGCAAGTCAGCGGCCCCTTGGGGCTGACCCGGCTCCAGTGGATCACCATGTTCAGGACAAAAAGCACCCTCTTCCCATAATAAAAGCCCTTCAAAATCTCCATATCCAGCAAGCTGATCTTCGGCGCACCATTAAAACGCCCGATGATCGCATAGGCGACCAAGCGCCACAAGTAGAACATCCACGGGTCGCGCAGCTCGCGTCCTCGGCTGAGCCCCGAGGCAAAAACTGGCCCGGTCGCCATCTCGCGCCACGCCTCCTAATTCGTGTGCGCGTCCATGTCAGCTTCTCGCACCTTAGCGCACCTCAGTGTGCGCTTCAGCCTCTTAGCCGAGGCAATGTACCACACCCCTCGGTGCCGGTACCTTATCTCCATATCACTCGCTTCTAGCGACGCCAGAAACTCGCATGTGTCCTCTTTGTCTGCTGCACTGTTGATCTCCAACAGCGCCTCCCAGCCCGCCAGCGCGAGCTTCTCCAAGATGAGGTCCTCCATACCGACCTCCCGCAGGAACTCCCTGCTGATGTACGGAGTCCCGTACATCTCAAGCCTCAGGAAGGCCGCGTACTTGCTGGCGAAGTGAGCTGGGGTCGCTTGGTCCTCGGCAGGCTGCATCGTGCGCTGGGTCGCTGTGGTCAACTCCGGTCAACACCCTCTAAAGCTCAGAAAATCAAAACTCCTCCAAGTGCCCTGAAACTTTCACCAAATGGGCGCCTACTGCCCTCGTACAAAACCCACTAACCAAACCTCCAATCGGTGCACGCTAGCTTGGTGCGATTTCAGACCTAGTTTACCCCTCTTCTCGCACAAACGCTAATGCAATCGGCTCAAATCGGGGGGAAAGGTTACCTGGAGGGTGTGTGACGAAGTGCTCCTCAAATCTCTCTAAACGGAAGCTGGGTTAAGCGCCGGACGGTGAGCGGAGGTGTGAGGGCACGAGTTTCTCTTGCAACAGTCGAGTGAAAAAGTGCTGAAATTTTCTAAGTACTGCCCTTATATACCCCCTGACTGGCGCAGCTGTCCTGCGCACTAAAGTGCGCACGGACCTGCGCACTGCTGCTCGACTAAAAAACTACAAGTCCTAAACTGGCTAAAAGACACTAGAAAAACATGTAAAAGTAAAACGTGTCGGGTTACCTCCCGACAAGTGCCTTTGTTTAACGTCGTTGGCTCGACCGTACCTCGTTACTAGCGTGAAAGTATACCAGCGACCTCCCCCACACTTGCTCCTGAGTGACCCTGCGCTTGTGCATGTGTTGTGTTCTTCTTGGTCCTACGCAAAGGGTCGGACGGGTGGTCAGCATGGTTAATAGTATGTGATAAATTATAAGTAACTAGGGTAGGTAAAGAGGCAGAAGAAATATGAGCAATAGTCCCCTGTTCCCCCTCTGGCGTGTCTGGTGATGACTCTGCCGCAGCAACCTGCGCATCTGCTATCTCAGGCTCTGTCAATTCAATTTCGCGCGCTGTGCCATCCGAAGGTTCTCCTAAATACCGTTTGACTCTTTGCCCATTGACCTGAAAACGATGCCGGTGCTCGTTTTCTAAGTCGATTGTTCCGTAGGGGAAAACCTTGGTGACTGTGTACGGTCCCGTCCATTTGCTGCGCAGCTTTCCAGGCATGAGCTTTAGGCGTGATGAGAATAATAATACCTGGTCTCCTGGCTCAAAAGTGCGTCTGAGGATATGCTTGTCATGAAATGCCTTTGTGCGCTCCTTGTAATCGCGCAGTCCCTCATAGGCATCCAGGCGCAGCTCTTCTAATTCGCTTAACTCAAATGCGCGCTCCTGTCCGGCCTCGTCTAGGTTCAGGTTGCAAATGCGTAATGCCCAATATGCTTTGTGCTCTAACTCCATTGGCAGGTGGCATGCTTTTCCGTAAACCAACCGGAACGGTGAAGTCCAAATTGGCGTCTTATGCGCAGTGCGTGATATTTCACAGTGTCTCAATTCGGCAGATTTGTGAACAAGCAGTTGCTGCAGCACACTCTTGTTCACTAGAATTAATCTCAGCAAGCAACAAACAATGCACAAGTTTGTTCACCCAGTTCGGCCAATCTGCCTACGTCTGGGGAGGACTATTCTCCAGTCCTCAATCCACTCAACCAAAGGTTCCAAGTACACTAGGTTACAACGCACGCAACCTATGCTACTCAACCTCTTGTTGATCACTCAGCACAATCAGAATAAGCTCTGATTTGTGCCAGCACACCCTCTACAATATGTCAGTCTAGAATAGCTACAATCCTCTCAAAGAACTTAGCCTATTCTATCCTACACTACTCAGCAGGGTTGCTGCAGCAACAGCTGTAACACACAGCTGAAGCACAATGTCCGCGTCGCTCCAAGGCCTTCTGTCGAGCCGATCGAACCACTCCAAGAGCGCTGCACACTCTGAGTAACTCCCCCTCACTCAGTGACCACCTGCCACTAGTGAGTTCTTCCGCACGAACCTCCACCGAGCCTTCCACCCGTCAGTTCTTCCGCGGCTGCCTTTGATCAACCAACAAGCTCCACAGCTCTGAATTGGCTTCCAGATCAATGCACAAATCAGTCTCTGCAAGACCTGATTCTCTTCTGCAATGCACACCACAGCTCTGCGCTCAACGCTCTGCCCGTGTGTGTTTGATCGAAGAACAACGTCCGTAGGCACCCAGAAAATCCTCTCTCTGAAATCTGTGTCTACTCTCGTGTATCGCTCAGCTTCGATCGCACTCTTCAGCCCTCAAACCTTCTGCTTAAATACCCACACAACTTTAAGCAATTTCCAGGTTTACGCACTTGACCCTCAAGATCAATTATCTCCTAAAATCTAGGAGATTAGATTTGATTAATATCTTCAATGCAAATCTCCTTCTCTGACCAGTAAACCTTGCTGGAAAATACTCCATAGCATTTTAGAAATTCTTCTAAGAGCAAGAACACAACTGCCATACCTTCAGAACGCACTCAGCACAAAACTGCTACTCGGACAGTTGATACAGCACTTGAACCAGCACCTGCTGCAGCACCCCTGCTGTAACTGCTGCTGGCTGACCTGCTTGATTGAGCTGCAGCAGCTCCTAGTTCACTCATGCTGGTTTTGTCAAACACTTCCATACTTGTATCATCAGTGCGGTATGCCCACAGCGCATCGTCAAGGCGCTGGCTCCAATCTTTGCGCGACGATCGCACAGTCTTCTCCAGGATGCGCTTGATCTCTCTGTTGGAAACCTCGGCCTGTCCATTTGTCTGAGGATGATAAGCAGTGGACGTCTTGTGGCGCACTCCATAATGCTTGAAAACTTGCGCCACAATCCTGTTGCAAAAGTGCGTCCCCTGGTCGCTAATGATTGCCTTAGGCACTCCGTACCTGCAAAATATGTTAGTTCTCAAAAAGTCAGCGACCGTCTTACCATCGTCCTTCCGTGTAGCCTTGGCCGCAACCCATTTGGAGACATAATCCACCGCGACCAAAATATATTCGTATCCGGAGGATGGGGGAAATGGCCCCATGAAGTCAATCCCCAAAATGTCGAATACTTCATCCACTAGAATTGGCGTCTGCGGCATCTCATTGCGCGCTGATATGCCTCCTGTGCGTTGGCACCTGTCACAGTCCCTGCAGTAGTTATATGAGTCACTGAACAAGCGCGGCCAATAAAATCCACAGTCCAGGATCTTTCTGCTCGTGCGCTTCGGACCAAAGTGTCCTCCACATGCGTGCGCATGACAAAACATCAAAACAGAGTTAATTTCATGGTCAGGCACGCAGCGCCTTAAAATCTGATCAGGTCCTATTCTGAGCATATACGGATCATCCCAAATGTAATGCTTGGACTCATGTTTTAATCTCATGCATTAGGTTTTAGTGAAATGAGGAGGAAACGTACCTGTGACCAGGTAATTTGCAATGTGCGCATACCATGGTACCTTACCTGTCAGCGCCATCAGATGCTCGTCAGGGAACGTCTCCGTGATTTGCCCTGGCTCCTCCGCCTTCACGATCCTGCTCAAGTGGTCTGCGACTGTGTTCTCCGTGCCCTTCTTATCTTTGATCTCCAAGTCAAATTCCTGAAGTAGGAGCACCCAGCGCATCAGGCGCGGCTTAGTTTCCTTCTTGGACATTAGGTAACGGATTGCTGCGTGGTCTGTGTAAATGATGACTCTAGCGCCTAGAACATATGCGCGGAACTTCTCCAGCGCAAACACAATTGCCAGAAGCTCCTTCTCCGTGGTGGTGTAGTTCATCTGCGCAGCGTCCAGTGTGTGCGATGCATAACAAATGGCGTGCGGCTTCTTGTCCACTCACTGCCCCAAGACTGCACCTACTGCATAATCGCTTGCGTCGCACATCAGTTCAAATGGCAGGTTCCAGTCTGGCGCGCGCATCACTGGCGCACTGGTCAGTGCCTCCTTCAGCTTATCAAATGCAGCCCTGCACTCATCAGTAAATTCGAAACACACATCCTTTTGCAAGAGGTTAGACAGGGGTATACAAATCTTAGAAAAATCTTTTATGAAGCGCCTGTAAAACCCGGCATGCCCAAGGAATGATTTCACATCGCGCACGCTAGTGGCATAAGGTAGATTGGAAATAAGATCAATTTTAGCTTTATCTACCTTGATCCCCTTCTGCGAGATAATATGTCCTAGTACTACACCATGCGTTACCATGAAATGACATTTTTCATAATTGAGCACTAGGTTCTTTGAAATGCAGCGCGCTAAGACCTTATCAAGATGTGTTAAGCATGCATCAAAGGTACCTCCGTATACAGTAAAATCATCCATGAACACTTCTATGCATATACCAATCATATCAGAAAAAATGCTCATGACTAGGCGTTGGAACGTACCTGGCGCGTTACACAGCCCAAATGACATGCGCAGAAACGCAAACGTACCGAATGGGCAGGTAAATGTGGTCTTCTCTTGATCTTTCGCAGCTATGGGTATCTGATTGTACCCTGAATATCCGTCCAAGAAGCAAAAGTAGGGCTTCCCCGCTAATCGGTCTAGCATCTGGTCCATAAAGGGTAGCGGGAAATGGTCCTTGCGCGTGACTGCGTTAAGCTTTCTGTAGTCGATGCACATGCGCCATCCAGTCTGAATGCGCTTGGGAACTAGCTCGCCCTGCGCATTCTCTTCCACTGTGATTCCTCCTTTCTTTGGCACAACGTGCACTGGACTTACCCATTTGCTGTCCGAAATAGGGTAAATGACTCCTGCTTCAAGCAACTTTAGAATCTCCTTCTGCACTACCTCCATCATATTCGGGTTCAATCTGCGCTGAGGCTCCTTGGATGGTTTGGCACCATCTTCCAATAGAATCCTATGCATGCATACGTCCGGGCTCACTCCACGCAGATCAACAAGTGTCCATCCTAAAGCGCGCTGGTTTCTACGTAGCACCTGCTGTAGTTGCGCCTCCTGCTCCTCTTCTAATCCTTTCTTTATGATTACTGGCAGGGTGTCTTCATTTCCCAAGAATATGTACTTGAGGTACTCTGGGAGTTGCTTCAGCTCGACCTTGGGTGCCTCTTCAATAGAGGGCAAGATTTTATTAGCAGTGCAGATTTAACTATGGCTTGTACCTGTCTGGGTTCTGGTTCAGCACTGCTCAGCTCCTCTTCCTGCGCTTCCAACTCTGCCTGTGCCAGTGTTATAGGTTCTTCTGCTGCGCTCGCACATTGCGCATCTGCGACCAAGTCATCTAAGCTGTCCATTGCGTGCACTGTGGCGTCTTCATGAGGATGCTGCATCCCATTGAATATGTTGAAATGGATTTCTTCGCCATCAACCTCCATGGAGAGCGTGCCCCTCCACACGTCTATCTTTGTGCGCGCGGTCATCAGAAATGGTCTGCCTAGTAGGATCTACGCGCTGCTGGTGCTTGATTCACCCTCCATTTCTAGGACATAGAAATCTGCTGGGAACACCAGCTCTCCTACTCGTACAAGAACGTCCTCGATCATGCCCGTAGGTTGCTTGCATGACTGATCTGCTAGCTGAATGGTGAGACATGCAGGCTTAAGTGGTCCAAGGCGCAATGACGCATATAGGGAATAGGGTAGCACATTTATGGATGCGCCTAAATCAATCATGCAATTGCTCACTGTGGTCTTATCTAAAGTGCATGGGATAGTGAACGTACCTGGGTCTCGGCACTTAGGTGGTACCTTATGTTGCACGATCGCTGAGGCCTGCGCATTTAGCATTACCTGTGCGCACTCGCCTTTCCTTCTCTTATTTGTGCACAGCTCCTTTAAAAACTTGGCGTACCTAGGGATCTGCCAAATTGCTTAAAATAAGGGGAATGTTTATTTCCACCTTACTGAATAACTCGTAGAGCTCCTTATCGAGCGCTTCCTTCCTAGCCGATGGTGCCTGCACAGGGAAAGGTGCAGGTATGTTAGTACGATTCGTGCCCTTGTCTTTTAATTGTGTCATACCTGGCGCTTCGCCCCGCTGGCTTGTGGCTGGCGCTTCTGGTTGAGCGTCTTGCTCCGGTTGCGCATTCTGCTCTGCTTGATCCGGGACTTGCGCAGCTGGTTGCGCGGGCGCCTTCGTGGTCTGCTCTGTTCCTATCGTGCGCCCAGTCCTCAGTGTCACGGCGTTGACTCCTCCCTTGGGGTTCTGAATCACTTGCGAAGGCAGGTTGCCATCGCTCTTTTTCAGCTCGTACACCGTGGTCGCAATCTGTGATAGCTGCTTCTTAATGGACTCGAACCTCTTGTCGTACTTCTCATCATTCTTGCGCACTGTGTCTGCTAGCTGCCCCACGATATCTTCTAAGGATCGCCTCGGTTGTGGGTTGTTTTGCGCTGGTGCGTCAGGGCGGCGGTGCGGTGGATTGTAGGGCGCAGCTTGTTGCGTCTGCTGTGGCGCGCGCTGATCCGTGGACTGCCTCTGGAAATTGTTTTCCTCCTTCCATCTGAACCCATTTGCGGCTAGTCCAAAACACGGCTGATTCTGTCTCTGTGGCCCTCTGTTATCCCATCCTCCAAGAGCATTGACATCTCCCGATTCCTCAAACAGCATGGGACATGCATCGATTTTGTGTTCGGTGGAATTGCAGAATTCGCATACCTTTGGCGCAACTGGTTGTGCGCCTTGCGCACTCATCAACTTCTGCAGCATGGCCTTCATTTTCTTGATCTCAGCGCTTGTTTCTACCTGATGCACAGAACGAGCGCGACTATTTTCAAGTGTTAGCTGATGTCTTACCTGCCCAGCACAGTCTTCTATCTGCTGCCACGCGTCTTCTGGGTACATGTTGCAAATGTCGCCTCCTGCGCATGCGTTCAATAATCTCAGCTCCATTGGTAGCAATCCATTCAGGAAATTCTCTATCAGCACATTCTGGGGCAGGCCGTGATTGTAGCAGTTGGCCTCTAGCTCCCTGAAACGCTCGTAATACTCTGACAGCGACTCTCCTGCGCTCTGCCTAGGTGCGGCCAGCTCCCTCCTGAGTAGCGCGATCTTTGCTGCGGGATAAAATTTGTCCAGGAACTTCTTCTGCAGATGCTCCCATGTGTGAATTGATCCTGCTGGTAAGTTCATTAGCCAATGCCTGGCCGTGTCACACAGTGAAAATGGGAACGCTTTCATCTTTAGCGCTTCATCGCTCTCCCCTTCGGCCTTCATGTTCTTGCAAATGACTAGGAACTCTCTCACATGCTTGACTGGATTCTCGTTGTTCATCCCGTGGAACTTGGGCATGTGATGAATGAGCGAGCTCCTTTGTTCAAAATGACCGTCTAGTGGAAGCACGATGCACCATGGCTGGTTAACTGTGAGTGGGGCTGACATCTCGCGCACTGTTCTGCGTCGCGCGGGTGGCGCATTATACACTTCAGCGGCCATCCTTCCTTCAACCTCGCGCTGCACTTCCTTCTGAACAGGGCTGCGCGGTTATGTGCTCTTGCTTCCTCTGGGGTTTTGTCCCCTAAGTTGTCCCCAACGACACTGTTATCCTCCATGACCTGTTCTAAATCTCAAGGAAAACGAAATTAAAAGATAACTAAGCTACTGCGTCTGTCAGTGCGCAACTAGAATCTGCGCAGCGCAACTGTTTCAAGGTTGCGCAGGCTAATGGTGATTGCGCGCTGTCAGAAACAACAACGAAAATAAAGCAAACAGAAATAACTAACTATTAAAAGAAAACTTAAGCTGGTTAAGGCTTATCTGTGTTGCCTCCCCGGCAACGGCGCCAAAATTTGATCCGCGCGTCGTTGTGCGCGTCAAATTTATTCCTTCCTCTTCCACTTAGTACAGCGGTTAAGTCGGGGTCAAATCCACAGGGAGGCAGTAGATTAGCTTAACTAGTATTCTGCACTTAAGAAAACTGGGGTTGTGAGTGATTGGGGTTGCGCAATGCGCGAGTAAACAGTAGTAAACGCAGGAATTGCACTAGACATGCGCTGGCATTAGAGACTAAGTACTATGACTATGAGAAGTATCGGCGCAGACAATCCTCTATGAGTGTATTCCTTATCATCGACTCTAAACGTCTACAGTTTGGTTTGCTAATGTTAGTGTCCGATCAAGGCTTCCTAACATGTGCGCATGTTCCGATCAAAGTTCATGAGCTATTAATTCTTAAGACTAGTCTAAGCAGCTGCGAATCCTGTCACAGTAGCAACTGATTATCCTAGCGCGTTACTCCTAGTCGGCACCGTCAGGCTATTCAACTAGTTTAACATACAACAACAAGTAACAAGAGTAAGATTGCGGTTCAAGGCTTCCCCTACTCATGCAACTAGCTGCCAACAATGTGCACAGAATTAATATAAGCAAACAAGCTATGCATTAAGCGCAAGTCTCAAAGGAAATACTCATAGATTCATGCCCAACTGATACTAAGCGTTTAGCTAGACATGCTAGTAGTAAACATCATAGAAACAGTAAATAATATCTAAAGTACCCAAGAAAACAATAGCAAACAGTGCGTGCAGGTTGTAGTCTCGGCTGGCGCAGTCGGCTAGCGCAGGTCCTCGCAGTAAGCTCGTGTGTTTTTGAATCTGGCTCTCTCTCTCTGATATCTTGCGTCTCTGATGCTCTGATCTCTCTCTAAACCCTAGTCCTTCCTCTCTTTATATACTGCTCATGAGGCCCATCCTTGGCAACTTCCAAATCTGGTGGTGTCAAGATTTGGAAATACCACTATCTGCGCATGGCGCACGGCATCTTGGTTAGCGCAATCGGTTAGCGCACCGTGGTCGACTCTGCCAACTCTTCTGTTTGCGCCGCTAGCTCCGCAGGCTGTGTGATGCGCGCTCTAAACGCTGCCTGTTAGCGCGTATCCGACTTAGGCCCTCGTTTCGCCCTGAAATACAAAAACACTGGAAACCAGTAATCTTGTACACAAAATAATGCAAACAAGCATAGGGTTAGGATCTAAATAATGTGTATAAATAGGCTCTATCAAGCCTCGCAAAAAAGGAGGCGTCTAGTACATGTCGGGGAGCCTGCTACCAGCGCTGCAGTTGTTGCTGGAGAGGAAGTACTTGAAGAACCCTCTAAAGAAGTCCAAGATGCAGAAAATGCTAAGGAGGTCCATCCTGAAGAGAGCTGTAGAACATTGATCACATCCCCTGGCATAGAAGGAGAAGGGGAGGAGACGAATGCTGATCTGCCTGAACAAGAATCTGCTGCAGCACATGCTCCTCCACCTTCTGACAAAGGTAAAGCTCCAATCATCATTGCTGATACCAGTAGTGAAGAAGAGGAGTCCAGTGATGAAGAGGAGTCAAGTGAGGATGCTTTAGGTGAACCTTCGGAGAGAAGACCTATGGGGCAGAAGTCCAGCGGAGGAGATGTCACAACAGCAATCACTGTCGGAGGAACATGCTTTAGAAACAGGAATGCCACCCAATCCTGGAGCTCAGTAGAGAGGAAGCACATTGTTTCTGAGAAGAGGCTAGATGGGGAGAAATGTAAGTCCTCGGCAATCATCCAAATTCTAATAGAGGTAAATCTACTGAAATCCCTAACCTATCCTTATAGATACAATAGCAGGTTAGTTAGGGAGTTTATAGTTAACATGGAAGAGAAGTTTTGTCAAGAAGGGGGAGATGAGTATGGGAGAAGCTGGGACAGGGGTAAGGTGGTACTGGTTACCCCAGAAAAAATAGTTGAATTCCTTGGAATAAGTAGTGATGCCAAAGAGCCCACAATTGTCAAACGGGAGGTGTTGGCCAAGGTCCTCACAGGAGGTGTGTGTCAATCCTGGGAAGGACCAAACCTTAGTGCATCTGAGCTCACCTCTATGTATGCGCTGCTGTACAATCTAGGAATTCGGAACTGGATCCCCAGCTCTCACAGGGGAAAGGTCAGTAAACCCTTTGCTGACCTCTTGCACTCGGTGGGGAAAAGGAGAAGTATCAGCCTGGGGAGTGTGATGTTTCCTCAGATTGCTGCACATGCCGGCAGCTCTTCCTCCAGCAAACCCATTGTGCTACCTTCTCTTATATATGGGTTGATGGTTGCTCAGCATCTAGAGCTAGGACAGATCGCTGAAATGATGTCTCAGGAGCTGCAAGTGTTTACTGTTGATCACAAGCTGTTCAAGGGCAAACATGCAGTCGACATAGCTCAAGAGGATTCTCTTATGATGGTCTCGGCTGATCCAATCCTTCCCAGAGAAAACTTGCCTTCTGCTTCCTCCATTGATGCAGCCCTTCGAGCCAGGATTGTGAGCCTTTTGAAGTCAGAGCTGGTGAGTTTGGAGGCTGAAGCCAAACGAAGGGGACATCAGGCGTGCTCAACTCAGAAGTGTCCTTAAAGACTTAGAGTATCCGGACGATGGAGGATAGGCCCCTTGAGCATCTGTGACAAAAAGGGGGAGAGAAAGTAAAGAGCAGCCTCTGATGAACCTGCAACCTGCACTAATGAACTTTGAACTCTTATTTGCTTTTGGCCTTGTGTGGCTTAGCTAAGGCCGAATGTGGCCATTACCTACTCTTGCTCTAAAAATATTTTTTTGTAATAAGTTCTTTTTTCTTGCCTGTTCATGGAAGTGTGCATCAGTGGCCTTGGGTTTTGTCAAAATGCCAAGGGGGAGATTGATGTTGCAGTATGGCAGTGTTTGACAAAACCAGCACAAGTGAACAAGATGCTGCTACAGCCGAAGTTCAGCATTTGTGAACAAGACCAGTGAACAAGGAGTAGCTGTAGCAGGAGAAAGCTATAGCAGAAGCTTGTTCAGAAGGGCTGGAGCGTCTGTCCGAGTAGCAGCTATCTGGGTCTTTGGAAAGAGGGCGTGGCAGTCCTTCTAAGAGCATCAGAGGAGTTTCTAAGTTGCTGCAGAGAATATTCCAATGGAGATTCCTAGCTGAAGTAGGAGATTTGATTGCGGGAGATTTGAATCTCAAATCAAATCTAATCTCCTAAAAATTAGTAGATATTGATATTGCTAGGGGAATTGCTAAATCCTGATAATGATGGAAGTAGGTGCGCCTATATAATGGAGACCCTTCAGAGCAATGAAGGTTGATCGAAGAAGAGAGCGTGAACGAGTATACACACAGAATTCCAAGAGAGTAATTTGTGGTGTGCGAGAAAATCTTTGATCTTCACCGAGAGTAGAGCGTGAGCGCAGAGCTGTGGTGATAGAAGCAGAGGGTGATCAGGACTTGCATAGTCTGATCCAAGCTTGATCTGGAAGCCAATTCAGAGTAGAGAGTGCTTGTTGGTTGATTAAGGGCAGCCGCGGAAGAATTGACGGGTGAGTGACTCGGTCGAGTGTCTGGACGGCAGTGCTTGCTAGTGATAGGAGGTCACTGAGTGAGGGGGAGTATTCCAGAGTGTGCAGCGCTCGTGAAATCGTTCGAACGGCTCAGCGGAAGGCTTGGAGCGACGCGGACGGTTTGTGCATCAGCTGTGTGCTATAGCAGATGCTATAGCACCCCTGCAGAATCTGAGTATTGTTTAGAATAGGCTGAGTTTCGAAGAGACAGTAGCTATTCTAGATAGATATCAGTAGAGGGTGTGCAAAAACAAGTTAGAGCCTGTTCTGATTGTGTACGTGAATCCACTTGTGGTTGAGTAGCATAGGTTGCTTTAGTTGTAACCGTGTGTACTTGGAGACCTTTGTGATTAGTGGATTGAGGACTGGAGTTTAGTCCTCCCCAGACGTAGGCAGTTGGCCGAACTGGGTGAACAAACCTTTGTCCTTGTTCATTCTTGCTTAAACATTTTACTGGTGAACAAGAGTGTGCTGTAGCAACTGCTTGTTAAAGAATCTGTGTATCAGAGGCACTGCGAATTTCAGAAATTAAGCGCCACCTCACTACATAGCAGGTTTGTAAGAAGTTTAGCAATTTTCGAGAAGTCATTGATGAACCTCCTATAAAATCCAGCGTCCCCGAGGAAACTTCTTGGTGGAGGCAGCTTCTCAATAACATCGATCTTGGCTCTATCGACCTCAATTTCTCTTTCTGATACAAAATGTCCCAACACAATGCCTTCTTTTACCATAAAGTGGCATTTCTCCCAATTTAGTACTAGGTCCATTTCAATACACCTAGCCAACACACGAGACAAGTTTGTGAGACAGTAGTCAAATGAATAACCATGCACAGAAAAATCGCCCATAAATACTTACATAGAGTTCTCTAAAATTTCAGCATAAATACTTACATACAACGTTGAAAAGTTCCCGGTGCATTGCAAAGACCAAAAGGCATTCTCCTATAAGCAAATGTGTCGTGGGGGTAAGTAAACGTGGTATTTTCTTAGTCATCCGAGTGGATAGGAATTTGAAAGAAACCACTATACCCATCAAGAAAACAAAAATATTCATCCCCCGCTAGACCTTCTAACATTTGATCTATAAAGGGAATGGGAAAGTGATCCTTCTTAGTGGCTGCATTTAGTTTCCTATAGTCTACCCACATTCTCCACCCCGTGAACATACGGGTAGGTATCAACTCATTTTTCTCATTTCTAACTGATGATGCAAGTATGACAGGTTTGACAAAACCAACATATGTGAACAAGGAGCTGTTGCAGCTCAAACAAACAAGCAGGAGCAGTTACAGCAGGGGGTGCTGCAGCAGGTGCTGGTTCAAGTGCTGTATCAACTGTCCGAATAGAAGTTTTGTGCTGGGTGCATTTTGAAGGTATGGCAGCTGTGTTCTTGCTCTTAGAAGAATTTCTAAAATGCTGTTGAGCATTTTCCAGCAAGGTTTACTGGTCAGAGAAGGAGATTTGCATTGAAGATATTAATCAAATCTAATCTCCTAGATTTTAGGAGATAATTGATCTTGAGGGTCAATTGCCTAAACCTGGATATTGCTTAAAGTGGTGTGGGTATTTAAGCAGAAGGTGTTAGGGCTGAAGAGGGTGATCGAAGCTGAGTGATACACGAGAGTAGACACAGATTTCAGAGAGAGGATTTTCTGGGTGCTACGGACGTTGTTCTTCGATCAAACACACACGGGCAGAGCGTTGAGCGCAGAGCTGTGGTGAGCATTGCAGAAGAGAATCAGGTCTTGCAGAGACTGATTTGTGCATTGATCTGGAAGCCAATTCAGAGCTGTGGAGCTTGTTGGTTGATCAAAGGCAGCCGCGGAAGAACTGACGGGTGGAAGGCTCGGTGGAGGTTCGTGCGGAAGAACTCACTAGTGGCAGGTGGTCACTGAGTGAGGGGGAGTTACTCAGAGTGTGCAGCGCTTTTGGAGTGGTTCGATCGGCTCGGCAGAAGGCCTTGGAGCGACGCGGACATTGTGCTTCAGCTGTGTGTTACAGCTGTTGCTGCAGCAACCCTGCTGAGTAGTGTAGTATAGAATAGGCTAAGTTCTTTGAGAGGATTGTAGCTATTCTAGACTGACATATTGTAGAGGGTGTGCTGACACAAATCAGAGCTTGTTCTGATTGTGTTGTGTGATCCACACGGGGTTAAAGTAGCATAGGTTGCGTGCGTTGTAACCAAGTGTGCTTGGAACCTTTGGTTGAGTGGATTGAGGACTGGAGAATAGTCCTCCCCAGACGTAGGCAGTTTGGCCGAACTGGGTGAACAAACCTGTGCCTTTGTTCATTGCTTGCTGAGATTATTTCTTGTGAACAAGAGTGTGCTGCAGCAACTGCTAGTTCACAAATCTGCCTAAGTGAGACGCTGTGAAATTTCAATTGGTATCAGAGCGGGAACTCGACACACAGAGTTAAAAGATCCTACAGTGTCTCTGAAGAAGCCAAGACAATGAAGGAAGGAAAGAGCACAAGCAGACCTCCATTATTGGAAGAGAGCAGTTATGGATATTGGAAAGCTAGAATGAAAGCCTTTCTCAAGGCTATTGATGAGAAGACATGGAGAGCTGTTGTGATTCAGTGGTCTCCCCCAATCACCATGGATGAGCAAGGAGTGACAAGAATAAAACCTGAAGAGCAGTGGACTGATGAAGAAAGTGCTGCAGCAATTGGTAATTCAAAGGCTTTGAATGCAATTTTTGCTGCAGTTGATGCTAACAATTTCAGGTTGATATCAAACTGCGATTTGGCCAAGGAAGCATGGGAAATTCTGCAAATTGCCCATGAGGGAACTGACAGAGTGAAGCTGTCCAGACTCCAGATAATCGCCACACAATTTGAGAATCTGAGGATGTTGGATGAAGAAACAGTCACTGAGTTTAATGCTAAACTCTGTGATCTTGCAAATGAAGCTCATACTCTTGGTGAGCCCATCCCTGAAGAAAAGCTTATCAGAAAGGTTCTCAGATCATTTCCCACTAAATTCGACATGAAAGTGACAGCCATTGAAGAAGCACAAAATGTCAGATTCATGAAGTTGGAAGAGCTGATGGGGTCTCTCAAACAATTTGAGATGAAGCTGATTAAAAGAGACACCTTGCCTAAGGATAAGAATGTTGGATTGAAAGCTGAAGCAGAAACCAAGCAGACAGGCCCAGATGATCAGATGAGCATGCTTGTTAAGAACCTTGGGAAGCTTCTGAAAAACATGGAATCCAGAACTGAGAGGAGCTCTTCTTCGCGAAAACAATTCAGGAGGGGCGGTGAAAATAAAAGGAAAGGAAAGGAACCGGCTCAGAGTGAAGACGGAAAGAAAGAAGTGAAGAAAGGAGTCCAACGCTGGAATTGTGCAGGCTACGGTCATCGACAAATCAACTGCACCAGCAAACGGATGAAAAAGAAAGCTCTCTCTGCCAGTGGAAGTGAAGATGAGAAAGAGCTGAGTGAAGATGAATGCAACATGGCCAGACACAGGTCTGCTAGAAGAGTCACAAAAACATGCGCAGCACCCAAAAGATTGAACCAGGACCTACTACAGCAACCTCTACATCACAGTTACAAGAGAGCTTCGAAGTTTAAAAAATGCTGCAGCTGTGGTCGCAAAGGTCATATTCAAAGAAACTGTTTCTCAGCTCGTGCCAGAATAGCATCACCCAGGGAATCAGTCAGGCAGAAACATGCGCAGACTCAGCTCCTCGCTCTTGTCAGCACAGCTAGCACCTCGGACAAGATCAGCTGGTACTTTGATAGTGGCTGTTTAGGTCATATGACAGGAGAAAGATCCTTTCTGAAGAACATTACTCCCTGTCTGGAACAACGTGTGAAGTTTGGTAATGGTCTGAAAGGAAGAGTTCTGGGAAGAGGAACTTTAGCTGTGGAAGGAATGCCAAGTCTGAGCAATGTTCTCTTGGTGGAAGGGTTAAAGGCTAATCTCATCAGCATCAGCCAGCTGTGTGATGGGACCAAACAAGTTAAGTTTACGAAAGACTCATGTCAAGTCCTCGACAAATCTGGAAAGTGCATAATGGAAGGAGCCAGATCCAAGAGCAATTGTTACCTTCTCAATGTGAGTTCAAACTCACGGATTCAGAAATGTATGCTGACAAAGGCCGAGGAAATGACCTTATGGCACAAAAGGATGGGACATGTTAACCTGAGAACTCTAAAGAGAATTGCCACAGAAGGGCTGGTCAGAGGAATTCCACTGCTGAAAGGAGAGACAGACTCCATCTGTGGAGACTGTCAGATTGGGAAACAGAAGAAGGCCTCACATCCTCGAGTCAAAGATATTGGTACCACCAGGCCTCTTCAGCTGATTCACATGGATCTGATGGGACCAATGGAAGTCGAGAGCCTAGGCAAGAAGAGGTATGCATTTGTCTGTGTTGATGATTACTCTAGGTTCACTTGGATTGATTTTATCAGAGAAAAATCAGATACGGTGAGTGTCATTGTGTCACTGGTGTCTCGGTTAGAGCAAGAGAAGAATCTCAGAATCAGCAGCATTCGCAGTGATCATGGCAGAGAATTTGAAAACAAAGACATGGATGAATTCTGTCAACAAAGGGGTAAAACACATCAGTACTCCTCTCCCATTACCCCTCAGCAAAATGGTGTGGTGGAATGGAAGAATCGGACAATTCAAGAAATGGCCAGAGTGATGATCCATGCTAAGAGGATTCCTCTGAAATTCTGGGCAGAGGCCATGAATACCGCATGCTACATCATCAATAGAGTCACCTTGCGAAGGGGAACCAAGCAGACCTGCTATGAGCTCTGGAATCAGAAAAAACCCACGGTTAAGTACTTCCATATCTTTGGAAGTGACTGCTTCATTCTGAGAGACCGGGAGTATAGAAAGAAACTCGATCCGAAGAGTGATCCTGGAATATTCTTGGGATATTCAACAAACAGCAGGGCATATCGTGTGTTCAACCAGCGAACAAAGACTGTCATGGAGTCAATAAATGTGGTTGTCAATGATGCAGACGAAGCACCTATCTCTGATTCTGACACTGGTGAAGAAGACTCTGATCTTGAAGAAATGCCTGATAGACAGACCAGAAGTGAACAAGCTGCGGCTCCAGCAGATGCTACAGCAAGTGCTGAAGCAGAAATTCCAGATGACCAATCAGAAAGCCTGTCTGATGATTTTCACACTGAGGCTCCCGATCCACCTTCAAGGCAGCCCCCAAAGAAGATACAGAAGGATCATCCCTTGACAAATGTGATTGGGGATCCCTCAGACAGAAGAAGAACCAGAAGATTTGACTGCGACAATATGAGTGCCATCAGCATATCCAAGAACCCGGTTCAGCACAGTAGAACCAAGCACATTGACATTCGTCATCACTTCATCCGTGATCTTGTTGAACAGAAAGTCATCTCGCTCCAGCATGTTGTGTCTGCCAAACAACTTGCTGATATCTTCACCAAAGCTCTGGATGCAGCCCGGTTTGAAGACCTGAGAGCCTCTCTAGGACTCTGTGTGTTGCCTCCATAAGTTCTCCCATCCAAAACCCCCTCGTCATTTATTCCAAAAAGGGGGAGGAGAAAGAGCAGGCTAAGAAGTGGAGTCTAAGAAGTGGTTTTGTCAAAATGCCAAGGGGCAGATTGATGATGCAAGTATGACAGGTTTGACAAAACCAACATATGTGGCTGCATTTAGTTTCCTATAGTCTACGCACATTCTCCACCCCGTGAACATACGGGTAGGTATCAACTCATTTTTCTCATTTCTAACTGATGATGCAAGTATGACAGGTTTGACAAAACCAACATATGTGAACAAGGAGCTGCTGCAGCTCAAACAAACAAGCAGGAGCAGTTACAGCAGGGGGTGCTGCAGCAGGTGCTGGTTCAAGTGCTGTATCAGCTGTCCGAATAGAAGTTTTGTGCTGGGTGCGTTTTGAAGGTATGGCAGCTGTGTTCTTGCTCTTAGAAGAATTTCTAAAATGCTGTTGAGCATTTTCCAGCAAGGTTTACTGGTCAGAGAAGGAGATTTGCATTGAAGATATTAATCAAATCTAATCTCCTAGATTTTAGGAGATAATTGATCTTAAGGGTCAATTGCCTAAACCTGGATATTGCTTAAAGTGGTGTGGGTATTAAAGCAGAAGGTGTTAGGGCTGAAGAGGGTGATCGAAGCTGAGTGATACACGAGAGTAGACACAGATTTCAGAGAGAGGATTTTCTGGGTGCTACGGACGTTGTTCTTCGATCAAACACACACGGGCAGAGCGTTGAGCGCAGAGCTGTGGTGAGCATTGCAGAAGCGAATCAGGTCTTGCAGAGACTGATTTGTGCATTGATCTGGAAGCCAATTCAGAGCTGTGGAGCTTGTTGGTTGATCAAAGGCAGCCGCGGAAGAACTGACGGGTGGAAGGCTCGGTGGAGGTTCGTGCGGAAGAACTCACTAGTGGCAGGTGGTCACTGAGTGAGGGGGAGTTACTCAGAGTGTGCAGCGCTCTTGGAGTGGTTCGATCGGCTCGGCAGAAGGCCTTGGAGCGACGCGGACATTGTGCTTCAGCTGTGTGTTACAGCTGTTGCTGCAGCAACCCTGCTGAGTAGTGTAATATAGAATAGGCTAAGTTCTTTGAGAGGATTGTAGCTATTCTAGACTGACATATTGTAGAGGGTGTGCTGACACAAATCAGAGCTTGTTCTGATTGTGTTGTGTGATCCACACGGGGTTAAAGTAGCATAGGTTGCGTGCGTTGTAACCAAGTGTGCTTGGAACCTTTGGTTGAGTGGATTGAGGACTGGAGAATAGTCCTCCCCAGACGTAGGCAGTTTGGCCGAACTGGGTGAACAAACCTGTGCCTTTGTTCATTGCTTGCTGAGATTATTTCTTGTGAACAAGAGTGTGCTGCAGCAACTGCTAGTTCACAAATCTGCCTAAGTGAGACGCTGTGAAATTTCACTAACCACGGTGATCCCACCCTTTTTAGGAACCACATGAATTGGGCTCACCCACTCAGAATCTGGGACAGCATAAATAATACATGCATTTCGTAACTTTGCAACTTCCTTCAATACAACTTCTCCTTACATAGGATTTAAACGCCTAAGGAACTCACCACTAGGCTTCGCATTATCTTCTAAACGAATTCTATGCATGCAAACATCGAAGTTAATCCCCTTCAAATCATCAATAGAGTGCCCAATGGCACCTTTATTTTCATGAAACACATGCATCTATTTAGAAGTCTCAATGATAATGTAGTATGGCAGTGTTTGACAAAACCAGCACAAGTGAACTAGGAGCTGCTACAGCTCAAGTAAACTAGCAGCAGCTACAGTAGGGGATGCTAGAGCAGGAGCTTGTTCAAGTGGCTGCATCATCTGTCCGAGAAGCAGCAGCGTCCTGGGATTGTCTGGAAGGGCTGGAAACTCTATGGAGATCATCAGAAGAATTTCTAAAATGTTGTGGAGTTTTTTTCCAGTGAGGTTTCCCTGTCAGAGCCTGTTCTGATTGTGTCAAGTGATCCACACAAGGTTGAGTAGCATAGGTTGCGTGGAGTTGTAACCGAGTGTACTTGGAGACCTTCGTGTTTATTGGATTGAGGACTGGAGAATAGTCCTCCCCAGACGTAGGCAGTTGGCCGAACTGGGTGAACAAACTTTTGTCTTGTTCTTTGTTTACTGAGACAATTTCCAAGTGAACAAGAGTGTGCTGCAGCAACTGCTTGTTCACAAATCTGCCTAACTGAGACGCTGTGAATTTCAATTGGTATCAGAGCCGGAGCTCGACACATAGAGTAAAAGATCCTACAGTGTCTCTGAAGTTGCCACGACAATGAAAGAAGGACAGAGCACAAGCAGACCTCCATTGTTGGAAGAAAGCAACTATGGATATTGGAAGGCTAGGATGAAAGCCTTCCTCAAGGCCATTGATGAAAAAACCTGGAGAGCAATCATGGTTCAGTGGTCTCCCCCAATTACTATGGATGAACAGGGAGTCACACTGATTAAGCCTGAAGAACAATGGACTGCTGAAGAGGGAGCTGCAGCAACTGGTAATTCAAAGGCCCTGAATGCAATTTTTGCTGCAGTTGATGCTAACAATTTCAGGTTGATATCGAATTGTGACATGGCCAAACAAGCGTGGGAAATTCTGCAAACTGCACATGAAGGAACTGATAGAGTGAAGTTGTCAAGACTCCAGATCATTGCTACACAGTTTGAGAATCTGAGAATGCTGGAAGAGGAGACTGTCACTGAGTTTAATGCTAAACTCTGTGATCTTGCAAATGAAGCCCATGCTCTTGGTGAACCCATCCTTGAAGAAAAGCTGATCAGAAAGGTTCTCAGATCGCTGCCCACAAGATTTGACATGAAAGTGACGGCCATTGAAGAAGCTCAAAATGTCAGATTTATGAGGCTTGAAGAGTTGATGGGATCTCTCAAACACTTTGAGATAAAGCTGGTTAAAGAAAACATCACTGCTAAGGACAAGGATGTTGGACTAAAAGCTGAAGCAGAATCCAAGAAGGCAGTTCCAGATGATTAGCTGAGTATGCTTGTCAAGAACCTTGGAAAGCTCCTGAAGAACATGGAATCCAGAACTGGGAAAAGCTTTTCCTCGCGAAAACAATTCAGAAGGGGCCGTGAGAATAACAGGAAAGGGAAGGAACCGGCTCAGAATGAAGACGAAAAGAAAGAAATGAAAAAGGGAGTCCAATGCTGGAACTGTGCAAGTTACGGTCATCGACAAATCAACTGCACTAGCAAACCGATGAAAAAGAGGGCTCTCTCTGCCAGTGGAAGTGAAGACGAGAAAGATCTGAGTGAAGATGAATGCAACTTGGCCAGATACAGGTCAGTCAGAAGAGGCAGAAAAACACAAGGAAGAGTGAACCAGGACTTGCTACAGCAACCGCTGTATCACCGTAACAAGAGAGCTTCAAAATATAAAAAAATGTTACAGCTGCGGGCGCAAAGGTCACATTAAAAGAAACTGTTCCTCAGCTCATGCCGGAATAGCTTCAGCCAGGGAACCAGTTAAGCAAAATCATGCGCAGACTCAGCTCCTCGCACTTGTCAGCACAGCTAGCACCTCGGACAAGATAAGCTGGTACTTTGACAGTGGTTGTTCAGGACACATGACAGGAGAAAGATGCTTCTTGAAAAACATTACACCCTGTCTGGAACAACGGGTGAAGTTTGGTAACGGCCTAAAAGGAAGAGTTCTGGGAAAGGGAACTTTGGCAGTTGAAGGAATGCCGAGCCTGAGCAATGTCTTACTAGTGGAAGGGCTAAAGGCAAATCTCATAAGCATTAGTCAGCAGTGTGATGGGACTAAACAGGTGAAATTTACGAAAGACTCATGCAAAGTCCTCGACAAATCCGGAAAATGTATAATGGAAGGACCCAGATCAAAAAGTAACTGTTATCTTCTCAACGTAAGTTCAAACTCACCGATACAGAAATGTATGCTGACAAAGGCCGAGGAAATGATTCTATGGCACAGAAGGATGGGGCATGTTAACCTGAGAAGTCTGAAGAGAATTGCTACAGAAGGGCTAGTCAGAGGAATACCGCTATTAAAAGGGGAGACTAACTCTATCTGTGGAGACTGTCAGATTGGGAAACAAAAGAAGGCTTCGCATCCAAGAGTCAAAGATATTGGTACTACCAGGCTTCTACAGTTGATTCACATGCACCTGATGGGACCAATGGAAGTCGAGAGTCTGGGCAGAAAGAGGTATGCATTTGTCTGTGTTGATGACTACTCCAGATTCACCTGGATTGATTTTATCAGAAAAAAATCAGATACTGTGAGAGTTATTTTGTCATTGCTGTCTCACCTAGAGCAAGAGAAAAATCTCAGAATCAGCAGCATTCGCAGTGATCATGGCAGGGAATTTGAAAACGAAGATATGGATGATTTCTGTCGACAAAGGGGTATCTCACATCAGTACTCCTCTCCCATTACCCCTCAGCAGAATGGTGTAGTGGAACGAAAGAATCGAACAATCCAAGAAATGGCCAGAGTCATGATTCATGCTAAGAGGGTTCCCCTGAAATTCTGGGCAGAGGCCATGAACACCGCATGTTACATCATCAATAGAGTCACCCTACGGAGAGGAACCAACCAAACCTGCTATGAGCTCTGGAATCAGAAGAAGCCCACGGTTAAATACTTTCACGTCTTTGGAAGTGACTGTTTTATTCTGAGAGATCGGGAGTATAGGAAGAAACTTGACCCAAAAAGTGATCCTGGTTTGTTCTTGGGCTATTCAACAAACAGCAGAGCGTATCGAGTCTACAACCAGCGGACACATACAGTAATGGAATCCATAAATGTTGTTGTCAACGATGCTGAAGAAGTCCCTGTCTCTGATACTTCCACTGATGATGAAGACTCTGACCTTGAAAAGGTGTCTGTCAGTCAGAACAAAAGTGAACAAGCTGTGGCTCCAGAAGATGCTACAGCAAGTGCTGAAGCAGAAAATCCAGATATACAATTAGAAAGCATGTCTGAAGATGTGAACTCCGAGACTTTTGATCCTCCTTCAAGGCAGCCTCCGAAGAAGATTCAGAAGAATCATCCCCTGACAAATGTAATTGGAGATCCGTCAGAAAGAAGAAGAACCAGAAGCCATGCTTACCTCAATACATGTTTTATGTCCAGCATTGAACCTAAGAATTTCAAGGAAGCCATGAGTGATGAATTCTGGATAATGGCGATGCTGGAAGAATTGGCAGAGTATGAAAGACACGATGTTTGGGATCTGGTGGACAGACTAAATGGAGTAAATATTATAGGCACAAAGTGGGTGGTCAAAAACAAAACTGATGAAAAGGGAAACATTATAAGAAATAAAGCCAGACTGGTTGCCCAGGGATATTCTCAGATTGAGGGTCTAGACTTTGAAGAAACGTTTGCTCCAGTGGCTCGCTTGGAGGCCATCAGACTTCTTCTATCAATGTCTTGTTTCCTGGGGTTTAACTATATCAAATGGATGTCAAAAGTGCGTTCCTGAATGGAGACCTCACTGAAGAAGTATATGTTTCTCAGCCAAAAGGTTTTGAAGACCCTCATCATCCAGAGCATGTATATAAGTTGAAGAAAGCCTTATATGGATTGAAACAGGCTCCTCGGGCATGGTATGAGAGGTTGACAGTGTTCCTAGAAAAACATGGCTACAAACGAGGGGGAGCTGACAAAACTTTATTTGTCAAAAGAACTCAGTCAGATGTGATCATTGCTCAAATCTATGTGGATGATATTGTCTTTGGATCAAAGTCTCAGCACCTGGTGAAGCAGTTTGTGAATCACATGCAGCAAGAATTTTAAATGAGCATGGTTGGAGAACTGTCATACTTTCTTGGTCTGGAGATTACCCAGAAAGAAGATGGCATCTTTATTGCTCAAAGCAAATACAGCAAGAATCTTGTGCAGAAATTCTAGCTAGATAAGGCCAGTCACAAACGAACTCCTGCTTCCACTCATGTTAAAGCCATTAAAGATGAGCACGGTATGGAAGTGAGTCAGACTATCTACAGAAGCATGATTGGGAGTTTGTTATACCTGACTGCCAGCCGCGCTGACATTTCCTTTGCAGTAGGAGTCTGTGCCAGATTTCAAGCTTGTCCCAAAGATAGTCACTTGCAGTTGGTCAAGCGCATCATTCGGTATGTTGGAGGAACTGTGCACTACGGCTAAGGACACAAATGGTAATCTGGTAGGATACAGTGATGCGGACTGGGCAGGATGCTCAGAGGACAGGAAGAGCACTTCGGGAGGATGCTTCTTCCTAGGAAATAACCTGGTCTCTTGGTTCAATAGGAAGCAAAACATCATTTCTCTATCCACTGCCGAGGCTGAATACATAGCCGCTGGGAGCTGCTGTGCACAAATGCTGTGGAGGAAGCAAATGCTGAGTGAGTATGGGCTTGATCAAGATGAAATGACCCTCTACTGTGACAACATGAGTGCCATCAGCATATCTAAGAATCCGGTTCAGCACAGCAGAACCAAGCACATTGACATTCGTCATCACTTCATCCTGGATCTAGTAGAAAAGAATATCATTGCGCTACAGCATGTGGTGTCTGCCAAACAACTTGCTGATATCTTCACAAAAGCTCTGGATGCAGTCCGGTTCGAAGACCTGAGAGCCTCTCTGGGGCTCTGTGTTTTACCTCCATAGGGCAGCCAGGAGCTCGCCCCCTTGTCATTTATTCCAAAAAGGGGGAGGAGACGATAAGGAGAAGAAGGGGAGGTTAAGAAATTATATTCTGCAAACAACTCTCTGTAGGGTTTTGTCAAAATGCCAAGGGGGAGATTGATAATGTAGTATGGCAGTGTTTGACAAAACCAGCACAAGTGAACTAGGAGCTGCTACAGCTCAAGTGAACTAGCAGCAGCTGCAGCAGGGGATGCTATAGCAGGAGCTTGTTCAAGTGGCTGCATCATCTGTCCGAGAAGCAGCAGCGTCCTGGGATTGGCTAGAAGGGCTGGAAACTCTATGGAGATCATCAGAAGAATTTCTAAAATGTTGTGGAGTTTTTTTCCAGTGAGGTTTCCCTGTCAGAGAAGGAGATTTGCATTGAAGATAAAAATCAAATCTAATCTCCTAGATTTTAGGAGATAATTGTTCCTTTTGGGACATTGCTTAAACCTGGACATTGCTTAAAGCTGGTGCTGCTATTTAAGAGAAAGGGGTTTAGAGTAGAACGGTTGATCGAAGGTGAGGGATACACGAGTGCATACACAGAATTCAGAGAGACAATTTTGGTGTGTGACGGACGTTTTCTTCGATCATCACCCGAGAGCAGAGCGTGAGCGCAGAGCCGTGGTGACAGAAGCAGAAGGGAATCAGGACTTGCAGAGTCTGATTCGAGCTTGATCTGGAAGCCAATTCAGAGCAGTGGTGCTTGTTGGTTGATCAAGGGCAGCCGCGGAAGAACTGATGGGTGTGTGGCTCGGTCAAGTGTCTAAGCGGTGGTTCTCGCTAGTGGCAGGTGTTCATTGAGTGAGGGGGAGTATTCCAGAATGTCCTGCGCTCGTGGAATCGTTCGATCGGTTCGGCAGAAGGCTTTGGAGCGACGTGGACAATTGTGCTTCAGCTGTGTGTTACAGCAGTTGCTACAGCAACCCTGCTTAGTGAGTGTAGTTTAGAATAGGCTGAGTCTTGAGAAGTCTGTAGCTATTCTAGATTGACATTTGTAGAGGGTGTGCAGACACAAGTCAGAGCCTGTTCTGATTGTGTCAAGTGATCCACACAAGGTTGAGTAGCATAGGTTGCGTGGAGTTGTAACCGAGTGTACTTGGAGACCTTCGTGTTTAGTGGATTGAGGACTGGAGAATAGTCCTCCCCAGACGTAGGCAGTTGGCCGAACTGGGTGAACAAACTTCTGTCTTGTTCTTTGTTTGCTGAGACAATTTCCAAGTGAACAAGAGTGTGCTGCAGCAACTACTTGTTCACAAATCTGCCTAACTGAGACGCCGTGAATTTCACTCAACATCATTCAATGAAGCTTCTACGATAACAGGTAAAGACTCGTTCGGTCCCAAAAATTCATACCTTAGATTCGGTGGAAGAGGTTTCAACCCCTCACCGAATTTCTTACCATTTGGCGCGTCATTTACCTCTTTTGCGCCATCATCAAAATCAGCGGGGTTTGGTGCGTCATGTAGTTAAATAATGGGAATAAACAACTCGATGGATTGTATAACTACATTTTTTGTGTGAAAGATTACTTCTTGGTAGTGTTTTGCATCGCAGCTGTATTAAGACCACTTGGAACTTTATTGCACATCTGGACGGATGTAGAGTAAATCTGGGCAGAATGACCTGTCTGTAGTCGAAGGCTTACTGAGCGCAGGATTCTTATCCGATTGAGGCGTGCCATAGCTTGTTGGAAAGCTAGCTCAAGGGGCTACAACTTCGTGGTTTACATCAAGATGAGATTCGAAGGTTTAAAGGGTCAAACGAGCGAGTTTCTAACACTGCAGAAGTGATTCGCCCGAATCACTTTTGAAGCTTGCCCAAATCAAGTGATTCGCCCAGCTCTAAGACACACTGAGTATTTGATTCGCCCGAATCACTTTTGAAGCTTGCCCGAATCAAGTGATTCGCCCAGCCCAGCTCCAAGACACACTGAGTATTTGATTCCCCCGAATAACTTTGGAAGCTTCCCCGAATCAAGTGATTCGCCCAAGCTTATGCACACACATTGATTCGCCCGAATCACTTTGAAAGCTTGCCCGAATCAACTGATTCGTGCAGCAGGGGATGAGCACTGATAGTTTGATTCGGATACGCTGTCCGAATCACTTTTCAAGGCTTGCACGAATCAAGTGATTCGTGCAAGAAGGCCGGCCCAAAAGAATAGAATAAAGAGAAAGAAAGAGAAAAGAAACCCGAGGCCACAAGTTTGGAGAGTTTTTCTGGACAAAATCCTTGCTGGAGCTACTGAGAGTTCGACGGAAATCAAAGGGAAAAAAACGAATTTACTGTTCACGCCGGAACACTGTTCATCGCGCATTGTTCATCATTACTGTTCACGCCGGAGTTATTGTTCATAGTTAGTGCTTTTTTCTGAATTCAGTTTAATTTCGTTATTGCTTTAGATGGATTGTAGTAGCTAAACCTTAATTTCAGTTTGGGGATTTTTTATTGCAACAACGGTTTGAGATACTTGTGTTTCGTAATTCAAATTAGTGAATTCTTGTTCTTCGTTTGAATTACATGCTTTGATTATCAAGTTAGAATAGCCTAGCAGTGAAACTGAATTGATATTTATTGTGTGATATTGGATTGACTTCCCTATTAGCTAACCCTAGCGGTATAACCTAATCGGTGTCGTTAATCGAGTAATCGTTAAACCTATTCGAGAACTTAGTGGTTGAGAGTAGGTAGAACATTAGAGTCGACATTACCCTAGCAGGATTGTTAGACTAGAACGGTAGTTTACTGGTTGATGCATGTTACAATCGATGCTTTCCAATTGCAATGCATATCCCTGGACTGTCTTTTTTCTGAATTTGATAAACAACAACATTTTTCCTGCAACCCCCTTTTAGTGACAATTACTAGCAGAACTTTATCACTGATTGCTTTCTTTGGGTTTGACCCTGCTTACCGCTTGCTAAGTGTTAACAGGTCATATAAATAAAGTGATTCGTTGCGCAGAACGAATTTTGGCGCTGTTGCCGGGGAGAGCAATACTCAGTATAGAGTTCTAAGCTTTTTTTTCTTGCTTTGCTTTGTTGTTGATTGTTTTTCGGTATGTCGAATGCAGGAAGCGTTAATGGCGATGGTCGCCAGAACCTAGAACATGACCAAATCAACGAGGAAGTACCCCCACAAGTAATACCACCATTCTATGACTAGCCAGAGCGAGTATTTAATCAAAGGCAAAAAGCAGCTCGTCAAAGGATGGAGTTACAGGGAGGACACAATGGTAGAGGTGGCAGAATTGATGAGTATGATGATTATGCCCCACCTCAACCATACGCGCCGTCATATGCGCGTCAACAACATGGGCAGCTACCACTTCAATAGTTATATAGGCAGCCAGCCAGTCACGAGCCAACCATGCGGGAGCTTTCAGCCCCTACATTCTAGAATCAGCCGTGGTGTATCAACACTGATTCGGACAAAGATAACTTTGAGATCAAAACCGCGGTGGTGCACCATTTGCCTAAGTTTGGAGGATTACCGGGAGAAATTGCGACGAGGCACTTACAAGAGTTCACCGGAATTTGCCAAACCTTGAGACCATACCCAGCTTTGGAGGAAAGGTTCAAACTAAAAGTATTTCCTTTGAGTTTAACTGACCTTGCAAAATCTTGGTTTTTGTCTGTGCCTTCAGATAGTATAAGAACATGGGATCAAATGCAAAGGAAATTCCTTGACAAATATTACCCTCCTGCGAAAGCGATTCAAGTCAGAAGAGATCTTTCAATGATCAAACAACGGTCGAATGAGTCGATGTATGACTACATGGAGAGGTATAACTCACTGGAATGAAGCTGCTGCAACTTGGGTGTCCCGGAAAAGATGTTGGTCGAATTTTTGTTGGATGGACTTGGACCGCTAGAGAGAATGCTACTGGATGCAGCAACTGGCAGCACCGTGCTGAACTTGACACCGTCTGAGGTACGTAATTTGATTAATGAGACTGTGAGAGTGCTCGTTTCAGGGAAGAGACCACTCGAAGGGATGACACCAGTAGAGTAAGGAACGTTTCACAGGTGGATTCCAACACCAATCAAATTGCCAACGAAATCAAAGAGCTCAAGGAAATGGTGCAGAGAATGATGGTTGGGCAGGTGAGTGGAGTCAAGCTTTGTGAATTTTGCAAGGCTTCAAGCCACAAGACAGATGAGTGCCATACCCTTCAAGAGGACGAGACGGTTGATGTAAACGCTATGGGTGGATTCCAAAACTATCACAATAGGCAGGCCCCCAGGCAATTTGGACTTGCTGCTAATGGTTTTAGTTGGAGAAACGAAGGAGGATTCCAACAGAACCACGGGCAGAACCAGCAAAACCAGAACCATCAACAGCCTCAGCAGCAACAAGCACAGCTATACCGCCCTCCATTCCAACAACAAGAAAGGTACAACAATCAGAACAATCAGTACCCAAGGAGGAACTTCAACCAAGCTGGCTTAAGCAATGTGAATTCAGGGAAATCATTAGAAGAAGTGGTTAAGGATTTGGCGACGAGTGTGCAGAATCATCAAACGAAGACCGATGGTGCACTGGCCGAGTTGTCGAAGAATATGTCTCAATTGGCAGCCACCGTGTCTGAGCTCAAGAGTGATAAAGGAAAGCTGCCCTCGCAGACAATACCTAACCCTAAAGGTAATATCAATGCAGTGACCTTGAGGAGTGGCAAGAAGCTCGGAGGAGAATGCACGAGTAGCAGCCCAGCAAGCACTGTGGAAGCTGATGAGAAACTAGATTATTCTAAACCTCCCACAGAATCTTTTGAAAAAATTATTTCTGATCCCCCACTTCCATTTCCTGTGCAGGTGGCAAGACCTAAGAAGAGTCTAGCAGTGGATCAAGAGCTATTGGAGCTATTCAGCAAGGTTGAGATCACCATCCCACTCTTCGACGCAATAAACCAGATTCCAAGGTATGCTAAGTTTCTTAAGGAATTGTGTACTAACCGAAGAGGAGGAGGATTGAAACCTGAGCAGGTAAATCTGAAGCGCAACATTTCAGCCATTCTTCAGTGTAAGGTGGCACAAAAATGTAAGGATCCAGGTACATCTACGATTTCGTGCATAATTGGTAAATTCAAAGTCGATAATTTTATGTTGGATTTGGGTGCATCTATTAATGTGTTGCCTTATTCTTTATATTGTGCACCGAGTATCGGTCCTCTGAGGCCCACTGATTTGACCATTCAACTTGCGGATAGATCTTGTACTAAGCCAGAGGGCATTGTTGTCGATGTGTTAGTGCATGTAAGGAAACTTGTGTTCCTTGCAGATTTTTATGTGATGAAAATGGAGGGTGATGGAACGATAGATACTTCACCCGTCTTACTGGGGAGACCCTTCATGGTGACAGCCAAGAAGAAGATTGATACATTTACGGGTGATCTCTCCATGGAGGTAGACGGGGAAGTAGTGAAATTTAATATCTTTAAGTCTATGCAGTACCCGCCTGACGTTGCAGGGATACATGCTCTAGATATCATAGATGATGCAGCCCTCGAGTCAGACATATCGTGTGTAGAGGACATATTAGAATTAGTCCTCAGAGATGCAGTGGACACCGAAAAAGGTGCTAGCAGGTTCATCGACGCCAGCAATGTTGTTAGAATTCTACAAGAGAATCTGCCACTTGCCCCCAGGTACGAGATCAGTGCGATTAATCTGTGCAGTAAAAATAAACTTGTCCCATCTGTTCTGCAAGCTCCTGAGATCGAATTAAAGCCTTTACCGGAACACTTGAAGTACATCTTCCTAAGAGCAAGCGAGACGCTGCCAATTATCATTAAGAGAGGGCTCGAGGCTGATCAAGAAGACAGGCTGGCACAAGTACTGAAGGAGCATAAAACTGCGATTGTATGGACATTGGCTAACATTACAGGTATTAATCCAGCAGTTTGTATGCATCATATTTTACTAGATGAAGGAGCACGGCCAGTGAGACAACCTCAGTGTCGCTTGAACCCGATAATGATGGAGGTTGTCCAGAAGGAAGTGCAAAAGCTTCTAGATGCCGGTGTCGTCTATCCGATATCAGACAGTGAATGGGTAAGCCCTGTCCATGTGGTGCCCAAGAAGACCGGGATTACAATAGAGACAAATGACAAGGGAAAGCAAGTACCGAAGAGAGTGCAGAATGGTTGGCGTATGTGCATCGGTTCTAGACAGTTAAACGCAGCCATACGAAAGGATCATTTCCCGTTGCCATTCGGGAGCAGCCCGAGCATAGTTAGGATTTCTATTTTCTTTTGTTATTTATTTTAAATCTTGCATGACTACCCTTCCCGACGATCTAATTGTACCGTGAGGACACGGTTTGTTTCAAAAGTGTGGGGTGGGGGAGTTAGTATGTTGTGTCAGCACGCTTACCTTTATTAGCATGCATTAGTAGTAGTTAGAGCACTTTTTTTTTTGTTTTTTTAGGTGCTGCGATGCTGCTAATTTCGTGCGATTATATGCTATGATGAAGATGCGGATTTTATGAGACGATGTTTGATGCTATGAGGTTTTGTCGTGTATGCTTTGCATGATTTCTACAATTTTGTGAAGCTAGTGAGTTGATGTTATATGTTCCTTTGAGTTGAGATATTACAGGATGTGGAGTTGATAGAAAATGTCCTAGAGGGACTTGGCAAACATTCGAAGGTTCAAGGGATTAGTCGCGTAGCGCGTTGAGTTTGCGGAGGTTGGCATTCCGAGTCATGAGGGTTGAGGCTTTCACTCCATTGTTGCAGCGTTTATGCAATGGTGGGACTGGAAAACAAACCGTCCTATCTCTAGTCCTAGTAACCGGGAATGGGTGGGTAACCCCTATCCTTCGTCGCGCTGAAAGGATGATGATGAGAAAGAGCGGGGACATGCTCCATATGCTGTTATTCGAAGGCGATGATTGGAACGGTTCAAAGAGCAAAAATGAAAAGGACAAGCAATTCACGTTGGAGAGCAAAGCTCAAAAAGGAAAAATTCAAACAAATGTGAAAAAAAAATCATAAGAAGCAATCGAGTTGAGTGAAGTCTTCGGACCAACAAAACAAGAAAGTTCAAAGCTGTTCTATCAAATCAGAAGAAGAAGAGTTGAGTTTCTTATGACTTGGATTTCTCACGTGCCAGAGAAAGCAAACTCAGCGTATGTGTGTGACTATGACCTCGAGCTGAAGAGTAGAGTCAGAAGTCTAAAGAGGACTAGCTCCCAGTCATCCCTTGTCATTCCATCTCAGCCTCACAGGTAACATGTATCATTACAGTTTCTTACTGATCATTATTGACGAAAGAGTGTGAGTATATGTTGATGAACTTATTAGAGAAGACATCTCGAGTAAATTCAGTGTTTAGTCATTGCATGATAGAAGTGATTTGAGTTTCGGGTCTTGATTTTATTCTTGTTCGAAGACGAACAAAGCTAAGTGTGGGGTAGTTTGATGGAGCGTATTTATACGATCCATCGAGTTGTTTATTCCCATTATTTAACTACATTTTGTGTGCGAAAGATTACTTCTTGGTAGTGTTTTGCATCGCAGCTGTATTAAGACCACTTAGAACTTTATTGCACATCTGGATGGATATAGAGTAAATCTGGGCAGAATGACCTGTTTGTAGTCGAAGGCTTTCCGAGCACAAGATTCTTATCTGATTGAGGCGTGCCATAGCTTGTTGGAAAGCTAGCTCAAGGGGCTAGAACTTCGTAGTTTACATCAAGATGAGATTCGAAGGTTTAAAGGGTCAAACGAGCGAGTTTCCAACACTGCAGAAGTGATTATCCCGAATCACTTTTGAAGCTTGCCGGAATCAAGTGATTCGCCCAGCTCCAAGACACACTGAGTATTTGATTCGCCCGAATCACTTTTGAAGCTTGCCCGAATCAAATGATTCGCCCAGCTCCAAGACACACTGAGTATTTGATTCGCCCGAATCAATTTGAACGCAGACCGAATCAAGTGATTCGCCCAAGCTTATGCACATACATTGATTCGCCCGAATCACTTTGGAAGCTTGCCCAGAATCAAGTGATTCGCCCAAGCTTATGCACACACATTGATTCGCCCGAATCACTTTGGAAGCTTGCCCGGATGAACTGATTCGTACAGCAGGGGATGAGCACTGATAGTGTGATTCGGAAACGCTGCCCGAATCACTTTTCAAAGCTTGCACGAATCAAGTGATTCGTGCAAGAGAAGGCCGGCCCAAAAGAAGAGAATAAAGAGAAAGAAAGAGAAAAGAAACCCTAGGCCACAAGTTTGGAGAATTTTTCTCGACAAAATCCCTTCTGGAGCTACTGAGAGTTCGACGGAAATCAAAAAGGGAAAAAAACGGATTTACTGTTCACGCCGGAACACTGTTCACGGCGCACTGTTCATCTTTACTGTTCACGGGAACACTGTTCACCGCGCACTGTTCACCGTACTGTTCACGCCGGAATTACTATTCACAGTTAGTGCTTTTTTCTGAATTCAGTTCAGTTTCGTTATTGCTTTAGATGGATTGTAGTAACTAAACCTTAATTTCAGTTTGGGGATTTTGTATTGCAACAACGGTTTGAGATACTTGTGTTTCGTAATTCAGTTTAGTGAATTCCTGTTCTTTGTTTGAATTGCATGCTCTGATTATCAAGTTAGCATAGCCTAGCAGTGAAACTGAGTTGATATCTATTGCGTGATATTGGATTGGCTTTCCTATTAGCTAAGCCTAGCGGTATAACCTAATCGGTGTCGTTAATCGAGTAATCGTTAAACCTATTCGAGAACTTAGCGGTTGAGAGTAGGTAGAACACTAGAGTCGACATTACCCTAGCAGGATTGTTAGACTAGAACGGTAGTTTACTGGTTGATGCATGTTACAATCGATGACTTCCAGTTGTAATGCATATCCCTGGACTGACTTTTTTCTGAATTTGATAAACAACAACATTTTTCCTGCAACATTTTTCCCTACTCTAATCAGAACATCTTCTAAAATACCCTTAGGGATCTATCTGCCAATCTAAGGCTTATGAATGTAGGAGTGAGTTCACCCATGTCAAGCTTTTGAAACAAGGAAAATGGCATTAAGGAAATACTAGCTCCCAAATCACATAATGCGCTATCTATGCAAAAATCACCATTAGCAATAGGGATAGGGAATGAGCCATGATCATTTAGCTTTCTAGGCATGTTAGGTTGAATAATAGCGCTACAATTAGCATCCAAAGCTACATGATCATTTAGCTTTCTCTCCTATACGATATAATATCTTTAAGAAATTTTGCATAAGTAGGCATTTGAGTTAGTACCTCCGTGAAGGGCAGAGTCACTTGGAGTTTCTTTAGCATCTCTGCGAAGCGCTTGAAATGCACATCCTCCTTCTTTTTGAGCCTTTGAGGGAAGGGAATTGGCGGCACGTAAGGCGCTGGCTCTTGGGCTTTTCTTTTTCCCGTTTATCAATTAAAATCTGCGGCGAAGACTCTTCTTCGACAACTCCTTCTACTGCCTTTCCCACCTTGGCTTTTGGCTACGGCTCCTCTAGAACCCTTCCGCTTTTGAGTGTAATGGCATTGATTGTCTCGGAGGAGTTCACGTCGGGTTGTGAGGGCAGCTTCCCTTGATATTTCGAAGACGAACCAGCTTGTTCCGCAATCTACGTTTCAAGCATCTTGTTTTGAGCTGATTGTCTTTTTCCTGCAGTGCTTGAGTCGCGGCCAATTGGGCAACAATAGAAATCAGGGACGGCTCCTCATTGCTTTGTTTCTCTTCGTGGCTTTGGTGCGTTCCCTGATTTTGGTGGCTGAAATTGTTTGGCCTTTGATAGTTTCTGCTTTGATAGTTGCTCCTTGGCTGATATGTGTTGGAGGAGGCTCCTTGATTTTGATTTCTGGGCACAAATCCTGGCAATGCTAGTTTGGGCACTATATTCAACGGCGCTCTTCTCGGAAAGTTTGGATCCTCATGGAACCTCACATGGGTTGGAGGGTTCCTTGGCTGGTAACCACTAGCTTGCGGTGGCGCATATTGTCTCCCTTGATTTCTGACCCAGTAATTTACATCCTCATACTCGTCCGCGTGCTTTGCGGTGCACGAGTCATCATCATGCGCCGAGCTAGAACAAATACCGCAAACTTGCTGGTGGTCTCTCTTTTTGTTAAGATTTAAGTTTCCAATTGAGGCTGCCAACGAATTTACCGTCTTTGCTAGGGAATTGAAATCTTCTTTTGTCACGGCTTTTGATGAATGCTCCTTCCCTTTCTTCTTTAGGTGATTTTTTTCTCCACCCCACTAATGCGCTTCCACGCTATCTTATCTATAATTTTGAAACCATCGAAGGCTCTCAAATCTATCATTTCCCCTCCGTTCGCTTGGTTCATATGGTTTCTTGCGTCTTGATCCATTCCATCATAAAAACTTTGCATGAGCTGCCATTTGCTGAACCCATGATGCGGACAATCTCTTTGTAGCGCTCATATGCCTCATAGAAATTCTCATCATCTTGCTGCGTAAATTGGCATATTCTGTCCCGGAGTTTTTTAGTCTTTGCCGGCAGTAGAATTGAATAAGAAACGCTTAGGCGAGTTCTTCCCAATTGCGAAAAGTGTTCGGCTAGTGACTCATTAGCCAATCCTTGGCTTTTCCGCTTAGCGAGAGCAGAAACACTTTCATATAAATAGCCTCCGGTTTGACCATCTTCACTTTGTAGATGCGGCATAATTCTGTGAATTGCGCCAGATGCGCATTTAGGTTTCCATACCCTTCTAACTGATTTGCGGCTACCATGTGGAGAAGCGCCGGCTTCATCTCGAACTCTTTATCATCACCCTCTTCCAAGTATATGGGTGATCCATAATGTCCGATGGTTGGGGCAATGTATTACCCAACCGGTCTTTCGTCGTCCTCTTATGTACGAATAGCATTTCCTTGCCCCCTCGGGTTCGTTTCATCCACAATCCTCGCTGGTGGTTGATCCATATTCTCTATTATTTGTTGATCAACTTGAATTTGAGGAGTAGGAGTATCAAAATATGGTGTTGATGTGGAAGCTTGTTCTTTTGCCTTCTTCGTGCGTGCTCTAGTTTGCATTCAAACACCTACCAAGCAGTCGAAGAAAGGGTTAATAAGTGTGAAATTAAATTAAAGTAGGCAAGAATAGCACTAAAACACGCAATCACGATCAATAAACTTAAGGCAATACTAAGTAGAAATTAGTCTAATGGCTAATCCCCGTCAACGGCGCCATTTTGAACGTTGTTGAAATTACGGTAGTAAAAAACTAGTCCAATCACGGTACGCAAACAGTATTTATAATTCGAGTGACCTCAGGTCGAACCCAAGAGAAAAGCCTAGATTAGTCTAAAGCTAACTAATAATGCTTATGGTAAATCTACTAAATAAAAGTGGGGGTTTTTCCTCTAGGCGAGGTGTCTCTAGTTAATACTAAAGACAAGTTCGAAATTGGTTTAAAAGAAAGCAATAGAGAAAATGATGCAGCGGAAGCTTGATAAGGATGGGGGGAATCAGTAGACTGTTTATTACTCGCGCAATATCAGTACTGATCTTCCAGAACCTATCGATTCACTCGCGCGAATGCTAGGTTTAGGGCATCAATTATCGTTGATTCGTGAGAATACTGATAGTTGGAAACAAGAACGACTTATCATTCCACTTCTCAAAAAACTGAGTTCTGCAAACCCTAAGATCAGTTTAAATACCTAAAACAACAAAAAACTAATAATTGCGAAAAGGCCCTACAGTTTGAAAAGTGATAAAACGTAAAAACGGAGGTCGAAACGATGGAATTTGGCCGAAAAACACCACGGCTCACGAGCAAAGCTCGTGATTATAGACCAGCGGCCCATTTCCCATCAAGAATAGCTCTCCGAATGTCGCTATTTCAGCTTCTGCTCATGCATAGCCATTAACTTTAAATCTGCTTCTACCAGTGCATCATTCCCCCCTAGGTTTGAGA
This sequence comes from Umbilicus rupestris, assembly GCA_963678935.1. NCBI lineage: Eukaryota > Viridiplantae > Streptophyta > Magnoliopsida > Saxifragales > Crassulaceae > Umbilicus > Umbilicus rupestris. The sequence goes on along the minus strand of OY787626.1, from coordinate 4,357,045 downwards.
AAATTCGACGTTGAATTTGTAGGAGCCTCATCATCAGAAGAATCCCCATACAAAGGAATCAAGTGCTTAACGTTGAAAACATCAGACGTCTGTAGATGACTTGGCAGCTTGAGATGATAAGCATTGGAGTTGATCTTCTCGATGATCTCAAGCGTTTCAACCTTCTTGGCAGCTAATTTATTGTAGTCACCAACCAAAAACCGCTCTCTGGTCAGAACAGCCCAAACATAGTCACCCACGTCATACTCCACCGCACGTCGCTTCCTGTCAGCAGCTTGCTTATATTTAGAGTTGGCCTACTATAAATTGGCCTGCACCGCCTGATGCACGGCTTGTAAACCATCCACAAAATCTGCTGCTTTTGACTGCACTTTCACATTGCTTGGTAATGGCATTAAACCCAATGGACCCTCCGGAGCGATTGAATACACTACCTGAAATGGACTGAACCCGATGCTTCGGTTGACGGCGTTGTTGTGAGCAAATTCTGCCTGGCATAACTTCTGATCCCAACTCTTCAAATGTGTGCTGGCCAAGCACCTCAATAGGTTCCCGAGGGACCTGTTCACCACCTCAGTCTGACCATCAGTCTGTGGATGGTAAGCACTACTAAAGTTCAGTTGCGTGTTCACCATCTTTCATAAGCTTTGCCAAAAATGACTGAGAAACCTAGTGTCCCGATCTGACACTATAGATGTGGGTAGCCCATGAAGACGATACATCTCTCGAAAGACTAACTGTGCCACCGAGACGGCATCTGTCGTCTTCTTGCAAGAAATAAAGTGGGCCATTTTAGAGAAACGATCAACAACCACATAAATAGAGTCAAACCCTCGCTGCGTACGTTGCAGTCCCAACACAAAGTCCATGCTAACATCCGCCCAAGGTTGTGATGGAACTAGCAGGGGCATGTATAAGCCATGCCAATTTATAAGGCTTAGGATGCTGCTCTGTCCGAATACCCAACTTTTGTACTGCCTCAGCGGAAATAATATTCACAACTCCCTGCATCAATAACAAAGCGACAAATTTTGCCCAAAATAGTGCAAGTAGACTGAAAGATATTACTAAGCAACCAATTCTCGTCTGCGACTTTGGGTGTCAAACAAGCGCGTCAGACTACCAGAGTAATGCCAGTATCATCGGGAATAATTTCCTTTTCCAGCTCTTTATCATAAACCGAATCACCCACAACCTCAAACTGTTCATCATCAACATCATCTGATTCTGTAAAGAGAGCTTTCTTGGCAGCTATTTTGGACAATCTGCCTGACGATGACCTGGTTCCCCACAACCAAAACAATGCAAAGTACTGGTACCAGCAGGTTTAGGAACGGTAAGAAGATTAGATGTACCTCGATCGTGTGTACCGCTCGCAGGTTTCACGTCGAGGTTTGAGTGGCTGCCAATGCCAAAAGAACTAGCCACCGTCGAATTCCCAAAGATGCTGGAGCGTCGACTCTTTCTCTCAATCTGGAGCGCCTTTTGGTGAGCGGCAGAAAGGGATGCCGGGTCAAACTGTTTAACCGTGTCTTGAATGGCCACCCATAACCCACCAATATAGCGTGCTATGATCTGGTCCTCAGTCTCCTGCACGTCGTTCCGGGCAATCAACTGGAAAATATCCATGGTATAGTTATCCACGGATCTGGTACCTTGCCGTATATTCTGCAACCTTTGATACAATAACCTGTAAAAATTAAATGGCAGGAACGCAGCTTTCATATGCTTCTTCAGCTTCTCCCACGAGTCAATCTTTGGTTTGCCAAGCCGACTCCGAGTCACTTTCAGTTGTTGCCACCATGCCGTTGCGCGATCATAAAATCTGGTTGACACCAAGGGGACACATCTATCGGCCGATACCTCTTAAAATTTTAAGACCTCTTCCACCTTGGCCAGCCAATCATGGAAGTCTTCGGGATTGAGGCCCCCTCAGAATTCCAGGATATCGATGGGCATACCACTCTCCCAGCATCACCTATTATCATCAACGCGCTCTTGCTGACGCTCCAGTGGAACCCGATCTTGTGGCATATGTGGGTTGCGAATAGGGGTCGGGGCACCTCTGTGATGATTGCCCATTAGGACACCCATCTGTGCCGTCATCTGGTCCATCAGATGAGCCAGTCGCTTTTCCATACGTTGTTCCATGTCATCAAAACGTTGCTCAACCTCACGCAGAATGTCATGATCGGTAGCCTCATCCACACGCTGCTCTTTCCGACGCGGCATGATTGTATCCAGAAACGGTCTGATCCTGATACCAACTAATGTAGCGGAAGCTTGGTAAGGATGGGGAAATCAGTAGACTGTTAATTACTCACGCAATACTAGTATTGATCTTCCAGAACCTATTGATTCACTCGTGCGAATGTTAGGTTTAGGGCATCAATTATCGTTGATTCGTGAGAATACCGATAGTTGGAAACAAGAAGGACTTATCATTCCACTTCTCAAAAACCTGAGTTCTGCAAACCCTAAGATCAGTTTAAATACCTAAAACAACAAAAAACGAATAATTGCAAAAAGGTCCTAAAGTTTGAAAAGTGATAAAACGTAAAAACGGAGGTCGAAACGATGGAACTTGGTCGAAAAACACCACGGCTCATGAACGAAGCTGGTGACTATTGACCAGCGGCCCATGAACGAATAATTGCGAAAAGGCCCTAAAGTTTGAAAAGTGATAAAACGTAAAAACGGAGGTCGAAACGATGGAACTTGGTCGAAAAACACCACGGCTCATGAACGAAGCTGGTGACAATTGACCAGCGGCCCGTTTCCCATCAAGAATAGCTCTTCGAAATCAAGAATAGCTCTCTGAATGTCGCTATTTCAGCTTCTGCTCATGCATAGCCATAAACTTTAAATCTGCTTCTACTAGTGCATTAGAAATCTTAGTCGGAATTCTATTTCACCCTTAGGTCATCAATTAGCAACGCAAAATAGAAATATATGCACGAGTTAATTTGATTGATAATTCTTGGCTAAAGTATCACACATTCTAAATTCAACTCTCGCTCCTTTTCTAGAATGGGAATGATACCTAAATGACACAATTCTCAAACTCTCGCTCTATTGAACCGTGTAGAACCAAAGTCTCCTAATCTCAACCTCTCGGTCTATTGATAGTTAACTAAAGTCCGCTCTATGCTTAGCCTAATAGAATGTGAATGTCACTCAAGCGCACAAACATTATCTAAAATAACCATGCTTGATCTTCTAAACACCCTAAGTTCAATTCTCGTTCCATCCTTAAGAGTTTTATTAATTTATACTCATTCATGCGTTTCGTCAAACACTTGGTGTGCATAGAATTAACATGAAGAACAAACATAAGAATTTTCAATCAAACTTCACTCATATTGATAAAGAAACATGTTTTGCATTACAATCTAACCTAAGGGATCCATAAGGATCCCAACTACTACGGGACTACTCACTCATGTTGAATTCAACACAAGACATAATTTTTAAAGAAAATTGTTCACCAATTGAAGACAAACTAGTAAAGGTTGAGTAGAGGGTTAATGTAGAATATCCAATTGCGTGTGTCTTCTCCAAATCCTTGACAATTCTTTAAGTCGTCCAAGAGCAATCGTCTAGGGTTTTGTTTTCTAGAAAAAAGCCCTCTTTAATTTTGCATCTCTTTATATTTATACTCTCTTCGAAAATTACCAAATCGCCGGCAGTGCCCGAATCAAAAGTGATTCGGGGACGCTTTAATCAGTAGATTCGAACAGAGTATCCGAATCAAACACTCAGTGCCGTTTCGGAACTGGGCGAATCAATCTTCCTTGTCCAAATAACTTTTGATTCGGTCAACCCTTTATTTGATTCGGTCAAGCCTTGGTCCATGAGATGAAATCCTTCTCTAGTCAAACTAATCTGGGCATAGTACTTCTTCTTGGCCCAATCACTTTTGATTCGGTCAAGCCTCCATTTGATCCGGTAAAGTTTTGTCAAATTTTTCCTCGAGTCAGGTTGATTCGTGCAGCTGGAGAGGATGATTCGGCCAATGTTGGCCGAATCAATTCTAACTCGTGCACCCGTCTGGTTGAGTCAAAATATGCCTGGGCGAGTCACTTTTGCAGCCTGCTCATTTTTGTTCTCGATTGACTAGAATTCAAAGAAGGTACCAATCACTTTTGCTCACTTTGGACCACGGCATGCCCTTACCAAATAAGGTACTCAACCTGGAGAGTCTTCGCAAAATGAAGATGATAGATGCAAAGACTCATGAATGGATTGTTTGAAAAGATGTGCCGAAGAAATTAGAGAAGCGGATTGCGAAATAGAGAATTGAGCATGGGGTTCCTTGGCTATCAACACTGCCTAGACCGGCTAGCAAGCAACCCCTGATACCGGAAGCCACACCTACACCTGCCCAAACTTCAGAATAAATTCCAGATATCAGACCACCTTCCACTACTCCTCCTCTAATTGCGCCCGAGACCGGTGTACCCGAGGAACTGAGATTGATGAGCGCGCGTTTGGATTCCCTTTCGGATTCTCACGCGAAGGTCATCCGCTCCCACGAGGTGTTGTCCATTCTTGTCCACGATTTTGTCGCGTGGCAAGGAGGTGCAATGGCGCCTATGGCCGCGCATTTGGTTATTGTGGACATCCCACCTCCGCCAGCGCCATTTGCTCACCTGCTGCCTCCACCGACTATGCCACCTTCAGAAGCGATAGATGACTCCATTTCAGCAATGGTCAAAGGTGGGTTTGATGAAGACAATGCCTCGACAGAAGGGAGTGACAGCGAGGAAGAAAGCAGCTGGAGTGGCAGAGAGAGTGGCAGTGGAGACAATGAAGAGGAGGAAGAATCGGACCACTAGACCAGCTCAAAGCATAGAAAATGATGTTTAGGTTTCGTTTTTGTATGTCATGACTTGTGTTGGTATTCTTGTTATGTAATTTACTTGACTAGTCCATTTGTATTTTAATGCGCTTCGCCGTGATTTTATTTGCATGACAGGTGGTTTTCAAACTTGAGTTGCTTTTATTTGGCAGCTTTTCCCTTAGAACACTGATTCGGCCACTTTGGACGAATCGAATTCTGCTCTCTACGAATCAAGGATGATTTGACCAAGGCTATTTCCCCACTGATAGTTTGATTCGGTCTACCTGGCCGAATCACTTTTTTTTGCCTTGCCCGAATCACTTTTTATCCGGGGAACCACTCCCTTATGGAATTGCTTTGATTCGACCATAGCCTGGTCGAATCATGTTTTGTGCTATCCCGAATCAATTATGATTTGGGCAGTTTTGAGCAGAACTGTCTTCGGTTGACTGTGGAAATATTGCAATTTTACTTGCATTTGTTCGAAACATTTTTCAAGCATTATAGTACACTAGTCCATGACTTAGATTTACACGATCATATCTACGTAAACTCCTCGTTTGAATTTCCGCGCATTTGTTTCCAATCTTTTGCATAGCTATATGTTTCGCATTGACTTATCTATCGTAGCTAGCCTTTTCAATTGGTGAATTTAGGTGTTGCGCTAACCTTTTTCTTGAGTTTCGGACTTATCGCAACCGATTATAGTTTCATTCACAAACCTTGGCGAATGCGCATTTGGCTACCTTCACACAAGAGAAGTGCCTTTGAAACTTTCTCTTTAATTCTTTTACTTTATATTGCTTAGGGACTAAGCAAATTTTTAAGTGTGGGGTGTTTTTCCCTTGCGCTTTTATTTGCTTAACAATATGATTCTATGCTACATATTTACTTTGCGCGCATTATACTCGCATGATTGCTGTCATCCCAGCTTTAAGTATTGATCACACGAAGTAATGTTTGCTAAGCAATTAAGTAGTACCATTTTACAAAAATATTTTTAGGATGAGTTGTGCTTTGAATTCATGAATCGTATCTTAAAGTTGATTGACATTCTTTGTGATGATTTTATTCACATGATTCGGTGTTTTGACTAGCTTAGTTTGGTTTATTTTTAAGCCTTTTTCGGTGCATGAAAAATGAAGTTAAGTTTAGCGAGCACGAAAAAAATAAAAAAACCTCGTACTTGCTCTTGTTTGCTTTTAGGTGACTTTAGCATTCCTGTTTATCCTTTGCATTTGTTGAGCTCGCATTTCATGCTCCATTATATCTCACTTAGACACATTGTCAAGTATTAAGCATGGGGTCAAATAAAGTGATTGCAAAAAGAGAAAAAAAGGGCGAGAAGAAACAAAATTATATTTTTAAGGTTTTACAAATGCCGATGGTTAGGAAGGTAAGTTCCCCTTTGAAAGCATTCGTATAAGCACAAAAATATTATTTGTTTTTTTGGTCAAGGAAAAGTTTTACAAATTCCGAGGGTTATGAAGGTAAATTCTTCCTTGAAAGCATTTGTATGATCGTAAAAAACAATAAACCCATTTAATTCTTGACTTTATGCCTTTTCCGCATGTTCTTTTGCATCTGTGTGAGTAAGGCCTTTGCATTTCGCTTTTAGGAAACGTCTAAGGTATGACCCTCGTACTTAAGCATCAAGATTTGTACGAGTGAATTTTAAAATTTTTAATGTCAAAACTCCTCTTCTCTTATGGATTATGACGTGTAGTCTAAAACATGAGAATGAGTTTGTTGTCATGAGCTTATGGACTTGCCCTTAGAAAGAATATGTTGATTGACTCGATAAAAGTTTTGTGTAGGCGACACTTTTCTTCATACGACTTGCATAGGAAATTGAGTTGTAATTTGAATTTGAGTAATGCTAGTTTTGATATCGATTCTATGAATATTTGTTGTCGCAATAAATTGAATGATTCTTATAGTTTGCGTGAAGTGAATGATTTGCTTAACTCTATTATTATGTGGGCTGATAAAGAACTACTTGCTCACCAAACTATATTTGGACTTTGAACTCTTATGATGATTACGAGTAGGATTTGTGAGTATTCCTATTCTAAAAACTCTCACGAGACTATAACTCGCCCACTAGGATAGCCTAGGGGTTTAGAGGCTTGATGCATACGCTAAATGCATCCGTGATTCCTACGACAGTGAGTTAGGAGTAGATTAGTTTTCTTTGTTTAGTTATTTTTATGTTATGTTATACAAGTAGGAGATCGATGTGTTTTATCATGCCTTGATATCGTCATATATGATCTAGCATCTTACTCTCCTCTTGACTTGTGCATATACTAGTTCAGGACGAACAAGACTTAAGTATGAGATGTTTTGATGTACACACAAATAACCTTATGTTTGTCTGTGTTTTCCCTTTACTTCTTATTTGTTCCGTTTAAAGTCGTTTGATGTTTTCTTTGTCCATTTCAGGTTGAAAAGATGTATTACATGATATGAAATGGTCCGAAGAAGTTGCAAATTTGATTCGCCCAAGCATATTTTGATTCGCCCAGGCGAAAGGTAGCGAAAATCAGCAAGCTGCAAATTTGATTCGCCCAAGCATATTTTGATTCGCCCAGGTGGGTGCATGAATGAAATGTGATTAGACCAACCTTAGCCGAATCAACCTCTCAGCTGCCCGGATCAACTTGACTAGAGAAGGATTCGCCCGATTGACCAAGGCTTGACCGAATCAAATGAAGGCTAGGGCGAATCAAAAGGGGTTCGCCCAAGCGGAAGTGATTCGCTAGCCCGAAACACTCGAAGACTTCGATTCGACCACTCTGGTCGAATCAACCTACTAAAGCTACCCCAAATCAAAAATGATTTGGTCACAGCGGGTCAATCGGTAAATTCCGAAGAGTATAAATAGAAAGAGATGAAAAATTAGAAGACGGTGCTTTGATAAGCAGACAAATAACCTTAAATTTGTCCGTATTTTCCCCTTACTTCTTGTTTGTTCCGTTATTTTATAAAGTCATTTGATGCTTTCTTTGTCCATTTCATGTTTAAAATGTGTATTACACAATATGAAGTGACTCGAAGAAAATTTGGATGAATTCCGGCCGATCAAGAGTAAAAAACGAGCAAGATTGGAGAAAGAGTCAAAAGTGATTCGCCCATGGCAGATTTGATTTTGCCAACAGGGTGACCGAATCACATATGATTCGACCAGCCTTGGCCGAATCATCCTCTAGCTGCACGGATAAACTTGACTCGAGGAGAAGATTGACCCAATCAAATAGACTTGACCAAATCAAAAGTGATTCGCCCAAGGAAGAAGCGTGCTGCCAGAATTAGCTTAGCTCCATAAGGATTTTGAGCGAATCGATTGAAGGGCTTGACCGAATTAAATGTGATTCGCCCAGGAAAAAGTGATTCGCCCAGCTTCATTACATCACTGAGATATTGATTCGACCTAATCAACTAGAGCATGTCCGAATCACTTAAGATTCGGGTGAATTCGTAATTTCCGAAACAGTATAAATAGAAAGAGATGCAAAATTAGAAGGGGTTTTTTTTCCAAGAAAATGAAACCCTAGACGATTGCATTTGAACAACTTGGAGAATTGTCAAGGATAGGGAGAAGACATCAACAAATGGCTATTCTACATCATCCCTCTACTCAAACTCTACTACTTTGCATTCAATTGGTGAACTGATAAAACACCTAGGGATGGAATGAGAATTGAACTTAGCTTGTTTAGAAGATCAAGCATGATTATTTTAGATTCTCTATTACTAATTTTCAAACCAAATTTGATCTTGTCTTTAGTATTCACTAGAGATACCTCGCATAGAAGAAAAATCACCCATTTTTATTTAGTAGACTCGCATTAGGCATTACTAGCTAGCTTTATACTAATCTAGGCTTTTCTCTTGGGTATGACTCGAGGTCACTCTGATTATAAATATTGTTTGCGTATCGTGATTGGACTAGTATTTTTACTACCACAATTTCGATAACGTTCAAAATGGCGCCGTTGACGGGGATTAGCCATTAGACTAGTTTGCTTTTTAGTATTGTTTTAAGTTAGTCTACTTTATTTTTTTTCTTTACTCTGTTGGTCGTGATTGCGTGTTTGCATGCTATTCTGGCCTAATTTAATTTAAGTTCACACTTATTAACGCTTTCTTCTATCGCTCGGTAGGTGTATGAATGCAAACTTGAGCGCGCACGAAAAAGGCACAAGAACAAGCTTCCACGTCAACACTAGATTTCAATACTCCTACTACTTAAATTCAAGTTGATCAAAAAATAATAAAGAACATGGATCAACCACCAGCAAGGATTGCGGTTCAACCAAACCCGAGGAGGTTAGGAACTGCTATTCGTCTGCAAGAGGATGAAGAAAGACCGGTTGGTTCACCTGATTGACCAGGGCTTGACCGAATCAAATGAAGGCTAGAGCGAATCAAAAGTGATTCGCCCAAGAGGAAGTGATTCACCTAGGCCCGAAACACTCTGAGACTTAAGTGATTCGCCTCGCACAAGAGGAAGTGATTCGCCTAGCCCAAAGTGGTTGAATCAACCTACTAAAGCTACCCCAAATCAAAAGTTATTCAGGCACGGCGGGTCAATCAGTAAATTCCGAATAGTATAAATAGAAATAGATGAAAAATTAGAAGATGATGCTTTCCAGAAAACAAACCCTAGACGATATCCCTTGGAAAACTTAAAGAATTATCGAGGATTCAGAGAAGAAATCAACAATTGGAGACTTCACATCATCCCTCTACTCAATCCCTACTACTTTGTGTACAATTGGTGAACAATTTTCTAAAAAAATTATGTCTTGCATGAAAATCACCATGAGTGAGTAGTGGTTTAGTAGTAGGTATCCTTATGGATCCCTTAGGTTAGATTGGAACGCTAAACATGCAATTTGTTATTATGAATGAGGTTTTTGATTGAAAACTCTCATGCTTTATCTTCAAGTTAACTTTATGCTCAAAAAGTGTTTGACAAAACTCATGAATGAGTTTGAACTTATAAAACACCTAAGGTTGTTAAAACACCTAAGTATGAACTAATAAAACACCTATGCATGAATCACAATTTGAGTTGCTAATCGCATGACCTTGGGATGAAATAGGATTTCGACTACGTTTTCTCTATTGCTTTCTTTCAAACCAAATTCAAACTTGTCTTTAGTACTCACTAGAGATACCTCGCTGACCTTGTCGAAAGTGTGGTAGTAAAAATACAAGTCTAATCACGGTCCACAAAAATTATTTATAATCCGAGTGACCTCGGGTCGAACCCAAGAGAAAATCCTAGATTGGTCTATAGCTAGGTAGTAATGCTTAATGCGAGTCTACTAAATAAAAACTGAGATTTTTCCTCTAAGCGAGGTATCTCTAGTAAATACTAAAGACAAGTTTGAATTTGGTTTGAAAGAAAGCAATAGACAAAATATAGACGGAATCCTATTTCACCTCTAGGTCATGCGATTAGCAACACAAAACAGCAATATATGCATAAGATAATTTGATTGACAATTCTAGGCTAAAGTATCATGCTTTCTAAATTCAATTCTCGCTCCTTCTCTAGAAATGGGAATGATACCTATAAGACACAATTCTCAAACTCTCGCTTTATTGAACCGTGTAGAGCAAAAGTCTCATAATGTCAACTTCTCGGTCTATTGATAGTTAACTCAAGTCTGCTCTATACTTAGCCTATTAGATTGCGAATGTCACTCTCGCTCACAAAAGCTATCTAAAATAAACATGCTTGATCTTCTAAACAACCTAAGTTCAACTCTCATTCTATCCTTAGGTATTTCATTAATTCATACTCATTCATGCGTTTTGTCAAATACTTGGTGTGCATAAAATCAACACGAAGATAAAGCATGAGAATTTTAAATCAAAAACCTCATTCATGATAATAAATTGCATGTCTTATGTTACAATCTAATCTAAGGGATCCATAAGGATCCCAACTACTATGGGACTACTCACTCATGGTAAGTTCAATACAAGACATAGTTTTTAATTGAAATTATTCACCAATTGAAGACAAAGTAGTAGGGGAATGACAATTTTTCAAGTCCTCCAAGAGAAATCCTCTACAGTTTTTGTTTTCTGAAAAAGCCCCCTTCTAATTTTTCATCTCCTTCTATTTATACTCTTCGAAAATTACCTATTCACCCGCTGTGCGAGAATCACTTTTGATTCGGGGAAGCTTTGATTAGTTGACTCGGGCAAAGTGGGCGAATCAAAGTCTCAGATTGTATCGTGGCTCGGCAAATCACTTTCTCTTGGAGGATCACTTTTGATTCGGTCAAGTCTATATGTGATCCGGTCAAGACTTCGTCAAACGGATGAAATACGTCTCGAGTCAAGTTGATTCGGGCAGCCCACTTCTTCTTGGGCGAATCACATTTGATCCACTCAAGCCTTCATTTGATTCGGTCAACACTGGTCAAAATTATCCTCGTGTCAGGGTTGATCCGAGCGGCCGAGAAGATGATTCGTGCAAGGTTGGCCGAATCACAATTGATTCGTGCACCCACTTGGGCGAATCAAAATGTGCTTGGGCGAGTCACTTTTGCAACTTGCTCCAATCTCTCTCATTTTCTCTCTCGATCAACTAGATTTGCTCTCGATCAATTGGAACTCATCTGCATTTTCATCGGGCCACTTCATATCGTGTAATACGCGTTTTTAACCTGAAATGGAAAAAGAAAACATCAAACGAATTTATAAAATAACGGAACAAACAAGAAGTAAAGGGAAAGTACGAAAAAAAATAAGGTCATTTGTCCGTACATTAAAACACCCGACGTTTAAGTCTTGTTCGTCCCGAACAAGTATATGCACAAGTCAAGCGGAGAGTAAGATGCTAAATCATATATGACAATGTCAAAGCATGTAGCAAATCTTATGCACATAAAACACATCGATCTCCTACTCGTATAACATAACATAAAATAACTGAACATAGAAAACTAATTTACTCTTAACTCACTGTCGTAGGAATCACGGATGCATTTGGCGTATGCATCAAGCCTTTAAACCCGTAGGCTATTCTAGTGGACGAGTTATAGTCTCGTGAGGGGTTTTAGAATAGGAATACTCACAAATCCTACTCGCAATCATCCATAAGAGTTCAAAGTCCAAATATAGTTTGCTAGGCAAGTAGTTCTTTATCAGCCCACATAATAATAGAGTTGTGCAAATCATTCACTTCACGCGCACTCTAAGAATCATTCAATTTACTGCGACAACAAATATTCATAGAATCGATATCAAAACTAGCATTAGTCAAATTCAAATTACCACTCAATTTCCTATGCAAGTAGTTTGAAGAAAAGTGTTGCTTACACAAAACTTTTGTCGAGACAATCACATATGCTTGCTGAGGGCAAGTCCATAAGCTCATGAAAACAAACTCATTCTCATGTTTTAGACTATACGTCATAATCTGTAAGAGAAGAGGAGTTTTGACATTGAAAATTTTAAAATTCAATCGTACAAATATTGATGCATAAGTAATAGATTACGAAAGGTCATACCTTAGACTTTTCCTAAAAGCGAAGTGCAAATGCTTTACTCACACACATGCGAAAGAACTTGCGGAAAAGGCATAAAGTCAAGAATTAAGGGGGAACTTACCTTCCTAACCCTCAGCATTTGTAAAACTTTTCCTTGATAAAAAAAAACCAATAATACTTTTTTTGCTTATACAAATGCTTCAAGGGGGAACTTCCCTTCCTAACTCTCGGCATTTGTAAAACCTTAAAAATATAATTATTTCTCTTTGTGCCCTTTTTCTCTTTTCGCGAACACTTTATTTGATCCCACACTTAATACTTGACAATGTGTCTAAGTAATATGTAATGGAGCATGGAGTATGAGCTAAACAAATGCAAAGGCTAAATAGGAATGCTAAACTCACTTAAAAGCAAACAGCATTAAGTACGAGGTTTTTATATGAAAGTTAGTTTTATTTTTATGTTCGCTAAACTTAACTTCATTTTTCATGCACGGAAAGAGCTTGAAAATATATCGAACTTTGCTAGTCAAAATGCCGAATCATGCGAATAAAATCATAACAAAGAATGTCAATCAACTTAAATATATGATTCATGAATTCAAAGCACAACTCATTCCAAAAATTTTGTTTTAAATGGTACTACTTAATCGCTTAGGAAACATTACTTCGTGTGATCAATACTTAAAGCTAGGATAATGCGAGTATAATGTACACAAAGTAAATATGTAGCATAGAACATGTTGTTGAGAAAATAAAAGCATAAGCGCAAAACACCACACACTTAAAAACTTGCTTAATCCTTAAGCAATATAAAGTAAGAGAATTAAAGAGAAAGTTTCAAAGGAACTTCTCTCGTGTGGAGGTAGCCAAATGCGCATTCGCCCATGTCCATGATTGATGCTCAATTCAGTTGTGGTAAATCTAAAACTCAAGAAAAAGGTTAGCGCAACACCTGAATTCAAAGATTTAAATAGCTAGCTATGACATATATATCAATGCGAAACATATATCTAGGCATAAGATTGAAAAACATATGCGCGACGATTCAAATGATTAGTTTACTTAGATATGGTCGTGAAAATCTAAAGTCATGAACTAGTGTATTATAGTGCTTGAAAAAGGGTTCGAACAAATGTGAGTAAAAATGAAAAAATTCTCAAAGGTAACCGAAAACAGTGCTGCTCAAAACTACCGTAATCAGAATTGATTCGGGGTGTATATAAAGTGATCCGACCATAGCCTGGTCGAATCAAAGTAGTTCGGATTGCTTGAGCTTCCCCAAATCAAAAGTGATTCGGGCAAGGCAAAAGAAAGTGATTCGGACAGGGCGGTCGAATCAAACTAGCTCGGATAGTGTGAGGTTCCCCGACTCAAAAGTAATTCGGGCAAGGCGTGTGCTTTTCACGTGTGATTTTCATCTTTTGTTACGTGTTTAGTGGCAGGAGTGTGCTTATGGCTGGCATTTTCTAATCTGAACTTCTTCACCAAGTTCCTAGCATGCTCTCTCTATGTCACAAATTTTCCATCTGATTTCTGATATACTGGCAGACCAAGAAAGTAGATCATCTCACCCACCATACTCATCTAAAATTCACTTTGCATCTGTTCAACAAACTGATCTTCCAATTTCTATGATCGAGATCCAAATACTATGTCGTCCACATAGATTTGTGCAATGATAAATTCATGTTGGATGTGCTTCACAAATAAAGTCTTGTCTACTCCCTCTCGCTGACGGCACGTCATTGTGTTGCCCCAAACTTATATTTATATCTCCTATTAACACTCAGCAAGCGGTAAGCAAGGTCGAACCCACGAGAGAGCGATCTGTGATAAGGTCCTACTAATAATTGTCACGATAAGAAGGGGGGTTGCAGGAATAATGTTTTGTTGTCAAATTCAGAGAAAAGTTAGTTCAGGGATATGCATTGCAACTGGTAATCATCGATTGTAACATGCATCAACTAGTAAACTACCGTTCCCAGTCTAACAATCCCCCTAGGGTAATGCCGACTCTAGTGTTCTACCTAATCTCGACCGCTAGGTTCTCGAATAGGGTTAACAATTACTCGATTAACAACACCGATTAGGTTACACCGCTAGGCTTAGCTAATAGGGAAGTCAATCTAATATCACGCAATAGATATCAACTCAGTTTCACCGCTAGGCTATGCCAACTTGATAATCAGAGCATGCAGTTCAAACGAAGAAGAGGAATTTACTGAATTGAATTACGAAACATAAATATCTCAAACCGTACGTCGCAATAAAAAATTCCCAAATTGAAATTAAGGGTTTAGCTACTACGAGTCATCTAAAACAATAGAAATAAACTGAGTTTAGGAATAATACTGAAACGGTGAATAGTAATCGCGATGAACAGTAACTCCGACCGTGAATAGTACTCTGCCTCGAAATCCGCACGTAGTTGCCGTTTCTCTGAATTCGTCTTCTGAATTTTCGTGCTGAAGATTCTCTTCTCCTTGGTGTAGAAAGTCTGTATTTATAGGTAAGGGAGACTTCTAAATCTGGAAACTTTTAAATCTGATTTTGGGCTGTGGGCCCAATGCTGACGTCATCAATTGCATTTCGCTCCGGATGAAGACATTAGTCGTCATGAAGACATTATATGCACGCTGGAAGAAGACATTAACTTAGCTAAAGTGTGCTGCCGGCGCGGTAGTGTCTGCAGTGTTAGAAACTCGCTTGTTTGACCCTTTAGACCTCCGAATCTCGTCTAGACGTAAACTAGAGAATTGTAACCCCTTGAGTTAGCTTTCCAACAAGGTATAACACGCTTCAATCGAATCAGAATCATGTGCTCGGCAAGCCTTTGACTACGAATAGGTCAATCTGCCCAGATTTGCTGTATATCCATCCAAATGCGCAATAAAGTTTTAAGCGGTCTTGATACACCTGCGATGCGAAACACTACAAAGAAGTAATCTATCATACACAAAATGTAACTAAACAATGGGAATAAATAACTCAATGGATCGTATAAAATACGCTCCATCACTCGCACATAGCCATGTTGAACAAGAAATATCGTGAGACATTCATACCATGCTCTGGGTGCCAGTTTCAGTCTGTACAGGGCCTTTTTGAGATGATACACATGATCCGGGAGATGTGGGTCTTTAAACCCTTAGGCTGAGCAACATATACTTCTTCATTCAGCCGTCTGTTGAGGAATGCACTTTTCACATCCATCTGAAATAGTTTGAATTTGAGGTGACATGACAGTCCTAGCAGTAGTCTTATAGCCTGTGTGTCCTTCTCACGCTGCAGTCTCAGAATTAGGTGAATAACGGCTTCAACAGTATCTGATTTATGTTTGAGAAACACAGTCCAGGTGAACCGAGAAGAATCATCAACACAAACTAGAACATAGTTCTTACACCCAATGCTTTCAGTATGCATAGGACGCATCAAGTCCATGTGTAGTAGTTCAAGAATTCTGGTTGTACGGATCTAAATAGTTTCAGGGTGAACTGACCTTTTCTGTTTTGCTATCTTACATTCACCGCGCATAGCATCAGTCTTTACCTTCAATTCAGGTATTCCCCGCACAAAACCATGTTTAGATATCTGTCTTAGTGTCTCGAGATTCAAATGTCCCAGTCGCTTGTGCCACAGAATCAGTTCACCCTGCTTAGATAGAAAATAGTGAGCTGTAACAGACTCTGTGTAGCAGTTATTTGATGAATAACTTCTCTCATAACACACTTCCCTTCATCGTTGATGACTTGACATGAATCCTTTGTAAATTCGACATTCAGCTTTCCATCACATAGTTGGTTTTATGCTTAAGAGATTAGCGTGAAGTCCTTCCACAAAAAGCACCTTTTTGATTGTAGGCATCCCTCGAACGGATAACGTACCTTGACCAATGACCTTTCCTTTTCCTCCATCACCAAATGTAACAAATCGTCCATCTAGGTTCTGTACATCAGCCAGATAGCTGGCTTCTCCGGTCATGTGGGCTAAATAGTCACTGTCAAAGTACCACCGGTCCTTCTCAAGGTGAGAGTTTGAGTTGCATGTGATGCAACAACAGCTATTCTAAGGTATGTAATTTATTAGAGGAGGCACTAGTCGTTGTCGACTATAATTTGCAAGGAACTTAGGGTACTTTCTCTGAATATGGCCTTGAAGATTGCAGAAATAACAGATACGCATATCTTTCATCCATAGCATGTTAGATCTGTGACTGAGACGAGCATTGTTAGCACGATTAAGATTCTTAGCTTGAACAAACATAGGCTTACCAAAAGTCTTTCGATGCTCGTAGCCAACCCAGGACTCCCATGATTCGTACGTTGAGCAGGTAAGATGGTGTCGAGTTTCTTTGTCCCATTAATCATCATGCTGGCATACTTTCTTACTCTCAACAGCTCTGTCACAGCCTCTGAGTGATCAAGTTTCTCCTTTTCATGTTCTATTGATGAGCGGACAAATGACTTTATATTTGTTCCATTGTTTTATGAAATTGTTTGATGCTTTTTTTGTCCACTTAAGGTTAAAATGTGTATTACATGATATGAAGTGGCCAAAAGAAAATCTGGATGAATTCCGGTCGATCAAGAGAAAAAACGAGCAAAATTGAGCAAAAGGCAAAAGTGATTCGCCCTAGGGGTGCACGAATCACATATGATTCATGCAACCTTGGCCGAATCAAACTCCATGCTGCCCGAGTCAGAAATGACTCTAGGAGAATTCTCCCGAGACCAAATCTGAGCAGACTGACCTATTCATCATCGAAGGCTTGCCGAGCACATGATTTTTATCCGATTGAGGCGTGCCATATCTTGTTGGAAAGCTAATTCAAAGACTACAATTTCTTAGTTTACATCAGGACGTGAGTTGAATGTTTAAAGGGTCAGACGAGCGAGAATCCAACGCTGCAAAAGTGAGCCGCCCAAGCAATGTGCGAATCAAAAGTGATTCGGCCAAGAGGAAGTGATTCGCCTAGCTCTGGAATACCACTGAGACTTTGATTCGGACACTCTGTCCGAGTAAAGTAATAAGGCTACCCCGAATCACTTTTGATTCGGGCATGTCGGGTAAATATAAATAGAAAAAGATGGGAAAATTTAGGGTGTGCCTTACTGTGCCTCCGGCGCCTAGGGTTCATCTCTTGGAACGAAACCCTAATAGAAGACCTTGGAAAATTGTCGAGAATTCGGAGAAGACACCTACAATTGAAGATTCTACAACATCATTCTACACTATTCCTACTCTAAAGCCTACTTCTCTACTATTTACTTTGTTTACTTTTCCTTGTTGAACAATTTCATTATGTTTTGTTTTAAACTCACCATGAGTGAGTAATTGTTTAGTAGTAGGGATCCTCATGGATCCCTTAAGTTGTTTCTTTATCAATATGAGTGAAGTTTGATTGAATATTCTTATGCTTGTTCTTTATGTTAATTCTATGCACAGCAAGTGTTTGAAGAAACACATGAATGAATATGAATTAATAAAACACCTAAGGATGGAATGAGAATTGAACTTAGGTTGTTTAGAAGATCAAGCATGATTATTTTAGATAGCATTTGTGCGCGAGAGTGACATCCGCATTCTATTAGGCTAAGCATAGAGCGGACATTAGTTAGCTATCAATAGACCGAGAGGTTGAGATTAGAAGACTTTGGTTCTACACGGTTCAATAGAGCGAGAGTTTGAGAATTATGTCACTTAGGTATTATTCCCATTCTAGAGAAGAAGCGAGAGTTGAATTTAGAATGCACGATACTTTAGCCTAGAATAATCAATCAACTTAACTCTTGAATATATTTCTGTTTTGCATTGCCAATCGTATAACCTAGGAGTGAAATGGGATTCCGACTACATTTTCTTTATTACTTTACTTAAACCCAATTTTGAACTTGTCTTTAGTATTAACTAGAGATACCTCGCCTAGAGGAAAAACCCCCACTTTTATTTAGTAGATTTATCTTAAGCATTACTAGTTACCTTAAACCCAATTTTCACTGACGGCACGTCATTGTGTGCGCCAAAAATATATTTATAATCTCATGTTAACACTTAGAAAGCGGTAAGCAGGGTCGAACCCACGAGAGAGCAATCAGTGATAAAATTTACGAATAATTGTCCCACTGAAAGGGGGTGTAGGAAAAATGTTTGCTGTTGTCAAATTCAGAGAAAAGTCAATTCAGGGATATGCATTGCAATTAATAATCATTGATTGTAATATGCATCAACTAGTAAACTACTGTTCCTAGTCTAACAAACCCGCTAGGGTAATGTTGACTTTAGTGTTCAACCTACTCTCAACCGCTGAGTTCTCGAATAGGTTTAACTTGTTCGTCCCAAACAAGAATAAAGACAAGACTCGCAATACTCAAAGCACTTCTAATATGCGAACAACTCAACATTGAATTTACTCGAGATGCCCTCATTAATCATTCATCAATATATGCTCACAGTCATTCTTCAATAATGATCGGCAAGAAACTAGAATGTTACATGTTAACTGTGAGGCCGAGATGGAATGACAATGGATGACTGGGAGCTAGTCCTCTTTAGACTCCTGACTCCATTCTTCAGCTCGAGGTCATAGTCACGCGCATACGCTGAATTTGCTTTCTCTTGCACGTGAGAAATCCAAGTCATGAGAAACTCAACTTTTTCTTCTTCCTTTTTGGTAGGACAGCTTTTGAAACTTCTTGTTTTATTTGGTCTGAAGACTTCACTCAACGTGATTGCTTTCTGAATTTTTTTCTTTCACATATGTTTGAATTCTTCTTTTTGAGCTTTGGTCTCCAATGTGAAATGCTTGCCCTTTTCTTTTTTTGCTCTTTGAACCGTTCCCATCGCCTTCGAATAACAGCTATGGAGCGCGTCCCACACTTTCTCATCATTATCCTTTCAGCGCGAGGCAGGATAGGGGTTACCCACCCATTCCCGGTTACTAGGACTAGAGATAGGACAGTTTGTTTTGTCGTCCCACCATTGGATAAACGCTGCAGTGATGGAGTGAAAGTCAACCCCCTCATAACTTGAAGCCCCAACCTCCACAAACTCAGCGCGCTACGTGACTAATCCCTTGAACCTTTGAATGTTTGTCAAGTCCCTCTAGGACATTTTCTATCAATTCCACATCCTGTAATATCTCAACTCAAAGAAACATATAACATCAAGTTGCTAGCATCACAAAATTATAGAAATCATGCAAAGCATACGTGTCAAAACCTCACAGCATCAAACATCATCTCATAAAATCAACATCTTCATCATAGCATATAATGGCATAAAATATAAAAATCAGCAGCATCGCAGCACCTAAAATATAAAAATAAAAATGGGCTCTAACCACTACTAATGCAAGCTAACAAAAGTAAACGTGCTGACATACTAACTCCAGAACCCCACACTTTTGAAACAAACCGTGTCCTCACGGTACAATAAGATCGTCGGGAAGGGTAGTCATGCAAGACTCAAAACAAAAGAAACGAATAACAAAAGGAAACACACACAAAAAAAACTATCCTAACCCAGCAAGTAGAGCGCCCCATGCATACATTAGATGGCGAGCTCCAAGCACACATTTGCGGCGCTAATGTATGAACGCGAAGCGGCCCTAATGTTGCCTGCCTTGGGGCGCTTAACTCACTGACTCCCACTAAGAATTAAAACAAACTAAAGTCGGGTTGCCTCCTGGAAAGTGCACTTGTTTAACGTCATTGGCTCAGCCAACTCGAGCTCCTCATCGGGTGGTATGATCTCCCCGTGGTAGTGTTTCACCCTTTGGCCATTCACCATGAACTTCTCCCCCGTGCTCGTTTTTTCTAGCTCAAGTGCACCATGCTTGAGCACTCGTATCACCGTGTACGGCCCTGTCCAACAAGACCACAACTTCCCATGCATTAGCTTTAATCGTGAGGAATAAAGTAGTACCTTTTGTCCTTCTTCAAATGAACGACACAAAATGAATTTGTCATGATACATCTTTTTCCGCGCCTTGTAGTCTGCAATGATGGAGTGAAAGTCTCACCCCTCATAACTTGAAGCGCCAACCTTCACAAACTCAGCACGCTACTCGATTAATCCCTCGAACCTTTGAATGTTTGTCAAGTCCCTCTAGGACACTTTCTATGAACTCCACATCCTGTAATATCTCAAATCAA
This sequence comes from Umbilicus rupestris, assembly GCA_963678935.1. Lineage (NCBI taxonomy): Eukaryota > Viridiplantae > Streptophyta > Magnoliopsida > Saxifragales > Crassulaceae > Umbilicus > Umbilicus rupestris. Next base: position 4,336,530 of record OY787626.1, on the reverse strand, counting down.
AAGCACATATAACATCACGTAACTCGCATCACAAAATTTTAGAAATCATGCAAATTATACATATCAAAACCTCATAGCATCAAACATCATCTCATAAAATCACAGTGTCTTCATCGTAGCATACACAAATCTAAAAAAAAGGTGCCCTAGCTAATACCCTAGCTAATACTAATGCATGCTAATAAAGATAAACGTGCTGACAACAGACTCTACTACCCCACCCCACACTGTTGAACATAGCCATGTCCTCACGGATCGACTTATGCTCAAGGGCGGGTCATGCAACACAACCAAATAACAAAAATGACAAAGAAAGAAATAAAGAATAAAGAAAACAGAAACTCCCCTAGAACTCGACAGAGCCGTCTGTGGATCCGCTAGGGGATGAGGGAGACGCCCGCGTGATAGAGCCTATTTATACGCATTATTTAGATCATAACCCTATGCTTGTTTGCATTATTTTATGTACAAGATTACTGGTTTCCAGTGTTTTTGTATTTCAGGGCAAAACAAGGGCCTAAGCCGGATACGCGCTAACAGGCAGCATTTAGGACGCGCATCATACAGCTTGCGGAGCTAGTGGCGCAAACAGAAGAAATGGCAAGGCACAACAGAGTTGCGCCGACCGATTGCGCTACACACACGCCGTGCGCCAGGCGCAGAGTCCAGTGCTTCCTAATCCTGACATGACAAGATTTGGAAGTTGCCAAGGATGGACCCCAGAGCAGTATATAAAGAAGAGAAGAAGGCTAGGGTTTCATACATACTCATCATCATCAGAGGCACACCAAGGAGGCACTACGCACCAGGACTGGAAAACACACGGACTTGTTGAGAGGACTTGCGCCAGCCGACTGCGCTAGCCGAGAGACATACTGCACGCACTGTTTGCTACTTGTTTCTCAGATACATTAGACCTTATTTTACTATTCTATGATGTTTATCACTAGCATGTCTAGCTAAACGCTTAGTGTTGGTTGGGCATGAATCTATGATGTATTTCCTTTGAGACTTGAGCGTAATGCATAGTTTGCTTGCTTGTATTAACTCTGTGCATACGGAGACAGCTAGTTGCATGAGTAGGGGAAGCCTTGAACCGCAATCTTACTCTTGTTGCTTGCTCGTCATATGTTAAACTAGTTGATAGCTTGACGGTGACAACTAGGAGTAACGAGCTAGGGTGATCAGTTGCTACCTTGAACGGATTCGTAGCTGTTTTAGTCTAGTTCTAGGGATTAATAGCACATGAACTTTGAACGGAACATGCGCACGTGTTAGGAAGCCTTGACCGGACACTAACCCAAGTGAAATCAAGCTATAGACATATTAGAGTCAATGATAAGGAATGCACTCATAGAGGATTGTCTGCCCAATACTTCTCATAGTCATAGTACTTAATCTCTACTGCCTGCGCACGTCTAGTGCAAATTCTCTGCGTTTTTACAATTGTTTACTTGCGCATCGCGCAACCCCAAGCAATCACTCACCCCCCCCCCCAATCTTCGTAAGTGTAGGATACTGGCTAAAACTGAACTACTTGCTCCCTGTGGAGATCGACCCTTACTTAACCGCTGTACTAATGGAAGAGGAAGGATTATATTTGACGCGCACAACGACGCGCGATCAAATTTTGGCGCCGTTGCCGGGGAGCAACACAGCTAAGTTTTAGTTAGTTTACCTTTTTCCTTTTTAGTACCTAGTTATTTCAGTTTGTTTTGTTTTCGTTGTTGTTTCTGACAGCGCGCAATCACCATTAGCCTGCGCAACCTTGAAACAGTTGCGCACTGACAGACGCAGCAGCATTAGTTATCTTTTAATTTCATTTTCTTTGAGATTTAGAACAGGTCATGGAAGATGACATTGTCGTAGGCGACAACTTAGGGGACAGAACCCCAGAGGAAGCAAGGGCACATAACCGCGCAGCCCTGTTCAGAGAAGAAGTGCAGCGCGAGGTTGAAGCAAGGATGGCCGCTGAACTGTATAATGCGCCACCCGCACGACAAGCTGCGCGACGCAGAACAGTGCGCGAGATGTCAGCCCCAAACACTGTCAACCAGCCATGGTGCATCGTGCTTCCACCAGACGGACATTTTGAACTAAGGAGCTCGCTCATTCATAACATGCCCAAGTTCCACGGGATGAACAATGAAAATCCAGTCAAGCATGTGCGAGAGTTCTTAGTCATTTGCGAAAACATGAAGACCGAAGGAGAAAGCGATGAAGCGCTGAAAATGAAGGCATTCCCATTTTCACTGTGTGATACAGCCAGACATTGGTTAATGAACTTACCCGCAGGATCCATTCACACATGGGAGCAGCTGCAGAAGAAATTCCTGGACAAATTCTATCCCGCAGCAAAGATCGCGCTACTCAGAAGAGAGCTGGCCGCGCCAAGACAGAGCGCAGGGGAGTCACTGTCAGAATATTACGAGCGTTTTAGGGAGCTAGAGGCCAACTGCTACAATCATGGCCTACCCCAGAATGTTCTGATAGAGAACTTCCTGAATGGGCTGCTGCCCATGGAGCTGAGGTTATTGAACGCATGCGCAGGAGGCGACATTTGCAACATGTATCCAGAAGACGTGTGGCAGCTGATAGAAGACTCTGCTGGGCAGGTAAGACATCAGCTAACACTTGAAAATAGTCGTACTCGTTCTGTGCATCAGGTAGAAACAAGCGCTGAGATCAAGGAAATGAAGGCCATGCTGCAGAAGTTAATGAGTGCGCAAAGCGCACCACCAGTTGCACCAAAGGTATGTGAATTTTGCAGGTCCACCGAGCACAAGACTGATGAATGTCCCACACTATTTGAAGAAACTGGAGATGTCAATGCTCTTGGAGGATGGGATAACAGAGGACCACAGAGACAGAACCAGCCGCGCTTTGGACTAGCCGCAAATGGATTCAGATGGAAGGAGGAGAACAATTTCCAGAGGCAGTCCACAGATCAGCGCGCGCCACAGCAGACGCAACAAGCTGCGCCCTACAATCCACCGCATTGCCGCACTGACGCACCAGCACATAACAACCAGCAACCGAGGCGATCCTTGGAAAATATCGTGGGGCAGCTAGCCGACACAGTGCGCAAAAATGACGAGAAATATGACAAGAGATTCGAGTCCATTGAAAAGCAGCTATCACAGATTGCAACCACAGTATATGAGCTAAAGAAGAGCGATGGCAACCTGCCTTCGCAAGTGATTCAGAACCCCAAAGGAGGCGTCAATGCAGTAACACTGAGGACTGGGCGCACGATAGGAGCAGAGCAGACCGCGAAGGCGCCCGCGCAACCAGCTGCGCAAGTCCCAGAATCAACAGAACAGAATGCGCAACCAGAACAGAACGCGCAACCAGAAGTATCAGCCACAAACCAGCAGGGCGAAGCGCCAGGTATAACAGAATTCAAAGACAAGAGCACGAATCGTACTAATATACCTGCACCTTTCCCTGGGCAGGCACCCTTGGCTAGGAAGGAAGCGCAGGACAAAGAACTATACGAGTTATTCAGTAGGGTGGAAATCAACATTCCCCTTATTGAAGCAGTTCGGCAGATTCCCAGGTACGCCAAGTTTTTGAAGGAGCTGTGCAGAAACAAGCGACGGAAAGGCGAATGCGCACAGGTAATGTTAAATGCACAGGCCTCAGCGATCGTGCAACATAAAGTACCACCTAAGTGCCGAGATCCAGGTACATTCACTATCCCATGCACTCTAGGTAAAACCACGGTAAGCAACTGCATGATTGATTTAGGCGCATCCATAAATTTGTTACCATATTTCCTATATGCGACATTGCGCCTTGGACCACTAAAGCCTGCAGGTCTCACCATTCAGCTAGCGGATCGATCGTGCAAACAACCTGCAGGCATGATAGAGGACGTTCTTGTACGCGTAGGAGAGCTGGTGTTCCCAGCAGATTTTTATGTGCTAGAAATGGAGGGCGAATCAAGCACCAGCAGTGCGCAAATCCTACTGGGCAGACCTTTCCTTATGACCGCGCGCACAAAGATAGACGTGTGGAGGGGCACGCTCTCCATGGAAGTGGATGGCGAAGAAATCCATTTCAATATATTCAAAGGGATGCAGCACCCACACGAGGACGCCACAGTGCACGCAATGGACAACTTGGATGATTTAGTCACAGATGCGCAATGCGCAAGCACAACAGTTGGACCAGAGCACAAGCAGAGTTGGAGGAGCAGGAAGACGAGCCGAGCAGTGCTGAACCAGAATCCACACAGGTACATGATATAGTTCATATTTGCACCGCTACTAAAATCTTGCCCTCCATTGAACAGGCACCCAAGGTTGAGCTGAAGCAACTCCCAGAACACCTCAAATACATTTTCCTGGGAAGTGAGGACACCCTGCCAGTGATCATCAAGAAAGGATTAGAAGAGGAGCAGGAAGTGCGTTTACAGCAGATGCTGCGCAAGAACCAGCGCGCCATAGGATGGACACTTGCAGATCTGCGCGGAGTGAGCCCAGACGTTTGCATGCATAGAATTCTGTTGGAAGATGGTGCCAAACCATCCAGGGAGGCTCAGCGCAGATTAAATCCGAATATGATGGAGGTAGTGCAGAAAGAGATTTTGAAGTTGCTTGACGCAGGAGTCATCTACCCCATCTCGGACAGCAAATGGGTCAGCCCAGTACATGTTGTGCCTAAGAAGGGAGGAATCACAGTGGAAGAGAATGCGCAGGGCGAGCTAGTTCCCAAGCGCATACAGACTAGATGGCGCATGTGCATCGACTACAGGAAGCTTAACGCAGTTACGCGCAAGGACCATTTCCCGCTACCCTTCATGGACCAGATGCTGGACAGATTAGCAGGTAAGCCCTATTTTTGTTTCTTGGATGGGTATTCAGGGTATAATCAGATACCCATAGCCGCGGAGGATCAGGAGAAGACCACGTTCACTTGCCCGTTCGGTACATTTGCGTTTCGGCGCATGTCATTTGGGCTGTGCAACGCGCCAGGTACGTTCCAACGCTTAGTCATGAGCATTTTCTCTGATATGATTGGTATATGCATAGAAGTGTTCATGGATGATTTTACTGTATATGGAGGTACCTTTGATACATGCTTGACTCATCTAGATAAAGTCCTAGCACGCTGCATTTCTAAGAACCTAGTGCTTAATTATGAAAAATGTCATTTCATGGTAACGCATGGTGTAGTACTAGGACATATCATCTCAGAGGAGGGGATCAAGGTAGATAAAGCTAAGATAGACCTTATTTCTAATGTACCTTATGCCACTAACGTGCGCGATGTGAAGTCTTTCTTAGGACATGCCGGGTTTTACAGGCGATTTATAAAGGACTTCTCTAAAATTTGCATACCCCTCTCTAACCTCTTGCAAAAGGATGTGTGCTTCGATTTTACTGATGAGTGCAGGGCAGCATTTGATAAGCTGAAAGAAGCGCTGACCAGTGCGCCAGTGATGCGCGCACCAGACTGGAACCTGCCATTTGAATTAATGTGCGACGCAAGTGATTATGCAGTAGGTGCAGTCTTGGGGCAGCGCGTGGACAAGAAGCCGCACGCCATTTACTATGCATCGCGCACACTGGACGCTGCGCAGAGGAACTACACCACCACGGAAAAGGAGCTTCGGGCAATTGTGTTTGCGCTTGAGAAGTTCCGTGCATATGTTCTAGGCGCCAGGGTCATCGTATACACAGATCACGCAGCCATCCGCTACCTAATGTCCAAGAAGGAGACTAAGCCGCGCCTGATGCGCTGGGTTCTCCTACTTCAGGAATTCGACTTGGAGATCAAAGACAAGAAGGGCACAGAGAATACAGTTGCTGACCACCTGAGCAGGATCGTAAAAGAGGAGGAGCCAGGGCAGATCACGGAGACATTCCCTGACGAGCATCTGATGGCGCTGACAGGTAAGGTACCATGGTATGCGCACATTGCGAATTACCTGGTCACAGGTACGTTTCCTCCGCATTTCAATAAAACCCAGTGCATGCGATTAAAGCATGAGTCTAAACATTATATTTGGGATGATCCATATATGCTCAGAATAGGACCTGACCAGATATTGAGGCGCTGCGTGCCTGACCATGAAATTAACTCTGCCTTGCTGTTTTGTCATGCGCACGCATGTGGAGGACACTTTGGTCCCAAGCACACAAGCAGAAAGGTCCTGGATTGCGGATTCTATTGGCCACATCTGTTCCGAGATGCATATAACCACTGCAGGAATTGTGCCAGCGCACGGGAGGCATATCAGCGCGCAATGAGATGCCGCAGACGCCGATCTAGTGGATGAAGTGTTTGATATATGAGGAATAGACTTCATGGGGCCATTTCCTCCATCTGCCGGATACGAGTACATATTGGTGGCAGTGGACTATGTCTCCAAATGGATCGAAGCTAAGGCCACACGGAAGGATGATGGTAAGACGGTTGCTGAGTTTCTGAAAACTAATATCTTTTGCAGGTACGGGGTGCCTAAGGCAGTCATCAGCGACCAGGGGACGCATTTTTGCAACAGGATTGTGGCGCAAGTTTTCAAGCATTATGGAGTGTGCCACAAGACGTCCACTGCCCATCATCCTCAGACAAATGGACAGGCCGAGGTTTCAACAGAGAGATCAAGCGCATCCTGGAAAAGACTGTCAGACCTTCGCGCAAGGATTGGAGCCAGCGCCTGGACGATGCGCTGTGGGCATACCGCACTGCGCATAAGACACCCATCGGGACTTCACCATTCCGGCTGGTCTATGGAAAAGCATGCCACCTGCCAGTGGAGCTAGAGCACAAAGCATATTGGGCCTTACGCATTTGCAACCTGAACCTAGACGAGGCCGGAAAGGAGCGCGCATTTGAGCTCAGCGAATTAGAAGAGCTGCGCCTGGATGCCTATGAGGGACTGCGCGATTACAAGGAGCGGACAAAGGCGTTTCATGACAAGCATATCCTCAGACGCACTTTCACGCCAGGCGACAAGGTATTATTATTCTCATCACGCCTGAAGCTCATGCCTGGAAAGCTGCGCAGTAAATGGACAGGACCGTACACAGTCACCAAGGTTTTCCCCTACGGAACAATCGAGTTAGAAAACGAGCACCGGCATCGTTTTCAGGTAAATGGGCAGAGAGTCAAACGGTATCTCGGAGAAACTTGGGATGGTACAATGCGCGACATTGAGTTGGCAGAACCAGAAATAATAGATGCGCCAGCTGACGCGCCAGAGGCACCACCAGATGCACCAGAGGGAGAACTGGAGACTATTGCACACATTTCTTCTTCCTCTTCATCTACCCTCATTACCGCAGATTTCTCACACATTATCCATGCTGAATTTCCTTTTTATCCTTTGCACAGGACTAAGACGAACACAGCGCCTGCACAAGCGCAGGATCACTCAGGAGCAAGGGTGGGGGAGGTCGCTGACACACATTTTGGCAGGGAACGAGGTACAGTCGAGCCAACAACGTTAAACAAAGGCACTTGTCGGGAGGTAACCCGACTCGTTTTTCTTTTACATGTCTTTCTTTTAGTTTTTCTAGTGTCTTTTAGGCATTTTAGGACTTGTTATTTTTAGTCGAGCAGCAGTGCGCAGGTCCGTGCGCACTACAGTGCGCAGGACCTCTGCGCCAGCCAGAGGGGTATATAAGGGCAGGACTTAGAATTTTTTCAGCACTTTTCTCATTCGACCGTTGCTAGCAGCCTCTGCCTCCCGTTTCCACCAGCCGTTCAGAGCTTCGAGTTAGAGAGATTTGCAGAGCACTCAGTCGCAATACCCTCAGGTAACCCTTCCCCCCGATCTGAGCAGATTTTATTAGGGTTTGTACGGTGGAGGAGTACATTAGGGTTTTGAAATCGCACCAAGCTAGAGTGCACCGACTGGATTGCTGTTTAGTGGGTTGTGTAGGCGAGCAGTAGGGGCTCCTTTGGTGAAAGTTTCATTGGATTTGGAGGAGTTTGGATTTTTGGAAGTTTTTGAGAAGTGTTGACCAGCGTTGACTAGAGAACCGAGCGCAGTATGAGGCCTGCCGAGGACCAAGAGACCCCTTCCGACTTCTCCTACATGTATGAGGCGTTTATGAGCCTGGAAATGTACGGGACCCCGTACATCAGCCGAGAATTCCTGCGCGAGGTCGGACTGGAGGACCTCGTTGTAGAGCGCCTGGCGCTAGCAGGCTGGGAGGCGCTGTTGGACCTCAACAGCGCATCAGACAGAGAGGACACATGCGAGTTCCTAGCGTCGCTGGAGACGGGCGACCAGGAGATCAGATATAGGTATTGAGGCGTATGGTTCATCACCTCAGCTGGAAGGATGAAGCGCGCACTCGGATGCGGTAAGGTGCGCGAAGGGGACACAGATACGCACTCCAACCAGGAGGCCTGGCGCGAGATGGCGACCGGGTCAGCTTTTGCCGCAGGGCGCAGCAGAGGACGCGAGCTGCGTGACCCGTGGATGTTCTACTTGTGGCGCTTGGTCGCCTATGCAGTCATTGGCCGATTTAATGGCGCGCCGAAGATCAACCTCCTGGACCTGGACATTTTGAAGGGGCTGTACTATGGAAGAAGGGTGCTATTTATTTCGAACATGGTGGTCCATTGGGGCCGGGCCGCACAGCAGATGGAGGAGGATGAGGCCCCAGAACCAGTTGTGCCTCTTGTCAGGCGCCCAAGGACCCGTGCGCAGACTGGCGCACACTAGAGGGCCCGTGCACCACAAGGGGAGCAAGTTACCATTTCCATCGAGGATTCTCCCCCTCGTGCACGCGGAAAGCGCCCAAGGACCGAGGCTGAGGAGGCGCCGGAAGGCAGCATCAGCCGAGCAGCGCATGATGTTCAACGTCATGCGTGTGCTCGAATACTTAGCACCAGAGGGGGCGGATTTGAGTATGAGTCCACCATCCAGGTGGAGATTTGGAGACGCGATTCCCCCTCTCCTCAGCCTGCACCGACCACCTCCAGGTTCCCCCAGTGAGCCACATCAGCCAACTAGCCCTCCTACTCAGCCCCCAGCAGCACCCTCCCCAGTACAAGTACCAGCACCAGCCCCAGCGCCCACAACAGAATCAGCCCCTGCACCAGAGCCAGCACCAGCAAACCCAGCACCAGAACCCACCCCTGAACCGGAGCAAGTACCCGCACCTTCCCCTGCCCAGCCATCCATTCCTAGGTCCCCTATAGCCGAACCCATCATTAGCACCAGCTCAGACTCGCTATGGGAACGCGTTTCAGAGGATGACAGCGAGGCGCAGCCTGTCGCCCTATCAGTTGTACCGCCTTCCTCCAGCTCCGAATATGTGACGGATTCTTCAGAGGAGGAGGCGCATAGTTCATCGGCTGCGTCCAGCTCGGCGGACATCTAGAGCTGTAGAGGGGAGCGCGTTAGTCTTTCCGGGTGGTGTTCTTTTCTTTATATGCTGAACTCTATTTGTTATTATGTTGCTATATTTGTGTTGAACTTGTGTGCTACAGATTTTGTGCCCCTATGCTATATTTGTGCTGCTTTGACTATTATGTTTTTTTAGGATTTTATGTTCTTTATTTTTGGCTTGCATGCGTGTGCGCATCCCCCGTGCGCTTGAGCTTGAGTCGTGAAGACACGTCTCTGTTTAAGTGTGGGGGGGGGGGGGAGCGTTACACTTACATTTCACGTTTTTTTGAGCATTTTAGTGTAGCTTAGTTTAATTGAAGGAGACAGTAGAAGTAGTGCGCCGTGTGCGGGTTGCGCGCACTGATCAGCTTGTTTGCGCTATCCATGTTGCGCCGTGCGCTATCAACTGTTTTTAGTATTATTTTTTCGTTTTTTCTGCTCCTGTTAGTTGGGATATACAGGGGATGTGGAGTTGACAGAAACGCTCCAGAAAGGCGGTTAGTCGTTCGCTCTTCAGAGGAGAGGTATATGGTCGAAAGCGCGAGTGGAGGCCAGTGCTTCGCGACCTTCGGAGCAAGAGAGTGCGCTCAGTCACGCAGATGCCAAAGGCGAAATACCCAAAGCGTGGCGAGGTGGGAAAACAGACCACCTTCCCTCTGGAAGTCGAGCTAAGGAAGGCGGGCGCGGGTGTAAACGCGTGCGCCGACCTGCGCAGATAGACCAAGGAGGGAGAGCGGGGCGGTGTTCCATAGCTGTTATCCGGAGGCCGAGACTGGAACCTTTCTGGGAAGATAGGAACCATAGACAAAGCTGTACAAAAGAAAAATATCAGCAGATGATACGCGCCACAAAAGAATCAGCATGCGCACTGATAAGCACCAGCGTGCGCAAAGACCACAGAAAAAATCATCATCACAAGGCTTGAGTTCCCAGGAAGTGCGCGGAAAAATCACGCATCGGAAGAAGCTTGCGCTGTTAACCATATACCCATCCTCGGAGCAAGAGCTGACAACCTGGAGCCTATAAAGAGCTATCTCCCAGCCATCCGAAATGATTTTTTCATCCCAGCTGAGAGGTAATGAATTTCGAAATTAGTATACTTGAAACTGTTGAGAGCAGATGTGCGCAGGTGGTAGAGCGGCGCAAGGTGTTCAGCGGCGCAGACCGCGCCAGAGTGCAAGACTGTGCGCTAGACTCCAGAGAGGTAATGGTATCCTTGCTTGAGTACTTGTTCGAGGACGAACAAGGGGCAAGTGTGGGGGGTTTGATAGAGCCTATTTATACGCATTATTTAGATCATAACCCTATGCTTGTTTGCATTATTTTATGTACAAGATTACTGGTTTCCAGTGTTTTTGTATTTCAGGGCAAAGCAAGGGCCTAAGCCGGATACGCGCTAACAGGCAGCATTTAGGACGCGCATCATACAGCCTGCGGAGCTAGTGGCGCAAACAGAAGAAATGGCAAGGCACAACAGAGTTGCGCCGACCGATTGCGCTACACACACGCCGTGCGCCAGGCGCAGAGTCCAGTGCTTCCTAATCCTGACATGACAAGATTTGGAAGTTGCCAAGGATGGACCCCAGAGCAGTATATAAAGAAGAGAAGAAGGCTAGGGTTTCATACATACTCATCATCATCAGAGGCACACCAAGGAGGCACTACGCACCAGGACTGGAAAACACACGGACTTGTTGAGAGGACTTGCGCCAGCCGACTGCGCTAGCCGAGAGACATACTGCACGCACTGTTTGCTACTTGTTTCTCAGATACATTAGACCTTATTTTACTATTCTATGATGTTTATCACTAGCATGTCTAGCTAAACGCTTAGTGTTGGTTGGGCATGAATCTATGATGTATTTCCTTTGAGACTTGAGCGTAATGCATAGTTTGCTTGCTTGTATTAACTCTGTGCATACGGAGACAGCTAGTTGCATGAGTAGGGGAAGCCTTGAACCGCAATCTTACTCTTGTTGCTTGCTCGTCATATGTTAAACTAGTTGATAGCTTGACGGTGACAACTAGGAGTAACGAGCTAGGGTGATCAGTTGCTACCTTGAACGGATTCGTAGCTGTTTTAGTCTAGTTCTAGGGATTAATAGCACATGAACTTTGAACGGAACATGCGCACGTGTTAGGAAGCCTTGACCGGACACTAACCCAAGTGAAATCAAGCTATAGACATATTAGAGTCAATGATAAGGAATGCACTCATAGAGGATTGTCTGCCCAATACTTCTCATAGTCATAGTACTTAATCTCTACTGCCTGCGCACGTCTAGTGCAAATTCTCTGCGTTTTTACAACTGTTTACTTGCCCATCGCGCAACCCCAACCAATCACTCACCCCCCCCCCCAATCTTCGTAAGTGTAGGATACTGGCTAAAACTGAACTACTTGCTCCCTGTGGAGATCGACCCTTACTTAACCGCTGTACTAGTGGAAGAGGAAGGATTATATTTGACGCGCACAACGACGCGCGATCACCGCGCAATCACATACTCCGGAGGGATCGGCTGCCCTGGAACCCACCCTGGTGGTGGTGGACTGGCTACGTCCCAGGCGGCAAGAAATAATCCAACACCCTATAGGCGTTGCATGCTGCGTCCAACTGTGACTGGGTGAAGGCTGGTGGTGGCTGCTCACCATCTCTGGGTGCTCTCCTATGCGCGGCTCTCCTGGAGCCGGCAGCTGACGACTCAGCCTGTTCTGTCGCCGCTGGCTGCCTGCGGCGCTTGCCTGTCGGTAGCGGGTCATGGAACCTCTAATCCAAATGATAAGACCAGGCAAACTGATCAGGCCGCCGCGGACAAGTCGTGATAGCTCGCATCCCTACAAAAGCCTCCCGCGTAAGAAATGTCGGCGGGATAAGATGGTGCGAGTCCAAGAAGGGCTGACCATGCAAACGGCGGAACATATAGGTGATAAGCCCTCCGCAGTATATATCTCCACACGACAATCTCCTCTTCCAGAACTTGCCCAACACATCAACAAAATCGAAAGCTAACTGATTATGGCAGTAATGTAGCACACGCATCTCGTATGAGGGCAATTTGTCGCCCACATTATCTCGCCCGAAGACTGACCCGGAGAGGAGCTTCTGGAGGTAAAAATAGGCCGGCTCACGAAGAGTACGCGCCTTGCCGGCGCTAGGGCTGTACTCCCTCGCATCCGAAGAGATGTCGAGCCACGTAGGGTAAAATCGGGACTCATGCATCGCCCAGTTGCAGATATCTACCTGCCAACCAAATAAATCCCGTAACTGCGGTGGGTGAGTGACATAATACTGGCCGCGGTGTCTGTACCGGATACCGAGGTTGTCTGCGCGGCCCACATAGTTAAATGACGCTAGAAACTCCCAGACGTCTTCTACGTCCGCCTCTGATCGGATGGTCAAGAGTCCAGGCCAGCCAGCTCCTGTGAGCAACTGTAATATGCGAACGTATAGTCCGCTAGCCCGTAAGAACTCTTCGTCGACAAAAGTGCTAGCACCGCACCGCTTCCGAGAGATCTGTCTGTAAAGTTCCTCGAATGTAGGCTCTCTGTTTCGTGCCATCCTGAAAAAAATCGAAATAAGTGTGTATATGATGTTAGTCAACGCATGTTAGGGAATGGCGCGCCGGAAGAAGACATTAGGGGGCGCGGTCAACGAGTTAATGTCTGCTTCCGAAGCGCGGATAATGTTCTCACCCAGTGCGCGATTTCTGCAGATTCAAACGAAGAACAACCATGAACCCTAATCGATTTCAACCCCCAATACTCAAAATTAACACCCTAAATCGAAACCCTAGTACCCCAGAACATGTATGAGTAACCTGCAACCACCAAAAACATCCAATATTTCCCAAAATTGCGAATCAAGCCTAAACCCTAAAACTCCCGAAACTTGACAAACATCCAATATTTGGTACGAATTGAGTGTGGGATGGAATGAAAATGTACCTAGAATGTTTAAGCAGTTGGAGAACGCCCTGATAATATAGTGAAACCGAGATTTCGAACCTGGGGTGTTGAGGAGTGATCGAATGGAAGGAGAGAGTGAGGTTGTGAGGCGCGCCCCAACTCTTTTAAGGTAGGAATGCGACCTACTAAATACGGTCCGCGCCCCGCGCCAACATTACTCCCGCGCCATATGTAGACATTACGTAAGATAAAGTATGTTTACGGCGCGGTACGTAATGTTGCCTGGAGACGCGGTATCTCCTGAGATACGCCCCAAATTTGCCTCCAAAAATTCAACCCCTAATGGCATTCTAAAGGGAACACTCTATGAAACACTAAGTAGAAACACATTAAGAATTAAAATGAAAAGAAGAAAAAGGAAAAAAATAGAAAAAAAAGCATCCGATTGCCTCCCGCAAAGTGCCTTTGTTTTACGCGACGGTACCTCCACTCAGTTATCGTCGTGGGGCTCGGCTAGCTCGCATTCTTGAGCTTCTAGTTGCGGTCCACCGTAGTAATGCTTCACACGCTGTCCATTCACCTTGAACCGGTCGCCATCCCGTGGGTTCACCTTGAACCGGTTAGAAATTTCAGCTTGGCCATTTGTCTGAGGGTGATAGCTGTGGATGTACGGTGATGAACAAGGTATTGTTTCTGTTAAGGTAATGGCATCCTTGACAAAACAAGCACAAGAAGTTGCTACAACATCCCCTGAAGATTGAAGCTGAAGAAGCTGCAAAAGAAGGAGTTCAAAGATGAGAAGAGGATTGCTTAAGATTAGAAGGGTTCTTGGATTTTGTCAAAATGCCAAGGGGGAGATTGTGAAGGTATGTGGCATCATTGACAAACTCCTACAAAGTGACTAGAGCTTGCTACAGCAAGTATGGAAAGAAAACAGCTGATGAAGAGCATTCCAGAGTGAGCAAACTCAGTAAGTGGCGCTCCAGATGAAGACATTAAGTAGCGCCCCAGATGAAGACATTAAGTGGATAATGTCTTCACGAGGCGCGCGACTTAATGTTGCCTTGGGGCGCTCGAAAATCTGAAAGAGATCATGAAGACATCAGCTTGTGCAATCTGGGCAGAGTGACTATCTCAGTACTCAAGTGGAGTAAGCAAGTGCAATAGCAACCTCTGGAGCAGAAGTTCAGCAGCAGAAGTATTGCACACCTTCAGACAGCTTGTGCTACAGCAGATGCTGCAGCACAAATGCTGTAGCAGAAATTCAGCTTTCTCGAAGATTGCATTCAAACAACAAATCAGTGGACCGAAGGGCTTCCGGAAAGAGCTGAATATTCAGGAGAATATTTCTGGAGTGTCTCTCAAGAACAAGGGCAGATTTGTTGAAGTGAAGATATGATCTTGTAGAGATCTTGGAGGATCTTCCTTAGAATTGATGGGATTGTTTCCTAATGCATTTAGGAAATTCCAGCAGCAGCAAACAGCTACAGCATATGTGAACAAGGAGCTGCTGCAGCTCAAACAATCAAACAGACCAGCAGAAGTAAACCAGCAGCAGATGCAGCAGGGGATGCTGCAGCAGGTGCTGGTTCAAGTGCTGGTTCAACTGTCCGAGTAGCAGTTTTGTGCTGGGTGCATTTTGAAGGTATAGCAGCTTTGTGAAAGTGCTTAGAAGAATTTCTAAAATACCGTTGAGCATATTCCAGCAAGGTTTGCTAGTCAGAGAAGGAGATTTGCATTGAAGATATTAATCAAATCTAATCTCCTAGATTTTAAGAGATAATTGATCTTGTGGGACTATGGCCTAAACTTGGAAATTGCTTAAAGTGGTGAGGGTATTTAAGCAGAAGGTTTGAGGGCTGGAGGGGTGATCGAAGCTGAGGGATACACGAGGGTAGACACGAAAATTCAGAGAGAGGATTTTTCTGGGTGTGCTACGGACGTTGTTCTTCGATCAACACACACGGGCAGAGCGTTGAGCGTAGAGCTGAGGTGTGCATTGCAGAAGAGAATCAGGTCTTGCAGAGACTGATTCGTGCATTGATCTGGAAGCCAATGTAGAGCTGTGGAGCTTGTTGGTTGATCAAAGGCAGCCGCGGAAGAACTGATGGGTGGAAGGCTCGGTGGAGGTTCGTGCGGAAGAACTCACTAGTGACAGGTGGTCACTGAGTGAGGGGGAGTTACTCAGAGTGTGCAGTGCTCTTGGAGTGGTTCGATCGGCTCGGCAGGAGGCCTTGGAGCGACGCGGACAGAGTGCTTCAGTTGGTGTTACAGCAGTTGCTGCAGCAACCCTGCTGAGTAGTGTAGGCTAGAATAGGCTGAGTTCTTGAAGAGGATTGTAGCTATTCTAGGCTGACAGATTGTAGAGGGTGTGCTGGCACAAATCAGAGCTTGTTCTGATTGTGTTGAGTAGTCCACACGGGGTTAAAGTAGCATAGGTTGCGTGCGTTGTAACCGAGTGTGCTTTGAACCATTGGTTGAGTGGATTGAGGACTGGAGAATAGTCCTCCCCAGACGTAGGCAGATTGGCCGAACTGGGTGAACAAATCTGTGTCCCATTCATTGTCTGCTGTGCCTACATTTAAGTGAACAAGAGTGTGCTGCAGCAACTGCTAGTTCACAAATCTGCATAAGTAGAGACATTTGAAATTTCAATTGGTATCAGAGCGGGAACTCGACACACAGAGTTAAAAAGATCCTACAGTGTCTCTGAAGAAGCAAAGACAATGAAGGAAGGACAGAGCACAAGCAGACCTCCATTATTGGAAGAGAGCAATTATGGATGTTGGAAGGCGGGAATGAAGGTCTTCCTAAAGATGATGGATGAGGAGACGTGGAGAGCAGTAGTGTCTGGATGGTCACACCCACTGATCATCGACGACAAAGGAGTTGCACTGGAGAAATCAGAGGAGACATGGACAGCTGAAGAAGAAGCTGTAGCAACCAGTAACTCAAGAGCCTTGAACGCGATTTTTGCCGCTGTTGACACAAATAATTTCGGGCTGATCTCTGACTGTGAAGTTGCCAAGCAAGCATGGGAGATCCTCCAGTCGGCTCATGAAAGGAACAAAACTCCTGCTGCAAATTGGAGAGACGAAGACAGTGAAGAAAAATCTGACCAAATTAGCAATGTTGCTTTGATGTTTGAAACTGACTTGAAGATCACCGTTTCAACAAAGTCAGAAAGTGTTGATTGTGCTGATGAGTCAGACAGTAGTGATGATGAGGAAATCACTGAGGAGTCCATTGCCAAAAACTTTACCCTATTGCACGAAGAGTGTCTGCGAGTCATGGAGATCAACAAAGGATTGACTGCCAAAGTTTCAGACCTGCAAGAAAAACAAGAGGAGCTGCTGAAGATGATCACTTCTCTTACGGATCAGGTTGCCCAGCAAGAAGAGAAGTTTGCTGCAGAGAAGGAAGAGCTAAACCTCTACCGGAAGACTACAAAGATGCTTAACAGTGGAACAAGCACTCTTGAAGATATTCTAGCTCGCCAAAGATATGGAGGAGGCTACTCTGGTCTTGGATACACTGGAGAAGAAGGTGTTGAAAGTACTGTATTCATCAAAGCTACGGAGCTAGAAGATGCTGAGATTGCAGTGGAGAAACCGGTCCTGTCTCAGAGACCAGCTCAGAAGAAGGTGCATAGAAGGGTGAACAAGAGGCTGCTACAGCAACCGTTGTATCAACCACCTGTAGCAGAAAAGAAACTCAGGTGCAAAAGTCGCAGATGTTATTTCTGTGATCGAGAGGGACACATTCAGAGAAGATGCCCGATCCTAAACAAGTATTGGAGACCTCAGAAATCGCCTACAGACGGACAACGCCTGATGAAGCCAAGGATCAGGCGTGGCACGCAAGTGACCTCCAGCTCATCAAAGCCGATGGACTGTCACTGTTCAGTTGTGCACGAAAACATCAGATATGTTGGAGGGACAACGAAAATGAGGATCAAGAAGGATGCTGGCACAGAGAGGATGAGACACCGAAACAATGCCGGAAGGAAAGAAAGAGTTGCTGGTCACAACAAAACTTGGAAGCAGCATGTTCGAAAACCAGTACAAGTATGGGTGGAGAAGCAGCCACCTGATATTCCCCCAAAGCCAACCAAAGAAGCACATGTTGACACATTGGAATGCCCTCTCCTGTGGATAGAGAAGAGGCGTTGGCATACTAGCTGAGTTTAGCTGGTATCCCCCTTTATCATTTGCGACAAAAAGGGGGAGAAGAGGAGAAGAGGAGAAGGGGAGAAGAAGAGCATATGGTGCTCTTATAAATGATGCTCAGGTTTTGTCAAAAATGCCAAGGGGGAGAGTGTTAAGGTAATGGCATCCTTGACAAAACAAGCACAAGAAGTTGCTACAACATCCCCTGAAGATTGAAGCTGAAGAAGCTGCAAAAGAAGGAGTTCAAAGATGAGAAGAGGATTGCTTAAGATTAGAAGGGTTCTTGGATTTTGTCAAAATGCCAAGGGGGAGATTGTGAAGGTATGTGGCATCATTGACAAACTCCTACAAAGTGAACTAGAGCTTGCTACAGCAAGTATGGAAAGAAAACAGCTGATGAAGAGCATTCCAGAGTGAGCAAACTCAGTAAGTGGCACTCCAGATGAAGCCATTAAGTAGCGCCCCAGATGAAGACATTAAGTGGATAATGTCTTCACGAGGCGCGCGACTTAATGTTGCCTTGGGGCGCTCGAAAATCTGAAAGAGATCATGAAGACATCAGCTTGTGCAATCTGGGCAGAGTGACTATCTCAGTACTCAAGTGGAGTAAGCAAGTGTAATAGCAACCTCTGGAGCAGAAGTTCAGCAGCAGAAGTATTGCACACCTTCAGACAGCTTGTGCTACAGCAGATGCTGCAGCACAAATGCTGTAGCAGAAATTCAGCTTTCTCGAAGATTGCATTCAAACAACAAATCAGTGGACCGAAGGGCTTCCGGAAAGAGCTGAATATTCAGGAGAATATTTCTGGAGTGTCTCTCAAGAACAAGGGCAGATTTATTGAAGTGAAGATATGATCTTGTAGAGATCTTGGAGGATCTTCCTTAGAATTGATGGGATTGTTTCCTAATGCATTTAGGAAATTCCAGCAGCAGCAAACAGCTACAGCATATGTGAACAAGGAGCTGCTGCAGCTCAAACAATCAAACAGACCAGCAGAAGTAAACCAGCAGCAGATGCAGCAGGGGATGCTGCAGCAGGTGCTGGTTCAAGTGCTGGTTCAACTGTCCGAGTAGCAGTTTTGTGCTGGGTGCATTTTGAAGGTATAGCAGCTTTGTGAAAGTGCTTAGAAGAATTTCTAAAATACCGTTGAGCATATTCCAGCAAGGTTTGCTAGTCAGAGAAGGAGATTTGCATTGAAGATATTAATCAAATCTAATCTCCTAGATTTTAAGAGATAATTGATCTTGTGGGACTATGGCCTAAACCTGGAAATTGCTTAAAGTGGTGAGGGTATTTAAGCAGAAGGTTTGAGGGCTGGAGGGGTGATCGAAGCTGAGGGATACACGAGGGTAGACACGAAAATTCAGAGAGAGGATTTTTCTGGGTGTGCTACGGACGTTGTTCTTCGATCAACACACACGGGCAGAGCGTTGAGCGCAGAGCTAAGGTGTGCATTGCAGAAGAGAATCAGGTCTTGCAGAGACTGATTCGTGCATTGATCTGGAAGCCAATTTAGAGCTGTGGAGCTTGTTGGTTGATCAAAGGCAGCCGCGGAAGAACTGATGGGTGGAAGGCTCGGTGGAGGTTCGTGCGGAAGAACTCACTAGTGACAGGTGGTCACTGAGTGAGGGGGAGTTACTCAGAGTGTGCAGTGCTCTTGGAGTGGTTCGATCGGCTCGGCAGGAGGCCTTGGAGCGACGCGGACAGAGTGCTTCAGCTGGTGTTACAGCAGTTGCTGCAGCAACCCTGCTGAGTAGTGTAGGCTAGAATAGGCTGAGTTCTTAAAGAGGATTGTAGCTATTCTAGGCTGACAGATTGTAGAGGGTGTGCTGGCACAAATCAGAGCTTGTTCTGATTGTGTTGAGTAGTCCACACGGGGTTAAAGTAGCATAGGTTGCGTGCGTTGTAACCGAGTGTGCTTTGAACCATTGGTTGAGTGGATTGAGGACTGGAGAATAGTCCTCCCCAGACGTAGGCAGATTGGCCGAACTGGGTGAACAAATCTGTGTCCCATTCATTGTCTGCTGTGCCTACATTTAAGTGAACAAGAGTGTGCTGCAGCAACTGCTAGTTCACAAATCTGCATAAGTAGAGACATTTGAAATTTCAGTTTCAATGTGGCAGTCATCCTTCTATTGCAGAAATGTGTCCCCTGATCACTGATTATAGCCTTAGGCACTCCATGTCTGCAAAATATGTTAGTGCGGAGAAAGTCCACAGCAGTTTTAGCATCATCACACCGAGTAGTCTTAGCTTCTACCCACTTAGACACATAATCTGCAGCCACTAAAATGTATAAATAACCATATGACGCAGGAAATGGACCCATAAAATCAATGCCCCATATGTCAAACACTTCATCAACGACAATAGGCATCTGAGGCATCTCATTTTTGGCGGATATGTTTCCTACTCTTTGACATCTATCACACAGTTTGCAATGCTCAAATGAGTCCTTAAAAATATGCGGCCAATAAAATCCACTGTCTAAAATTTTCCTAGCTGTTCCTTTTGGGCCAAAATGACCACCACATGCATGCTCATGACAGAAACTAAGCACAAAAGAAATCTCATCATCAGGGATGCATCTCCTACGTATTTGGTTTACGCCTATTTTCCACAAAAATGGATCATCCCATATATAATATTTAGCATCATGCTTAAGTTTCAAACATTGGGCTTTAGAGAAAAGAGGTGGGCATTTACCTCCGACTAGGTAGTTCACTATGTGAGTGCTCATCTGGAAACGTCTCAGTAATCAGCCCAGCTTCTTCCTCCCTCACTAATCGACTCAGGTGGTCAGCAACTGTGTTCTCAACTCCCTTCTTGTCCTTGATTTCGAGGTCAAATTCTTGCAGCAGCAAAATCCAACTAATCAGCCGCGATTTAGCCTCCTTCATCATCAAGTACCTAATAGCTGCATGATCGGAGAACACAATTACTTTAGTACCCAATAAATAAGGTCTGAATTTTTCTAAAGCAAAAACAACAGCTAGTAATTCTTTCTCAGTGGTGGAATAATTTCTCTGAGCCGCGTCCAAGGTGCGTGAAGCGTAGTAAATGACAACTGGCTTCCTGTCTGCTCTCTGTCCGAGCACTGCTCCCACTGCATAATCATTGGCATCGCACATAATCTCGAATGGCTGGCTCCAATCAGGTGCTCTAATAATAGGCGCACTAGTAAGCGCAATTTTCAGCTCGTCGAATGCCTCCCTGTACTTACCTGTAAACTCAAACGGCACATCTTTTTGCAACAGGTTAGATAAAGGCAGGGCTTTCTTGGAAAAATCCTTAATAAAACGACGATAAAAACCAGCATGCCCAAGAAACGATTTAATATCACGCACCGTAGAAGGGTAAGGAAGACTAAAAATCAAACCTAAAACCACACCATGTGTAACCATGAAATGACACTTTTCATAATTCAGCAATAAATTCATAGACACACACCGTTCAAGTACTCTACTCAAGTTATCTAGGCATGCATCAAAAGTGTCACCATGCACAGTAAAATCATTCATAAACACCTCAATGAAACTACCAATCATGTCAAAGAATATGCTAGTAACCAACCTTTGAAAGGTTCCAGGCGCATTACACAATCCAAAAGACATATGTCTAAATGCAAATGTGCCAAATGGACATGTGAAAGTAGTTTTATCTTGGTCCTCAGGTGCGATAGGGAGTTGATTATAGCCCGAAAAACCATCAAGAAAACAAAAATAGGGCTTGTCCAACATCTGATCAATAAATGGAAGAGGAAAGTGATCCTTACGCGTCACTGCATTCAATTTCCAGTAGTCTATGCACATACGTCATCCATTTTTGACACTTGTAGTTACCATCTCGCCGGCTTCATTTTTCTCAACTGTGATGCCCGTCTTTTTCGGCACCACGTGTACGGGACTTACCCACTGGCTATCTGAAATAGGGTAAATAACATCAGCATCAAAAAGTTTTTGTACCTCTTTGCGCACTACCTCCATCATCACTGGGTTCAAGAGACGCTGCGGTTCTCTCGAAGGCTTAGCCCCATCTTCTAACAGAATTCTATGCATGCACACCACCGGGCTTATCCCTCGTATGTCCCTGAGCGTCCAACCTATAGCCAATTTGTTAGTTTTAAGTACCTCTATTAGCTTCTGCTCTTGCTCATCCTTAAGTCCGTTCTTGATGATCACTGGGAGAGTGTCATTCTCGCCCAAAAATGCGAATGCTCAGGAAGAGGTTTCAGCTCTACAACTGGTGCCTGCACAGAAGAAGGCAACCACGAATTAGTTTTAAATAACTGAATTTGATTAACCTCATACCTGGGCGTCAGAGGACGAGAAACATCAAGTTGTGCAAATATGGCACGTATATCCTCGTAGAGAGCGTAGGAATCTTCCTGGGTAAAAATGGCGCTCTTCAATGCTATCCTCAATAGATCTTCGCAGTTGGTGCTTTGTGTCTCTTGTACCACATCGTCTAACGCATCCAATGCATTTACCGTCGCGTGCTCAGGTGGGTGTTGCATAGCTTTGAATAAATCAAATTTTATCATCTCGTCTTCCACCTCCATTGTCAGCACCCTAGAGTCGCAATCAACTTCATCTTTGATGTTTTCAAGAAGGGGCGACCAAGTAAAATAGGTAGATGATCAGCCGGGTCACTACCATCCATTTTGAGCACGTAGAAGTCAGCTGGAAAGATCAAGTCACCAACCTGCACTAAAACATCTTCTATGATACCTTCAGGTCGCTTACAGGATCTATCAGCCAATTGAATCGTTAGTCCAGGTGGCTTCAAAGGTCCAATACATAATCTCGAATACAAAGAGTAGGGCAAAACATTTATAGAAGCTCCGAGATCAAGCATGCAATTTTCAATTTTAATGTTGCCAATAATACAAGGGATGGTGAACATACCTGGGTCTCCGCACTTAGGAGGTATCTTTCTTTGAATAACTGCAGAAACGTTAGCATTAAACATTACTTGCTCAGGTTGAGTTGGACGGCGGCGGTTGGTACACAGCTCCTTGAGAAATTTAGCGTAGCGTGGAATCTGTTTAATCGCCTCAAGTAGGGGGATATTAATTTTAACCCTTTTGAAGAGATCCCATACTTCCTTGTCGATCAATTGCTTCCTAGGAGCCTTCACCTGCAATGGAAATGGCAAAGAAGGGTAAGTACGGCTAAATTCGGAATACAAGTCAGGGATTACGGCACCGGGAGAAGACGTTATGTCACTGCGCGGATCGTTAATGTTCTCTTTTGGCGCGACAATAATGTTCTCTTGTGGCTCGGTCCTCGTGTTGATCGCGTCCTCTTCACACTTTGGCGGCGTGCCTATAGAAGACTTTAAGTCCTCGCGCGCCATCGTAATGTCCTCTTCGGGCGCCGTATCCCCTGTGAAATTTCACAGTGTCTTAGTTCGACAGATTTTGTGAACAAGCAGTTGCTGCAGCACACTCTTGTTCACTTAAATATTGTCACAGCAAGCAATGAACAAGGCACAGGTTTGTTCACCCAGTTCGGCCAATCTGCCTACGCCTGGGGAGGACTATTCTCCAGTGCTCAATCCACTCAACCAAAGGTTCCAAGTACACTCGGTTACAACTCACACAACCTATGCTACTTAACCTTGTGTGGACCACTCAACACAATCAGAACAAGCTCTGATTTGTGTCTGCACACCCTCTACAATATGTCAACTTAGAATAGCTACAATCTTCTCAAAGAACTCAGCCTATTCTAAATTACTCTACTCAGCAGGGTTGCTGCAGCAACAGCTGTAACACAAAGCTAAAGCACAAAATGTGCGCGTCGCTCCAAGGCCTTCTGCCGAGCCGATCGAACCTCTCCAAGAGCGCTGCACACTCTGGACAACTCCCCCTCAATCACTGACCACCTGCCACTAGTGAGTACTGCCGCACGACACTCGACCGAGCCTTCCATCCGTCAGTTCTTCCGCGGCTGCCCTTGATCAACCAACAAGCTCCCCAGCTCTGAATTGGCTTCCAGATCAAGTCCGAATCAGACTCTGCAAGTCCTGATTCTCTTCTGCAACACTCACCTCAGCTCTGCGCTCAACGCTCTGCTCTTGGGTGATGATCGAAGTAAACTCCCGTCGCACACAACAAATTGCTCTCCGTGAATTCTGTGTATGCACTCGTGTGTCCCTCAGCTTCGATCACCTTCTCTGCTCTGGACCCTTTTCACTTAAATAGCAGCGCCAGCTTTAAGCAATGTCCAGGATTAGGCAATGACCCAATGGAATCAATTATCTCCTAAAATCTAGGAGATTAGATTTGATATTTATCTTCAATACAAATCTCCTTCTTTGACTAGTAAACCTTGCTGGAAAATACTCCACAGTATTTTAGAAATTCTTCTAAGAGCCTCCGTAGCGATCCCAGCCCTTCTCGACAAGCCCAGATTGCTGCTGCTTCTTGGACGGTTGAAACAGCCAGTTGAACTAGCACCTGCTGCAGCATCCCCTGCTGCAGCTGCTGCTAGTTCCCTTCTGCTGCCTGCTTGTTTATTTGAGCTGCAGCAACTCCTTGTTCACTTGTGCTGGTGTTGTTTGCTTCTGCTGGAATTTCCTAAATGCTTTAAGAAACAATCCCATCAATTTTAAGGAAGATCCTCCAAGATCTCTACAAGATTAGGAGTTTTGATTTTCCAATCAAATCTTCACTCAACAAATCTACCCTTGTTCTTGAGAGACACTCCAGAAATATTCTCCTGAATATTCAGCTCTTTCCGAAAGCCCTTCGGTCCACTGATTTGTTGTTTGAATGCAATCTCCGAGAAAGCTTTGAATTTCTGCTACAGCATTTTAGCTCCAGCATCTGCTGTAGCACAAGCTGTCTGAAGGTGTGCAATACTTCTGCTACTGAACTTCTGCTCCAGAGGTTGCTATACCACTTGCTTACTCCACTGCTTGAGCACTGAGAAAGATCTCTACCCAAATTGCACAAGCTGATGTCTTCATGACCTCTTCCAGAATTCCGAGCGCCCCAAGGCAACATTAGGTCGCGCTCCTCGTGAAGACATTAGCCACTTAATGTCTTCATCTGGAGCGCCACTTAATGTCTTCATCTGGAGCGCCACTTACTGAGTTTGCTCACTCTGGAATGCTCTTCATCAGCTGTTTTCTTTTCATACTTGCTGTAGCAGGCTCTAGTGCACTTTGTAGGAGTTTGTCAATGATGCCACATACCTTCACAATCTCCCCCTTGGCATTTTGACAAAATCCAAGAACCCTTCTAATCTTAGGCAATCCTCCTCTCATCTTTGAACTCCTTCTTTTGCAGCTTCCTCAGCTTCAATCTTCAGGGAATGTTGTAGCAACTTCTTGCGCTTGTTTTTTCAAGGATGCCATTACCTTAACACTCTCCCCCTTGGCATTTTTGACAAAACCTGAGCATCATTTATAAGAGCACCTCTTCTCTTCTTCTACCCTTCTCCTCTTCTCCTCTTCTCCCCCTTTTTGTCATAAATGATAAAGGGGGATACCAGCTAAACTCAGCGAGTATGCCAACGCCTCTTCTCCATCCACAGGAGAGGGCATTCCAATGTGTCAACATGTGCTTCTTTGGTGTGCTTTGGGGGAATATCAGGTGGCTGCTTCTCCACCCATACTTGTACTGGTTTTCGAACATGCTGCTTCCGAGTTTTGTTGTGACCAGCAACTCTTTCTTTCCTTCCGGCATTGTTTCGGTGTCTCATCCTCTCTGTGCCAGCATCCTTCTTGATCCTCTTTTTCGTTGTCCCTCCAACATATCTGATGTTTTCATGCACAACCGAACAGTGACAGTCCATCGGCTTTGATGAGCTGGAGATCACCTGCGTGCCACGCCTGATCCTTGGCTTCATCTGGCGTTGTCCGTCTGTAGGCGATTTCTGAGGTCTCCAATACTTGTTCAGGATCGGGCATCTTCTCTGAATGTGTCCCTCTCGATCACAGAAATAACATCTGCGACTTTTGCACCTGGGTTTCTTTTCTGCTACAGGTTGTTGATACAACGGTTGCTGTAGCAGCTTCTTGTTCACCCTTCTATGCACATTCTTCTGAACTGGTTTCTGGGACAGGACCGTTTTCTCCACTGCAATCTCAGCATCTTCTAGCTCCGTAGCCTTGATGAATACAGTACTTTCAGCACCTTCTTCTCCAGTGTATCCAAGACCAGAGTAGCCTCCTCCATATCTTTGGCGAGCTAGAATATCTTCAAGAGTGCTTGTTCCACTGTTAAGCATCTTTGTAGTCTTCCGGTAGAGGTTAAGCTCTTCCTTCTCTGCAGCAAACTTCTCTTCTTGCTGGGCAACCTGATCCGTAAGAGAAGTGATCATCTTCAGCAGCTCCTCTTGTTTTTCTTGCAGGTCTGAAACTTTGGCAGTCAATCCTTTGTTGACCTCGATGACTTGCAGCCACTCTTCATACAATAGGGCAAAGTTTCTTGCAGTGGACTCCTCAGTGATTTCCTCATCATCACTACTGTCTGACTCATCAACACTATCAACAATTTCTGGCTTTGTTGAAACTGTGCTCTTCATATCAGTTTCAATCATCAAAGCAACATTGCTAATTTGGTCAGATTTTTCCTCACTGTCTTCATCTCTCCAATTTGCAGCAACGATCTTGTTCCTTTCATGAGCCATCTGAAGAATCTCCCATGCTTGCTTGGCAACTTCACATTCAGAGATCAGCCTGAAATTATTTGCGTCAACAGCGGCAAATATCGCGTTCAAGGCTCTTGAGTTACTGGTTGCTACAGCTTCCTCTTCAGCTGTCCATGTCTCCTCTGGTTTCTCCAGTGCAACTCCTTTGTCGTCGATGATCAGAGGGTGTGACCATGCAGACACTAATGCTCTCCAAGTCTTCTCATCCATCGTCTTTAGGAAGACCTTCATTCCCGCCTTCCAACATCCATAGTTGCTTTCTTCCAACAATGGAGGTCTGCTTGTGCTCTGTCCTTCCTTCATCGTCGTGGCTACTTCAGAGACACTGTAGGATCTTTTACTCTGTGTGTCGAGCTCCCGCTCAGATACCAATTGAAATTTCACAGTGTCTTAGTTCGACAGATTTTGTGAACAAGCAGTTGCTGCAGCACACTCTTGTTCACTTAAATATTGTCACAGCAAGCAATGAACAAGGCACAGGTTTGTTCACCCAGTTCAGCCAATCTGCCTACGTCTGGGGAGGACTATTCTCCAGTCCTCAATTCACTCAACCAAAGGTTCCAAGTACACTCGGTTACAACTCACACAACCTATGCTACTTAACCTTGTGTGGACCACTCAACACAATCAGAACAAGCTCTGATTTGTGTCTGCACACCCTCTACAATATGTCAACTTAGAATAGCTACAATCTTCTCAAAGAACTCAGCCTATTCTAAATTACTCTACTCAGCAGGGTTGCTGCAGCAACAGCTGTAACACAAAGTTGAAGCACAAAATGTGCGCGTCGCTCCAAGGCCTTTTGCCGAGCCGATTGAACCTCTCCAAGAGCGCTGCAAACTCTGGACAACTCCCCCTCACTCAGTGACCACCTGCCACTAGTGAGAACTACCGCACGACACTCGACCGAGCCTTCCACCGGTCAGTTCTTCCGCGGCTGCCCTTGATCAACCAACAAGCTCCCCAGCTCTGAATTGGCTTCCAGATCAAGTCCGAATCAGACTCTGCAAGTCCTGATTCTCTTCTGCAACACTCACCTCAGCTCTGCGCTCAACGCTCTGCTCTTGGGTGATGATCGAAGTAAACTCCCGTCGCACACAACAAATTGCTCTCCGTGAATTCTGTGTATGCACTCGTGTGTCCCTCAGCTTCGATCACCTTCTCTGCTCTGGACCCTTTTCACTTAAATAGCAGCGCCAGCTTTAAGCAATGTCCAGGATTAGGCAATGACCCAATGGAATCAATTATCTCCTAAAATCTAGGAGATTAGATTTGATATTTATCTTCAATACAAATCTCCTTCTTTGACTAGTAAACCTTGCTGGAAAATACTCCACAGTATTTTAGAAATTCTTCTAAGAGCCTCCGTAGCGATCCCAGCCCTTCTAGACAAGCCCAGATTGCTGCTGCTTCTTGGACGGTTGAAACAGCCAGTTGAACTAGCACCTGCTGCAGCATCCCCTGCTGCAGCTGCTGCTAGTTCCCTTCTGTTGCCTGCTTGTTTATTTGAGCTGCAGCAACTCCTTGTTCACTTGTGCTGGTGTTGTTTGCTTCTGCTGGAATTTCCTAAATGCTTTAGGAAACAATCCCATCAATTTTAAGGAAGATCCTCCAAGATCTCTACAAGATTAGGAGTTTTGATTTTCCAATCAAATCTTCACTCAACAAATCTACCCTTGTTCTTGAGAGACACTCCAGAAATATTCTCCTGAATATTCAGCTCTTTCCGGAAGCCCTTCGGTCCACTGATTTGTTGTTTGAATGCAATCTCCGAGAAAGCTTTGAATTTCTGCTACAGCATTTTAGCTCCAGCATCTGCTGTAGCACAAGCTATCTGAAGGTGTGCAATACTTCTGCTACTGAACTTCTGCTCCAGAGGTTGCTATACCACTTGCTTACTCCACTGCTTGAGCACTGAGAAAGATCTCTACCCAAATTGCACAAGCTGATGTCTTCATGACCTCTTCCAGAATTCCGAGCGCCCCAAGGCAACATTAGGTCGCGCTCCTCGTGAAGACATTAGCCACTTAATGTCTTCATCTGGAGCGCCACTTAATGTCTTCATCTGGAGCGCCACTCTGGAATGCTCTTCATCAGCTGTTTTCTTTCCATACTTGCTGTAGCAGGCTCCAGTGCACTTTGTAGGAGTTTTTCAATGATGCCACATACCTTCACACCCTGACTTCGGTTGCTTTCTCGCCTCGGTTGCATCCTTGAGCACCTTCCCTCTCCTCAAAGTCATAGCACTAACATTTCCCTTCGGGTTGGGGACCGTTTGAGATGGCAATTTTCCCTGATCATTCTTCAACTCATTGACGACCGTGATTGACTACGACATTTGCTTTAATAACTTCGCAATAGCACCATCCGTCTTCGCTTGGTATTGTTGAAGATTCACTGCAAGATCATTAACAGTTAGCGGGTTATTCTGACCTGGCTGATTATAGATCTTTCTTTGTTGGTACTGATCAGCACTGTTGTGACCCTCTTACTGCTGACAAAATGGTGGTCAATAAAACTAGGTCTGCTATTGAGGCGCTGCTTGCTCCCTAGGGAATCCACCTTCGTTCTTCCAATTATATCCATTCGCAGCTAATCCAAATTTCCTTTGAGGCGGTCTGTTGTTGAAATTCTGATGTCCTCCTAAAGCGTTCACCTCTGCTGAATTGTCTTCGTACAAGGATGGACACGAATCAGTCTTGTGACTGACAGCACCACAAAATTCACAAGGCTCCACCACATTAGCTTGTCCCACCATCATCTTCTGCATCATGTCCTTCAGCTCTTTGATTTCTGTAGCCATGTGATTGTTGGATGAGTCTGCCTGTGATACATTCCTTGTTCTGCGCGTATCCTCCCTTCGACTGGTCTCCTCCCTGAAATGAGCACTCTCAGCGGTCTCATTAATCAAATTACGCACCTCAGACGGTGTCAAGTTCAGCACTGTGCCACCAGCCGTGGCATCCAACATCATCCTCTCTAAAGGTCTGAGTCCATCTAGCAAATACTTCACGACCATCCTTGCTGGCACACCAAGATTGCAGCAACTCTGTTCCAATGAATTAAAGCGCTCCAAGTAGTCGTACATCGACTCACTGGATCCTTGTTTGATATTAGAAAGTTCTCTACGCACTTGTGTTGCCTTTGCTGGCAGGTAGTATTTGTCTAGAAACTTCCGCTGCATTTGATCCCAGGTGCGAATACTACCTGAAGGAAGAGACAAAAACCACGATTTTGCTAAGTCAGTTAAACTCAAAGGAAATACTCGAAGCTTAAACCTGTCCTCGGAAGCTGCGTAGGGTCTCAATGTTTGGCAGATTCCGGTGAATTCTTGTAAATGCCTCGACGTTACCTCTCCCGGTAGTCCTCCAAATTTGGGTAAGTGATGCACCACAGCAGTCTTTATCTCAATATCGTCCTAAGTTACAGCAGCTTTGCTCCAATGCGTTGAACCTCTCCATGTAGTCATACATCGACTCGCTTGGTCCTTGTTTGATATTAGAAAGTTCTCTGCGCACTTGTGTTGCCTTTGCTGGCCGGTAGTATTTGTCTAGAAACTTCCGCTGCATTTGGTCCCAGGTGCGAATAGTACCTGAAGGAAGAGACAGAAACCACGATTTTGCTAAGTCAGTCAAACTCAAAGGAAATACTCGAAGCTTAAACCTGTCCTCGGAAGCTGCGTAGGGTCTCAATGTTTGGCAGATTCCGATGAATTCTTGTAAATGCCTTGTCGCTACCTCTCCCGGTAATCCGCTAAACTTGGGTAAGTGGTGCACCACAGAAGTCTTTACCTCAAAATCGTCCTCTTCTGCACCAGTATTGATGCACCATGGCTGCTCATTGAAGTCTGGTGCAAACAGCTCTCTCATCGTTGGTTCTGGTCTGTGGGCATGCCTGTATGGCTGATGCCCATAAAGCTGCTGCTGCACATATTGCTGAGGTGGTGGGTTGGGCTCATTGAAACGTTCTGCTCGTGCCCCTGCATCCCTAGCCTGAAATTCTCTTTCGCGAAGTTCCCTCTGGCGTGCTCTAAATACTCGCTCAGGCTCTTCATAGAATTAGGAATCTGTTCATCCTGATTATGTTCGTTGTTTTGGCGGCCATCACCATTAACACTACCTGCGTGCGACATGCTGGAAAGAGCAATTTACCGCAACAAAAAAATAACAAAAAAAAGAATCGAAACTAAATATAAAAAGAAAAGGAAAAGAAACTCTTCACTGTAGCAATTCCCTGGCAACGGCGCCAAAATTTGACGCGCGTCGTTGTGCGCGCCAAACTTGTAATTTATATCTCCAATCGAGAGAAGTATTCAGCTCAGGGAATTCAATAATGACTGTTATCATCGATTTCTAAAGATACGATCCTACTCAAACGTTTGGTCACTCCGACAAAGGTAATAACCTAAAGTATCCCGAAAAAAGTGATACTAAGCCTAGATTCTACTACTTGTTTCCACGACAAAGCTTCGACAAGAGTTAATAATCAGAATTGATGAGCGGATAGTTTAACGACAAAGTATACGCTAACCGTGCAATACAATTCATGCAATTTACGATCCAGAACTTACGATTGAATAGAAACATGCATTAAATCCAAGTCTCAAACATGAATGTCACTAACTGAAAATCCCTAAACTCAAATGGAAATTTAGCTACTCATAGTCATAACTGAAAAATACATTAATCTGAAAAGAATAACAAAAACCGTTTGAAATCACTGTTACAAAAATTTCGTTCGCGCCGGAAATTTCGTCCCAAAATCACTATTATAATATCGCGCCGGAAATATTGTTCACGCCGAACTCCAAAAATTTCGTCCGGTTCTGTTACAAAACTCCATAGTGTCCGAGCTGCCGTTCATTCCAAAACTACTGTCCGCTCTTTTCTGAAACCCTAATTGAGATTGGGTTCCAAAAATTGATTTCGGCCGCGGGCCCAATTGCTGACGTCATCATAAGCTGACCGCGCCCCAAGAAACATTAGGTCGCGCGCCCGGAGAAGACAATAAGGTCCGGCGCGCGACACTAATGTTGTTTGCCGGCGCGGTACACTCTGAGTTGCACCTCCTTTGTCGGGTTTCGCATTCGGCTCCCTAAAAACACCGTTTTGAGTCGCAAGTCTCTTTTCATGTATTCCGAACACCTGAAATGCAAACAACACTAAGAAGTAACTGTTCACATAAAAACATGTCGAAATAGTTGGGTTTAAACGGTTTAACGAGTCTTATAAATACGCCCCATCAGTGGTACGCGGTAGAAACTCGATGATGTACTCCAAAGTGTTTGAAAACGGCAGCCACGGATTTGTTACAAAAGTGAGACCCTTGATCGCTTATTACGGCCTTCGGAACCCCGTACCTACAAAAGATGTTAGTACGCAAGAAATCCACAACTATTTTACCATCATCCTTTCGCGTGGCCTGCGCTTCTAGCCATTTAGATGCACAGTCAATAGCAAGCAAGATGTATTGATACCCATTAGATGAAGGGAAAGGTCCGATAAAGTCTATGCCCCCAAATATCAAACACTTCATCAACAATTATCGACATTTGTGGAATCTCATTCATAGCATATATATTTCCTACACGCTGGCATCTATCGCAATGTTTACAATGGTTATATGCATCCTTAAACACATGAGGCCAATAAAGCCATAATCCAGAATTTTCCTAGCAGTCCTACGAGGTCCGAAATGGCCTCCATAAGCATTCTCATGTAGGAAACTAAGCGCGGAATGTATAACATTATCCGGGACACATCTCCTAAGTATTTGATCAGCCCCAATCTTCCACAAGAAGGGATCATCACAAATATAAAATCGAGAATCATGCTTGAGTTTCAATCTAGAGAAGGAAGGGGGAAACTTACCTCCTACTAGGTAATTCACTATGTGAGTACCATGGCGCTTTGTCCTGCATGGCGTAGAGATGCTCGTCGGGGAATGTCTTCGTGATGGCTATCGGCTTCTTCTTCGTGACAATCCTACTCAAGCAGACGACACGGCCACCGTGTTCTCCATCCCCTACTTGTCTTTTATTTCCACGTGAACTCCTGGAGTAGTAAGATCCATCTTATCAAGCGAGGTTTGGACTCTTTCTTCGACATTAGGTACCTAATTGCTGCATGATCAGAAAATATAATGACTTTAGCACCAAGCAAATAGGGACGAAACTTCTCTAATGCAAATACTACGGCTAGCAGCTCTTTCTCCATAGTGGAGTAATTCTTTTGAGCCACGTCTAAGGTCCTTGACGCGTATTGAATCACCACTAGTTTTTGATCCTTTTTTTGTCCGAGGACAGCCCCTACGGCATAGTCGCTCGCATCACACATGATTTCGAAGGCTGCGTCCAATCGGGTGCTTGGATGATGGGTGCACTAGCCAGCGCGTGTTTAATCTCATTGAACGCCTCCTTGCATTTATCTGAAAACTCAAATGGTACATCTTTTTGCAAGAGGTTAGTTAAGGGCAGCGTTTTCTTAGAAAAATCTTTAATAAAGCGACGATAAAAACCAGCATGATCAAGAAACGACTTAACATCATGCACATTCGAAGGGTAAGGAAGACTGAAAATCAAGTCTATCTTTGCCTTGTCTACCTGAATTTCTTCTTACGACACTATATGTCCTATCACCACACCATGTGTGACGATGAAATGACACTTCTCGTAATTCAAAATAAGGTTCATCGACACACATCACACCAGCACCTTGTTCAAATTCTCTAAACACGCATCGAATGTGTCACCATGTACAGTGAAATCATCTGTGAACACCTTAATGAAACTACCTAACATGTCAGAGAAAATCCTAGTGACCAACCTTTGAAAGGTTCCCGGTGCATTGCATAAACCAAATGACATACCCCTAAATGCAAATGTACTAAAAGGATATGTAAAGGTAGTTTTGTCTTGATCTTCGGGAGCTATAGGAATCTGATTATATATCCCGAGAAACCATCAAGAAAACAAAAGTACGGCTTACCTGCTAGGCTATCTAGCATCTAATCAATGAAAGGGAGGGGGAAGTGATCCTTACGAGTGACTGCATTCACCTTCCTATAGTCGATGCACATCCTCCAACCATTCTGAAATCGCTTTGTTACCATATCACCGGCTGCATTTCCTTTAATTTTTATGCCGGTCTTTTTCGGAACTACGTGTACGGGACTGATCGCGCGTCATTGTATGCGTCAAATTAATACTTCCTTCTCCACTTAGTACAGCGGCTAAGTCAGGGTCGATCCCACAAGGAGCGTGCAGACTCGTCTTAGCTAGCAACCTACAACTTACGAAATTAGGGGTTGTGAGTGATTAGGTTGCGCAGGTGTGCGAATGAACAGTAGTGAAAGCAGAATTGCACGATACGTGCGCGAGCAGTAGATATTAAGTACTATGACTATGAAAAGTATCGGTAAAGAGAATACTCTATGAAAGTATCCCTTATCATCGACTCTAAACATCTATAGTGCAGTTCTACTTACGTTAGTGTCAGATCAAGGCTTACTAACATGCGCGCATGTTCCGATCAAAGTCCATGAGCTATTAATTCCTTAAACTAGTCTAAGCAACTACGAATCCTATCACAGTAGTAGCTGATTATCCTGGTGTGTTACTCCTAGTTGTCACCGTCAAGTTATCAACCAGTTTAACATATAATAACGAGCAGTTAGAATAAGATTGCGCACAACTAATTATCCGCATGTGCATAGAATTAATATAAGTAGACGAACTAAGCATTAAACACAAGTCTCAAAGGAAATACTTCATAGAATCATGCCCAACCGATAAAAGGTGTTTAGCTAGACATGCTAAAAGCAAACATCATAGAAACAATAAATAAAACTAAAGCAGCCAAGGAAGAGTAGCAGGTCGGCCCAATTGCAGATTGTTGTTTTCGGCTGGCGCAGGTGTTTCGCGCAGAATCTTGGCGGCAAAATTCCTGTAGCTCGTGTGTTTTTGCTGCTATGTGTCTCTCTCTCTATATCTCCTCTATATCCTCCAAACCCTTGCTTCCCTCCTCTTATATACTCGTCTTGAAGACCAAGGAATGCTTAGATTTGGCCCGAGAGAATCTTAGCTACTTCCCAAAATCTAGGAGATTTGGTAGAGATAATGATGATCAATATTTACAAACTCTGCTATCCTGCGCATGGCTTGCTGCGCACGTTGATTGCGCTACTCGCTTCGCGCAGTCGGTTTGCGCACTGCAGTCTGAATCAGCTATCTCCTCCTTTTGCACTGCTAGCTCCGCAGGTCGTGCATTGCGCTCTTTAAAAGCGCCCGTTAGCGCACATCTGACTTATGCTCCTGTTTCATCCTGAAATACAACCGAAAACCAGTAATCTTGTACACAAAATAATGCAAACAAGCATAGTGTTAAGATCTAAATAGCGCATATAACTAGGCTCTATCAGGGACTCACCCACTGTTTATCTGAATAGGATAAATGACGTTAGCATCTAATAATTTCTGAATTTCTTTTCTTACCACTTCCATCATTATGGGGTTGAGTCGACGTTGTGGTTCTCTCAATGCTTTAGCTCCATCCTCCAACAAGATTCTATGCATGCAAACTGTGGGACTGATTCCTTTAATGTCGCCGAGTGTCCATCCAATTGCTTGCCAGTTGTTTTTCAAAACCTTAACAAGCTTGTGCTCTTGCTCCAGCTCCAGCCCCTTCCTGATGATCACCGGTAATGTGTCATCTTTACCTATAAAGGCGTACTTCAAGTGATCCGGTAATGGTTTAAGCTTGATGACCGGGGCCTGCACAAAAGAAGACAACAAGATATTAGTCTTAAACAAACTGATTTCATTGATTTCATACTTGAGTGTCAAGGCATGTGACACTTCTAATTGCCCAAGAGCTATCTGGACTAGCTCCCTGAGCTCGTAGGATTTATCCGGTTCGGAGACAGAATTTTTCAGCGCAATCTCGAGTCCATCATCTCCACAGGACGGGTTTACTTCACTCACAATGTCATCCACGACATCAATAGCATTTACTGTATTGTGCTCTGGTGGATGCTTCATTGCTTTGAAGATGTCAAACTCAACTATCTCGTCCTCGACTCGCATGGTCAGCATGCCGGTATCGCAATCAATCTTCATTCTCGAGGTCTTCAAAAAGAGGCGACTTAGCAGTGTTGGTGGATTATCGACTTATGCTCCTGTTTCATCCTGAAATACAAAAATACCGAAAACCAGTAATCTTGTACACAAAATAATGCAAACAAGCACAGTGTTAAGATCTAAATAGCGCATATAACTAGGCTCTATCAAATCCCCCACACTTGCTTTTGTTCGTCCCGAACAAGTACTGAAGCACAGACACAATTACCTCTCTGAAGTCTAGCGCACAGCCTTACACTCATGCGCGATCTGCATATCGGTTCACCCTGCATTGCTCTATCACCTTCGCGCACATACCCTCAACAATTTTAATATAATAACTTCAAAATTCGTTACCTCTCAGCTGGGATTCATTTTAATTTGGATGATTGGGAGATAGCTCTCCATAGGCTCCTGGTTGTCGGTCTCTGCTCGAAGGGAGACCCTGGAGGTGGCCTGCGCAGACTGAGAAGAGGGGGAATGGGATCTCCAAATTTCCACCCAGATGGTGGACTGATGCTTAAATCGGCTCCCTCGGGCGCCAAGTACTCCAGCACGCGCATGACGTTAAACATCATGCGCTGCTCTGCTGGCGCCTCGTCAGCATCCTGTATGCGCCGCTTCGCCTGTGGGCGCGGGGGAGAATCTTTGATGTCAATGGTCACAACTTCCCCTGTCTGCCCACTCGCCCACGCACGCACTCCAGTCTGTGCGCGTGTCCTCATGCGCCTAGCTGGCTGCGCGACTGGTGCCTCCACATTATCCATCTCCTCATCATCAGCAGCTTCCTCTTGCTGCGCACTACTCTCTGCTGGCGCTCTTCTGATTGCTGCATGCCTCGGTGCCCTAGCAGCCTGCAGCCGGTAACACCACTCCAGTGACTCATCTTCCTTAGCAGTTATCGCTCGGTACTGCAGCATCTGTGCGCGGTTTAGAGGGATGGCTGGAATAACCGTGTGCTCGGGTCTGGCTCTCCGTGCAGCCCACGCAGCAAATGCATGATCATCCCCCCGCACGTGAACGGGCCCTTGGTGCTGAGCCGCTCCCAGTGCACCACCATATCTGACACAAACCTCACCTTTTCCCCGTAATACAACCCCTTGAGCACGTCCATGTCAAGTAGGCTGACCTTTGGCGCACCGTTGTAGCGCCCGATGACTGCGTACGCAACCCTGCGCCACAGATAGTACATCCAAGGGTCGCGCAGCTCACGTCCTCTGCTGCGCCCAGCGGCAAATGGTTTGCCCGACGCCATCTCGTGCCATGCTTCCTGGTTGGTGTGCGTATCCACGTCCTACTCGCGCACCTTGTCACATTGTAGGGTGCGCTTCAGCTTCTTGGCCGATGCTACGTACCACACCCCTCGGTGTCGGTAACGGATCTCCAAGTCGGCGATCTTTAGTGATGCCAGGAACTCACAAGTGTCCTCCTTGTCAGCTGCGCTATCCACTTCCCTCAGCGCCTCCCAGCCGGCCTGCGCGAGCTTCTCCACGACCAAGTCTTCTAAGCCTACCTCGCGCAGGAAGTCCCTACTGATGCACTGGGTGCCGTACATCTCCAATCTCCAGAAGGCGTCATATTTCCTTGTGAAAGACGCGGGAGTGTCCTGGTTTTCTGCTGGCCTCATCTTTGCGACTCAAGAATCTGTGGTCAACTTTAGTCAACGCTCCACTAAGTACCCCAAAATCAGAACTCCGAATTATACCCTCAAATCTTCACCAAATGGGCGCCTCACTCTTGTCAACAAAACCCAGCAACGAAAACACCAAACGGAGAGCGCTAACTAGGTGTGATTTTGAATCTAGGGTTACGTTCCTCAGTCGGCTTCTCTCACCAAACCCTCACTAAATCGACTGAAATGAAAATGAGAGGTTACCTAGTGCGCAGGTGATGTCGTGCTTTTCAAATCTCACTAAAGAATGCCGGAATCGGTGGTCGGACGGCAAAGATTGGCTGGAAGCAGTGAAAACCTCTAACGGTCGAAGTTGCAGAATTTCTAGAATTTTCTGAGTTTCTGTCCTTATATACTCTCTGACCTGCACACTGACCCGCGCATTGCTACGTGACTCAAAAATTTGCAAGTCCTGAACTAGCTAAAAATGCAAATCCTAAAAAAACGTGTAAAAATAAAAACGTGTAAAAAAACGTGTCGGGTTACCTCCCGACAAGTGCCTTTGTTTAACATCATTGGCTCGATAGTACCTCGTTACTTGCTCAAGTTTGCGCACGTGACCATCCCCACACTTGCTCCTGCGCGCTCCTGTGCATCTGCGCGTGCTATGTCTTCCTTAGTCCTGCGCAAAGGAACAAATAGGTGGTCAGCGTGGCCAAAATCATGTGACACATCATAAGTAACGAGGTTAATCAGTGAGGGAGAAGATATATAAGCAGTAGCTCCCAGTTCTCCCTCCGGTGCATCAGGATGTATCTCTGGCGCAACAGCCTGTGCATCCTCTATTTCTGGTTCCGCCAAAGCAACTTCGCGCATGGCCTCATCCCAAGGTCTCCCAAGTATTTCTTTCCTCTTTCCTCTTTGCCCATTAACCAGAAAAGGATGCTTGCGCTCGTTCTCTAACTCGATTGTTCCATATGGGAAAACCTTTGTGACTGTGTATGGTCCCGTCCACTTGCTGCGCAGCTTCCCGGGCATCAGCTTTAAGCTCGAGGAGAACAAAAGCACCTGGTCTCCTGGCTCGAAGGTGCGTCTGAGGATGTACTTATCGTGAAATGCTTCCGTGCGTGCTTC
Organism: Umbilicus rupestris; assembly: GCA_963678935.1. Taxonomy (NCBI): domain Eukaryota; kingdom Viridiplantae; phylum Streptophyta; class Magnoliopsida; order Saxifragales; family Crassulaceae; genus Umbilicus; species Umbilicus rupestris. The sequence continues at coordinate 4,298,575 of OY787626.1, read as the reverse complement.
GTAGTCGCGCAGCCTCTCATATGCATCCAGGCGCAGCTCCTCTAGTTCGCTCAATTCAAATGCGCGCTTCTTACCAGCCTCGTTGAGGTTCAGATTGCAAGTGCGCAATGCCCAGTATGCCTTGTGTTCCAACTCAACCGGTAGGTGGCACGCCTTTCCATACACCATTCGAAATGGTGAAGTCCCAATCGGTGTCTTGTGCGCAGTCCTGTATGCCCAAAGTGCATCATCCAACCGCTGGCTCCAGTCTTTGCGCGTAGGTCTCACGGTTTTCTCCAGAATGCGTTTAATCTCTCTGTTGGAAACCTCGGCTTGGCCATTCGTTTGAAGATGGTATGCAGTGGACGTCTTGTGGCGCACTCCATAATGCTTTAGTACCTGCGCCACTATTCTGTTGCAGAAGTGCGTCCCCTGGTCGCTGATTATTGCCTTAGGCACTCCGTACCTGCAGAAAATGTTAGTCCTTACAAACTCAACAACCGTTTTACCATCATCCTTGAAGGTGGCCTTAGCTTCGACCCACTTCGATACATAATCCACAGCAACTAGTATGTACTCGTATCCACAAGATGGAGGAAACAGCCCCATGAAGTCAATCCCCCACAAGTCGAACACTTCGTCAACCAGTATTGGCGTTTGTGGCATCTCGTTGCGCGCTGATATATTTCCTGTGCGCTGCCACTTGTCACAAGCCCTACAGTGGTTATATGAGTCATGAAATAAGTACGGCCAATAAAAACCGCAATCTAGTATTTTCCTGCTCGTGCGCTTTGGACCAAAGTGTCCTCTGCACGCGTGCGCATGACAAAACCTCAAAACAGAGCTCATCTCATGATCAGGCCCATATCGCCTCAAGATCTGATCAGGGCCTATTCTAAGAGTGTACGGATCATCCCAAACGTAATATTTAGACTCATGGTTTAACCTCATGCATTGAGCTTTAGTGAACTGAGGGGGAAACGCACCTGTGACCAGGTAATTTGTAATATGCGCATACCATGGTACCTTACCGTTCAGCGCCATCAGGTGCTCGTCAGGGAATGTCTCCGTGATCTGCCCTGGCTCCTCTTCTTTCACTATCCTGCTTAGGTGATCAGCAACAGTGTTTTCCGTTCCTTTCTTATCCTTGATCTCTAAATCAAACTCTTGGAGTAGAAGCAACCAGCGCATCAGGCGCGGCTTAGTCTCTTTCTTGGACATCAGGTAACGGATAACAGCGTGGTCAGTGTAGACAATGACTCTAGCGCCCAGACAATATGCGCGGAACTTCTCCAGTGCAAATACGATTGCCAAAAGTTCCTTCTCAGTCGTGGTGTAGTTCCTCTGCGCAGTGTCCAGTGTGCGCGACGCATAATAGATAGCGTGCGGCCTCTTATCCACGCGCTGACCCAATACTGCGCCTACGGCGTAGTCACTTGCATCACATATCAGCTCAAAGGGTAAGTTCCAGTCGGTGTGCGCATCACTGGCGCACTGGTCAGCGCATCCTTCAACTTATCAAAAGCATTCCTGCACTCATCAGTGAACCCAAAGCACACATCCTTTTGAAGGAGGTTAGACAATGGAATACATATTTTAGAAAAACCTTTTATAAAACGCCTGTAGAACCCTGCATGCACAAGAAACGACTTAACGTCGCGCACATTAGTGGAATAAGGCAGATTTGAGATAAGATCTATTTTTGCTTTATCAACCTTAATTCCTTCCTGTGAGATAATATGTCCTAGTATTACTCCATGTGACACCATAAAGTGACATTTTTCATAATTGAGAACTAGGTTTTTGGTAATGCAGCGCGCTAAGACATATGAGAACTAGGTTCTTGGTAATGCAGCGCGTTAAGACCCTATCAAGATTATCCAAACATGCATCAAAAGTCTCACCATGCATAGTAAAGTCATCCATGAATACCTCTATACATAAACCAATCATATCAGAGAAAATGCTCATGACTAAGCGTTGGAACGTACCTGGCGCATTACACAGCCCAAACGACATGCGCCGGAATGCAAAGGTACCGAATGGGCAGGTAAAGGTTGTCTTCTTCTGATCCTCCGCAGCTATAGGTATCTGATTGTACCTTGAGTAACCGTCCAGGAAGCAAAAGTGCGGTTTCCCTGCCAAACGGTCGAGCATCTGGTCCATGAACGGTAGCGGGAAATGATCCTTGCGCGTGACTGCGTTTAGCTTCTTGTAGTCAATGCACATGCGCCATCCAGTCTGTATGCGCTTGGGAACTAGCTCGCCCTGCGGATTTTCCTCTACTGTGATGCCTCCTTTCTTAGGCACAACGTGCATTGGACTTCCCCACTTATTGTCTGAGATCGGGTATATTACTCCTGCATCAAGCAGCTTCAGGATCTCCTTCTGCACTACCTCCATCATAATCGGATTCAGTCTGCGCTGAGGTTCCCTGGATGGGTTGGCATCATTTTCCAGCAGAATTCTATGCATACACACATCAGGGCTTACTCCGCGCAGGTCAGCTAATGTCCACCCTATAGCGCGCTGGTTCTTGCACAATACCTCATGTAATCGCGCCTCCTGCTTCTCCTCTAATCCTTTCTTTATAATGACAGGCAGGGTGTCCTTATTGCCCAGGAAGATGTACTTTAAGTGCTCGGGCAATTGCTTCAGCTCAACTTTGGGTGCCTGTTTAATAGAAGGAAGGATTTTATTAGTAGCGCAAACATTAACCAGATCATATACCTGCCTGGACACTGGTTCTGTGCCGCTCAGCTCATCATGATTTGCCTCCATCTCTGTTTGTGTCAGTGGCGCAGGCTCCCCTATTGCGCATGCACACTACGCATGCGCAACCAAGTCGTCCATACTATCCAACGCGTGCACTGTGGCGTCCTCATGATGATGCTGCATCCCCTTAAAAATGTTAAAGTGAATCTCCTCGCCAACCAAGACGTAGAAATCTGCTGGGAACACCAGCTCTCCCACTTGGACGAGAACGTCCTCTATCATGCCCGTCGGTTGTTTGCACGATCGATCTGCTAATTGGATGGTGAGACCTGCAAACTTTAGTGGACCAAGGTGCAATGACACATACAAGGAGTAAGGAAGCACATTTATAGATGCGCCGAGATCAATCATGCAGTTGCTTACTGTGGTCTTACCTAAGGTGCACGGTATGGTGAACGTACCTGGATCCCGGCATTTAGGTGGTACCTTGTGTTGCACAATTGCTGATGCATGCGCGTTAAGCATTACTTGTGCGCACTCGCCTTTCCTCCTCTTGTTTGTGCACAACTCCTTCAAGAACTTGGCGTATCTGGGGATCTGCCGAACTGCCTCAATCAGGGGAATGTTTATTTCCACCTTACTGAATAATTCATATAGCTCCTTGTCTAGTGCTTCTTTCCTTGCTAAAGGTGCCTGCACAGGAAAAGGTGCAGGTGCCTTAGTATGATTGATACTCTTTTCTCCTGGTTGTATCATACCTGGCGCCACCCCCTGTTGGTTTGTAGCTTGCGCGGCTGGTTGCGTATCTGGCTGTGCTGGCTCTTGAGATTGCGCAACTGGCTGCGCGGGCACCTTCGCGGTCGGAGCTGTCCCAACTATGCGCCCAGTCCTCACCGTTACGGCGTTAACTCCTCCATTAGGGTTTTGAATCACTTGCGAAGGTAGGTTGCCATCGCTCTTTTTCAGCTCATAAATCGTGGTGGCATTCTGCGACAACTGCTTCTCAATTGACTCGAACCTCTTGTCATACTTTTCATCATTCTTCCGCACAGTGTCTGCTAAGTGACCCACTATGTCTTCTAAGGAGCGCCGCGGTTGCTGGTTATTCTGTGCTGGTGCGTCATTGCGGCGGTGCGGTGGGTTGTATACTTGCTGCGCCTGCTGTGGTGTGCGATATTCCGCGGGCTGCCTTTGGAGATTGCTGTCTTCCCTCCATCTGAATCCATTTGCGGCTAGTCCAAAGCGCAGCTGATTCTTCCTCTGCGGTCCTCTATTGTCCCATCCTCCTAGAGCATTTACATATCCTGATTCCTCGAACAGTGTGGGACATGCGTCGGTTTTGTGCTCAGTGCACCTACAGAACTCGCATGCCTTCAGTGCAACCGGTTGCGTGCCTTGCGCACTCATCAGCTTCTGTAGCATGGCTTTCATCTCCTTTATTTCAGCACTGGAATCCACCTGATGCACAGCGCGCGCACGACTGTTCTTGAGCGTCAATTGATGCTTCACCTGTCTAGCAGAATCCTCTATCATCTGCCATACATCCTCCGGGTACATGTTACATATGTCACCGCCTGCGCATGCATTCAATTATCTAAGTTCCATCGATTGTAGCCCGTTCAAGAAATTCTCTATCAGCACATTTTGGGGCAGGCCATGATTATAGCAGTTGGCTTCCAGCTCCCTGAAACGCTCATAGTACTCTGATAGTGACTCTCCTACGCCCTGCCTAGGCGCGGCCAATTCCCTCCTGAGTAGCGCGATCTTAGCTGCTGGGTAGAACTTATCCAAGAACTTCTTCTGGAGCTGCTCCCATGTGCGAATAGATCCTGCTGGTAAGCTCATCAGCCAATGCTTGGTTGTATCACACAATGAAAAGGGGAACGCCTTCAGCTTCAGCGCTTCTTCACTCTCCCCATCGGTCTACATGTTCTCGCAGATAACTAAGAATTCACGCACATGCTTGATCGGGTTCTCGTTGTTCATCCCATGAAACTTAGGCATATGATGAATGAATGAGCTCCGTAGTTCAAAATGCCCATCGGGTGGAAGTACTATGCACCAAGGTTGGTTGACTGTGATTGGAGCCGACATTTCGCGCACTGTTCTGCGTCGCACGATCTGTTGCACGGGTTGCGCATTATAAACTGCTTCAGCGGCCATCCGAGCTTCAAGTTCGAGTTGTACTTCCTCTCTGAACCGGGCTGCACGGTTGTCTGCCCTTGCATTGTTAGGTCCCTATGAGGTTCTGTCCCTTAAGTTATCGCCGATGACACTATTATTCTCCATGCCCTGTTCTAAACTTAAAGAAATCGAAAATAAAAGACAACTAGGTTGTTGCCCCTGTCGATGCGCAACTATAATCTGCGCAGCGCAACCGTTTCAAGGTTGCGCAGGCTGATGTTGATTGCGTACTGTCAGAAACACCAACGAAAAATAAAAAAAGAAATAACTAACTACTGTGAAAGAAAACTTGAACTAGTTAAAACTTATCTGTGTTGCTCCCCGGCAACGGCGCCAAAATTTGATCGCGCGTCGTTGTACGCGTCAAATTAATCCTTCGTTCTCCACTTAGTACAGCGGCTAAGTCAGGGTCGATCCCACAAGGAGCGTGCAGACTCGTCTTAGCTAGCAACCTACAACTTACGAAATTGGGGGTTGTGAGTGATTGGGTTGCGCAGGTGCGCGAATCAACAGTAGTGAAAGCAGAATTGCACGATACGTGCGTGGGCAGTATATATTAAGTACTATGACTATGAAAAGTATCGGTAAAGAAAATCCTCTATGAAAGTATCCCTTATCATCGACTCTAAACATGTATAGTGCAATTCTACTTACGTTAGTGTCAGATCAAGGCTTACTAACGTGCGCGCATGTTCCTATCAAAGTCCATGAGCTATTAATTCCTTAAACTAGTCTAAGCAACTACGAATCCTATCACAGTAGTAGCTGATTATCCTGGTGTGTTACTCCTAGTTGTCACCGTCAAGTTATCAACCAGTTTAACATATAATAACGTCGCCGAGTGTCCATCCAATTGCTTGCTAGTTGTTTTTCAAAACCTTAACAAGCTTGTGCTCTTGCTCCAGCTCCAGCCCCTTCCTAATGATCACCGGTAATGTGTCATCCTTACCTAAGAAGGCGTACTTCAAGTGATCCGGTAATGGTTTAAGCTTGATGACTGGGGCCTGCACAAAAGAAGACAGCAAGATATTAGTCTTAAAGAAACTTATTTCATTGATTTCATACTTGGGCGTCAAGGCATGTGACACTTCTAATTGCCCAAGAGCTGTCTGGACTAGCTCCCTGAGCTCGTAGTATTTATCCGGTTCGAAGACAGAATTTTTCAGCGCAATCTCGAGTCCATCATCTCCATAGGACGGGTTTACTTCACTCACAATGTCATCCACGACATCAATAGCATTTACTGTATTGTGCTCTGGTGGATGCTTCATTGCTTTGAAGATGTCAAACTCGACTATCTCGTCCTCGACTCGCATGGTCAGCATGCCGGTATCGCAATCAATCTTCATTCTTGAGGTCTTCAAAAAGAGGCGACCTAGCAGTATGGGTGGATGATCGGCAAGGTCTCCACCATCCATTTTCAAGACATAAAAGCCTACTGGAAACACGAGGTCCCCTACCTGCACTAATACATCTTCTATAATACCCTCGGGTTGCTTACACGATCTATCTACCAACTAAATAGTTAGTCCAGGAGATTTAAAGGTCCAATACACAAGCACGAGTAAATAGAGTGTGGTAATACATTGATAGAAGCTCCTAAGTCTAGCATACAATTATTAATTCAAATGCTACCAATTGTGCAAGGAATAGAAAACATACCTGGGTCTCCGCATTTTCTAGGCAATGATCTCCGAATAACAGCGGCTACATTAGAGGTTACCTTTTCCAGCTATGATGATCGACGACGGTTGGTGCATAATTCCTTGAGAAACTTAGCATAGCGAGGTATCTGTTTGATGGCCTTCAATAAAGGGATGTTTATTTCCACTTTGCTAGACAAGTCCTGCACTTCTTGATCTATCTCTTGCCTCCTAGGGGTCTTGACCGCATAGGAAAAAACAAAGAGGAGTCAGAAGGGCGAAATTCAAAATCTGAGACAGGCTTCACCGCGCCAGGTGAAGAAATTACGGCGCGCTGAGTGAAGATAGTAAGCTCTGGCATGCCTGGATAATGTTCTCCTGGGGCGCTTGATCCTCTGAGTGTGTTTCCTTCGTTGCCTCTCCTACACCCTTGAGTACCTTCTCCTGCCTGAGGGTCATTGCGCTCACATTTCCCTTTGGGTTCTGAATTGTTTGGGAAGGCAGCTTGCCCGTGTCGCTCTTCATCTCATAAACCGTGGAAGCTAGATGCGACATCTGCTTGGTTAGCTCGGCGATTGCTCCATCGGTTTTGGCCTGGTTCCTTTGCATGGTTGATCGCGCGTCGTTGTACGCATCAAATTAATCCTTCCTTCTCCACTTAGTATAGCGGCTAAGTCAGGGTCGATTCCACAAGGAGCAAGCAGACTCGTTCTAACTAGTAACCTATAACTTACGAAAATTGGGTTGTGAGTGATTGGGTTGCGCAGGTGCGCGAATAAACAGTAGTGAAAGCAGAATTTGCACTAGGCGTGCGCAGGCAGTAGAGATTAAGTACTATGACTATGAAAAGTATCGGTGCAGACAATCCTCTATGAATGTATTCCTTATCATCGACTCTAAACGTCTATAGTTCGATTTACTGAAGTTAGTGTCCGATCAAGGCTTCCTAACATGTGCGCATGTTCCGATCAAAGTTCATGAGCTATTAATTCTTGAAACTAGTCTAAGCAGCTACGAATCCTGTCACAGTAGCAGCTGATTATCCTAACGCGTTACTCCTAGTTGTCACCGTCAAGCTACCAACTAGTTTAACATATAACAACAAGTAGTAAGAGTAAGATTGCGGTTCAAGGCTTCCCCTACTCATGCAACTAGCTGTCAACCGTGTGCACAGAATTAATACAAGCAAACTAACTATGCATTAAGCACAAGTCTCAAAGGAAATACTCATAGAATCATGCCCAACCGATACAAAGCGTTTAGCTAGACATGCTAGTAGTAAACATCATAGAAATATTAAATAAAAACTAAAGTGTTCAAGAAAATAGTAACAAGCAGGTGCGTGCAGGTTGCTATGTCTCGGCTCGCGCAGTCGGCTAGCGCAGGTCCTCGCAGCAGCTCGTGTGTTTTTCTATTCTGGCTCTCTCTCCTTCTTCTTTTTCAAACCCTAGCCTTTCTCTCTTTATATACTGCTCATGAGGCCCAAGGATAGTCTTGGCAACTTCCAAATCCTATGGTGTCAAGATTTGGAAACACCACTATCCTACGCATGGCTCATGACGCACATTGGTTCGCGCAGTCGGTTTGCGCACCACAGTCTGAATCTATCCTGTTTGCGCTGCTAGCTGCGCAGGCTGTGTGTTGCGCTCCTTAAACGCGCCTATTAGCGCATATCCGACTGAGGCCCTTGCTTTGTCCTGGAATACAAAAACACCGGAAACCAGTAATCTTGTACACAAAATAATGCAAACAAGCACAGTGTTAAGATCTAAATAGCGCGTATAAATAGGCTCTATCAAACCCCCCACACTTGCCCTTGTTCGTCCCGAACAAGCACTCAAGCACAGATACAATCACCTCTCTGGAGTCTAGCGCACAGTCTTGCACTCTGGCGCGATCTGCACTACCGTTCACCTTGCGTTGCTCTATCACCTGCACGCATCTGCCTTCAACAGTTTAATATAACAATTTCGAATTTCGTTACCTCTCAGCTGGGATGGAGATCATTTCGGATGGTTGGAAGATAGCTCTTCATAGGCTCCAGGTTGTCGGTCTTTACTTCGAGTACGGGTATATGGTTAATAGCGCAAGCTTCTTCCGGTGCGTGATTCTTTCGCGCACTTCGTGGGAACTCGAGCCTTCTTGATGATTTTCTTGTGAACTTGCGCACGCTGGTACAGAGTTGTGCGGATGCTGGTTTCTTTAGCGCATATCATCTGCTGGTGTTTTTCTTTTTGTACAGCTTTATCTCGGTTCCTATGTTCCCAAAACGGTTCCAGTCTCGGCCTCCGGATAGCAGCTATGGAACAACGCTCCGCTCTCCCTCCTTGATCTATTTGTGCAGGTCAGCGCCCGCATTTACACCCGCGCCCGCCTTCCCTTGCCTGACTTCCAGAGGAAAGGTGGTCTATTTTCCCACCTCGCCACGCTTTGGGTATTTGCCTTCGGCATCTGCGTGGCTGAGCGCGCTCTATTGTTCCGAAGGTTGCGAAGCACCGGCCTTCACTAGCGCTCTCGACCATATACCTTACCTTCGAAGCAAAAACGACTAACCGCCTCTCTAGAGCTTTTCTGTCAACTCCACATCCCCTGTATATCCCCACCAAAAGGAACAAAAAAACGAAAAAAATATACTAAAACAGTTGATAACAGCGCATGCAAGATGAACAGGGGATGATGGGATCGCCCCTGAGGACCTCTGTACAGAGGGCTGCGCAGGGGGTTCTGCAGGTGCTGGTACCGGGTCTACTGCTGGGGTGGGCTCTGGTGCATGGACCGGTGATTGGGCAGGAGGGCTGGCTGGCTTGCGCTGCTCGCTGGGGGACCCAGGAGGCGGCCTATGCAGACTGAGGAGAGGGGGGACAGAATCTCCAAATCTCCACCCTGATGGTGGACTTACGCTCAGGTCTGCCCCCTCTAGCGCTAAATACTCTAGCACGCACATGACGTTGAACATCATGCGCTGCTCCTCTGACACCTCCTCAGGTGCCTCCTCTGCCTCTGTCCTGGGGCGCTTTCCCTGTGCACGCGGGGGAGAATCATCAATGGCTATGGTTACTGGCTCCCCCTGCGGTACACTCGCCCTCCGGCGCGCTCCAGTCTGCGCACGAGTCCTCATGCGCCTGACTGGAGGCGCAACTAGCTCTGGGGCCTCTTCCATCTCCCTTTCCTCAGCGGCTTCTTCTGGCTGTGCGCTGCTCTCTGCTCTGTGCCTTGGCGCTCTGGCCGGCTGCAGCTGGTAGCACCATTCTAAGGACCCGTCCTCTCTTGTAGTCACCGCTCGGAGCTGTAGCATATGGGCACGATCCAGGGGAACGGCTGGCACTACCATGTGCTCGGGCACTTCCGGCTCGCTATGCAGCGCATGCAGCAGGTGCGTGATCATTCCTCCACAAGTCAGCGGCCCCTTGGTGCTGACCCGACTCCAATGCACCACCATGTTTGAGACAAACAACACCTTCTTCCCATAGTAGAATCCCTTCAATATGTCCATGTCCAGCAGGCTGATCTTGGGCGCACCATTGAAGCGCCCGATGATTGCATAGGCGACCATGCGCCAGAGGTAGAACATCCACGGGTCGCGCAGCTCGCGTCCTCTGCTGCGCCCCGCGGCAAAAACTTGGCCGGTCGCCATCTCACGCCACGCCTCCTAATTTGTGTGCGTGTCCACATCCTCCTCACGCACCTTGGCGCACCTCAGCATGCGCTTCAGCCTCTTGGCCGAGGCTATATACCAGACCCCTATGTGCCGGTATCTGATCTCCAAGTTGGCAGTCTCCAGCGACGCCAAGAACTCGCATGTATCCTCCTTATCAGCCGCGCTGTGGACCTCCAACAGTGCCTCCCAGCCCGCCAGCACGAGCTTCTCCACAATCAGTTCCTCCATCCCGACTTCGCGCAGGAAGTCCCTGCTGATGTACGGGGTCCCGTACATTTCCAGTCTCATGAAGGCGTCATATTTGCTGCCGAATGACGCTGGGGTCTCCTGATCCTCTGCGGGCCTCATGGTGCGCTGGTGTTCCTCTGGCAACTACGGTCAAAGCTCAACAAATGCCCAAAAATCCAAACTCCGACTAACGCCCTTAAACTGTCACCTACAGGTCGCCTATCCTCCGCCAACAAAACCCACTACCTAGAACTCCAAATGGTGCCGACGAACTAGGCGCGATTTCAAACCTAGGGCAACTCCCTTATCGCACAAAACCCTAACTGAATCGGCTCAAACTGAAGGGAAGGGTTACCTAGTTTGTGTGCGGCGGGAAGCTCTTTAAATCTTTCTAAATGGAGGGCTGGTTGATTGCCGGACGGTGAGCGGAGACTGAGGGCAGGAACTTTCTTGCAACGGTCGAATGTGAAAATGCTGAAATTTTTCTAAGTGCTGGCCTTTTATACCCCCTGTCTGGCGCATCTGTTCTGCGCACTGAGTTTGCGCACTGACCTGTGTACTGCTGCGCGACTAAAAAAACTACAAGTCCTAAACTAGCTAAAAAAAACTATATAAAACGTGTAAAAGTAAAACGTGTCCAGTTACCTCCCGACAAGTGCCTTTGTTTAACGTCGTTGGCTCGACCGTACCTCGTTACTTGCTTAAAAAGTGTGTCAGTGACCTCCCCCCCACTCTTGCTCCTGAGTGACCCCGCGCTCGTGTGCGCGTTGCGTTCTTCTTAGTCCTGCGCAAAGGATCGGAAGGGTGATCAGCATGGTTAATAGCATGTGACAAATCATAAGTAACGAGGTTAGTTAAAGAGGGAGAAGAAATATGAGCAATAGTTCCCAGTTTTCCCTCAGGTGCATCTGGTTGCCACTCTGGTGCAGCAACTTGCGCATCTTCTATCTCTGGCTCTGCCAAGTCAACTTCGCGCGCTGTGTTTTCCCAAGGTTGTCCTAAATACTTTTTGACTCTCTGCCCATTGACCTGAAAATGATGCTGGTGCTCGTTTTCTAACTCGATTGTTCCGTAAGGGAAAACCTTGGTAATCGTGTAGGGTCCCGTCCATTTGCTGCGCAGCTTCCCAAGCATTAGCTTTAGGCGTGAGGAGAACAATAGTACCTGATCTCCTGGCTCAAAGGTGCTTCTGAGGATGTTTTTGTCGTGAAATGCCTTTGTGCGTGCCTTGTAGTCGCGCAGCCCCTCATATGCATCCAGGCGCAGCTCCTCCAACTCGCTCAGCTCAAATGTGCACTCCTTACCAGCCTCGTCTAGGTTCAGGTTGCAAACGCGCAATGCCCAATATGCCTTGTGTTCCAACTCCACTGGCAGGTGGCACGCTTTTCCATATACCAACCGAAACGGTGAAGTCCCAATCGGTGTCTTATGTACAGTTCTGTATGCCCATAGCGCATCGTCAAGGCACTGGCTCCAGTCTTTGTGCAACGGTCTCACAATTTTCTTCAGGATGCGCAAGTGCGCGAAAATTGGGTTGTGAGTGATTGGGTTGCGCAGGTGCGCGAATAAACAGTAGTGAAAGCAGAATTTGCACTAGGCGTGCGCAGGCAGTAGAGATTAAGTACTATGACTATGAAAAGTATCGATGTAGACAATCCTCTATGAATGTATTCCTTATCATCGACTCTAAACGTCTATAGTTCGATTTACTGAAGTTAGTGTCCGATCAAGGCTTCCTAACATGTGCGCATGTTCCGATCAAAGTTCATGAGCTATTAATTCTTGAAACTAGTCTAAGCAGCTACGAATCCTGTCACAGTAGTAGCTGATTATCCTAGCGCGTTACTCCTAGTTGTCACCGTCAAGCTACCAACTAGTTTAACATATAACAACAAGTAGTAAGAGTAAAATTGCGGTTCAAGGCTTCCCCTACTGATGCAACTAGCTGTCAACCGTGTGCACAGAATTAATACAAGCAAACTAACTATGCATTAAGCACAAGTCTCAAAGGAAATACTCATAGAATCATGCCCAACCGATACAAAGCGTTTAGCTAGACATGCTAGTAGTAAACATCATAGAAATAGTAAATAAAAACTAAAGTGTTCAAGAAAACAGTAACAAGCAGGTGCGTGCAGGTTGCTGTGTCTCGGCTCGCGCAGTCGGCTAGCGCAGGTCCTCGCAGCAGCTCGTGTGTTTTTCTATTCTGGCTCTCTGATCGCGCGTCGTTGTGCGCGTCAAATATAATCCTTCCTCTTCCACTAGTACAGCAGGGTCGATCTCCACAGGGAGCAAGTAGTTCAGTTTTAGCCAGTGACCTACACTTATGAAGATTGGGGGGTGAGTAATTGGGTTGCGCAGTGCGCAAGTAAACAGTTGTAAAACGCAGGGAAATGCACTAGACGTGCGCAGGCAATAGAGATTAGGTACTATGACGTTGAGAAGTATCGGTGCAAACAATCCTCTATGAGTGCATTCCTTATCATCGACTCTAAATGTCTATAGCTTGATTTTACTTAAGTTAGTGTCCGATCAAGGCTTCCTAACATGTGCGCATGTTCCGATCAAAGTTCATGTGCTATTAATTCTTGCACTAGACCTAAACAACTACGAATCCGATCAAGGTAGTAATTGCCTATCCTAGCGCGTTACTCCTAGTTGGCACCGTCAGGCTATTCAACTAGTTTAACAAACAACAACAAGCCACAAGAGTAATATTGCGGTTCAAGGCTTCCCCTACTCATGCAACCAGCTGCCAGTAATATGCGCAGAATTAATATAAGCAAGCAAGCTATGCATTAAGCGCAAGTCTCAAAGGAAATACTCATAGATTCATGTCCAACCGACACTAAGCGTTTAGATAGACATGCTAGTGATAAACATCATAGAGACAGTAAATAATAACTAGAGTGTTCGAGAGAACAATAGCAAACAGTGCGTGCAGATTGTAGTATTGGCGGGCGCAGTCGGCTAGCGCAGTCCTCTCAGCAAGCTCGTGTGTTTTCCAGTCCAGGTGCGCAGTGCCTCCTTGGTGTGTGAATTGTGAATCCTGGTAATCCCCCTCAACCCTAGCCTCCTTCTCTCTTTATATACTGCTCAGAGGCTCATCCTTGGCAACTTCCAAAACTGGTCGTGTCAGGATTTGGAAACACCATCGTCTGCGCCTGGCGCACGGCATGTGCGTAGCGCAAATGGTTAGCGCACCGTGGTCGACTCTGCCAATTTCTTCTATTTGCGCCGCTAGCTCCGTAGGCTGTGTGATGCGCATCCTAAACGCTGCCTGTTAGCGCGTATCCGATTTAGGCCCTTGTTTTGCCCTGAAATACAAAAACACTGGAAACCAGTAATCTTGTACATAAAATAATGCAAACAAGCATAGGGTTATGATCTAAATAATGCGTCTAAATAGGTTCTATCACTCTCTCTCCTTCTTCTTTTTCAAACCCTAGCCTTCCTCTCTTTATATACTGCTCATGAGGCCCAAGGACAGTCTTGGCAACTTCCAAATCCTATGGTGTCAAGATTTGGAAACACCACTATGCTGCGCATGGCTCACTGCGCACATTGGTTCGCGCAGTCGGTTTGCGCATCGCAGTCTGAATCTATCCTGTTTGCGCTGCTAGCTCCGCAAGCTGTGTGTTGCGCTCCTTAAACGTGCCTATTAGCGCATATCCGACTTAGGCCCTTGCTTTGTCCTGGAATACAAAAACACCGGAAATCAGTAATCTTGTACACTAAATAATGCAAACAAGCACAGTGTTAAGATCTAAATAGCGCGTATAAATAGGCTCTATCAATGGTGCTCTCCAAGTCCTTGAGCGCCTGTTCCTATGACTTACCAGTGCTCGGGGCTGCTTGGTTGAAGTTCTTCCTTGGGTACTGATTATTCTGATTATTGTACCTCTCATGTTGTTGGAACGGGGGCCGGTAAGGCTGGCCTTGATTCTGATATTGAGATGGCCTTGGTTCTGCCTTGGGAACTGCTGAAATCCTCCCTTGTTACGCCAGCTGAAACCATTTGCCGCCAGTCTGAACTGCCTCTGCCGCGGTGGCCGGTTGTTGTTATTAAAATTCTGATAATTTCCTACCTCGTTGACATCCATTACCTCCTCCTTTTGGAGTGTAGAGCAATCGTCTGTTCTGTGGCTGGCAGCACGGCAAAACTCACAAACCTTCATTGTGTTGGCTTGGCTCACTGACATCCTTTGGATAGTCTCCTTCAAATCCTTGATCTCCCTCACCAGCTGGCTGTCATGTGGCTCCACTTGAGACACATTCCTTGTTCTCTCATCCTTACGACTCGTCTCCTCTTTGAACCTTGCACTCTCTGTGAGGAAATCACGTAGTTGTCTGGGTGTTAAGTTGAGCATGGTGCCACCAGCTGCGGCATCCAATAGTATCCTCTCGAGGGGCCTTAATCCATCAAATAGATATTCCACAAGCATCTTCTCCGGAACACCCAGATTGTAACAGCTTTGTTCCAATGAATTGAACCTCTCCATGTAGTCATACATCGACTCACTCAATCCTTGTTTGATCATCGACAACTCCCTTCTGACTTGAGTAGCCTTCGCAGGAGGATAGTATTTGTCGAGGAACTTTCTTTGCATTTGATCCCATGTTCTGATACTACCTGAAGGCAAGGAAAGAAACCAAGATTTTGCAAGGTCAGTTAAACTCAATTGAAATACTTTCAATTTGAACCTGTCTTCAGAAGTTGCGTATGGTCTCAATGTTTGGTAGACTCTGGTGAACTCTTGTAAATGCCTCGTCGCAACTTTTTCCGGTAATCCTCCAAACTTGGGCAGATGGTGCACCACTACGGTTTTGATCTCGAAGTTATCCTCTTCTGGGTCAGCATTGATGCACCGTGACTGGTTCTGGAATGTGGGGGCATCAAGCTCCCTCATAGTTGGCTCATGCCGGGCCGGCTGCCTATATTGTTGTTGTTGAATTGGGTATGGTCGAGATTGATTCTGAGGTGGGGCATAATCAGCATACTCATCTATCCTTCCACCTTTACCATTGTGTCCTCTCTGGGACACCATCCTCTGACGAGCTTCTCTTTGCCTTTGATTAAATACCCGCTCCGGCTCGTCATAGAATGGTGGGATTACCTGCGGGGGCATTTCCTCATTGAATTGGCCAGGGGCATGGTCGCCCTGGACACTTTGGTGGGAACTTCTTGCATTAGACATACTCGAAGGGTAAGTGAATGCAAACAAGTGAAAAAACCTAAAAAAAACTACAACTTAAAGACCTAAACAATTGAAAATAAAATAGTAAACGATCTCGGATGGCTAAAAAAGCACACACCCTTGCCGTTGGCCCGTTCCACTCAAAAAAAAGTCTTATGATCTCCAATCGGACTCCGGTGACACTATTCACACCCTTGCTGGCAGCACTATTCACTAGGGTTTAGAATTATATTGAGAAAGTTTTCATAAGATTCGCATGCAAAATTGTAGACCATTGGACACCCTCGTCGCTAAAGGAGACAAGTTTAGTCTCGATTAGTGCCCTAAGAATACTCTGGAAATTGAAGCGATGTAGCAGCTTCCATATGCTTTGGTTGTAGGAAGTCTTATGTATGCTCAGGTGTGTATGCGTCCTGATATCGCGTACATTGTTGGTATGTTGGGAAGATATCTAAGTAACTCGGGAGTGGATCATTGGAGAGTAGTATGAGGTATTTGCAGGGAACAAAAGAATATAGACTCATGTATAAGAGATAGGATCATGTTGAGATCATTGAGTACTCCGACTCTGATTTTGCTAGATGCAAGATAGTAGACGATCCACGTCAAGCTATATCTATATGTTAGCCGGGAGAGCCATTTCTTGGAGGTTCTGCCAAACAGACGCTCGTTGCTCCATCGACTGTGACGATAGAATTTGTAGCTTTTTTTGAGGCATCAAATCATGGCTTATGGCTGCAAAACTTTGTCAAAGGACTGCGCATTTTGAGTGATATTGAAAGACCACTGAAGTTATATTGTGAAAATTAATCAGCAGTGATGCACGCCAACAACAACAGAAGCACTACAAAATCAAAGCATGTTGATATCTAGTTCCTGGTTGTGAAAGAAAAGATACAGAGTGGACAGATATCCATAGAGCATATTGGGACAGACTCCATGATAGCGGATCCGATTACGAAAGCATTGACACCCAAGGTCTTTCATGAGCATGCAGCTCACATGAGTGTAATCTTGTTCGAGGATATTCATGATTAGTGGGAGTTTGTATTTTTTGTATTGACACTCTATGAGATGTATAGATTTTTTATCTATACATTTTGGATTATGTTCTACACAAATTATGTTCTGCAGAAATTATGTTTGCACGGTACACTCTGTATGATTATGTTGATCTCACCTTTGAGGAGACGAGTTGGAAATAGGCATGTGCAGATCACATTTCATGTAATTTCCATGCTACACACCACGATGAATTCATGTCACTTAGCTATGTTGGTATAGTGGCAAGCACAGTCGAGTAATGAAGATGAATACGAAGGCCGCCTTGATCCTATGTTTGTTAGATTATTATGATTAATCTAATTTGAACCGAATGTGTAATTAGATAATTATATGTGCTATCATTGTAAATAAGCTTGAATAACGTGATCTAATCCTTTTGAAAGCTTATCAGGTATAATTTTAGTCGTGGAATATATTGTGTAGATACCTAAAGATAATTATGGTATTCTTTGAGATATAGAATCCAATATTATCTTGATTATATCTTTTCATGTAGAAGATATAAATATGGGGTTATATACCCCGGTCTATCATATCGTTACCCAGTTTCTTATTCTCAAAGAAACTGACCCAAGAGACATACGGTTAGACTGGAAGCACCTATCCAGGCTTTTGTGCTGCAGGTTACTTTCATTCAATGGAATCAAGTACGTTTTCGTTGAGGATATGGTATCCTTGACAAAACTGCTCAAGAGAGTGCTGAAGCACTCCTTAAAGATTGGTGGCTGGAGCACAATCTGAAGACTGACAAAACAACCACAACAAATAACCAGAGTCTGCTTCTGTAATCCTTGAAGATTTAAAGCTGAGACACTATTTGAAGGATGAGCGAGAGACAGCCATGAAGAAACAGAGTCTGCTTCAGCACTTTGTGATGATCAACAGCTAGAGCAAAGTGCCCGTTCAACCTAGCGTTGCACGGTGAGTGACGCGCATCGTTGTGCGCGCGAAACTTGTATTTATAATTCCAAGCTCTAGCTAGTGTAGCAGCAAGCAAGGGTCGAACCCAAGAGAACTGACTGTGAAGCAGTTTCCTCTGAATACGGAACTAAAGGAAGGGGGTTTTGAGTGAGTGGTCGCAAGAACGAATGTAATAAAAGTTTGAATGTCAATCGAGAGAAATATTCAGCTCAGGGAATTCATTAGTGACTGTTATCATCGACTTCTAAAGATACGATTCTAATCAAATGCGTGGTCACTCCGACAAAGGTAATGACCTAAAGTATCCCGACAAAGGTGATACTAAGCCTAGATTCTACTACTTGTTTTCACGACAAAGCTTCAACAAGAGTTAATAATCAGAATTGATGAGCGGATAGTTTCACGACAAAGTATACGCTAACCGTGCAATACAATTTAGGCAAATTAAGATCCAGAACTTACGAATGAATAGAAATATGCATTAAATCCAAGTCTCAAACATGACTGTCACTAATTGAAAACCCTAAACTGAAATAGAGGTTTAGCTACTCATATTCATAACTGCAAAATACATTAAACTGAAAGGAATAACAAAAACTGTTCTGAATAACTATTCACCGCCGGAAAACACTGTTCACTGCCGGAAAGTACTGTTCACGCCGGAATCACTATTCACGCAATCTCCAAAATTCCGTACGTCCTCCGTCTAACCTCCGTCATCCCAAAAACTCTTCTGTGTCGTCCAGACTGCCGTCCCAAACTTCCGAAACACTAATTGAGATCGGGCTGTAAAATTGATTTCGGGCCGCGGGCCCATTGCTGACGTCATCATAAACCTAGCGTGCCCCATGAAGACATTATGTCGCGCGCCCGGAGAATACATTAACGTTCGGCGCGCGACACTAATGTTGCCTGCTGGCGCTCGACTCACTGCAATGCACACCCATTTCCGTCAATGCCGATTTCCTCCCTAAAAACACCGTTTTGAGCCGCAAGTCTCTTCTCATGTATTTCGAACACCTGAAATGCAAACAACACTAAGAAGCAACTGTTCACATCAAAACATGTCGAAATAGTTGGGTTTAAATGGTTTAGCGAGTCGTATAAATACTCCCCATCAAACCACCCCACACTTAAACTTGTTCGTCCCGAACAAAGAACGAAAACAAGACTCGCGACACCAAAGCAATTCTAATATGCCAATAACTCAACACTGAATTTACCTAAGATGTCCTCACTGATCAGTTCATCAACGCATGCTCACATTCATTCTTTCATAATGATCAACAAGAAACCGTAATGATACATGTTATCTGAGAGGTCAAGATGTAATTTAATGGATGACTGGGAGATAGTCCTCTCTAGATTCCTGACTCCATTCTTCAGCTCGAGGTCATAGTCACGCCCATGTACTGAGTTTGCTTTCTCTGGCACGTGAGAAATCCAAGCTATGAGGAACTCAACTTTTCTTATCTTTCTTCTTTTGGCCGGACAGCTTTTGAAACTTTCTTGTTTTGTTTGGTCTGAAGACAGCTCGATTGTTTATTTTTCTGACTTTTCTTTCTTTCACATTTGACAGGATTTTCCTTTTGAGCTTTGCTCTCCAATGTGAATTGCTTGTCCCCCAATTTTTTTTCTTTGAACCGTTCCAATCATCGCCTTCGAATAACAGCACATGGAGCGCGTCCCGCTCTTTCTCATCATTATCCTTTCAGCGCGAGGCAGGATAGGGGTTACCCACCCATTCCCGGTTACTAGGACTAGAGATAGGACGGTTTGTTTTCCCGTCCCACCATTGCATAAGCACTGCAATGATGGATTGAAAGTCTCACCCCTCATAACTTGAAGCGCCAACCTCCACAAACTCAGTGCGCTACGCGACTAATCCCATGAACCTTTGAATGTTTGTCAAGTCCCTCTAGGTCATTTTCTGTAAACTCCACATCCTGTAATATCTCAACTCAAAAGCACATATAACACCACGTAACTCGCATCACAAAATTTCAGAAATCATGCAAAGCATACGCATCAAAACCTCATAGCATCGAACATCATCTCATATAATCAGTGTCTTCATTGTAGCATACACATATTTGAGAAACAAAAAACGTGCCCCCTAGTTACTACTAATGCATGCTAATAAAGAGTAAACGTGCTGACACAACACTCAACTACCCCACCCCACACTGTTGAACATAGCCGTGTCCTCACGGATCGACTTATGCTCAAGGGCGCGTCATGCAACACAACCAAATAACATGGATGATAACAAAATAAAGAAGGAAAATAGAAACTCCCCTATAACTCGGCAGAGCTATCTGTGGGTCCGCTAGGGGATGAGGGGGGCGCCCGTGCGATCACGTACTCCGGAGGGATCGGCTGCCCTGGAATCCACCCTGGAGGTGCCGGTACTGGCTGCATCCCAGGTGGCAAGAGATAATCCAACACCCTGTAGGCGTTGAACGTTGCGTCCAACTGTGCCTCGGTGAAGACCGACGGTGGCTGCTCACCATCTCTGGCTGCTCTCCTGTGCGCGGCTCTCCTGGAGCCGGCAGCTGACGACTCAGCCTGCTCTGTCGCTGCTGGCCGCCTGCGACGCCTGTCTGTCGGCAGCGGCTCATGGAGTCTCGGGTCCACGTGATATGTCTATGCAAACTGGTCAGGCCTCCGTGGACGAGCAGTGATAGCGCGCATCCCTATAAAAGCTTCCCGCGTGAGAAACGTCGGCGGGATAAGATGGTGCGTGTCCAACACCGGCTGACCATGCAGGCGGCGCAACATATAGGTGATAAACCCTCCGCAGTATATAGCTCCACATGACAATCGCTTCCTCCAAAATTTACTCAGCACATCTAAAAAGTCGAGAGGCGACTGGGTGTGGCAAGACTGAAAGACCTGCAGCTCGAATAGGGGAACCTTATCACCTCCATTGTCACGCTCGAAAACTGATCCCGAAGATAGAAATAAGCTGGCTCGCGAAGGGCGCGCGCCTTACTGGCATTGGGACTATAAACCCGTTCTGAGGAGAGGACACACCAAGTATCACCAAGTTCTCTCGACCTCGACGCCCAGTTGCGGTTATCCACCTGCCAACCAAATAATTCCCGCAACTGCGGTGGGTAAGTGACATAATGCTGGCCGCGGTGCCTGTATCGGACACCGAGATGGTCCGCGCGGCTCACGTAGTGAAATGATGCTAGGAACTTTCGGACGTCCTCTATGTCTGTCTCCGAATGGATGGTCAGGAGGCCAGGCCAGCCAGCTCCTTCAATGACTTAAAGTCTTCCTCCGGCGCGCGAATAATGTACTCAACAGACGCGCGATTTCTGGAAATCGCACCGCGCCTTCATCCATGAACCCTAATCCAATTCGACCCCTAAACTGAAAATTAACACCTCAAATAAGGACCCTAGCATCCCGTATCATATATAATTAACCCACAAGCACCAAAAATATCCAATATGCTCCAAAATTGCAGATCAAACCTAAACCCTAAAACTCCCAAAACTTGACAAACATCCAATATTTGGCACGAATTGAGTGTGGGATGGAATGAAAACGTACCTGAAAATAGTTAAGCAGTTGGAAAACGCCCTGATAATATAGTGAAAACGAGATTTCGGACCTGAGTTGTTTGAGGGGTGAACGGGGTGAAAGAGGGAGGGGGAGGCGCGCTCCAACCCTTATGCGTTTCAAGCGCCGCGCTCTGAGCACAACGCGAGCCCGCCGAACACATTAACCGCGCGGCATCGGCAGACTTTAAGGAAGCTAATGTATACTACCGGCGCGGTATATAATGTTGTCTGGAAACGCGCTACTTACTGAGATACGCCCCAAATTTGCCTCCAAACAACTCTTCCCTAACGGCATTCTAAAGGAAAGACTCTATGAAACACTAAGACACACACTAAGAATTAAAATGGAAAAAAAAAAAATTAAAAAAAACATCGGGTTGCCTCCCGTAAAGCGCCTTTGTTTTACGTCATTGGCTCGACGGTACCTCAACTCAGTTGTCACCGTGAGGCTCGGCTAGCTCGCATTCTTGAGCATCTGGCGGCGGTCCACCGTAGTAATGCTTCATGCGCTGTCCATTCACCTTAAACCGATTGCCATCTCTCGGGTTCTCCAGCTCCACCGCCCCGTGATTAAAAATCTGCACCACCGTGTATGGACCTGTCCATCTAGAACGCAACTTGCCAGGCATTAGTCGTAGTCGTGATGAAAATAAAAGTACCTGCTAGCCAATCTCAAATGTTCGTCGTAGGATGAACTTGTCATGATAGAGCTTAGTCCGCGCCTTGTAGTCTGATTGGCTCTCATAAGCCTCTAGGCGCAACTCCTCTAATTCACTCAATTGTAGCTTGCGTTCCATCCCAGACTTTGCCAAATCCATGTTGCACTGTTTAAGTGCCCAATACGCCCTGTGCTCCAATTCTACCGGTAAATGGCAGGCCTTGCCATACACTAAACGATAAGGAGAAGTTCCGATGGGTGTCTTGTAGGCAGTCCTATATGCCCACAATGCATCATTTAAGCGCAGACTCCAGTCCTTCCGTGTAGATTTGACCATCTTCTCTAAGATTCCCTTGATTTCCCGGTTAGAAATTTCAGCCTGCCATTTGTTTGTGGATGATAAGCTGTGGATGTACGGTGATGAACGTGATATTGTTTTAGTGTGGCAGCCATCATCTTATTGCAGAAATGTGTCCCCTGATCACTGATTATAGCCTTAGGCACTCCGTGTCTGCAAAATATGTTAGTGCGGAGAAAATCCACTACAGTTTTAGCATCATCATACCGAGTAGCCTTAGCTTCTACCCACTTAGACACATAATCTACAGCCACTAAAATGTATAAATAACCATGTGATGCAGGAAATGGACCCATAAAATCAATACCCCATATATCAAACACTTCATCAACGACAATCGGCATCTGAGGCATCTCATTTTTAATGGACATATTCCCTACGCGTTGGCATCTATCACATCGTTTGCAATGCTCATATGAATCTCTAAAAATATGCGGCCAATAAAATCCACTGTCTAGTATTTTCCTAGCTGTTCTTTTCCGGCCAAAATGACCACCACATGCATGCTCATGACAGAAACTAAGCACAGAAGAAATCTCATCATCAGGGATTGATAGAGCCTAGTTATACACGTTATTTAGATCATAACCCCATGCTTATTTGCAATATTTTATGGGCAAGATTACTCGTTTCCAATATTTTTGTATATCAGGTCAGAACGAGTCCCTAAGTCGGATACGCGCTAACAGGCAGCGTTCTAGGAGTAAAAGATCAGCCTGTGGAGCTAGCGGCGCAAACAAAAGAAGAAATGGCGAAAGACAGCAGAGGTGCGCTACCCGATTGCGCCAATCAATGCTGTGCGCCAAGCGCAAAATTCCAGTGACCAGATTTGGAAGCTGCCAAAAGATGAACCTCCTGAGCAGTATATGAAGAAAGAAAGTCTAGGGTTTCAGAGAGTTCGAAAGACTGCTGTTCCAGAGGCACCAGAGGACGCAAGGAGGCACTGTGCAGCAGGACTGAAAACACACGAACCTGTTGAGGAGATTTGCGCCAGCCAACTGCGCCAGCCGAGAAGACACACTGCACGCTCTGCTTGCTACCGTTTTCTCTGACACATTAGATGTTATCTTACTATTTTATGATGTTTATCACTAGCATGTCTAGCTAAACACTTAGTGTTGGTCGGGCATGAATCTGTGATGTATTCCTTTGAGACTTGAGCTTAATGCATAGTTTATTTACTCGTATTAATTCTGTGCATATTGAGACAGTTAGTTGCATGAGTAGGGGAAGCCTTGAACCGCAAACTTACCTGTGTAGCTCGCTTGTCACATGTTAAACTAGTTGCATGCGTAGGGGAAGCCTTGAACCGCAAACTTACCATGACAATTAGGAGTAACGAGTTAGGGTAGGCAGTTGCTACTGTGACAGGATTCGCAGCTGTTTAGTCTAGTTCTAAGGATTAATAGCACATGAACTTTGAACGGAACATGCGCACGTGTTAGGAAGCCTTTACCGGACACTAACCCAAGTAAAACACAAGCTATAGATGTTTAGAGTCGATGATAAGGAATGCATTCATAGAGGATTGTCTGCCCAATACTTCTCATAAATATAGTATTTAATCTCTACTGCTTGCGCACGTCTAGTGCAATTCCCCGCGTTACGATATTCACTGTTACTCGCGCATTGCGCAAAACCCCCAATCACTCATACAACCCCCCGTTTTCTTAAGTGTAGGTTACTGGCTAAGACTCACTGCTTGCTCCCTGTGGAGATCGACCCTTACTTAACCGCTGTACTAGTGGGAGGGAAGGAATTATATTTGACGCGCACAACGACGCGCGATCAAATTTTGGCGCCGTTGCCGGGGAGCAACACAGCTAAGTTTTCGCTAGCTCACAATTCTCATTTTAGTTATTTCATTTTGTTTTGTTTTCTCGTTGTTGTTTCTGACAGCGCACAATCACATCAGCCCGCGCAACCTTGAAACAGTTGCGATGCGCAGATTCTAGTTGCGCACTGACAGACGCAACAACTTCGTTGCCATTTAATTTCGTTTCTTGAGTTTGGATCAGGACATGGAGGATAACAGTGTGGTTGGAGATAACCTGGGAGACAGAACCCCAGAGGAAGCAAGGGCACATAACCGTGCAGCCCTATTCAGAGAGGAAGTGCAGCGTGAGGTCGACGCACGGATGGCCGCTGAACCATACTTTGCGCCACCCGTTCGTCCAGTCGCGAGGCGCAGGACAGTGCGCGAAATGTCAGCCCCACTCACTGTTAACCAGCCATGGTGCATAGTGCTTCCGCCCGACGGACAGTTCGAACTAAGGAGCTCACTCATCCATCACATGCCCAAGTTTCACGGAATGAACAACGAAAATCCAGTCAAGCATGTGCGGGAGTTCCTAATCATTTGCGAGAACATGAAGACCATGGGGGAGAACGATGAAGCACTGAAGATGAAGGCGTTCCCATTTTCATTGAATGATGCAGCCAAACACTGGCTGATGAGCTTACCCGCAGGATCAATCCACACATGGGAGCAGCTGCAGAAAAAATTCTTAGACAAATTTTATCCAGCAGCGAAGATTGCGCTGCT
Organism: Umbilicus rupestris; assembly: GCA_963678935.1. Lineage (NCBI taxonomy): Eukaryota > Viridiplantae > Streptophyta > Magnoliopsida > Saxifragales > Crassulaceae > Umbilicus > Umbilicus rupestris. The sequence goes on along the minus strand of OY787626.1, from coordinate 4,273,848 downwards.
CAGAAGGGAATTGGCCGCGCCAAGGCAAGGCGCAGGGGAGTCTCTGTCAGAATACTACGAGCGTTTCAGGGAGCTAGAAGCCAATTGCTACAATCACGGGCTTCCCCAGAATGTGCTGATAGAGAACTTCCTGAATGGACTGCTGCCCATGGAGCTGCGACTACTGAATGCATGCGCAGGAGGGGACATTTGCAACATGTACCCGGAGGATGCATGGCAGCTGATAGAAGATTCTGCCGGGCAGGTAAGACATCAATTGACACTTGAAAGTAGTCGTAACCGTTCTGTACATCAGGTAGAGGCAAGCGCTGAGATCAAGGAAATGAAGGCCATGCTACAGAAGCTGATGAGTGCGCAGAGCGCACAACCAATTGCGCCAAAGGTATGTGAATTCTGCAGGTCCACTGAGCACAAGACAGACGAATGCCCAACACTTTTTGAAGAAACTGGAGATGTAAATGCCCTTGGAGGATGGGACAACAGAGGACCGCAGAGGCAGAATCAGCCGCGCTTTGGGCTTGCTGCAAATGGATTCAGATGGAAAGAAGAGAACAATTTCCAGAGGCAGCCCACGGATCAGCGCGCGCCACAGCAGACGCAACAAGCTGCACCCTATAATCCACCGCATCGCCGCACAGACGCACCAGCGCAGAACAATCAGCAACCTAGGCGGTCTTTGGAAGATATCATGGGGCAGCTAGCAGACACAGTGCGCAAGAATGACGAAAAGTATGACAAGAGGTTCGAATCCATAGAAAAGCATCTATCACAAATTGCAACCACTGTGTATGAGCTGAAAAAGAGCGATGGCAACCTGCCTTCGCAAGTGATTCAGAACCCTAAAGGAGGAGTGAATGCAGTAACACTGAGGACTGGGCGCACAGTGGGAACAGAGCAGACCGCGCAGGCGCCCGCGCAACCAGTTGCGCAAGTCCCAGATCCAGCAGCTCAGAGTGCGCAACCAGAGCCAGAGGCGCAATCAGAAGCGCCAACCACGAACCTGCAGGGCAAAGCGCCAGGTATGTCTCACTCGACAAACAAGGACAAAAATTGTACTAACATGCCCGCTCCTTTCCCTGTGCAGGCACCACTGGCGAGAAAAGAAGCACTGGACAAGGAACTATATGAGCTGTTCAGCAAGGTGGAAATCAACATACCTCTCATAGAAGCTATTCGACAGTTCCCAGGAAGTATGCGAATGAATCACGCACTGGAAGAAGCTCGCGCAAGAAACCATATACCTATCTTCGGAGCAGGAGCTGACAACCAGGAGCCTAAGAAGAGCTATCTCCCAGTCATCCAAAGATCTTCATCCCGGCTGAGAGGTAATGAAATTTCGGAATCATTATATTAGAACTATTGAGTGCAGTTGTGCGCAGGTGATAGAGCAGCACAAGTTGAGCAACTGTGCATCTTGCGCCAGAATGCAAGGCTGTGCGCTAGTCTCCAGAAAAGGTAATTGTGTCCGCGTCTCAGTACTTGTTCGGGACGAACAAGGGGCAAGTGTGGGGGGTTTGATAGAGCCTAGTTATACACGTTATTTAGATCATAACCCCATGCTTATTTGCAATATTTTATGGGCAAGATTACTCGTTTCCAATGTTTTTGTATATCAGGTCAGAACGAGTCCCTAAGTCGGATACGCGCTAACAGGCAGCGTTCTAGGAGTAAAAGATCAGCCTGTGGAGCTAGCGGCGCAAACAAAAGAAGAAATGGCGAAAGACAGCAGAGGTGCGCTACCCGATTGCGCCAATCAATGCTGTGCGCCAAGCGCAAAATTCCAGTGACCAGATTTGGAAGCTGCCAAAAGATGAACCTCCTGAGCAGTATATGAAGAAAGAAAGTCTAGGGTTTCAGAGAGTTCGAAAGACTGCTGTTCCAGAGGCACCAGAGGACGCAAGGAGGCACTGTGCAGCAGGACTGAAAACACACGGACCTGTTGAGGAGATTTGCGCCAGCCAACTGCGCCAGCCGAGAAGACACACTGCACGCTCTGCTTGCTACCGTTTTCTCTGACACATTAGATGTTATCTTACTATTTTATGATGTTTATCACTAGCATGTCTAGCTAAACACTTAGTGTTGGTCGGGCATGAATCTGTGATGTATTCCTTTGAGACTTGAGCTTAATGCATAGTTTATTTACTCGTATTAATTCTGTGCATATTGAGACAGTTAGTTGCATGAGTAGGGGAAGCCTTGAACCGCAAACTTACCTGTGTAGCTCGCTTGTCACATGTTAAACTAGTTGCATGCGTAGGGGAAGCCTTGAACCGCAAACTTACCATGACAATTAGGAGTAACGAGTTAGGGTAGGCAGTTGCTACTGTGACAGGATTCGCAGCTGTTTAGTCTAGTTCTAAGGATTAATAGCACATGAACTTTGAACGGAACATGCGCACGTGTTAGGAAGCCTTTACCGGACACTAACCCAAGTAAAACACAAGCTATAGATGTTTAGAGTCGATGATAAGGAATGCATTCATAGAGGATTGTCTGCCCAATACTTCTCATAAATATAGTATTTAATCTCTACTGCTTGCGCACGTCTAGTGCAATTCCCCGCGTTACGATATTCACTGTTACTCGCGCATTGCGCAAAACCCCCAATCACTCATACAACCCCCCGTTTTCTTAAGTGTAGGTTACTGGCTAAGACTCACTGCTTGCTCCCTGTGGAGATCGACCCTTACTTAACCGCTGTACTAGTGGGAGAGGAAGGAATTATATTTGACGCGCACAACGACGCGCGATCAGGGATGCATCTCCTAAGTATTTGGTCTACGCCTATTTTCCACAAAAATGGATCATCCCATATATAATATCTAGCATCATGCTTAAGTTTCAGACATTGAGCTTTAGAGAAAAAAGGTGGGCATTTACCTCCGACCAGGTAGTTCACTATGTGAGCGTACCATGGAATTTTACCTGTGATGGCGTAGAGGTGCTCATCTGGGAATGTCTCAGTAATTTGCCCAGCTTCTTCCTCCCTCACTAATGGACTCAGGTGGTCAGCAACTGTGTTCTCAACTCCCTTCTTGTCCTTGATTTCGAGGTCAATTTCAGGTTGATCTCCAACTATGACACGGTCAAACAAGCATTAAGATTTGAAAGCTTGAAGATGCTGGAGGATGAGACCGTCTCTAATTTTAATGCCAGACTGTGTGACATATCAAACGAGGCTCATGCACTTGGAGAACCGATTCAGGAGGAGAAGCTGGTAAGAAAAGTTCTCAGATCTATGACATCGAAGTTTTATGAAGGTAACGGCCATCGAGGAAGCCCAAGATGTAAAGAACATGGGGCTGGAGGTGCTGATTGGTTCACTGAGGTAGCTTGAGATGAAAGTTACAGAGACTGCTTCACCACTATCTGGGAAAGACCTTGGGCTGAAAGCTGAGACAAAAGAGAAAGAGGCTGTCCCAGACGATGTCAACCAACAACTGTCTCTGCTGGTCAAGTATCTTTGAAAGTTCATGAAAAGAATGAACCAAAAACCTTCATACTCAGGTCAGCCATCCAGGGGGAGAAACCGAAGAGGAGAAAATTCTCAGAGAAAGAACAAGGATGCTAACAAAGTTAATGATGAAGGAACAGACAAACAAAAAGGAATCCAGTGCTGGGAGTGTGAGGGGTATGGTCATAGGCAATCTGAGTGTCCTACATATCAGAAGAAAAACAACAAGTCTCTCACGGTAAACTGGAGTGAAGATGACAGTGAAGAGAAGACTGATCACAAAGAAAATCTTCCCCTCACTACTATATTCCATAATGATGATTTGGATGAAATAAAGACAAAATTTGAGCAGTATGACAAAGAATACTTAGTAGAAACTATGGCTGATCAATTCAAACTATTACAAGAAAAATGTCAGAAAGTTATTGAAGCCAACAGAGAACTATTGTCAAAGGTTTCGGGCCTGGATTATAAAAGAGACAACCTTCAAAGCATCATTACCTCTTTGTCCAAGAAACAACCAGATGATGCTAAGACAGTTGGTGAGGTATGTGAACAGAGAATCACTCCTGAAGAAAAAGGAGGAGATTCATCCATTTGGATGAGATTCTATCATACCAAAGGTATGGAGGTGGGACTGAAGGTCTCGGATACACTGGTGATGAAGGAACAGGTATAACCACATTTGTGAAAGCGATAGTGATTGATCAAAGTGCAAGTGTTTAGAAGGTTTCAGTCACAGTTGATCCAGAGAGAGTCCCAGTAAAGATATACAAGAGAGTGTTGAAGCATTCTCTAGATCATTCACATGCTCGGAAACACAGATCAAAGCAGAAGAGATGCTACACTTGTGATCAAATGGACATCTTCAAAGAAAGTGTCCAACACTGACTGTGCACAGAGAGACTTGAAGAAGATCAAATGACCGTGAAATTCTGTTGCGTTGCTGATGCGGAGTTATAGATTCTTCTCAAGCACTCTCTGTATCTTTCTACGGAATTACTCTACTGAAGAATAAGAAGGACATAGTGCAATTGTTCACCCAGTTCAGCAACTTGCCTACGTCTGGGGAGGATACTCCGATCCTCAAGATTCCACTATCTTAGTTCGAAGGACAAGGACTCACACCTCTACCGTAAGTTGATCTTTGTACTCTCTGTGTGCTCTCGAGTTGCTCTCTCTGATAGTTTGTCTTCTGTGCTGCATCACCGCCTTTCTTTTCAAGCTCTTCAGCATGCCAAAAACGTCAAGGATTATTATCAAAATCTTATCCTGGATTCTAGCAAGTTTGTTGAAGATTTTGTTGCCAAATTTGGACTCTTGCATCTTTATCTTCTTAGAACATGCTGAAAATTACTTAGCTCTTGATGACGTCTACATACCTCTCTGAGCTTCCCCGATGCCAACCGGATCAAGCCGGAGCCTCACCGTGCAACGCTAGGATTCTACTCTAGCTGTGGATCATCATGGAGTGCTGAAGCAGACTCTGTCTCTTCATAGCTGTCTCTTGTACATTTTTCAAATAGTGTCTCAGCTTCAGATCTTCAGAGATTGCTGAAGCAGTCTGTGGCTCTTTATTGTTGTTGTACTGTCAGTCTTCAGATTGTGCTCTAGCCACCAATCTTCACGGAGTGCTTCAGCAATCTCTTGAGCAGTTTTGTCAAGGATGACATATCCTCAAACAATCTCCCCCTTAGCATTTTGACAAAACCAAAACACAACTACAATTAGACTACTGATCCAGAAACTTTGGTAAAAACTAACAGCTATGCTAGATAATTTTTCTAACTATTACACTTGAGTTTGGAGTTCCTCAATGAATACTAAACATCGAGAGTTATCTAATAGTTCTACGAGCTGTTCTGGATCAAAAGATAATGTCAAGTCAGAGTGGGAGTGAGAGTCTAATGAGCATCAAAGTCTAAAAACCTATTACAACTTTTATTTCCCTTTTTGACACAAATGCCGAGAACTTCATTCATTCAGCGGGCTGAGCAAGGGCGGCATTGCTGGCTACTGGGTACTCCAGCTCACGGAGGACACTACTGATCTGAGATCTTCGTATAGAACTCTTCTTGATCATTTCTGTCAGATGAGCATGGTCGGACTTCAGTAGACTGATCATCCTAGCCCTTAGAGCTGAGTCCACTACAGGGGCTTGAGCAACAGAGATTGCTTCAGCAGTCTCTGGATGTCAGGCTCAACTTCTTCAATGTCCACAATGTGTCAGCCCTTAAAGACCTTATGGTCTAGAGTGAACAATTGAGGAGCACTTGAAAGTCCCTCATGTGCTGCTCCCAACTCCGTATGCTAGCTAATCATTAACTCATAAATAAGAGAAGGAAATCCAATAAACAAATTGGGCTTGTCAGCGTGAGTAGCGATCTGATAAAAAATGATCTGCCCCAGATTCACCCTTTGCCTTTCCCCAGTGCAGAATAGGAGCAGCCCCATTACACGACTCGCCTTTCCCTTGTGAGAGTTGGGCATCCAATTTCTCATAGCAAATGCATAAAGGATATAATACTTAGTTGTTAAATCAGCAGCTCCTAAATTATATGAGACCCAACCTTTTCATAAACCTCCAGTAAGGACAACAACTAGTCTATCGGCACTAACCTCTGCCGGTGGGCATGCATTCACGTCAATCCCCAAAAAAAGAGAAAAAGAAAGGTATCCAGTGCTGGAACGTGAAGGTTATGGACTTCGAGAAGCTGTCGGACCTAGCAAACAGATGAATGATTCAAAGAAAAAGAGCAGCAACTCTCTGACAGCCAAGTGGAGTGATGGAGATTCTATGGAAAGTGAGGAGGAGAATTATATTGTGTTAGTTACTGTTTTCAATTCTGATTCTAAGATTCAATAAAGAAAGAGTTCAAATATGGGATTGAAGTGTCAGATAGTGAAGATGAGGAAGTCACAGAAGAAAACCTGAATCATCTTTTAGAAGTGTGAAGAAGCCTTACACATAAACAGAGGATTGACTGACAGAGTAACCAGCCTAGAAGAAGCGCGTGAAGAGCTACTTGACAAAATTGCATCACTCATTGAGCTAGTCTCTCAACCAAAGGAAGAAGATCCCACCACCGAGAAGAGTGATTTCAGCATCCTTCAACGAACAGAAAAGATGCCTGAAGCTCAGAACAATCTATTGGATGAAATTTTTTCCTATCATAGATATGGAGGAGGAAGAGTGGGTCTTGGATACACTGGTGAAGGAAGCACTGGAATAAATGTCTCTGTCAAAGCTAATGAAGTAGAGAACATCAGGGATCTAGAAACAGAAAGACCAACGGTGAAAGAAAAATTCAGAAACCTGAACAAGGGGATTCTACAGCAACCGGCATATTAATCTCTTATAGCAGAAAGAAAATTCAGCAGGAGAAGGTGTAAATGCTATTTCTGTGTTCAAGAGGGTCATGTTCAGAGTAAATGCTACGTGACTAATCCCTCGAACCTTCGAATGTTTGTCAAGTCCCTCTGGGACATTTTCTATCAACTCCACATCCTGTAATATCTCAACTCAAAGGAACATATAACATCACGTAACTAGCATCACAAAATTTATGAAATCATGCAAATCATACATATCAAAACCTCATAGCATCAAACATCATCTCATAAAATCACAGAGTCTTTATCGTAGCATAAACAAATTTGAAAAAAAAAACTTGCCCTAGCTACCACTAATGCATGCTAATAAAGGTAAACGTGCTGACACATCAGACTTTACTACCCCACCCCACATTGTTGAACATAGCCGTGTCCTCAAGGATAGACTTATGCTCAAGGGCGGGTCATGCAACACAACCAAATAACATAAATGACGAGGAAAGAAATAAAGAAGAAAGAAAACAGAAACTCCCCTAGAACTCGACAGAGTCGTCTGTGGATCAGCTGGGGGACGAGGGAGACTCCTCGCAATCACGTACTCTGGAGGAATCGGCTGCCCTAGAAGCCACCCTGGTGGTGCTGGTACTAGCTGTGTGTACTCTACCTCAGCCGTGGACAAGGAAATGCTGTTTTGTTTCCTACTGAACCAGGATATCAAGTTGTTTCCCAGGAAGAAGCATCCTCCAGATGTGCTCTTCCTATCCTCAGCGCATCCTGCCCAGTCTGCATCACTATATCCTACGAGATTTGCATTTGTATCCTTAGTGTACCACAAGCCATAGTTAACTGTACCTCCGACATATCGGATGATCATTTTCACGAGCTGCAGTTGACTTTCTTTTGGGCTGGCTTGGAACCTTGCACATACCCCTACCGCAAAGGAAATGTCAGGATGGCTAGCAATCAGATACAACAGGCTCCCAATCATACTTCTGTAGATAGCTTCATTCACTTTCACTCCATTCTCATCTTTAACGGCATTGATGTGGGTGGCAGCTTGTGTTCGTTTGTGACTGGCGTTGTCCAGCTGGAATTTCTTAACCAGGTTCTTGCTATATTTCCTTTGTGCTACAAAGATTCCATCTTCTTTTTGGGAGATTTCCAGACCGAGGAAATAAGTCAGCTCTCCCACCATGCTCATTTTGAATTCATTCTGCATGTGATCCACAAACTGCTTTACCAAATGCTGGGACCTTGATCCAAAAATAATGTAATCTACATAAATCTGGGAGATGATCACATCTGACTTAGTTTTTTTTACAAAAAGAGTTTTGTCAGCTCCCCCCATTTCATATCCATGAGTTTCAAGGAAGATGGTTAGTCGTTCATACCATGCTCTAGGAGCTTGTTTGAGCCCATACACATGCTCCGAATAATGAGGGTCTTCAAACCCTTTCGGTTGAGCTACATAAACTTCTTCGGAGAGCTCACCCTTCAGAAATGCACTTTTGACATCCATTTGATACAACTTAAATCAGAGGTAGCATGACATGGAAAGGAGCAGTCTAATAGCTTCCAATCGAGCAACTGGTGCAAAGGTTTCATCGAAATCCAGACCTTCAATTTGTGTATACCCTTGTGCCACCAACCTGGCTTTATTTCTTGTGATGTTGCCCTTCTCATCAGTCTTGTTTTTGAAGATCCACTTGGTACCTATGATGTTTACAACTTCTGGTCTGGTAACTAAGTCCCACACATTGTTTCTTTTGAACTCAGCTAGTTCCTTCTGCATTGCCATCATCCAGTATTCGTCACTCATGGCCTCTTTGAAGTTCTTTGGTTATGTGCAGGATAGAAAGCAGGTGTTGAGATGTGCGTTGCCCCTAGTTCTCCTTCCTTCCATCGGGTCACCAATTACATTTGTCAGGGGATGATTCCTCTGAATCTTCTTTGGGGGTTGCCTTGATGGCGTGGGAAGAACTTCACTAGCCTGTTTTTCATCCAGGGTGTCCTCACGTTCATTTAGACTTTCTGCATCAGCACTTGCTGTAGTATCCTCTGGTGCAGAGGCTTGTACATTCCTATTCTGTCTCACTGGTACAGCTTCTGTGTCTGAGTCTTCATCATCTAGGCTAGTGGGTGTAGCCTCTTCAACATCATTGACCACTACATTAATGGATTCCATCACTGTCTTCGTCCTTTCATTGTAAACAAGATATGCTCGGTTGTTTACTGAGTAACCCAAGAACATGCCAGCATCACTCTTGGGGTCAAGTTTCTTTATGTATTCCCGATCTTTTAGAATGTAGCAGTCACTCCCGAAAATGTGGAAATATTTTACTGTGGGCTTCTTCTGATTCCAGAGCTCGTAACAGGTCTGATTCGTTCCTTTCCATATTGAAACTCGGTTAATGATGTAGCAGGCTGTGTTCATTGCCTCAGCCAAGAATCTCTGGGGAACCTTCTTCGCATGAATCATGACCCTGGCCATTTCTTGGATTGTTCGATTCTTCCGTTCCACGACACCATTTTGCTAAGGAGTGATTGAAGAAGAGTACTGATAAGTTATACCTTTTTTTCTGCAGAACTCGTCTACTACTTCATTCTCAAATTCTCGTCCTTGATCACTTAGGATGTTGGAAATTCTGAGGTTCTTTTCTTGCTCTAGACGAGACGTCAGGGAGATAATTACTCCCACAGTGTCTGATTTCTCCATGACAAAGTCAATCCATGTGAATCTGGTATAATCATCAACACAGACAAATGCATACCTCTTCCTTCCAATGCTTTCAACTTCCATAGGCCCCATCAGGTCCATGTGAATCAATTGAAGAGGTCTAACTGTATATGTCTTCTTGATTTATGGGTGTGGCGCCTTCTTCTGTTTGCCAATCTGGCATTCTCCACAGATGGTGCCTTGGTTCACCTTTGATTAAAGGAACTCCTTTGACTAACCCTTCTATAGCAATTTTCTTTAAGGTTCTCAGGTTGATGTATCCTTCTATGCCACAGATTCGTTTCTTCCGTGTTGGTCAGCATGCAATTTGGTGAAGAGGTTGTTGTACCAACTTTAAGGAGATAACAGTTGTTCTTTGACCTGGCCCCTTGTATTATACACTCTCCTGATTCGTTAAAGACTTGGCACGACTCTTGTGTAAACTTTACCTGCATCGTTCCAACGCACAACTGACTAATGCTTATGAGATTTTCTTTTAACCCTTCTACCAGCATTACATTACTCAGCTTGGGCATCCCTTTGACTGTCAGTGTTCCCTTGCCCAGGACTCTTCCTTTCAAGCCGTTTCCAAATTTTACCAGCTATTCTGAGCGTGGAGTTATACTCTTCAGGAATGATCTTTCTCCGGTCATATGCCCTGAGCATCCACTGCCAAAGTACCAGCTTACATTGTTTGAAGAACATGCAGTGCTGACAAGTGCAATATGCAAAGTTCTCTTGTGTTTCTGCTTTATAGGGTTTTTGTTCGAGTTTTCCCTGGTGAGTGTTGATGGGCAGTACATCTTAATGTGTCCCTTGCGACCACAAATATAGCATCTTCTGGATTTGTACTCTCTCGCGCCGTGATATAGAGGTTACTGTATCAGGACCTGTTCATTTTCTCATGTGCCCTTCTCCTTTTTGTGATTGATTTGTGTCTGACTATGTTGCATTCATGTTCACTGAGATCAGTCTCGTCTTCACTTCAGCTAGCTGAGAAGGAACTGTCACCCTTTTGCTCAGATTTATTCATTGGTTTGCTGGTATAGTCGGCTTGTCGATGACCATATCCATCACAGTTCTAGCACTAAACACCCTTTCTCTTTTCTTTCTTCTCATCTTCATTTTGAGCAGGCTCCTTTCCCCGCCTATGATTTCCTCCACCCCTTCTGGGTTGCCTTCGAGAGGATGAGCCTCGCCCAGATTTTGTTTCCATATTCTTCAAGAGCTTTCAGAGATTTTTAACTAGCAAACTCAGTTGATCATCAGGTACAGATTTCTTTTCTTCTGTTTCAGCTTTCAGCCCTACATTCTTGTCTTTAGGGATGGGCTCTTCTTTGACCAGCTTCATTTCAAATTGTTTGAGGGATCCGATCAACTCCTCCAGCCTCATATGTCTGACATTCTGAGCTTCTTTAATAGCTGTTACCTTCATGTCAAATCTGGTGGGCAAGGATCTGAGGACTTTCCTAATTAGTTTCTCCTCAGGAAAAGGTTCTACAAGAGCATGAGCTTCGTTTGACAGGTCACATAGCTTGGCATTGAACTCAGTAATCATCTCTTCTTCTTGCACCTACAGATTCTCAAACTGAGTTGCCATGATCTGTAGTCTGGACATTCTCACTTTGTTGGTTCCTTCATGAGCTAACTTGTAAGATTTCTCAGGCTTGTTTTGCAATGTTGCAGTTGGAGATCAACCTGAAATTGTTAGCATCTACTGCAACAAAAATAGCATTCAGTGCCTTTGAATTACCAGTTGCTACAACTCCCACTTCATCAGTACATTGTACTTCAGGCTTCACCCTAGTAATTCCCTTTTCATCCATGGTAATGGGAGGAGACCATTTAGCCACACCTGCTCTCCAGGTTCTCTCATCTATGGCTTTGGGAATGCCTTCATCCTAGCCTTCCAATAGCCATAGTTGCTCTCTTCCAACAATGGTAGATGGCTCGTGCTCTGTCCTTCCTTCATTGTACCTTGCTTAGACGCTCAGGATCTCTACTCTGTATGTTGAGTCCCCGCTCTGATACTAATTGAAATTTCTGTAGTGTCTCTGAAATGCAGATTTGTGTACAAGTAGTTGCTATAGCACACTCTTGAGCCCCCTGATGTTGCAGTATGGCAGTGTTTGATAAAACCAGCACAAGTGAACAAGCAGCTGAACAAGATGCTGCTATAGCAGGAGTCCAGCTTACGTGAACAAGGAGCAGCTATAGCAGGAGGAAGCTTTAGCAGGAGCTTATTCAGAAGAGCTATAGCGTCTGTCCGTGTAGCAGCAATCTGGGTTTTGGAAAGAAGGTGTGGCTGACCATCTAAGAGCATCAGAAGAGTTTCTAAGTTGCTGCATAGAATATTCCAATGGAGTTTCCTAGCTGAAGTACGAGATTTGATTGTGGGAGTTTTGAATCTCAAATCAAATCTATTCTCCTAAATATTAGGAGATATTGATCTTGCTAAGGGAATTGTTAAATCCTGATAATGATGGCAGTGGGCGCGCCTATATAATGGAGACCCTTCAGAGCAATGAAGGTTGATCGAAGCTAAGAGAGAAAACACGAGAGTTTACATAGAAGTTCAACAAAGAGTGAATTTGTGCGAGCGAATCTTCGATATTCACTGAGAGCAAAGCGTGAGAGCAGAGCTGAGGTGATTGAGACAGTGGGTGACCAGGACTTGCAGAGTCTGCTCACAGCTTGATCGGGAGACCAATTCAGAGCAGCAGTGCTTGTTGGTGGATCAAGGAAGGCCACGAAGGGATTGTCGAGTGGAGGGACTCGGGCAATTGATCGAAGGCCAGCTCTAGCTAGTGACAGGAGGTCACTGAGTGAGGGGGAGTATTCCAGAGTGTGCAGCGCTCGTGGAATCGTTCGAACGGCTCAGCAGAAGGCTTGGAGCGACGCGGACAGTTTGTGCATCAGCTGTGTGCTACAGCAGATGCTATAGCAACCCTGCAGAATCTGAGTATTGTTTAGAATAGGCTGAGTTTCGAGGAGACAGTAGCTGTTCTAGATAGATATCAGTAGAGGGTGTGCAGACACAAGTCAGAGCCTGTTCTGATTGTGTGCGTGGATCCACTTGTGGTTGAGTAGCATAGGTTGCGTAGGTTGTAACCGTGTGTACTTGGAAACCTTGAGATTAGTGGATTGAGGACTGAAAAAAGTCCTCCCCAGACGTAGGCAATTTGGCTGAACTGGGTGAACAAACCTTTGTCCTTGTTCTTTCCTGCTGAAACAGTTTATGGGTGAACAAGAGTGTGTTGTAGCAACTGCTTATTCACAAATCTGTTTATCAGAGGCGCTTCGAATTTCACCCCCAAATCTGAAGCAGCAAGATAACACAATGAACAACGAAATTTTCACCCAGTTCGGCCAAGTGCCTACCTCTGGGAAAGACTGAACTCAGTCTTTTAATCCACTAAGCTCAAGGTTCTCTCGTACAACACGGTTCTTCAACACGCAACCTATGGTACTCAACCTTAGCTAGGACTTCGACCACAATCAGAATAGGCTCTGACTTGTGTCAGAACTACCTACACTGGTATCAATTCGGAATAGCTACTGACTCGACGAATCCCAGCCTATTCTAGTTAACACCCAGTCTCTACAGGTCTGCTATAGCACATAGCTGATGCACAATTTGTCTGGTGGCTCCAAGCCTTCTGCTGAGCCGATCGAACCTCTCCACGAGTGCTGCACACTCTGGAATGCACCCCCTCACTCAGTGACCTCCTGTCTCTAGCGAGTCCAAGCCTTCTGTCAATTGCCCGAGCACCTCCGCTCGACAATTGCTCCGCAACTTTCCTTGATCAACCAACAAGCAACAGCTGCTCTGAATTGGCTTCACAGATCAGGTACTGATCAGACTCTGCAAGTCTTGATCACTCACCGCTTCAATCACCTCAGCTCTGCGCTCACGCTTTATAAGTACTCGCCCGGCCTTGCACAGGTTACCATTTTTTGGAAATTCCCTAAAGCAACATAATCTTCTAATTTGTAGGACATTAGATTTGATTCGAAAATCAAATCTCCCACAATTAGATCTTTACCTGGGCACAGGAATCTTCTCTGGGATATTCTTCATTGAACATTTAGAAACTCCAGGTAGAACACTGCTCTTCAATACGGTCCGTTGAACGCAAACTCCAATGGGCGCTTCCGCTACAGCTCCGTGCTCCAGGAACTGCTACAGCAAAAGCTTGTTCGCGTGAGGTGGTTATGTCAAAGGATGTGATAGAGCCTATTTATACGCGCTATTTAGGTCTTAACACTATGCTTGGTTGCATTATTTTGTGTACAAGATTACTGGTTTCTGGTGTTTTTGTATTTCAGGGCGAAACAAGGGCCTAAGTCGGATACGCGCTAACAGGCAGCGTTTAAGACGCGCATCACACAGCCTGCGGAGCTAGCAGCGCAAACAGATAGTGGCAGAGTCGACTACGGTGCGCAGACCGATTGCGCTAACCAATGTGTGCCGTGCGCCATGCGCAAAAGAGTGGTGCTTCCAAATCTTGACACCATCAGATTTGCAAGTTGCCAAGGTTGGGCCTCATGAGCAGTATATAAAGAAAGGAAGGCTAGGGTTTGAGAGAGCATCAATAACACCAAGAGAGGACCACAGCACACGAGAGAGTGGCAAACAGAAAAACACATGAGCTACTGAGAGGACCTGCGCTAGCCGACTGCGCCAGCCGAGACACTACAACCTACACGCACCTGCTTGTTGCTGTTTTCTTGGATACTTTAGATATTATTTACTGTTTCTATGATGTTTACTACTAGCATGTCTAGCTAAACGCTTTGTATCGGTTGGGCATGATTCTATGAGTATTTCCTTTGAGACTTGTGCTTAATGCATAGTTTGTTTCCTTGTATTAATTCTGTGCACACAGTTGACAGCTAGTCGCATGAGTAGGGGAAGCCTTGAACCGCAATCTTGCTCTTGCTACTTGTTTGTTATATGTTAAACTAGTTGGTAGCTTGACGGTGACAACTAGCAGTAACGCGCTAGGATAATCAGCTGCTACTGTGACAGCATTCGTAGCTGCTTACACTAGTCTTAAGAATTAATAGCTCATGAACTTTGATCGGAACATGCGCGCATGTTAGGAAGCCTTGATCGGACACTAACATCAGTAAATCGAACTATAGACGTTTAGAGTCAATGATAAGGAATACATTCATAGAGGATTATCTGCGCCGATACTTTTCATAGTCATAGTACTTAATCTCTGCTGCCTGCGCACGTCTAGTGCAATTCCTGCGTTAACTATTGTTTATTCGCGCACTTGGGCAAACCAATCACTCACACCCCCAAATTTCGTAGGTGCAGGTAACCAGTTAGAGCTAATCTGCTTGCTCCCTGTGGAATCGACCCTGACTTACCCGCTATACTAAGTGGAGAAGGAAGGATTAATTTGACGCGCACAACGACGCGTGCTATCAAATTTTGGCGCCGTTGCCGGGGAGCAACACAGATAAGCTTTAACCAGCTTAAGTTTTCTTTTACAATAATTAGTTATTTTTGTTTGCTTTATTCTTGTTGTTGTTTCTGACAGCGCGTAATCAACATCAGCCTGCGCAACCTTGAAATAGTTGCGCGGCGCGGATTCCAGTTGCGCACTGACAGACGCGACAGCTTAGTTGTCTTTTAATTTCGTTTTCTTTGAGATTTAGAACAGGTCATGGGGGATAACAGTGTCGTTGGAGACAACTTAGGGGACAGAACCCCAGAGAATGCGAGGGCGGAAAACCGCGCAGCCCTATTCAGAGAGGAAGTGCAGCGCGAGGTTGAAGCAAGGATGGCCGCTGAAGTGTATAACGCGCCACCAGCGCGACAGGCCGCGCGACGCAGAACAGTGCGCGAGATGTCAGCCCCAATCACGGTTAACCAGCCATGGTGCATAGTGCTTCCACCAGACGGTCATTTTGAGCTAAGGAGCTCGCTCATTCATCACATGCCCAAATTCCACGGGATGAACAACGAAAACCCAGTCAAGCATGTGCGAGAATTCCTAGTCATTTGCGAGAACATGAAGGCCGAAGGGGAGAGCATTGGCTAATGAACTTACCAGCAGGATCAATTCACACATGGGAGCAGCTGCAGAAGAAGTTCTTGGACAGGTTCTATCCCGCAGCAAAGATCGCGCTACTCAGGAGGGAGCTGGCCGCACCTAGGCAGGGCGCAGGAGAGTCGCTATCAGAGTATTACGAGCGTTTCAGGGAGCTAGAGGTCAACTGCTACAATCACGGCCTGCCCCAAAATGTGCTGATAGAGAATTTTCTGAATGGATTGCTACCCATGGAGCTGAGATTATTGAATGCATGCGCAGGAGGCGACATTTGCAACATGTACCCAGAGGACGCGTGGCAGCTGATAGAAGACTCCGCTGGACAGGTAAGACATCAGCTAACACTTGAAAATAGTCGTGCTCGTTCTATGCATTAGGTAGAAACAAGCGCTGAGATAAAGGAAATGAAGGCCATGCTGCAGAAGTTGATGCATGCGCAGGGAGCGCAACCAGCTGCGCCAAAGGCGTGTGAGTTCTGCACATCCACTGAGCACAAAATCGATGCATGTCCCACACTTTTTGAGGAATCAGGAGATGTCAATGCTCTTGGAGGATGGGATAATAGAGGGCCGCAGAGGCAGAATCAGCCGCGTTTTGGACTAGCCACAAATGGGTTCAGATGGAAGAAGGAAAACAATTTCCAGAGGCAGTCCACACCACAGCAGACGCAACAAGCTGCGCCCTACAATCCACCGCATCGCCGCACTGACGCACCAGCGCAGAACAACCAGCAACCGAGGCGATCCTTGGAAGATATCGTGGGACAGCTAGCAGACACAGTGCGCAAGAATGATGAGAAGTATGACAAGAGGTTCGAATCCATTGAGAAGCAGCTATCACAGATTTCTACCACAGTGTATGAGCTGAAAAAGAGCGATGGAAACCTGCCTTCGCAAGTGATCCAGAATCCCAAGGGAGGAGTCAACGCAGTGACACTGAGGACTGGGCGCACGGTAGGAACAGAGCAGACCGCAAAGGCGCCCGCGCACCCAGTTGCGCAAGCTCTAGATCCAGCAGAGCCAGATGCGCAACCAGAAGCGCGAGCCACAAGCCAGCAGGACGATGCACCAGGTATGGCACAATCAAAAGACAAAGGCATGAATCGTACTAACATACCTGCACCTTTTCCTGTACAGGCACCATCGGCTAGGAAGGAAGCGCTCGATAAGGAGCTCTACGAGTTATTCGGTAAGGTAGAAATAAACATCCCCCTTATTGAAGCAGTTCGGCAGATCCCTAGGTACGCCAAGTTTTTAAAGGAGCTGTGCACAAACAAGAGAAGGAAAGGCGAGTGCGCACAGGTAATGCTAAATGCGCAGGCTTCAGCAATCGTGCAACATAAGGTACCACCTAAATGCCGAGACCCAGGTACGTTCACCATCCCATGCACTTTAGCTAAGACCACAGTAAGCAATTGCATGATTGACTTAGGCGCGTCTATAAATGTGCTACCCTATTCTCTATATGCGTCATTGCGCCTTGGACCACTAAAGCCTGCAGGTCTCACCATTCAGCTAGTAGATCGGTCGTGCAAGCAACCTACGGGCATGATAGAGGATGTTCTTGTCCGAGTAGGAGAGCTGGTATTCCCAGCAGATTTCTATGTCTTAGAAATGGAGGGTGAGTCGAGCAAAGGCAGTGCGCAGATCCTATTGGGCAGACCATTTCTGATGACAGCGCGCACAAAGATAGACGTGTGGAGGGGCACGCTCTCTATGGAGTTTTAACATATTCAAAGGGATGCAGCATCCTCATGAAGACGCCACAGTGCACGCGATGGACAGCTTAGATGACTTAGTTGCAGATGCACAATGTGCGAGCGCAACAGAAGAACCTGAAACACTGGCGCAGGCAGAGTTGGAGGAGCATGAGGATGAGTAGTGCTGAACCAGTACCCAGACAGGTACATGACATAGTTAATGTTTGCACTGCTAATAAAATCTTGCCCTCTATTGAACAGGCACCCAAGGTCGAGCTGAAGCAACTCCCAGAGCACCTCAAGTACATATTCTTGGGAAATGAGGACACCCTGCCGGTAATCATAAAGAAAGGATTAGAAGAGGAGCAGGAGGCGCGATTACAGTAGGTGTTGCGCAGGAACCAGCGCGCTATAGGATGGACACTTGCTGATCTGCGCGGAGTGAGCCCAGACGTATGCATGCATAGGATTCTATTGGAAGATGGTGCCAAACCATCCAGGGAGCCTCAGCGCAGATTGAACCCGAACATGATGGAGGTGGTGCAGAAAGAGATCCTGAAGCTGCTTGACGCAGGAGTCATTTACCCAATCTCGAACAGCAAATGGATAAGTCCAGTGCACGTTGTGCCAAAGAAAGGAGGAATCACAGTAGAGGAGAATGCGCAGGGGAAGCTAGTTCCCAAGCGCATGCAAACTGGATGGCGCATGTGCATCGACTACAGAAAGCTTAACGCAGTCACGCGCAAGGACCATTTCCCGCTACCCTTTATGGACCAGATGCTAGATCGATTGGCAGGCAAGCCCTACTTTTGTTTCTTGGACGGATATTCAGGGTACAATCAGATACCCATTGCTGCGGAAGATCAGGAGAAAACCACGTTCACCTGCCCATTCGGTACGTTTGCGTTTCGGCGCATGTCATTTGCGCTGTGTAACGCGCCAGGTACGTTCCAATGACTAGTCATGAGCATCTTTTCTGATATGATTGGTATATGCATAGAAGTGTTCATGGATGATTTTACTGTATACGGAGGTACCTTTGACGCATGCTTAACTCATCTTGATAAGGTCTTAGCACGCTGCATTTTAAAAAACCTAGTGCTCAATTATGAAAAATGTCATTTCGAATTTACGGATGAGTGCAGGGCCGCGTTTGATAAGCTGAAGGAGGCGCTGACAAGTGCGCTAGTGATGCGCGCGCCAGACTGGAACCTGCCATTTGAACTAATGTGCGACGCAAGCGACTATGCAGTAGGTGCAGTCCTGGGATAACGCGTAGACAAGAAGCCGCACTCCATTTATTATGCATCGCGCACACTGGACGCTGCGCAGAGAAACTACACCACCACGGAGAAGGAACTTTTGGCAATCGTGTTTGTGCTGGAGAAGTTCCGCGCATATGTTCTTGGCGCTAGAGTCATCGTCTACACAGACCACGCAGCAATCCGTTACCTAATGTCCAAGAAGGAGACTAAGCCTCGCCTGATGCGCTGGGTGCTTGATAGCACGCGTCGTTGTGCGCGTCAAATTAATCCTTCCTCTTCCACTTTGTACAGCGGCTAAGTCAGGGTCGATTCCACAGGGAGCAAGTAGATTAGCTTTAACTAGTAACCTGCACTTACAAAAACTGGGGGTGTGAGTGATTGGGTTGCGCAAGTGCGCGAGTAAACAGTAGTAAATGCAGGAATTGCACTAGACGTGCGCAGGCAGTAGAGATTAAGTACTATGACTATGAAAAGTATCGGCGCAGACAATCCTCTATGAGTGTATTCCTTATCATCGACTCTAAGCGTCTATAGTTTGATTTACTGAAGTTAGTGTCCGGTCAAGGCTTCCTAACTTGTGCGCATGTTCCGATCAAAGTTCATGAGCTATTAATTCTTGAGACTAGTCTACGCAGCTACGAATCCTGTCACGGTAGCAACTGATTATCCTAGCGCGTTACTCCTAGTTGTCACCGTCAAGCTATTCAACTAGTTTAACATATAACAAACAAGTAGCAAGAGTAAGATTGCGGTTCAAGGCTTCCCCTACTCATGCGACTAGCTGTCAACCGTGTGCACAAAATTAATATAAGCAAACAAACTATGTATTAAGCACAAGTCTCAAAGGAAATACTCATAGAATCATTCCCAACCGATACCAAGCGTTTAGCTAGACATGCTAGTAGTAAACATCAGAGAAATAGTGAATAATATCTAAAGTATCCAAGAAAATAGCAACGAGCAGGTGCGTGCAGGTTGCAGTGTCTCGGCTGGCGCAGTCGCTAGCGCAGGTCCTCGCAGCAGCTCGTGTGTTTTCGATTCTGGCTCTCTCTCTTTGATATCTTGTGTGTCTCTTCAAACCCTAGCCTTCCTCTCTTTATAAACTGCTCATGAGGCCCAACCTTGGCAACTTCCAAATCTGGTGGTGTCAAGATTTGGAAACACCACTCTTCTGCGCATGGCGCACGGCACACATTGGTTAGCGCAATCGGTCTGCGCACCGTAGTCGACTCTGCCACTATCTGTTTGCGCTGCTAGCTCCGCAGGCTGTGTGATGCGCGTCTTAAACGCTGCCTGTTAGCGCGTATCCGACTTAGGCCCTCGTTTCGCCCTGAAATACAAAAACACCGGAAACCAGTAATCTTGTACACAAAATAATGCAACCAAGCACAGTGTTAGGACCTAAATAGCGCGTATAAATAGGCTCTATCAATGCTCCTACTTCAGGAATTCGACTTGGAAATCAAAGATAAGAAGGGCACGGAGAACACAGTCGCGGACCACCTGAGCAGGATCGTGAAAGCAGAGGAGCCAGGGCAAATCACGGAGACATTCCCTGACGAGCATCTGATGGCGTTGACAGGTAAGGTACCATGGTATGCGCATATTGCAAATTACCTGGTCACAGGTACGTGTCCTCCTCATTTCACTAAAACCTAATGCATGAGATTAAAGCATGAGTCCAAGCATTACATTTGGGATGATCCGTATATGCTCAGAATAGGACTTGATCAGATTTTAAGGCGCTGCGTGCCTAACCATGAAATTAACTCGGTTTTGATGTTTTGTCATGCGCACGCATGTGGAGGACACTTTGGTCCAAAGCGCACGAGCAGAAAGATCCTGGATTGCGGATTTTATTGGCCGCACTTGTTTAGTGACTAGTATAACCACTGCAGGAACTGTGACAGGTGCCAGCGCACAGGAGGTATATCAGCGCGCAATGAGATGCCGTAGACGCCAATTCTAGTGGATGAAGTATTCGATATTTGGGGGCTTGACTTCATGGGGCCATTTCCTCCATCTTCCGGATATGAGTATATATTGGTCACGGTGGATTATGTCTCCAAATGGGTTGAGGCCAAGGCTACCCGGAAGGATGATGGTAAGACGGTCGCTGACTTTTTGAGGACTAACATATTTTGCAGGTACGGAGTGCCTAAGGCAGTCATAAGTGACCAGGGGACGCACTTTTGCAATAGGATAGTGGCGCAGGTATTCAAGCATTATGGAGTGCGCCACAAGACGTCCATCGCTTACCACCCTCAGACGAATGGACAGGCCGAAGAGAGATCAAGCGCATCCTGGAGAAAACTGTGAGACGCGCAAAGACTGGAGCCAGTGCCTTGACGATGCGCTATGGGCATACCGAACTGCACATAAGACACCAATTGGGACTTCACCGTTTCGGTTGGTTTATGAAAAAGCGTGCCACCTGCCAGTGGAGTTGGAGCACAAAGCATACTGGGCATTGCGCGTTTGCAACCTGAACCTAGACGAGGCTGGTAAGGAGCGCGCATTTGAGCTAAGCGAATTAAAAGAGCTGCGCCTGGATGCATATGAGGGACTGCGCGATTACAAGGCGCGCACGAAGGCATTTCATGACAAAAATATCCTCAGACGCACTTTTGAGCCAGGAGACCAGGTACTATTATTCTCCTCGCGCCTAAAGCTCATGCCTGGGAAGCTGCGCAGCAAATGGACGGGACCATACACGGTTACCAAGGTTTTCCCCTACGGAACAATCGAGTTAGAAAACGAGCACCGGCATCGTTTTCAGGTCAATGGGCAGAGAGTCAAAAAGTATTTAGGAGAACCTTGGGATGGCATAGCACGCAAAGTTGAATTGGCAGAGCCAGAGATAGCAGATGCGCAGGTTGCTGTGCCAGAGTCGCCACCAGATGCACCAGAGGGAGAACTTGGAACTATTGCTCATATTTCTTCTTCCTCTTTACCTAACCTCGTTACTTATAATTTATCACATACTTTTAACCATGCTGACCACCCTTCCGATCCTTTGCGCAGGACCAAGAAGAACGCAACACACGCACGAGCGCGGGGTCACTCAGGAGCAAGAGTGGGGGAGGTCGCTGGTACACTTTCACGCAAGTAACGAGGTACAGTCGAGCCAACGACGTTAAAAAAAGGCACTTGTCGGGAGGTAACCCGACACGTTTTACTTTTACATGTTTTTCTTTTAGTTTTTCTAGTGTCTTTTAGCTAGTTTAGGACTTGTAGTTTTTTTTAGTCACGCAGCAGTGCGCAGGTCAGTGCGCAATTCAGTGCGCAGAGCAGCTGCGCCAGACAAGGGGGTATATAAGGGCAATACTTAGAAAAATTTCAGCACTTTTCACACTCGACCGTTGCAAGAAGCTCCCGCCCTCAGCATCCGCTCATCGTCTGGCACTCAACACAGCTTCCGTTTAGAGAGATTTGAGGAGCATACAGTTGCACACTCACCAGGTAACCCTTCCCGTCAAGTTTTAGCCAATTCAAGTAGGGTTTGTGCGATAAGAGGAGTGCCCTAGGTTTGAAATCGCACCGAGCTAGCGTGCACCATTTGGAGTTTTGGTTAGGGGGTTTTGTAGGCGGACGGTAGGCGACCATTTGGTGAAAGTTTCAGGGCATTTGGCGGAGTTTGGTTTTTTGAGCATTTGTGGAGCGTTGACCTTAGTTGACCAGAGGAACCCTAGCGCACCATGCAGCCTGCCGAGGATCAAGTGACCCCAGCATCATTCTCCAGCAAGTATGAAGCCTTCATGAGGCTGGAGATGTACGGGACTCCGTACATCAGCAGGAACTTCCTGCGCGAGGTCGGAATGGAGGACCTCATCGTGGAAAAGCTCGCGCTGACGGGCTGGGAGGCGCTGTTGGACATCAACAGCGCAGCTGACAAAGAGGATACCTGCGAGTTTTTGGCGTCACTGGAGACGGGCGATCTGGAGATAAGGTACCGGCACAGAGGGGTCTGGTACATTGCCTCGGCTAAGAGGCTGAAGCGCACGCTGCGGTGCGCCAAGGTGCGCGAAGTGGATATGGACACGCACACGAATCAGGAGGCGTGGCGTGAGATGGCGACCGGCCCAGTTTTTGCCGCGGGGCGCAGCCGAGGACGCGAGCTGCGCGACCCGTGGATGTTCTACCTTTGGCGCATGGTCGCCTATGCAATCATAGGGCGCTTTAATGGTGCGTCGAAGATCAGCTTACTGGACCTGGACATTTTGAAGGGATTTTTCTATGGGAAGAAGGTGCTGTTTGTCTCGGACATGGTGGTCCATTGGAGTCGGGTCAGCACGAAGGGGCCGCTGACTTGTGGAGGGATGATCATGCACCTGCTGCGTGCGTTGCATGGAGAGCCGGAGGTGCCCGAGCACACAGTAGTGCCGGCTGTTCCCTTGGACCGCGCCCATATGCTGCAGATAAGAGCGGTAGCCGTGAGAGAGGATGGTACATTGGAATGGTGCTACCGGCTGCAGCCGGCCAGAGCGCCGAGGCAACGAGCAGAGAGCAGCGCGCAAGCAGAGGAGGCTGCGGAGGAAATGGAGAGGGACGAGGCCCCAGAGCCAGTTGCGCCTCTAGTCAGGCGCATGAGGACTCGTGGACCGCAGGGGGAGCCAGTTACCATTGCCATTGAGGATTCTCCCCTGCGTGCAAAAGGAAAGCGCCCCAGGACGGAGGCAGAGGAGGCGCCTGAGGAGGTACCAGAGGAGCGGCGCATGATGTTCAACGTCATGCGCGTGCTTGAGTATTTAGCGCCAGAGGGGGCAGATTTGAGCTTGAGCCCACCATCAGGGTGGAGATTTGGAGATGCTATCCCCCCTCTCCTCAGCCTGCGTAGGCCGCCCCCAGGATCCCCCAGCGAGCCGCGCCAGCCAGCCAGCCCTCCTATCCAGTCCCTGGTGCATACAGCAGAGCCAGCCCCAGCAGCCGAGCACGCCCCAACAGTAGACCCAGTACCAGCACCTGCAGCACCCCCTGCACAGCCTTCTATTTAGAAGTCCCCTGAAGCCGATCCCATCATAAGTTCCAGCTCAGATTCACTATGGGATCCGATCTCAGAGGACGACCTCGTGGCTCAGCCCGCCGCCATTTCTGTAGTGCCGCCAGCCTCCAGCACCGAGTACGAGACAGATTCTTCAGAGGAGGAGGCGCACGGATTCGCGGCTGAGTCCAGCTCCGAGGACATCTAGGGCTGCAGTGAGGGTGAGCATTTCTTTCGGGTGGTTTCTTTTCTTATCTTTATGAAAACTGTTGCTATATTGTGCTGAATATTTTGTGACCCCCTTGCTATATTGTTGCTGCACTGACTATATGTTTTCTTTCTTATATTCTTTGTTTTGCTTGCATGCATGTGTGCGTTCTCCGTGCGCTTGAGCATGAGTCGTCGGGACACGTCTCTGTTTAAGTGTGGGGGGGGGGGGAGCGTTACATTTACATTTCACGTTTTTTGAGCTTTGTAGTGTAGCTTAGTTTAGTTGAAGGAAATAGTAGCAGTGGTGCGCTTGTGTGCGGGTTGCGCACACTTTTCAGCTTGTTTTGCGCTATTCATATTGCATGCGCTGCTATCAACTGTTTTAGTATATTTTTTTCATTTTTTCTGCTCCTGTTAGTTGGGATATACAGGGGATGTGGAGTTGACAGAAACGCTCTAGAGAGGCGGTTAGTCGTTTTTGCTTCGAAGGTGAGGTATATGGTAGAGAGCGCTAGTGGAGGCCGGTGCTTCGCGACCTTCGGAACAAGAGAGCGCGCTCAGCCACGCAGATGCCAAAGGCGAATACCCAAAGTGTGGCGAGGTGGGAAAACAGACCACCTTTCCTCTGGAAGTCGAGCGAGGGAAGGCGGGAGCAGGTGTAAACGCGTGCGCTGACCCGCGCAAATAGACCACGGAGGGAGAGCGGAGCATTGTTCCATAGCTGCTATCCGGAGGCCGAGACTGGAACCGTTCTGGGAACATAGGAACCATAAGAAAAGCTGTACAAAAAGAAAGACACCAGCAGATGATATGCGCTACAAAAGAATCAGCATGCGCACAAATACGTACCAGCTTGCGCAAAGTTCACATGAAAATCATCAAAAAGGCTCGAGTTCCCAGGAAGTGCGCGGATGAATCACGCACCGGAAGAAGCTTGCGTTATTAACCATATACCCGTCCTCGGAGTAAAAGCTGACAACCCGGAGCCTATGAAGAGCTATCTCCCAGTCATCCGAAATGATCTTCATCCCAGCTGAGAGGTAACGAATTTTGAAATTATTATATTAAAACTGTTAAAGGCAGTTGCGCGCAGGTGGTAGAGCAGCGCAAGGTGAATAATGGTACAGATCGTGCTAGAGTGCAAGACTGTGCGCTAGACTCCAGAGAGGTAATTGTATCCGTGCTTGAGTTCTTGTTCGGGACGAACAAGGTGCAAGTGTGGGGGGTTTGATAGAGCATATTTATACGCGCTATTTAGGTCCTAACACTATGCTTGGTTGCATTATTTTGTGTACAAGATTACTGGTTTCCGGTGTTTTTGTATTTCAGGGCGAAACGAGGGCCTAAGTCGGATACGCGCTAACAGGCAGCGTTTAAGACGCGCATCACACAGCCTGCGGAGCTAGCAGCGCAAACAGATAGTGGCAGAGTCGACTACGGTGCGCAGACCGATTGCGCTAACCAATGTGTGCCGTGCGCCATGCGCAAAAGAGTGGTGTTTCCAAATCTTGACACCATCAGATTTGGAAGTTGCCAAGGTTGGGCCTCATGAGCAGTATATAACGAAAGGAAGGCTAGGGTTTGAGAGAGCATTAATAACACCAAGAGAGGACCACAGCACACGAGAGAGCGGCAAAACAGAAAAACACACGAGCTACTGAGAGGACCTGCGCTAGCCGACTGCGCCAGCCGAGACACTGCAACCTGCACGCACCTGCTTGTTGCTGTTTTCTTGGATACTTTAGATATTATTTACTGTTTCTATGATGTTTACTACTAGCATGTCTAGCTAAACGCTTTGTATCGGTTGGGCATGATTCTATGAGTATTTCCTTTGAGACTTGTGCTTAATGCATAGTTTGTTTGCTTGTATTAATTCTGTGCACACGGTTGACAGCTAGTCGCATGAGTAGGGGAAGCCTTGAACCGCAATCTTGCTCTTGCTACTTGTTTGTTATATGTTAAACTAGTTGGTAGCTTGACGGTGACAACTAGGAGTAACGCGCTAGGATAATCAGTTGCTACTGTGACAGCATTCGTAGCTGCTTAGACTAGTCTTAAGAATTAATAGCTCATGAACTTTGATCGGAACATGCGCACATGTTAGGAAGCCTTGATCGGACACTAACATCAGTAAATCGAACTATAGACGTTTAGAGTCGATGATAAGGAATACATTCATAGAGGATTGTCTGCGCCGATACTTTTCATAGTCATAGTACTTAATCTCTGCTGCCTGCGCACGTCTAGTGCAATTCCTGCGTTAACTATTGTTTATTCGCGCACATGCGCAAACCAATCACTCACACCCCCAAATTTCGTAAGTGCAGGTAACTAGTTAGAGCTAATCTGCTTGCTCCGTGTGGAATCGACCCTGACTTACCCGCTATACTAAGTGGAGAAGGAAGGATTAATTTGACGCGCACAACGACGCGTGCTATCAGGATGCCACACAGCAACATCACCTCACTTAGAGGAAAAACCCCCCCTTTTTATTTAGTAGACTTGCATTAGGCATTACTAGCTAGCTTTTGACTAATCTAGGCTTTTCTCTTGAGTTCGACTCAAGGTCACTCGGATTATAAATATTGTTTGAACACCGTGATTGGACTAGTATTTTTACTACCACAATAACCACAACGTTTCAAAATGGCGCCGTTGCGGGGGATTAGCCATTAGAGTAGTTTGCTTTTTAGTACTGTTTAAGTTAGTCTACTTCATTTTTTTTCTTTTTTTTGTTAATTGTGATTCGTGTTTGCGTGCTATTCTTGCTTACTTTGTTTTAAGTTCACACTTATTGACGCTTTCTTCGATTGCTTGGCAGGTGTTTGAATGCAAAGCAAAGCACGCACGAAAAAGGCACAAGAACAACCCTCCACATCAATGCCAAACCCGGATCAGAAATTGCCAGATTTTGATACTCCTTCACCTCAAATTTGCGTTGATCAACCACCAACAGAAATTATGGATCAACCAAACTCGAGGAGGGAAGGAAATGCTGTTCTTCCGCAAGAGAAAGATGAGAGAGCGGTTGAATTCCCACGCTATCGATGCATGCCACTTGAGAAGGGATCCTCGCAAAGACTTCTCAAGTGTGTTTCTTATGAAGAAGGGAATTAGCTACGTCTTAGCCAAGACGTTAAACTAGGCTGGTGAGTATTTGTGCTTTTGCTTCTACTTGTTGTTAGTATAGAATTTTTTTGGACTTTGTGTTGCGTCGTGCGCCAAATGTTTGATTAGTAGTTTTTTTTTGTGAGCCCTCTAATTACCCCTTTGGTTTGATTAGCTATATGTAGTAGTTTTAAGTGTGGGGTAATTGGATGATGTTTAGATTGCGAACTTTTGATTTACACAAGCATAGCTAAGTAAACTCATCTTCTTCGCCTAGCTATATGTTCCGCATTGATTTATATGTAATAGCTAGCTGTTTCAATATGCGAATTCAGGTGTTGCTCTAATATTTTTCTTGAGTTTCAGATTTAATGCAACTGATTGGAGCATCATTCATGGATGTGAGCGGCAGCACATTTGGCTACCTCCACACGAGAGAAGTTCCTTCGAAACTCTCTTTTACTTCTTTTACTTTCTATTGCTTAGAGACTAAGCAAACTTTTAAGTGTTGGGTGTTTGCGCTTGCACTTTTATTTGTTTAACAATGTGATTCTATGCTACATATTTATTGTTGTGCGCATTATACTCGCATGATTGCTTTCATCCTAGCTTTAAATATTGATCACATGAAGTAATGTTTGCTAAGCACTTAAGTAGTATCATTTAAAATTTTTTTTTTGGAATGAGTTGTGCTTTGAATTCATGCATCGTATCTTTAAGTTGATTGACATTCTTTATGATGATTTTATTCACATGATTCGGTGTTTTGACTAGCTTAGTTCGATTTATTTTTAAGCTCTTTCCATGCATGAAAAAAATAAAATTAAGTTTAGCGAGCACAAAAATAAAATAAAAATAGTTTTCATATAAAACCTTGTACTTGCTCTTGTTTGCTTTTAGGTGACTTTAACATTCCTATTTAGCATTTGCATTTGTTTAGCTCACACTTCATGCTCCATTATATCTCACTTAGGCACATTGTCAAGTATTAAGTGAGGGGTCAAATAAAGTGTTTGCGAAAAAGGCGCAAGAAAGAAAAAATTATATTTTTAAGGTTTTACAAAGGCCGAGGGTTAGGAAGGTAAGTTCCCCCTTGAAAGCATTTGTATAAACACAAAAATATTATTTGTTTGTTTTTGGATCAAAGAAAAGTTCTACAAATGCCAAGGGTTAGGAAGGTAAGTTCCCTCTTGAAAGCATTTGTATAAATGCAAGAAAAATATTAAACACACTTAATTCTTGACTTTGTGCCTATTCCGCAAATTCTTTCGCATGTGTGTGAATAAGGCATTTGCATTTCACTTTTAGGAAGCGTCTAAGGTATGACCCTCGTAATTCTTAAGCATCAAGATTCGTACAAGTGAATTTTAAAATTTTCAATGTCGAAACTCCTCTTCTCTTACGGATTATGACGTATAGTCTAAAACATGGGAATGAGTTTGTTGTCATCAGCTTATGGACTTGCCCTTAGCAAGCATGTGTGATTGACTCGACATATTTTTTGTGTAAGCGACGTTTTTCTTCATACTACTTGCATAAGAAATTGAGCGATAATTTGAATTTGACGAATGCTAGTCTTGATATCGATTCTATGAATATCTGTTGTCACAATGAAGTGAATGATCCTTGAAGTGAATGATTTCACAACTCTATTATTATGAGGGCTGATAAAGAATTACTTGCTTAGCAAACTATAATTAGATTTTAAACTCTTATGAATGATTCTGAGTAGGATTTGTGAGTACTCCTATTCTGAAAACTCTCACGAGACTATAACTCGTCCACTAGGGTGGCCTAGGGGTTTAAAGGTTTGATGCATACGCTAAATGCATCCGTGATTCCTACGACAATGAGTTAGGAGTAGATTAATTTTCTTTGTTTAGTTATTTTTTTGATATGTTACATGTGTAGGAGTTGGATGTGTTTTATGTGCATAAGTTTTGCTACATGCTTTGATATTGTCATATATGATTTAGCATCTTACTCTCCGCTTGACTTGTGCATATACTTGTTCGGGACGAATAAGACTTAAGTGTGTGGTGTTTTGATGAGCGGACAAATAACCTTATATTTGTCCGTATTTTCACTTTACTTCTTGTTTGTTCCGTTATTTTTTAAAAGTCATTTGATGTTTTCTTTGTCCATTTCAGGTTGAAAACGCGTACTACATGATATGAAGTGGTCCGAAGAAGTTTCGGGTGAATTCTAGTCTATCGAGAGCAAAAGAGAGTAAAATCAAGCAAAAGGCAGATTTGATTCGCCCAGGCTAGTTTGATTCGTCCAAGCTAATTGACCTATTCATCTTCGAAGTCTCGCCGAGCACACGATTCTTATTCGATTGAGGCGTGCCATATCTTGTTGGAAAGCTAACTCAAAAGGCTACAACTTCATAGTTTCATCATGACATAATTCGAAGGTTTAAAGGGTCAAAACAGGCGAGATTCTAGCACATCAAAGTTGATTCGCCCAAAGAGGAATTCAGGCTAGGCCGAATCACTTTTGATTCGGCCAAAGAAAAGTGATTCGCCCAAGAAGATTACAGCACTGACATTATGATTCGAAAATTATGGGGCTGAACGAATCACTTGATTCGGGAAGAATTCGCTTGTAGATCAAATCTAGGCAGACTGACCTGTTCATCATCGAAGGCTTGCCGAGCGCGCTATTCGTATCCGTTTGAGGCGTTCCATAACTTGTTGGAAAGACAATTCAAAGATCTATAATAGTTTGAATTAAGATTTGATTCGAAGGTTTAAAGGGTCAAACAAGCGAGTTTCTAACGCTGTAGAAGTGATTCGCCCAAGCAGTGGGCGAATCAAAAGTGATTCGGCCAAGGAGAAGGATTTCATCTCATGAACCAAGGTTTGACCAAATCAAATAAGTGTTGACCAAATCCAAAAGTGATTCCGCCAAGGAAAAGTGATTCGACAAGCTCAAAACAGTACTGAGATAGTGATTAGCCCGAATCAATTGCAGAGTGACCTGTTCACCTTCGAAGGCTTGCCGAGCGCACGTTTCTTATCTGATTGGGGCGTGTTATAGCTTGTTAGAAAGATAATTCAAAGGGCTACATGTAATATACATCAAGACGTAATTCCAATGTTTAAAGGGTCAAAAAGGCAAAAATCTAGAACTGCAAAGTTGATTCGGGCACTGTGGGTGATTTGGTAATTTTCAGAAATAGTATAAATAGAAAAAAGAGGAGAAAAATCAAGGTGTGCCTAGGGTTCCTCTCATGGGATGAAACCCTAATTGGTGAACATGAAGAATTGTCAAGAATTCGAATAAGACATCATCAATTGAAGACTCTACATCAACCCTTTACTCATTCTCTAAACCCTACTTCTCTACTTCTGTACTTTCCCTTGTTGAACTATTTCACCATAGTAGTTGGGATTCTTATGGATCCTTTAGTTTTGATTTAATGCAAGAATTATCTTTTTATCTATATGAATGAAGTTTGGTTGCAAATTCTCATGCTTTCTCTTCATATCAATTTTGTGCACACCAAGTGTTTGACGAAATTCATGAATAAGTACGAATTGGTAGAACATCTAGGGATGGAATAAGAGTTGAACCTAGGTTGTTTAGAAGATTGAGCATGTTAATTTTAGGTTGCGTTTGTGTGCGAGAGTGACATAAGCATTCCACTAGGCTAAGTATTGAGCGACTTTAGTTAACTATCAATACACCGAGATGTTGAGATTAGGAGACTTTTGTTCAATAGAGCAAGAGTCGGTTCAATAAAGCAAGAGTTTGAGAACCATACTATTTAGTTATTATTCCCATTTTAGAGAAGAAGCGAGAGTTGAATTTAGAATGTGTGATACCTTAGCCTAGAGCCATCACTCGAATTTACTCATAATTTAGACAAGTTTTGTATTGCTAATCGCATGACCTAGAGGTGAAGTAGGATCCGACTACGCATTCTCTCTTACTTTACTTCTTCATAAATTTGAACTTGTCTTTAGTATTCACTAGAGATACCTCACTTAGAGGAAAAACCCCCTTTTTTATTTAGTAGACTTGCATTAGGCATTACTAGCTAGCTTTAGACTAATCTAGGCTTTTCACTTGGGTTCGACTTGAGGTCACTCGGATTATAAATATTGTTTGAACACCGTGATTGGACTAGTATTTTTACTACCACAATAACCACAACGTTTCAAGAGTCCTTTGTACTTTAAACCATGATAGTGGAATCTTGAGGATCAAAGTGTGATCCTCCCAAGACGTAGGCAAGTTGCCGAACTGGGTGAACAAATTCTTGTGTTTTTCTTATTCGTCGAAAGAATATTTTCTGTAAAAAGATATAGAGAGTGCTACAGCAGAAGCTGTAACTCGAGATCAGCAGTGCAAACAAATTTCATTACTAATCTGTTTAGTTCTGTCGTAGACAAAAGAGTACAAACTAGAGCATGGGCATTGAAAAATGTCACAAGGGCTCCCAGAGTGTAGTCATCACCTAGGGTGATGCTATAGTTTACCCCAAGTATGGGTACGACTAGGAATGAACCTTTGGGTTTAATTTAAGCGAATGTGTGACACGCGTGTCCCTTGCAGTGATGCCAGCCGAAAGGCATAAAAAGTTCACTAGGTTGAACTTCAACAGATGTAAACAAAAGATGTTGTTCTACTTGACAACCTTAGAATTGACCCGGTTATTAATCAAGGATTCTCCTACTCCGTTGGAGGAAGAGATCGACCCTCAGGTGCTCATGACATTCATCGCATGGGGAGACTCAGATTTTATATAAAATGAAATGTCTAGTAGAATTAATATACAATGTGTATAGTGCCAAAGGCTCCTCTAACGAGCTTAGGAATACTTTGGATCATAAATACAAGACGGAGGATTTGGGCTCCAAGAAATACATTATGAGCCGCTTTCTTGAGTTCCAAATGGTGGATTCAAATATTATAGTCATTCAACTGCAGAAACTGCAAATGGCCATATCAAATCTAAAATTTGCCTGCGCTGCTGATCACAGGCCATAGCCTCTAAAGATAGAGCTTCTGATGTAGCACTCTCTATCTCTTCCTGCGGAGAGTATTCTACTGAAGAATAAGAAAGACACGGCCAGTTTGTTCACCCAGTTCGGCAACTTGCCTACGTCTAGGGAGGATCACTCTCCGATCCTCAAGACTTCACTATTCGTGGTTCAAAGTACAAACGACTCAACACCTCTACTTCTCCCCTAGTCAAAATCGTCCGCTCAGTCTAACTCCCTAGACTAGCTAGCAGTTAGATCACATAGACTTTCTTCGTGCTACCTACACACTTCCAGTAACAAATAGCTACGGACTTGATTCACAGACCTAACCTAATCTATCACAATGTGTGGTGCACTACTGCTTCAGCACACTCTTTATCAGAGTTGTTATATCTTCTGTCATCAACTATTCTAGCTTCTATGCTAAACAGTCGGACACTCTGAGTTTTGCAAACTCAGTCTCTGCTCCCCCTCAATAAATGACACACTGTCACTATTGGGTAGCAACACTTCTTTGCACACCACACGACAAACTCTGCCTTCTCTAATCCGTGTGTTGAAGATATCTCTCTCTCAATGTGCGCTCTCTATCTCTGCTCTCTCAGTTCCGTCTCTCTCAGTAGTTGCATCCAGCCTTCCTTTTGAAGCTCTTCGAATCACCAAGGATGGAAACCTCATTGCCATCATTATCAGAATCTTCTCCTAGATTATAGTAAGGTTGTTGAAGATTTTGTTGCCAAATTTGAACTCCCGGATCTTTATATTTTTTCCATCTAAATGACGTTTGCACGACACCCGGAAATTTCGTAATGCCTTCCGCAACTTTCTGGAGAATCTTCGCGCACCATCAAGACGATCGGGTATTCTACTTAGCTCTAGGTCATCACAGAGTGCTGAAGTAGATTCTGTTGCTTGGTTGCTGTATCTCACCCATTCGTCAGATAGTTCTCCAGCTCTGAAGCAAAATCTTCATGCAGATTTGTCAAGGTATACCATACCTCAACAATCTCCCCCTTGCCATTTTGACAAAACTAACTAAAATAGCTAAACTATTGATAACCTGGTATAAATCTGACTATACTAGATAACTGCTCTACTTATTACATTCCTCTCCCCCTTTTTGTCACAAATGACAGGGGCGGCTGTCAGCTCATTCAGGAACTATGCACAATCCCAGGGCAGCTCTGAGTTCCTCAAAATGAGTTCCATCCAAAGGTTTTGTGAAGATGTCCGCCAGCTGCTTCTCTGTGGCTACATGTTTTAGCACAATAGAATGATTCTCCACCAGGTCTCTGATAAAATGGTGTCTAATATGAATGTGTTTGGACAAGGCTTGGCTTGGACAAGGCTTGTCTAATATCAAATGTGTTTGTCTAATATCAAGGGGTGTCCGAGTCAGATTTGATTCGGACAAGGCTTGGCCGACTCACCCTCTTCAGCTGCACGGATCAATCTGACTCGAGGAGAAGTTTGACAAGGCTTGACCGAATCAAAAATTGATTCGGCCAAGAAGTGCTCCGCCCGGATCAGCTTGGCTCTATAAGGATTTTTGACCGAATCAAACAAGGCTTGACCGAATCAAAAGTGATTCGACCAAGGAAGACTGACTCGCCCAACTACGAAACTGCATGGAGTATTTGATTCGGACACTATGTCCGAATCAACTGATTCGGGCACGGCGGGCAGTTTGGTAATTTTTCGGAACAGTATAAATAAGAAAGAGATGCAAATTTAGAAGGGCTTCTTCCAATTTCAAAAACCCTAGGAGATTATTCTTGCACGACTTGGAGAATTGTCAAAGATTTGGAGAAGACACACGCAGTTGAGGATTCGGCATCAACCCTCTACTCGACCACTACTTCTTTGCATTCAATTGGTGAACAATTTCAATTGAAAATTATATTCTGTTTCAAACTCACCATGAGTGAGTAGTCCCATTGTAGTTGGGGTCCTTATGGATCCCTTAGGTTAGATTATAATGCAAAACATGTTCTTTTATCTATATGAGTGAATTTTGGTTGAAAATTCTTATGCTTGTTCTTTATGTTAATTCTATGCACACCAAGAGTTCGACGAAACGCATGAATGAGTATGAATTGATAAAACACCTATGGATGGAATGAGAATTGAACCTAGGTTGTTTAGAAGATTAAGCATGATTATTTTAGATAGCTTTTGTTCGTGAGAGCGACATTGGCATTCTATTAGGCTAAGCATAGAGCGGACTTTAGTTAACTATCAATAGACTGAGAGGTTGAGATTAGGAGACTTTTGTTCTACACGATTCAACAGAGCGAGAGTTTGAGAATTTTGTCACTTAGGTATCATCCTCATTCTAGAGAATGAGCGAGAGTTGAATTTAGAATGTGTGGTACTTTAGCCTAGAATAATCAACCAAATTAACTCGTGAATATATTTCTGTTTTGCATTGCTAATCGCATGACCTAGGGGTGAAATAGGATTTCGACTATGTTTTCTCTATTATTTTACTTCCACCCAAATTTGAACTTGTCTTTAGTATTCACTAGAGATATTTCACCTAGAGGCAAAAAATTCGTTTTATTTAGTAGACTCGCATTAGGCATTACTAGCTAGCTTTAGACTAATCTAGGCTTTTCTTTTGGGTTCGACTCGAGGTCACTCGGATTATAAATATTGTTTGCGTACCGTGATTAAACTAGTATTTA
Source organism: Umbilicus rupestris (assembly GCA_963678935.1). Lineage (NCBI taxonomy): Eukaryota > Viridiplantae > Streptophyta > Magnoliopsida > Saxifragales > Crassulaceae > Umbilicus > Umbilicus rupestris. The sequence goes on along the minus strand of OY787626.1, from coordinate 4,239,327 downwards.
TAATACCACAATTTTGACAACGTTCAGTCGCAGAAAATTGTCATAGTGCCTTGTTGAACCCCATATTCACTCAACATGTGTGTGAATAAAGCATTTGCATTTCGCTTTTAGGAAGCGGCTAAGGTATGACCCTCGTAATTTATTACTTAAGCATCAAGATTTGTACGAGTGAATTTTAAAATTTTCAATGTCGAAACTCCTCTTCTCTTAGGATTAAGACGTATAGTTTAAAACTTGTTTGTTGTCATGAGCTTATGGACTTGCCATTAGCAAGCATGTGTGATTGACTCGACAAAATATTTATATAAGCGACGCTTTTCTGCATAGGAAATTGAGCGGTAATTTGAATTTGACGAATGCTAGTTTTGATATCGATTTTATGAATATCTATTATGGGAATGAAGTCAATGATCCTTAGAGTTTGCGTGAAGTGAATGATTTGTACAACTCCATTATTATGTGGGCTGATAAAGAACTAGTTGCTTAGCAAACAATATTTGGATTTTGAACTCTTATGGATGATTGTGAGTGGGATTTGTGAGTATTCCAATTCTAAAAACTCTCACGAGACTATAACTCGTACACTAGGGTAGCCTAGGGGTTTAAAAGGTTAATGCATACGCTGAATGCATCCGTGATTCCTACGACAATGAGTTAGGAGTAGATTAATTTTTTTTGTTTAGTTACTTTATGTTATGTTGCATGAGTAGGGGATGGATGTGTTTTATGTGCGTAACATTTGCTACGTACTTTGATACTATCATTTATGATCTAGCATCTACTCTCCGACTGACTTGTGCATGTACTTGTTCGGGACAAACAAGACTTAAGTGTGGGGTGTTTTGATGAGCGGATAAATAACCTTATATTTGTCCGTATTTTTACTTTACTTCTTGTTTGTTCCGTTATTTTATAAAGTCGTTTGATGTTTTCTTTGTACATTTCAAGTTGAAAATGCGTACTACATGATGAAGTGGTCCGAAGAAGTTTTGGGTGAATTCCAGTTGATCGAGAGCAAAAGAGAGCAAAATCAAGCAAAAGGCAGATTGACTTATTCGTCATCAAAGGCTCGCCGAGCACATGATTCGTATCCGATTAAGGCGTGCCATATCTTATTTCAAAGGTCTAAAGGGTCAAACGGGAGAGATTCCAGCACTATAAATTTGATTCACCCAAGAGGAATTCAGGCTAGGGCGAATCAAAAGTGATTCGCCCAAGAAGAAATCGGTTCGCCCAACCAGTAACCCATTGACATTATTTTTCGGTCGAATCAAATTATGGGGCTGCACGAATCAAAAGTGATTCGTGAAGAATTCGCCGGTAGTTCAAATCTGGGCAGATTGACCTGTTTATATTCGAAGGCTTGCCGAGCGCACGATATTTATCCGATTGAGGCATGCCATAGCTTATTGGAAAGATATTATAAAAATCTACAACTTCCTAGTTTATGTCAAGTCGTGATTAGAAGGTTTATAGGGTTAAACGAGGGAGTTTCTAACGCTGCAGAAGTGATCCGCCCAAGCAGTGGGTGAATCTAAAGTGATTCAGCCAAGGAGAAGGATTTCATCACCCGGACCAAGGCTTGACCGAATCAAACAAAGGGTTGACCGAATCAAAAGTGATTCGGCCAAGAGAAGGTGATTCGCCTAGCTCAAAACAACACTGAGATAGTGATTCAACCGAATGACCTGGAGAGTGACCGAATCACTTTTTGATTCGGGCACTGCGGGACAAAATTGGAAACGGCGGATAAGTATAAATAGAAAAGGATGAAAAAATTAGAGAGTGCCTTGGGGTGCCTCCGGCGCCTAGGGTTCCTCCTTGGAACAAAACCCTAAATCGAAATCTTGAAAAATTGTTAAAGATTTGGAGAAGACACACGCAATTGAAGATTCTACATCAACCCTTTACTCATTTCCTACTTTTCTACTACTCTACTTCTTTACTTTCCCTTGTTATACAATTTCATTATGTCTTGTTTCAAACTCACCATGAGAGTAGTTGTTTAGTAGTTGGGGTTCTTATGGATCCCTTAGGTTAGATTGTAATGCAAAACATGTTCTTTTATCTAGATGAGTGAAGTTTGATTGAAAATTCTCATGTTTTATCTTCATGTCAATTTTATGCACACCAAGTATTTGACGAAATGCATGAATGAGTATGAATTGATAAAACACCTAGGGATGGAATGAGATTTGAACTTAGGTTGTTTAGAAGATCAAGCATGATTATTTTAGATAGTGTTTGTGCGCGAGAGTGACATTCGCTATCTATTATGCTAAGCATAGAGCAGACTTTAGTTACCGATCAATAGACCGAAAGGTTGAGATTAGGAGACTTTTGTTCTACACGGTTCAACAGAGCGAGAGTTTGAGAATTGTGTCATTTAGGTATTATTCTCATTTTAGAGAAGGAGCGAGAGTTGCATTTAGAATGCGTGATACTTTAGCCTAGAATAATCAACCAAATTAACTCATGATTATATTTCTATTTTGCATTGCTAATCGCTTGACCTTGGGGTGCAATAGGATTCCGACTACGTTTTCTTTATTAATTTACTTCCACCCAAATTTGAACTTGTCTTTAGCATTCACTAGAGATACCTCACCTAGAGGAGAAACCCCCCTTTTATCTAGTAGACTCGCAATTAGGCATTACTAGCTACCTTTAAACTAATCTAGGCTTTTCTCTTTGGTTTGACTCGAGGTCACTCGGATCATAAATATTGTTTGCGTATCGTGATTGGACTAGTATTTATACTACCATACTTTCGACAATGTTTAGCAACATAAACTTCTTTAGTTAGGATTCCGTTGAGAAATGCATTCTTGACATCCATTTGATACACTTTGAACTTCAGGTGACATGCTAGGGCGAGTAGCAGTCTGATAGCTTCCATGTGAGCAACTGGGGTGAATGTTTCATCAAAGTATACTCCCTCAATCTGGATATATTCCCCTTCTCATCAGACTTGTTTTTATATATCCATTTTGTGACGATGACATTCACATTGTCTAGACTAGAGACCAAGTCACATACCTCTTTTTTTTCAAATTCACCATGTTCTTCTTGTATTGCAGCTATCCAGAATTCGTCTCCTAAAGCGTCTTTAATGTTCTTGGCTCTGTACTGGACAAGAAGCAGGAGTTATTGATCATATCACAGAGGTTAATATTATAGGTACCTCGAGTTCGCCTTCCTTCGGTCAGCTACCAATAATGTTTGTTGTCGAGTGATCCTTCTGGATTTTTTTGGGGGAAGTATAGCTGTGCCTGGTGTGGTTGGTGGCTTCTCAGCTGGTACTATAGAATTTGGTTCAGACTCCTCGTCTGAATTTTGGCGAACATCTGGTTCTGCTTACGCATTCTCTGGTGCTTTTAGTCCTCTTCATTACTGGTTGAGGCAGATACTGATTTTGTTCTTCTATATTAGAATCCTCTTTATTGTCAGGATGTTGGCACTTCTCTTCTGGGTCATTCACAACAACATTGATAGATTCCATCACCGTTGTGGTTCTGTTGTTGAAGACCTGGTATGCTCTGCTGTTGGTTGAGTATCCTAGAAAATTCCCCGAGTCACTTTTTGGATCAAGCTTTCTTCTATACTCACGATCCCTTAGAATGTAGCATTCACTTCCGAAACTATGGAAGTACTTCACCTTAGGTTTCTTCTCCTTCTAGAGTTCATAACATGTTGTATCTGTCCCTCTTGTGATGGAAACTCGATTAATGATATAGCACGAGGTGTTCATAACTTCTGCCTAGAACTTCAACGGAACTTTCCTAGCTTGGATCATAACTCGAGCCATTTCCTGTATTATTCGATTCTTTCGCTTAACAATCCCATTTTGTTGCGGAATACTGGGTGATGAGTACTGATGGGTGATTTCTCGGTAGGTGCAAAAATCATCCATGGCTTCATTCTTAGACTCATTTCCATGATCACTCCTTATAGCAGCATCTCTAAAGCCTTTCTCTTGCTCTAGCCGATATAGTAGAGCTGTCACCACCTTTACTGTATCTTATTTTTCACGAAGAAACTCGATCCATGAATAACGAGAGTAATCATCTACACAGATAAAGGCATAGCTTTTTCTCCCCCACCTTTTTACCTCCATTGGTCCCATCAGATCCATATGTAGCAGTTGGAGTGGTCTAGTGGAGCTCATCTTAGTGACCCCGGGTGAGGGACCCTGGTTTGTTTTCCGGCTTGGCATTCCCCACACACGATGTTCATCTCTCCCTTGATCTCTGGAATACCACGAACTAATTGTTTAGATGGAAGTCTTCTTAGTATCCTTCGATTGAGATGTCCCAGCCTTTTATGCCAACAGGTTCATCTCTTCTGTCTTTGTCAACAGACAGGTTGATTCAGAGGTTTCTGTAGCATTCTCTAGCAAGTAGCAGTTGTTGCCAGACCCGGTGCCCTTCATTATGCATCTTCTCTCTGCATCAAACACTTGACACATTTTCTAAGCAAAATTTACAAAATGCTTACCATCACACAGTTGGCTGATGCCAATGAGATTTGCAGTTAGTCCTTCTACAAGCATCACATTTTTTAATTTTTTGTAATCCTCGAACCTCAAGCGTTCCTTTACAAAGGATTCTCCCTTTTAGTCCATTCCCAAATGTCACGTCTAGTTCTTTGCAAGGTTGAATGTTGGTAAGGCATGATCTGTCTCCAATCATATGTCCAGAACATCCGCTGTCGAAATACCAATTTCTCTCCTTCTCAGATTTTGTAGAGTTGTAGCACACATGAGAATGATTGTCTGCTTCCAATATGTGCTTTATAGATCGTTCCTGTGGCTTCCAGTGCTTGTTGAGTATAGGACAGGACCTTTGAATGTGACAAACTTGTTTGCAGAAGTAGCAACAGCCTCTGTCCTGTGGAGTTTTAGCCACATGCTGCACAGATTGCTGAAGCATCTTCTGGCTTTTTTTCGCTGGATTTTTCTTCAGAACCTATTTTTGATGTTCAGTTGGTGTCTTCACTGGACCAACACTTCCTGTCACTGTGGTTTTGGAAAATTTGGTTGTTCTAGCGACATCCTTTCCAGTGTAGCCTAGTTTTGTCCTACCTTCCCCAGACCTTTGAGATGCTAGCAAGTTGTCCAACTTGTCAGATCCTGAGTTGAGCATTTTTGTTGTCTTTCTGTACAGATGTAATTCTTTCATCACTTCATCATATTTCTTTTCTTTTTGTTCAGCACCCTCTTCTATACTCGGGATAGTCCTCAGGAATTTCTCCTTTTCGTTGTTCAGTCTGGATACTTTGGCTATCAACCCCTCATTCACTTTTACGACCTCCAGACATTTGTCGATCATTTGTGTGTAGTGTTGAGCTTGGTACTCCCTTGTGATTTTACCATTACTGTCATGTCCACAGTCCTGCTCTCTCTGTAGCTTGTTTGAACTCTGTCTATTCACACGGTTGGCCATAATGATCAACAACGCTCTCCCGGATCACACTCTGTATGTTGAGTGATCGGCTCTGACACCAATTGAAATTTGCTTGTGCTGCTGATCATGAGCTACAGCCTCTGAAGATACATCTTGTGCTGTAGCACTCTCTGTCTCTTCCTGCGGAAATTATTATACTGAAGAATAAGAAAGACATAGTTAATTTGTTCACCTAGTTCGGCAACTTGCCTACGTCTATGGAGGATCACTCTACGATCCTTAAGACTTCACTATACGTGGTTCAAAGTACAAACGACTCGACACCTCTACTTCTCCCCTAGTCGAAATCTTCCGCTCACTCTAATTCCCTAGACTAGCTAGCAGTCTGATCACACAGACTCTCTTCGCACTTCTAGTAACAAATAGCTACGGACCTGATTCACAGACCTAGCCTATTCTATTTCAATGTGTGGTACACGAACTACTTCAGCACACTCTCTATAGAGTTGATGTATCTTCTGTCAACAACTATTCTAGCTTCTATGCTAAACAGCCGGGACACTCTGAGTGTTGCAAACTCAATTGCTGCTCCCCCTCAATCAATGACACCCTGTCACTATTGGGTAGCAACACTTCTCTACACACCACACCACGAACTCTGCCTTCTTTAATCCGTGTGTTGAAGATATATCTCTCTCAATGTGCGCTCTCTGTCTCTGCTCTCTCTGTTCCATCTCTCTCAGTAGCTGCATTCAGCCATCTTTTTGAAGCTTTTCGAATCACCAGGAACGGTAACCTCATTCCCATCATTATCAGAATCTTCTTCTAGATTCTAGATTAGTGAAGATTTCGTTGCCTAATTTGAACTCTCGGATCTTTATCTTTTTTCTGTCCTTGTGCTGTCATTTGCTTGACACTAGTTGACGTTTGCATGACACCCTGAACTTTTGCAATGCCTGCCGCAACTAGCTAGAGCCACCTTGTGCACCATCAACACGATCAGGTATTCTGCTCTAGCTCTGGGTCATCACGAATTGCTGAAACAGACTCTATTGTTTGGCTGTTGTATCTCGCCCACTCTTCAGATTGTGCTCCAGCATCAAATCTTCAGGGATTTCTGAAGCAAAATCTTCATGCATTTTTGTCAAGGTATGCCATACCTCAACAAAATACCGAAGGGATAATGATCAATGAATCATTTCAGGTCGCCTCGATAATCGAAAAGCTGGCACCAGGTTGGAAGGACTTCAAGAACTATCCCAAGCATAACCACAAGGAGATGAGTTTTTATGACCTGGTGGTTCTTGTTTGATTGAAGAAGATAATCAGGGCTTTGATAGGAGGCTAAAAGCGCCATAAACGCCATAATAGGGGTATAACGTGGGAGAGCACAGGGAAAGCTTAAAGAAGAAGAAACCCTTCAACAGAATTGGACAGGAGGGGTAAATCCTGTAAGAAGAAGCAACAACCCAAGTTTGAGAATAAATGTTTTAACTGTGACAAAGAGGGTCACAAGGCTGCTGATTGTAGTAAACCTCAAAGAAAGAAGAGAGAGGCAAATGCAGTTGACTTAGAGGCAGACTATGTGGTAGTGATGTCCGAGCTGAACTTGGTGGACTCTAACCACAAGGAATGGTGGCTGGATATTAGAGCTGCCTACCATGTATGTTTAGACGAGAAAGCTTTTGCCACTCTGAAATTGACAAAAAATGGAGAGAAGCTATACATGGGCAAGTTCAATCCTTCGTTCAGATCCGAGCTGCCCATCTTCCATTTGACGTCAAGGTAGTGATTGTGTTGGGTTTGTGTGATTGTGTTTTGAAAATGAGTTGTGTTTGTGTGATTGTGAAATTAGTTTGGTTTGTGTGATTGTGTTGTGAAAATTGTTTGTGTTGTAATTCGGAAAAAATTGCAGATGTAGATAGTGAAATTTGGGAGTTTTAGATGGTGATGAGTATGGTTGATTATGATGATGTTGATTATGAAGATGATGTAAATCGGGGAGATGAATTGAGATGATGATTAGGTCGATTATGATGATGCTGCTTATGTTGTTGATGATGTTGTTGTTGATGATGATGATAATGACGATGATGTTGATGGTGATGATGCTGATGCTGATGTTGATGGTGATCATGATCATGATGATTATGATTATGATGATAATGATGTTGACGATGTTGATATTGATGATTATGAATATGATGATGATGTTGTCGATGATGATGATGTTGCTGATTACGATGGTGATCTTGTATTAGATTATGAATGTGATGATGTTGTTGATGATTATGATCATGATGATGGTGATGAATTAGTTGATTATGATGATAAGTTATCTGACATTGGACATTTTATTTTTTGCAATCCAGATGGATATAAAACACATAGTTGAGTCTGGTTCGATAGATGATTTCGTTTGACGCATCAACCGACACACCATTCGGGTGAAATATGGATAAATCCTGTAAGTGTACATTTGTATGTTTGTTATTTTCTCTTGTTATAGAATTAGTCATTTTTCGGCTGACATTGCATTTGATTACAGCAGGCGGTTTCAAATTTAAAGTTGGACCATCACAGGATGTGGGAAATGGACCCTCGGATAGTCCTGTTTATTGCTAGAGCTGGGTTTTATCTATTGACTCAAGTGTACAACATTGAGGTGAATTGGGCCTTAATCACTTCACTTGTAGAGCGATGGAGACAAGAGACTCATACATTTCATTTGAGGACGGGATAATGTATTGTAACCTTGTAGGATGTGGGCCTGCTGACTAGATTACCACTCGAGGTGAAGTTTTAGCTAGTACCGAGGAAGAAGTGTGGGAAGCTATGTGCATAAGGTTGCTTGGTTCATATCCGGAGTGCCCACGGTCGCCCACAATGGCAAAGCGATGGTGGTTTCAAAATAACATGAGGGTGATACCTGCCGATGCATCAGAAGAGGACTTGAAGAGGTACGCGAGGGCATACATTCTTTGTATGTTAGGGTCTTCCTTGATGTCTGACCTATCCGGAGATAGGATTTCTCTTCATTATCTCTCCCTGTTGGCCGTCTTTGATGCCGCAAGAACGTATAGCTGTGGGAGTGCAGTGCTTGGGTACTTGTAGAGGAGCTGTGCAGCGCAGCACGAGTGTGACATAAGCAAATGGGCGGTTGCATAATTCTTTTACAGTTGTGGAGCTGGGAGATAATACCAATTGTCCGCCCAAAAGGATTTAGCAGAACTCTGCAACCTATGGATGCTGATATTCATTCATATTACAGGGGGGCGTGGTCATACACGTGAGTGTCATCTGCAATTATAATACATTCTTTAATTTGTGTTTATGTTGATTCCCGCACATTTAACCATTTAACTTCTTACGTCGCGGGAAATTGTATGAACCAAAATCATACGTGGAGACTCCGCATGGGTCACCCGTGTTCTATCGGGATCAATTGGATCATATGAGCCATTTTGATTTCGTCTGGAGACCATATAATGAGAACATGTTTCCCCTCCTAAACCCAACTTGTACAGAATGGCAAATGAGCTGGGGTGCGAAAGTCGCACTCTTGTGTTACAATATAGTTGAGTGGCATCATTCATCCCGAGTGATGAAAAAGTTTGGGTTTAGACAGGTAATTCCAACACCACCCTTGGCGAAAACCGATCCTAACCATTGATTGACTAGGAAAAAAAATGAAAGAATTGGGCGATTGAGTTGATCAATTATATTGAGAATGGAAAGGGCGCGGAGATAGAATTATTCAGGGAGAGGTCGATGATGATATTGACGTGCCTACACAAGATTATCATACCTGGTACCAGAACACAAACCGTCGTTTCATTCAGCTGCGGTACACTAGACATGCAGGGATTGACATTGAGCACCAATTAACAAAATACAAAGTAGAGAAAATGAAATCTTACTATATACAGCTTGCAACTAGCATTACCATATACCATACGTTTATTATTAATGGGTTTCTGCAGCTGGCTGGCTAAACTAGAGATCAACAATAGTCCTTTCTCCAGATGCGTCACTGCATGTGGTCTTCCAAGAATGATAACAAAGCCAACCCAGCTGCCCAAACATCGTTATCCAGCACATGTTCTTCTGGTGAATGACTTACACCTCCACGACATCGCACGAAAAGCATCCCAACCTGCTTCATGATTATTCCATACTTCATATTTTTGTTCAACACCAAAGGGCACTCTTGCATAATATGTGGGAAGAGCAAACCTTAGTAAGATGAGACATGGCCATTGCGTCATGTCCTGCTCCACTCATTAAAACTGGTACTTTATCTTCTCTTTCACTCATCATCTTTTTTAGTGCACTTTCAGCAGCAGATTTTAGTTGCACACTCAGTCCCTTGTCACAAGACACTGCACTGGCATCGTGCTGATATTATCCACGTCAGGATAATTCAAAGCTTCAGTATATAATGAAGAAGAAAACTAGCACTAAATGATTATCCTCACCTTACGGTCAATCGCACAAGCCACGGAGCGTCTGTCGCATATTCTATACATCAGATTCGATAGCTCGCAGAGTACAGCTTCCCGTCCCATGTCGTCCATTGCACGTAGATCAATAGTGAAAGTTACCTGCAACAAATAAGCCAAAAAGAAAAGTCTCAAAACAGGACATCATCACTCCGTCATGAATTGACCCACAAGAGCCATTTTTGCATGGAGATCACTGGTAACAACTACTCAACGTACAATAGGTGAAGTTGCCCACTACGCCATCATAGTCACGTCCATTCTCAATATTCAGTTTTAAAAAAGAGTTTTGGGTGAAATTTTTACATCCAAATTACAGGTATTTCTGTAAAGAGTAAAATCTATACCTGGCCTGGAATGACATTACTAGCACTTGGCCATGTAGATATTTCCCCAACTGTACATACAAGTGAACCAGCAAGAGATTCCACATTACACTGCCGATCAAGTGAAATAATATCTTGTGGTTTCTTGCAAAGACTTTCTAAGGTAAGAATCATTTCAGCAGCAGCAGCCATAGGGTCCTGGCGCATTGACATGGGAACTGTTCCAGCATGCCCTTGGGAACCTCTAACTGTCACCTGTATAGGAAGCACCATGCAAAATTATTTATAGTCATGGCCCTTCTGATAATTTCAATAAATCACAATTTTCAGATTCCGCCAAACATATACCGGACTGCTGGCTTTCCTTTAATATAAGATGGGTCAGACAACAGAATCATATCCAGTTAGAAGTTTATGAGTATGGTTAATCTCTCATCTTCAATACCGTTTTGTTCTCCCGCATCTGACATATATAAAAGTCTGACGCATGAACCTAATGTACCTTTAGTCGTGTTTGCCCCGCAATACCTTTAACCACGCCAAGAGGCAAACCAGTCCATTCCAATACAGGCCCTTGCTCAATATGAACCTGCAAAGTGGAATAATCAAATTGGCAATGAAAGAAGTGGAAAAGTTGGTACTATCGCTGAAACGCACCTCCACATAGCCCCATACAGACTCTGGGTTATACTTGAGCTGAAGAAAATTTTCCTCTGTAGTTTCGATTGAGCTCCTCCTGAGTGCATCTTGCAAAGTAATGCCACTAGAATGAAAATGTTAATTTTAGCAACCATGTTTTGCATAAGCACGATATAAACCAAAGGGCTCATCACACATTGCACAATTGCCTAAGGTGAACTAATCCCATAGATACAGTTTCATTTATGTGAAACAAAAAATGTCGACTGTTCTAAGAGAAATAAAGAATAACTATCCAAAAACTGGAATTATACAGCCAACCTCTTGTCAGACATGTTCAATGCTGATGCAGGCAATATGCCAGCCATAGCAGCACTTCCTAAGAATGTAGATTGAAACCTGACTCCCTCTTCATCACTGAATGCTATAACCTATAAAAGTCCAATTATCAAGGTGTGTGTGATGAATAAAACCACTAGAAAAGGACAACCATGTCATTATGAACTTAGAAGAGGAAAATAGTGTAATTTCTCCTTCTAATTTCTTTCGTACAAAAAGAAAAGATGATTGATTGAATCATCACTTAAAAATCAATCGAATCACAAATATAGATCAAGGCACCTGTATTATGTGTTCATATCTCCTGGTGGCAAATGATTTCACTTCAAGTTAAATGATCCATAAGGTAACAGCACAGTTCACTGACCTCTACAGGACGACATAATTTTTCCAGTGTTCCATTAAGATGCAAAGCCTTAAGTGCAGCCAGTGCAGATATTATTCCTAAAGCCCCGTCAAAGATCCCTGCATTAATAACAGTATCCTGTTGAAAGACAACTTCAATCACCAGCTTCTCGATACTCGGTAACATCGTTTTACCCATAGCGAAAGATGCAAAATCATTACCAAATGAGATCCAATTAGCAGTGCCTTAGCACTTGCATTCTTTCCATCAACCCGCCCATGAACATTGCCCATGGGATCAACCCATCTGAAAATCAACACAAGAAATCTTTGAAAATCTGAAAAAGCTTCATTTATGAGAAGTTTCACAGAAGGACATCTAACGTTCTTAATCCAGCCTCCTCCATCCAATTTCTAATGAGCTTCCCCGCCCTAACAGAAGCAGGACTCAAGAATGTTCGCTCGAGATACTCATCAGCATCACTAACCTGAGAAGATATATTCATCTTCAATATCATGCTTCAAAAGTTATGAATGAATTCCACTAATTATGATGGAGAAGCTGATATATGATTTGAACATGAAGCCTTAATGGTTAACTTAGCCCCTGCAGCTAGTATATAGTGAAAATTTTACTTTTAGTGCAGAAAGTAGGTATGAAATGACTCATACAGGCTGCGGATAAGTACTGTATGTTTTATTGTAAGACATGCTACAAGAGTAAATAGACAGTGTGTACACGCAACATTTCTAAATAACTAGCTAGGAAAGTAAAAGAAAATTAAAAACATGAACACTTTGAGCAAAGGTAGGGATGAAGCAGAAATACCTTCCCCAGCTCATTAAGTCTCGCTACAGCTTCATCCCTAAGAATATTTCGGAACAGCAACTCCCCATTTTTGCCTTGTTCATGTTCAGAATCTGTGCATCAATGTAAAAAACAAAATGTGATGTATTTATTAAGCATAAGCTGAAAGAAGGTATGAAACATATATGGATGCGGCAGGACAGGTAAAAATTAATTAGTTAAGAGTAGAGACTAGTACTTAATTAAATAGCATAGCATTAGCATTAGCAGTAGCAGTAGCAGTCAGGTAAAAGAGCATTATAATTCATTCTCCACTAACGTGATAAAGAAAAAAGAAAATATTAGTATATGCATCCTCACTGCCGCCGCCACCACCATCACCGCATAGCTTGATACTATGTATACCAGTCAAAACGTAGGGAAGCACATACTTAAATCTGAATCTATTGTAACGCAGCATAAACACTACACAGGCGACGAGCAGAATGTAAGAATAACATACGATCACAGGAAACTGGCAATAAAAATAAAATGAAAAACTAGAGTGGTTGTAGAAGAGGATAGATACCAGCAGAATAAACGTCGTAAGCAGAGGAAGGAATCAGATGCGAGAGAACGAGGAAGGGAAAAATGATATTAGGGCGAACGAGGACGGCAGCCATGGCGGTGGGAGAAGAGGATGGAAGCGCCGCTGTGATGCTCTTCCTGGGTTGGCTTGATTTTATTATACGGCCCAAAATTAAAGAACGCAATCAGTATGACAATCAAATCAGTGTATATTACAACAGCAGCGACTACAACCACAACTATATTATTATTATTATATATTTTAATCCCAGTGACCCGTGACTATGTATGTTACGTTACGTGGGTCCCACAATATTATTATATTATTATGATTGAGTAGGATTATTTGTCAAGTGCCAGACTCGAATCTTTTCCTTGTTCTTCAACTCTTTCAAAATAATTTACTCAACATAGATTATAAAATCATATTAGTAAGTTGAAATTCTTTCGACGATCTTCTTAAAATGTTATCGACCTCCATTCGGTGCGGCATTCTTGATCAGTCGATTCTCAGGACATTAACTTTGAGCAACTCTTCGTGCACCAACGAACTTGCTCTAACAAACAACTTTGTATCTTTCACCATTAGCGAAGTCGAATATCAAACCAAGAGACTGAAGGAATGAAATTCTAGCAAAGGCGGCTTTTGGTATCCAAGAGTGAATTGTTGTATGGTTTCAATATGTACGTTGTGTGTTCAAATGAAAAGAAAACTTTTTTTATAGGCTTAGAGTACTAACGCCTCAGGCGTCACCTCCCTTCTAAGCCAGGCAACGCCTCACTCGACCGCCGCCTCATTTAAACAATGTCATTTAATCTGTTAGTACTTAGATAGTGGCATACATTGGCATCTTGTTGACGACTCTTTTCAAGAAATCAGACACAGAGCTGTTCAAGACTTAATCGCAACATATGTGGAACAGATGGATTCGGTCAAAAGAGTTTAGGTTTTGGAGATAAAAACAGTTACGATTTGACAACCAAAAAGCCGAGTCTAGCTGGCGGATAGAATCAAATCGGACTAGGAAATATTCAAACTAGATATTATAATTAAATATCTAGGTTGGATACCTTCCATACATTAGTTAAGATTTGATTTCCAAATTTAAATTTAGAAGGATTACTATTGGAAGGACGATTATATATATGGATTGGTAAAGCTCCTCAAAGGATATCTCTCACACTCAGAATAAAAACACCAAGAGAGAAGAACGACCTTCATGCAGTATGACCTGATCGTATAAATAGAGAAAGACGAAGGCCTAGTTAAGATTCGATTACTACCAAAATCAGTGATCGAGGAGAAAAGCTCAACATTGTCCTAATCAATCAAAGTGATGTTCAAGATTGATTGATGTGTGTAAATAAAAGCACACGCATTGTTGTTGTTAAATCTTACTAAGAAGATTACTATCTTCAAAAGAAGAAGGATGAACTATAGAGAGGGATCTCTAATTCGAGGGGAGCTCAGATTGACTAGAAGTGTAAGACGGTGGGGGTTTAAGAGGGATTCTATAAACATAAGTCGTGTATTCTAACTTTGTATTAGTGAATTACTTTTCACCGGGCTTGGAATAAGCTCCCAGACATAGGCTATTAATGCCAAACTGTGTAACAACCTTGCGTGTGTCGCATTGTCTTTTTGTGTGTACAAGTTCTCTCCACTGTTAAACGCATAGTAGGTCTACATACTTGAAATTTACTCCGCGCTACTGGTGAAGAGTTACAGCGGTTGTTGTAGTACTCTCTGTATCACTTTTGTGGAATTTATTTCTATGGCGGAACTTGATAGACACAAGACACTTTGTTTACCTAGTTCGGCAACTGCCTACTTTTGGGGAGGACAACTCCTAGTTCCTAAGGTTTCACTACATCTTTTAGAGTAAAATGGATCCAAAACTAAGCCATGTTAGTTAACACTACTACTAACCTAGATCCACCTCAGCTCAATCTGATCATACAGATTAGCTCACAGTCTGATCCCGCAGACTCGCTTGTACTACCTACACACTTCCAGTAACAAATAACTACTGATTTGACTCACAGACTTAGTTTATTCTATTACAATGTGCAGTAGACAGATGCTATAACAATCTTTGTACCAAAATTGCAGTAACTTTTGTAGACGACTTCTCTAGCACTCTCTGCCAATCTGTCTGTCTCTCTTAGAATTCCTTCAACTCAGAATCTGCTCCCCCTTGATCAATGCCCGCCTATCACAATCAAGGGGAGTCAATCAACTCCTCAAGACACTATAACAGCACCTGTCTGTAGCTGTTCTCCAAAGACGCTGATTGCTCCTTCAACGAGCCACGCTCCAGTTGAGGTTCGTCAATCAAACTCAGCAAGTTCTGATCTCTCTCCGCGCTGAACACAACTCTAAAACTCAGCGTTCTGTGATTATCTCTCGTTGTGTGTATTTTATCTTCAGTATTGTGTAGAGTACTGCACTCCCTTATATATAGTCGCAGCACTGAAAGAACTTAGAAATCCTAATTCCATTATGACTCTCAAATCTTCTCCTAGCTTCTTGCAAGTTGTTGAGATTTTGTCTCGTAAATTGGAATTTAGAAACCTTATATTTCTTGAATACTTCCAACCGCGTGATGACATTTACTGATCACTTGAGGATGTTTGCAAAGTTTCCTAAGCTCTAGCGACATCTGCGACACCTTGTCGGATTCTCTCCGTGCAGCTTCAAGATGATCGGCTATTCTGCTCAAACTTCAAAACATCATGGGTTGTTATAGCAGTTTTGTCATTTTGCTCAGCTTGCCTCAGCTCTTATGATCCACAGAGTGCTATAGCACTTTCTTATTCTTGTAGCTGTACTTTGTTGGTGTTTTGTCAATCTTCACATTGTGCTCCATCTACGATCTTCAAGGAATGTTGTAGCATCTTCTTGTGTTGTTTTGTCAAGGATTCATACCCCGACAATCTCCTCTTGGCATTTTTGACAAAACCACAACAACACTATTAGAAAATTTTAGAGACATGTCAGCCGTTGTTCAAAGTATTCAACTAATACAATCTTTTCCCTCTTTTTGTCACATATGACACGGGCTGTAGCAAAAACTGGAGATTATTTAGGAACCACGCACAATCCCAGGGCAGCTTTGAGTTCCTCAAACCAAGCTCCATCCAATGGTCTTATGAAAATACCAGCCAGCTGCTTCTCGGTCGATACATGTTTTAGCATAATAATCTATTTTTCGACCGGGTCTCTGATGAAGTGGTGTCTAATGTCAATGTGTTTGGTTCGTGAATGCTGCACCCGATTCTTGCTAATGCTGATGGCACTCATGTTGTCACAGTAAATAGTCATAGTGCCCTGTTGAACCTCATGTTCACCCAGCATTTGTTTCATCTATATCAGTTGAGCGCAGCAGCTTCCGGCAGCAATATACTCAGCTTCGACAGTGGACAAGGAGATACTGTTCTGCTTTTTGCTAAACCAGAAAACCAGGTTGTTCCCAATAAAGAATAATCCTCCAGATGTACTCTTCCTATCTTCTGCACAACCTGTCCAGTCACCATCACAATAGTCTACCAATTCTGCACTTGTGTCCCTTGTGTACCACAATCCATAATTGGTTGTGCCCTCAATATATCTGATAATTCTCTTGACAAGCTGCAGGTGGCTCTCTTTTGGGCAGGCTTGTTATCTGGCGCACACACCTACTGTGAAGGATATATCCGATCGGCTGGCAGTAAGATAAAGAAGGCTTCCAATCATGCTTCTGTAAAATGTTTGATCAACTGCAATTCGATCTGCATCCTTGATTGCTTTTGTATAAGTTACTGCATGAGTATGTTTGTGACTAGCCTTGTCCATGTCAAACTTCTTTACCAGGTTTTTTCCATACTTACTTTGAGAAATGAAGATACCATCTTTCTTTTATGAGATTTGTAGACCGAGAAAATAGGTTAACTATCCCACCATACTCAATTGGAACTCCATTTGCATGTGTTTTACAAACTGCTTCACCATTCTCTGTGAACTGGAGCCAAATACAATATCATCCACATATATCTATGCTATAATGAAGTCTGACCTGGTTCTGTGTACGAAGAGTGTCTTGTCCACCCCCTCCTCTATTAATTCCATGATTGGTCAGAATTACAGTCAGTCTTTCATCCATAGAGAGCTTTCTTTATCTTGTAGACGTGGTTAGGATGATGAGGTTGCTCGAATCCCTTGTGAAATTGACACTACGTTACTATTGACGAGAAACCACGGGTTACTTCAGCAACTTCTTCCTCTAAGTTGCTGAAGCTTTGGCCAAATCTGAAATACACAACCAGAGTTGTTCACGCAGTTCGGCAACAGCCTACGACTGGGGAGGACAGCTCTCGGTCTTTAAGATTCCACTATTCCTCGTTAAAGTACAAAGGATCCGTTCTCAGCCTAAGCTAGAACAACTTCTACTTCTAACCTAGCTGGAATCTGTGCTCAATCTGATCACATAGATTAGCTACACAGGGTAATCTACTTTTAATAATAGATAGCTAGCAGTTCTAAAAATCTCAGCCTATCCTATTACAAAGTGTACCCAAATGATGCTGCAGCAACTTCTTCCGCCAAGTAGTTGATGCTTCCGTCGACGACTTCTTCAAGCACTCCCTACTCTCTCAGTCGGACACTCTGCGCTGCTCCCCTTTGATCAATGACCACCTGTCACTATTCAGGACCACGTTGGGACAGATTGCGTGAGACACACTCCGCAACTGTCAACCTTTCGATCTGTCAACGAGGCTCCGCTCCAGTCCCATAAATCAATGTAGGATCAGATTTCTTCAGTCCTGATCACTCTTCAGGTCTCAGACAACCAACTATCCAATACTCTCTGCTTTTGCGAACTTTGATCTCTACTGTGTGTGTGTGTGTGTGTGTGGCACAATCCAAATCCTCCCTGGATTCCTGAAAGTTATTGAGATTTTGGCACGATCTAAATCCTCCCCCGGATTCCTGGAAGTTGTTAAGATTTTGCTTCAAAAAAAAACACAACTTAGAAACAAATCTTGTTTGCCTTCATCTGAGCCTCTGCTAAAGATCTCTGATCAACTGGGACTCTCTCCGACCGTTGCTAAGCCTGCAGTAATCACCCGGACATCCTCCGAGCTCCTCTAGATTTAACGGCTACAAAGATACTCTCTTGATGTTGTAGCCTTGAATCTTCAGGGGAAGCTATAGCCTCTTCTGGTTCTTGTCTTGATCCTTTCTGATCATATGTACCAACTTCAATTGTCACATGATGTTATAACTTATTTTGGCTCTTTTGTTTTGTCAGTTTTCATTTGCATGTACCAGTTCCTGGTACCACATGATGTTGTAGCATCTTCTTTTGCTTGGCCTCTTCCGCTCGGCTTTGTCACAGATGCCATATCCTTAACACCTTGGTTGGGCAACATAAACTTCTTCAGTCAGGATTCCATTCAGAAAAGCACTCTTGACGTCCATTTGACACTAAACCGCGCAAGACTCTGCTTCAGCAATCCCTGAAGATTTGAAGCTGGAGCACAATCTGAAGAATGGGCGAGATACATCAACCAAGCACAAGGATCTGCTACAGCACTCTGTGGACAACAAAAGCTAAGGCAAACTGTCAAAAGGCAAAAGACAGATTCCACTACAGCAACCCGTGTTGATTTGAAGCTAAAGAAGAATAACCGAGAAGCTTGAAGATGCACGAAGAAAGTCTTGACAGGTGCTACCACTGTCTCAGAGGTTCAAGAAGCTTTGCAATCGTCATCAAGTGACCTGCAGATGTCATCACACGGTCGGAGGAAAAGTTCTAAAAGATAAGGATTCTAAAGTTCAATATAGAAAATGGAATCTTCAACATCCTTGCAAGAATCTAGGAGAAGGTTCAGAATATGCTAAGCCGTACTATGAATCCTAAGGCAATGAGGTTTTCGTTACTAGTGATCAGTGAAGCTATAAGAGGAAGGCAGAGGCAGTTGCTTAAAGAAAGAGCTGAGAGAGATATTCATAAAGACATACACGTGCATTAGAGTCAATCGCGGAAGGCAAAGTTGCAGTGGACGTGTGCGCAGAAGAGATCAGAACTCGCTGAGTTTGATCAAGGTTTTATCCACAGAATTCAACTAGAGCGTGGTTCGTTGAAGGATCAAAACAAAAGCTTTGGAAAATAGCTATGGACAAACCTGTCGTAGGCTATTGGAATGACGAACGCCTCTCCTTGATATTGTCACGTGGGCATTGATCAAGGGGGAACAACATACGAGTAGGAAGAAATCAGAAAGAGAGTATGACGATGTGGCCGTGTGTGCTAGATAAGTCGTCGTGTGCTGAAGCATTCCGTGTACTGCACATTGTAATCGGGTAGGCTAAGTCTGAGTGTCAGGTATGTAGCTATTCTTTACTGGAAGTGTGTAGGTAGCAGGAAAAGAGTTTGTGTGATTAGACTGCTAGCTAGTCTAGGGGGTTAAACTGTGCGAAAGATTTCGACTAGGTGAGAAGTAGAGGTTAGAGTCCTTTGTACTTTAAACCTTGATAATGAAATCTTGAGGATAGAAGTGTGATCCTTCTTAGACGTAGGCAAGTTGCCGAACTGAGTGAACAAATTATTTGTGTCTTTCTTATTCGTCAAAAGAATAATTTTCGCAGGAAGATACAGAGAGTGCTACAGCAGAAGCTGTAACTTTAGAAGCTGCAACTCGAGATCAGCAGCGCAATCAAATTTCAATTGGTATTAGAACCGACTACTCGACATATAGAGTGTGAACTGGGATGGGGTTGCTGTCACCTATGGCCACCATGAAAGAAGGACAAAGCACCAACAGACTGCCACTGCCCGAAGGAGGAAATTATGGCTACTGAAAGGCTCGGATGAAGACTTTTTCAAAGCTATTGATGAGAGGGCATGGAGGGCAGTCATATTAGAACGGTCTCACCCAATGACTGTAGATGGCACAGGAGTTGCACACAAACAACTTGAGAATAAGAGGACTGTCGATGAGGTAGCTTCATCATCAGGAAACTCCTAAGGCTTTTAATGCTATATTTGCTGCTGTGGATGCTACAAATTTCAGATTGATCTACAATGGTGACAAGGCCAAACAAGCATGGGAGATCCTTGAAAAAGCTCTTGAGGGAATGGACAAAGTAAAGTGAGAAGGTATGTGGCATCATTGACAAACTCCTACAAAGTGCACTAGAGCCTGCTACAGCAAGTATGTAAAGAAAATAGCTGATGAAGAGCATTCCAGAGTGAGCAAACTCAGTAAGTGGCGCTCTAGATGAAGACATTAAGTGGCGCTCCAGATGAAGACATTAAGTGGCTAATGTCTTCACGAGGAGCGCGACCTAATGTTGCCTTGGGGCGCTCGGAAATCTGGAAGAGGTCATGAAGACATCAGCTTGTGCAATTTGGGCAAAGTGACTTTCTCAGTACTCAAGTGGAGTAAGCAAGTGCTATAGCAATCTTTGGAGCAGTATTTCAGTAGCAGAAGATCAGCTCTCCTTCAGAAATCCAATGCAAGTATACAAGGCAGAAAAGCTGCAAGTGCTACAGCAGGTGCTGGTGCCTGGAGCTGCAGCAGAAGTATTGTACTTCTTCAGAGTATGTGCTACAGCAGTCTTTGTAGCAGAAATTCAAAGATTTATTCAAAGCTTTCTCGGAGATTGCATTCAAACAACAAATCAGTGGACCGAAGGGCTTCCGGAGAGAGCTGAATATTCAGGAGAATATTTCTGGAGTGTCTCTGATAGAGGCTATTTGTACGCATTATTTAGATCATAACCCTATGCTTATTTGCAAAATTTTATGAGCAAGATTACTCGTTTCTAGTGTTTTTGTATTACAGGGCAAAACGAGTCCTTGAGTCGGATACGCTCTAACAGGCAGCGTTCTAGGAGTGAAAAATCCGCCTGCGGAGCTAGCAGCACAAACAGGAGAGAAGATGGCGAGAGTCAGGAGCGGTGCGCTAGCCGATGTGCTAGCCGATGCCGTGCGCCAGGCGCGGAGTCCAGTGACCAGATTTGGAAGTTGCCAAAGAAGAGCCTCTTGAGCAGTATATAAAGGGGAAGAGGTCTAGGGTTTGAGGGACGATTAGACACACATATGCATACTGAATCAGAGTCAGCACTCTGAGTTCATCAGAGGCACACCAAGGAGGCACTGCGCAACAATCTAGAAAACACACGGACTTGTTGAGAGGACTTGCGCCAGCCGACTGCGCCAGCCGAGAGACATACTGCACGCGCTGTTTGCTACTTGTTTCTCAGTTATTATTTTACTATTCTATGATGTTTATCACTAGCATGTCTAGCTAAACTCTTAGTGTTTGTCGGGCATGAATCTATGATGTATTTCCTTTGAGACTTGAGCTTAATGCATAGTTTACTTACTTGTATTAATTCTGTGCATACGGAGACAGCTAGTTGCATGAGTAGGGGAAGCCTTGAACCGCAATCTTACTTGTGTTGCTTGCTTGTCATATGTTAAACTAGTTGATAGCTTTACGGTGACAACTAGGAGTAACGGGCTAGGGTAATCAGTTGCTACTTTGAACGAATTCGCAGTTGTTTTAGTCTATGTTCTAAGGATTAATAGCACATGAACTTTGAACGGAACATGCGCACGTGTTAGAAAGCCTTGACCGGACACTAACCCAAGTAAATCGAAAACTATAGACGTTTAGAGTCGATGATAAGGAATGCACTCATAGAGGATTGTCTGCCCAATACTTCTCATAGTCATAGTATTTAATCTCTACTGCTTGCGCACGTCTAGTGCAAATTCCTGCGTTACGCTAGCTACTGTCTACTTGCGCATCGCGCACCCCCAATCTCTCACATAACCCCCCTTTTATAAGTATAGACAACAGATTAAAGACTGAACTACTTGCTCCCTGTGGAGATCGACCCTTACTTAACCGCTGTACTGGTGGAAGAGGAAGGATTATATTTGACGCGCACAATGACGTGCGGATCAAATTTTGGCGCCGTTGCCAGGGAGCAACACAGCTAAGTCTTTAGTCTGAGTTTTTCTTCTTTATAGTAGCTAGTTATTTCAGTTTGTTTTGTTTCTTGTTGTTGTTTCTGACAGCGCGCAATCACATCAGCCTGCGCAACCTTGAAATAGTTGCGCTGCGCAGATTCTAGTTGCGCACTGACAGACGTAACAACCTCGTTGTTTTTGATTTCGTTTTCTTGAGATTTGGATCAGGTCATGGAGGACAACAGTGTTGTTGGCGACAACCTAGGGGACAGAACCCCAGAGGAAGCAAGGGCACACAACCGCGCAGCACTATTCAGAGAGGAAGTGCAGAGCGAGGTCGAAGCACGGATGGCCGCTGAACCATACCATGCGCCACCCGTCCGACCAGTCGCGCGACGCAGGACAGTGCGCGAGATGTCAACCCCGATCACTGTTAACCAGCCATGGTGCATCGTGCTTCCACCAGACGGACACTTTGAACTAAGGAGCTCGCTCATCCATCACATGCCCAAGTTCCACGGGATGAACAACGAAAATCCAGTCAAGCATGTGCGAGAGTTCCTAGTCATTTGCGAGAACATGAAGACCGAAGGGGAGAGTGATGAGGCGCTGAAAATGAAGGCATTCCCATTTTCATTGTGTGATACAGCCAGACATTGGTTGATGAATTTACCCGCAGGATCCATTCACACATGGGAGCAGCTGCAGAAGAAATTCCTAGTTAAATTCTATCCAGCAGCAAAGATTGCGCTGCTCAGAAGGGAACTGGCCGCGCCAATGCAGAGCGTAGGGGAGTCTCTGTCAGAATATTACGAGCGTTTCAGGAAGCTAGAAGCCAACTGCTACAATCACGGCCTGCCCCAGAATGTGCTGATAGAGAACTTTCTGAATGGACTGCTGCCCATGGAGCTGCGACTACTGAATGCATGCGCAGGAGAGGACATTTGCAACATGTACCCAGAAGATGCGTGGCAGCTGATAGAAGACTCTGCTGGGCAGGTAAGACATCAACTAACGCTTGAAAATAGTCGTGCTCGTTCTGTGCATCAGGTAGAAGCAAGCGCTGAGATCAAGGAAATGAAGGCCATGCTGCAGAAGTTGATGAGTGCGCAGAGCGCACAACCAGTTGCGCCAAAGGTATGTGAATTCTGCAGGTCCACCGAGCACAAGACAGATGAATGCCCAACACTTTTCGAAGAAACTGGAGATGTCAATGCTCTTGGAGGATGGGACAATAGAGGGCCGCAGAGGCAGAATCAGCCGCGCTTTGGGCTTGCCGCAAATGGATTCAGATGGAGGGAAGAGAACAATTTCCAGAGGCAGTCCACTGATCAGCGCGCGCCTCAGCAGACGCAACCAGCTGCGCCCTACAATCCACCGCACCGCCGCACTGACGCACCAGCGCAGAACAACCAGCAGCAGCGGCGATCCTTAGAAGATATCGTGGGGCAGCTAGCAGATACAGTGCGCAAAAATGACGAGAAGTATGACAAGAGGTTCGAGTCCATCGAAAAGCAGCTATCACAAATTGCTACCACGGTGTATGAGCTAAAAAAGAGCGATGGCAACCTGCCGTCGCAAGTGATTCAGAACCCTAAAGGAGGAGTCAATGCAGTGACACTGAGGACTGGGCGCACAGTAGGAACAGAGCAGACCGCGCAGGCGCCCGCGCAACCAGTTGCGCAAGTCCCGGATCCAGCAGATCAGAATGCGCAACCAGAGCAAGATGCGCAACTAGAAGCGTCAGCCACAAACCAGCAGGGCAAAGCGCCAGGTAAGTCTCAATCAAGAAACAAGGACAAAAATTGTACTAACATACCTGCACCTTTCCCTGTGCAGGCACCATTGGCTAGAAAGGAAGCGCTAGACAAGGAGCTTTATGAGTTGTTCAGCAAGGTGGAAATCAACATTCCCCTTATTGAAGCTATTCGACAGATTCCCAGGTATGCAAAATTTTTAAAAGAGCTGTGCACAAACAAGAGGAGGAAAGGCTAGTGCGCACAGGTAATGCTTAACGCGCAGGCCTCAGCGATCGTGCAACATAAGGTACCACCTAAGTGCCGAGACCCAGGTACGTTCACCATCCCATGCACTTTAGGTAAAACCACGGTAAGCAATTGCATGATTGATTTAGGCGCATCCATCAATTTGTTACCATATTCCCTATATGCGACGTTGCGCCTTGGACCACTAAAACCTGCAGGTCTCACCATTCAACTAGCAGATAGATCGTGCAAACAACCTGCAGGCATGATAGAAGATGTCCTAGTTCGAGTAGGAGAGCTGGTGTTCCCAGCAGATTTTTATGTGCTCAAAATGGAGGGAGAATCAAGCACCAGCAGTGTGCAGATCCTCCTAGGCAGACCGTTTCTGATGACCGCGCGCACGAAGATAGACGTGTGGAGGGGCACGCTCTCCATGGAGGTAGATGGCGAAGAAATCCATTTCAACATATTCAAGGGGATGCAGCATCCACATGAGGACGCTACAGTGCACGCAATGGACAGCATTGACGATTTAGTCACAGAAGCGCAATGTGCGAGCGCAATCGTAGGACCAGAGCTACTGACACAGGCAGAGCTGGAGGAGCAAGAGGATGAGCTGAGCAGTGCTGAACCAGCACCCACACAGGTACGTGATATAGTTCATATTTGCACCGCTAACAAAATCTTGCCCTCTATTGAACAGGCACCCAAGATCGAACTGAAGCAACTCCCAGAGCACCTCAAATACATTTTCTTGGGAGATGAGGACACCCTGCCAGTGATCATAAAGAAAGGATTAGAAGAGGAGCAGGAGGCGCGCTTACAGCAGGTGCTGCGCAAGAACCAGCGCGCCATAGGATGGACACTTGCTGATCTGCGCGGAGTGAGCCCAGACGTGTGCATGCACTAGATTTTATTGGAAGATGGTGCCAAACCATCCAGGGAGGCTCAGCGCAGGTTAAATCCAAATATGATGGAGGTAGTGCAAAAGGAAGTCCTGAAATTGCTTGACGCAGGGGTCATTTACCCAATCTCGGACAGCAAATGGGTCAGTCCGGTGCATGTTGTGCCAAAGAAAGGAGGAATCACAGTGGAAGAAAATACGCAGGGCGAGCTAGTTCCCAAGCGCATACAAACTGGCTGGCGCATGTGCATCGACTACAGGAAGCTTAACGCAGTCACGCGCAAGGACCACTTCCCGCTACCCTTCATGGACCAGATGCTGGATCGCTTAGCAGGTAAGCCTTATTTTTGTTTCTTGGACGGATATTCAGGGTACAACCAGATACCCATAGCTGCGGAGGATCAAGAGAAGACCACATTCACATGCCCGTTCGGTACGTTTGCGTTTCGGCGCATGTCTTTTGGGCTGTGCAACGCGCTAGGTACGTTCCAACGCTTAGTCATGAGCATTTTTTCTGATATGATTGGTATATGCATAGAAGTGTTCATGCATGATTTTACGGTATATGGAGGTACCTTTGATGCATGTTTAACTCATCTAGATAAAGTCTTAGCGCGCTGCATCTCTAAGAACTTAGTGCTAAATTATGAAAAATGTCATTTCATGGTAACGCATGGTGTAGTACTAGGACATATCATCTCGGAGGAGGGGATCAAGGTAGATAAAGCTAAGATAGACCTCATTTCTAATCTGCCTTATGCCACCAACGTGTGCGACGTGAAATCATTCTTAGGGCATGCTGGGTTCTACAGGCGTTTTATCAAAGATTTCTCTAAAATTTGTATACCCCTGTCTAACCTGTTGCAAAAAGATGTGTGCTTCGACTTTACTGATGAGTGCAGGGCTGCGTTTGATAAGCTGAAAGGAGCACTGACCAGTGCGCCAGTGATGCGCGCGCCAGACTGGAACCTGCCATTTGAGCTGATGTGTGACGCAAGTGATTACGCAGTAGGTGCAGTCTTGGGTCAGCGCGTAGACAAGAAGCCGCATGCCATTTACTATGCATCGCGCACACTGGACTCTGCGCAGAGGAACTACACCACCACGGAGAAGGAGCTTCTGGCAATTGCCTTTGCGCTAGAGAAGTTCCGTGCATATATTCTAGGTGCCAGAGTCATCATCTATACAGACCACGCAGCCATCCGCTACCTCATGTCCAAGAAGGAGACCAAGCCGCGCCTGATGCGCTGGGTGCTCCTACTTCAGGAATTTGACTTGGAGATCAAAGATAAGAAGGGCACGGAGAATACAGTTGCTGATCACCTGAGCAGGATTGATAGAGGCTATTTGTACGCATTATTTAGATCATAACCCTATGCTTGTTTGCAATATTTTATGAGCAAGATTACTCGTTTCTAGTGTTTTTGTATTACAGGGCAAAACAAGTCCTTGAGTCGGATACGCGCTAACAGACAGCGTTCTAGGAGTGAAAAATCCGCCTGCGGAGCTAGCAGCACAAACAGGAGGGAAGATGACGAGAGTCAGTAGCGGTGCGCTAGCCGATGCGCTAGCCGATGCCGTGCGCCAGGCGCAGAGTCCAGTATTCCCTAATCTTGACATGACCAGATTTGGAAGTTGCCAAGGATGGACCTCTTGAGCAGTATATAAAGGGGAAGAGGTCTAGGGTTTGAGGGACGATTAGACACACATATGCATACTGAATTAGAGTCAGCACTCTGAGTTCATCAGAGGCACACCAAGGAGGCACTGCGCAACAATCTGGAAAACACACGGACTTGTTGAGAGGACTTGCGCCAGCCGACTGCGCCAGCCGAGAGACATACTGCACGCGCTGTTTGCTACTTGTTTCTCAGTTATTATTTTACTATTCTATGATGTTTATCACTAGCATGTCTAGCTAAACTCTTAGTGTTGGTCGGGCATGAATCTATGATGTATTTCCTTTGAGACTTGAGCTTAATGCATAGTTTACTTACTTGTATTAATTCTGTGCATACGGAGACAGCTAGTTGCATGAGTAGGGGAAGCCTTGAACCGCAATCTTACTTGTGTTGCTTGCTTGTCATATGTTAAACTAGTTGATAGCTTTACGGTGACAACTAGGAGTAACGGGCTAGGGTAATCAGTTGCTACTTTGAACGGATTCGCAGCTTTTTTAGTCTATGTTCTAAGGATTAATAGCACATGAACTTTGAACGGAACATGCGCACGTGTTAGAAAGCCTTGACCGGACACTAACCCAAGTAAACCGAAAACTATAGACGTTTAGAGTCGATGATAAGGAATGCACTCATAGAGGATTGTCTGCCCAATACTTCTCATAGTCATAGTATTTAATCTCTACTGCTTGCGCACGTCTAGTGCAAAGTCCTGCGTTACGCTAGCTACTGTCTACTTGCGCATCGCGCACCCCCAATCTCTCACATAACCCCCCTTTTTATAAGTATAGACAACAGGTTAAAGATTGAACTACTTGCTCCCTGTGGAGATCGACCCTTACTTAACCGCTGTACTGGTGGAAGAGGAAGGATTATATTTGACGCGCACAACGACGCGCGGATCAAATTTTGGCGCCGTTGCCGGGGAGCAACACAGCTAAGTCTTTAGTCTGAGTTTTTCTTCTTTATAGTAGCTAGTTATTTCAGTTTGTTTTGTTTCTTGTCGTTGTTTCTGACAGCGCGCAATCACATCAGCCTGCGCAACCTTGAAATAGTTTCGCTGCGCAGATTCTAGTTGCGCACTGACAGACGCAACAACCTCGTTGTTTTTGATTTCGTTTTCTTGAGATTTGGATCAGGTCATGGAGGACAACAGTGTTGTTGGCGACAACCTAGGGGACAGGACCCCAGAGGAAGCAAGGGCACACAATCGCGCAGCCCTGTTCGGAGAAGAAGTGCAGCGCGAGGTTGAAGCAAGGATGGCCTCTGAACTGTATAATGCGCCACCCGCGCGACAAGCTGCGCGACGCAGGACAATGTGCGAGATGTCAGCCCCGATCACTGTCAACCAGCCATGGTGCATCGTGCTTCCACCAGACGGACACTTTGAACTAAGGAGCTCGCTCATTCATCACATGCCCAAGTTTCAAGGGATGAACAATGAAAATCCAGTCAAGCATGTGCGAGAGTTCCTAGTCATTTGCGAGAACATGAAGACCGAAGGGGAGAGTGATGAGGCGCTAAAAATGAAGGCATTCCCATTTTCACTGTGTGATACAACCAGACATTGGTTGATGAATTTACCCGCAGGATCCATTCACACATGGGAGCAGCTGCAGAAGAAATTTTTAGATAAATTCTATCCAGCAGCAAAGATTGCGCTGCTCAGAAGGGAACTGGCCGCGCCAAGGCAGAGCGCAGGAGAGTCACTGTCAGAGTATTACGAGCGTTTCAGGGAGCTAGAGGCCAACTGCTACAATCTGGGCCTGCCCCAGAATGTGCTGATAGAGAACTTTCTGAATGGACTGCTGCCCATGGAGCTGCGACTACTGAATGCATGCGCAGGAGGGGACATTTGCAACATGTACCCAAAAGATGCGTGGCAGCTGATAGAAGACTCTGCTGGGCAGGTAAGACATCAGCTAACGCTTGAAAATAGTCGTACTCGTTCTGTGCATCAGGTAGAAGCAAGCGCTGAGATCAAGGAAATGAAGGCCATGCTGCAGAAGTTGATGAGTGCGCAAAGCGCACCACCAGTTGCGCCAAAGGTATGTGAATTTTGCAGGTCCACCGAGCACAAGACAGATGAATGCCCAACACTTTTTGAAGAAACTGGAGATGTCAATGCTCTTGGAGGATGGGATAACAGAGGACCACTGAGACAGAACCAGCCGCGCTCTGGACTAGCCGCAAATGGAATCAGATGGAAGGAGGAGAACAATTTCCAGAGACAGTCCATAGAATAGCGCGCGCAACAAGCTGCGCCCTACAATCCACCGCACCGCCGCACTGACGCACCAGCGCATAACAACCAGCAACCGAGGCGATCTTTGGAAGATATCGTGGGGCAGCTAGCAGATACAGTGCGCAAAAATGACGAGAAATATGTGACGTTGGCGTTTTAGGCAAGCAAAATGAAGTGCTATTCTAGTCACGCAAATATCAAACAATATTTATAACCAAGTGACCTCGGATCGAACCCAAGGGAAAAGCTTAGACTAATTGACAACTAATCAATGCTACTAATGTAGGTCTACGGTTTTTGGGGGGGAATATGTCCTCCTATAGAGGTATCTCTAGCAAGCACTAAAGATAAATGATATTCTTGAGTTCTACTTAATGCATAAAAAGGGTGACTAGGGATTCAACTTCTCTCCTAAGATATGAGGAAATGAAGTAACTCACTAATACATGCATGAACTACATTTGGTTGATAAAAGCAAGGCTAATGCATCATCCACTCTAGGTTCAACTCTCGCTCCTTACCTAGAATGGAGAGGATACATAAATGACAAGGTTCTCAAACTCTCATTCTATTGAACCGTGTAGAATATGTGTCCCATAACCGCACCCTCTCGGTCTATTGGCCGGTTACTCAAATCCGCTCAAAACTTAGCCTAATGTCAAGAATGCATGTCGCTCTCATGCACAAACACTCCATCTATGATCATACGATAGCTATGAAACATCCTAAGTTCAACTCTCGCTCCTTCCTTAGGGGTTCTAACCAAGCATACTCACTTAAGCATTTCGTCAAACACTTGGTGTGCATACAATGAATACATAGCTAGGGCACAAATAAGATCAAACCAAACTTCATTCAATGCAACAACAATAGTGTTCTACATCATATCCAATCCTAGGGGATCCATTTAATCCCCAACCACAAAAGTAACTACTCACTCATAATGAGTGTGTACAAAAATATGACAACTAAAGGAAGCATAAATGTAAATACAAAGCTAGGGTTTAGAAGAGGATGATGTAGAATCTTCAATCCAAGCTTCAATCTTCCATCAAGCTTGATCTTCCTTGAGTTTTGTCGTCTAGGGTTGCAAAAAGTGGAAACTTGTCGTCTAGGGTTGAGAGAAAAAGCAAGCTCTAATCTTCACTTCTATCTCCTTTTATTTATACTCTTTGAAGTTTCCCACAAAGTGACCGAAGTGACCGAATCACTTGATTCGGTCAATGTCCATGTGATTCGCTCTAAGCTTGTGTTCAGTGGTGTTTTGAGTTTGGGCGAATCAATTATCCTGGCCGAATCACTTTTGATTCGGTCAAATGTCTTTGTTTTGATATGGTCAAACGTCTTGTGGAGCTAAACTGATTCGGGCACCTCTGGGCGAATCACATCTGATTCGGCCGAATCATCTGTTCAGTAGCTTCTTGACTGGGCGAATCACTTTTCTTAGCCGAATCACAATTGATTCGGTCACACCCATTATGTGATTCGGTCAAACCTTCAGGACTTTCCCGGATCAGGTCAATTCGTGCAGCTGAGGGTGATTCGGTCAAGCAGGTGGGCGAATCACTAGTGATTCGGCCGAATCACTTCTGCAGTTTGCTCAGCTTTGCTTCTTTTGATCTCCATCGACCGGAATTCGTCTAGATTTTTTTCGGGCCACTTCGTATTGCGAAATACATAGTTTTAACCTGAAATGGACGAAGAAATCATCAAATGGCTTTATAGAATTGCGGAACAAACAAGAAGTAAGGGAAAAATGTGGACAAATATAAGGTTATTTGCCCGCTCATCAATATGACAAGAGGTTCGAATCCATCGAAAAGCAGCTATCACAAATTGCTACCACGGTGTATGAGCTAAAAAAGAGCGATGGCAACCTGCCTTCGCAAGTGATTCAGAACCCTAAAGGAGGAGTCAATGCAGTGAGACTGAGGACTGGGCGCACAGTAGGAACATAGCAGACCGCGCAGGCGCCCGCGCAACCAGTTGCGCAAGTCCCGGATCCAGCAGATCAAGATGCGCAACCAGAAGCGTCAGCCACAAACCAGCAGGGCAAAGCGCCAGGTATGTCTCAATCAAGAAACAAGTACAAAAATTGTACTAACATACATGCACCTTTCCTTGTGCAGGCACCATTGGCTAGAAAGGAAGCGCTAGACAAGGAGCTTTATGAGTTGTTCAGCAAGGTGGAAATCAACATTCCCCTTATTGAAGCTATTCGACAGATTCCCAGGTATGCGAAGTTTTTAAAGGAGCTGTGCACAAACAAGCGACGAAAAGGCGAATGCGCACAGGGAATGTTAAATGCACAGGCCTCAGCAATCGTGCAACATAAGGTACCACCTAAGTGCCGAGACCCAGGTACATTCACTATCCCATGCACTTTAGGTAAAACCACGGTAAGCAATTGCATGATTGATTTAGGCGCATCCATCAATTTGTTACCATATTCTCTATATGCGACGTTGCGCCTTGGACCACTAAAACCTGCAGGTCTCACCATTCAACTAGCAGATAGATCGTGCAAACAACCTGCAGGCATGATAGAAGATGTCCTAGTTCGAGTAGGAGAGCTGGTGTTCCCAGCAGATTTTTATGTGCTCAAAATGGAGGGAGAATCAAGCACCAGCAGTGCGCAGATCCTCCTAGGCAGACCTTTTCTGATGACCGCACGCACGAAGATAGACGTGTGGAGGGGCACGCTCTCCATGGAGGTAGATGGTGAAGAAATCCATTTCAACATATTCAAGGGGATGCAGCATCCACATGAGGACGCTACAAAGCACGCAATGGACAGCATTGACGATTTAGTCACAGAAGCGCAATGTGCGAGCGCAGCGGTAGGACCAGAGCTACTGACACAGGCAGAGCTGGAGGAGCAAGAGGATGAGCTGAGCAGTGCTGAACTAGCACCCACACAGGTACGTGATATAGTTCATATTTGCACCGCTAACAAAATCTTGCCCTCTATTGAACAGGCACCCAAGATCGAACTGAAGCAACTCCCAGAGCACCTCAAATACATTTTCTTGGGAGATGAGGACACCCTGCCAGTGATCATCAAGAAAGGATTAGAAGAGGAGCAGGAAGTGCGCCTACAGCAGGTGCTGCGCAAGAACCAGCGCGCCATAGGATGGACACTTGCAGATCTGCGCGGAGTGAGCCCAGACGTGTGCATGCACAGGATTCTATTGGAAGATGGTGCCAAACCATCCAGGGAGGCTCAGTGCAGGTTAAATCCAAATATGATGGAGGTAGTGCAAAAGGAAGTCCTTAAATTGCTTGACGCAGGGGTCATTTACCCAATCTCGGACAGCAAATGGGTCAGTCCGGTGCATGTTGTGCCAAAGAAAGGAGGAATCACAGTGGAAGAAAATGCGCAGGGCGAGCTAGTTCCCAAGCGCATACAAATTGGTTGGCGCATGTGCATCGACTACAGGAAGCTTAACGCAGTCACGCGCAAGGACCACTTCCCGCTACCCTTCATGGACCAGATGCTGGATCGCTTAGCAGGTAAGCCTTATTTTTGTTTCTTGGACGGATATTCAGGGTACAACCAGATACCCATAGCTACGGAAGATCAAGAGAAGACCACATTCACATGCCCGTCCGGTACGTTTGCGTTTCGGCGCATGTCTTTTGGGCTATGCAACGCGCCAGGTACGTTCCAACGCTTAGTCATGAGCATTTTTTCTGATATGATTGGTATATGCATAGAAGTGTTCATGGATGATTTTACGGTATATGGAGGTACCTTTGATGCATGTTTAACTCATCTAGATAAAGTCTTAGCGCGCTGCATCTCTAAGAACTTAGTGCTAAATTACGAAAAATGTCATTTCATGGTAACGCACGGAGTAGTACTAGGTCATATCATTTCAGAGGAGGGGATCAAGGTAGACAAAGCTAAGATAGATCTTATTTCTAATCTGCCTTATGCCACCAACGTGCGCGACGTGAAATCATTCTTAGGGCATGCTGGGTTCTACAGGTGTTTTATCAAAGATTTTTCTAAAATTTGTATACCCCTGTCTATGTTGCAAAAAGATGTGTGCTTCGACTTTACTGATGAGTGCAGGGCTGCGTTTGATAAGCTGAAGGGAGCATTGACCAGTGCGCCAGTGATGCGCGCGCCAGACTGGAACCTGCCATTTGAGCTGATGTGTGACGCAAGTGATTACGCAGTAGGTGCAGTCTTGGGGCAGCGCGTAGACAAGAAGCCGCATGCCATTTACTATGCATCGCGCACACTGGACTCTGCGCAGAGGAACTACACCACCACGGAGAAGGAGCTTCTGGCAATTGTCTTTGCGCTAGAAAAGTTCCGTGCATATGTTCTAGGCGCCAGAGTCATCATCTATACAGACCACGCAGCCATCCGCTACCTCATGTCCAAGAAGGAGACCAAGCCGCGCCTGATGCGCTGGGTGCTCTTACTTCAGGAATTCGACTTAGAGATCAAAGACAAGAAGGGCACGGAGAATACAGTTGCTGATCACCTGAGCAGGATCGTGAAAGAGGAGGAGCCAGGGCAGATCACGGAGACATTCCCTGACGAGCATCTAATGGCGCTGACAGGTAAGGTACCATGGTATGCGCACATCGCAAATTACCTGGTCACAGGTACGTTTCCTCCGCATTTCAATAAAACTCAGTGCATGCGATTGAAACATGAGTCCAAGCATTACCTTTGGGATGATCCATACATGCTTAGAATAGGACCAGATCAGATATTGAGGCGTTGCGTTCCTGACCATGAAATTAACTCTGTCTTGATGTTTTGTCATGCGCACGCATGTGGAGGACACTTTGGTCCCAAGCGCACGAGCAGGAAAATCTTGGACTGCGGATTTTATTGGCCGCACCTCTTTAGAGACGCATATGACCATTGCAGGAATTGTGACAGGTGCCAGCGCACAGGAGGAATATCCGCGCGCAATGAGATGCCGCAGACCCCGATTCTGGTGGATGAAGTGTTCGATGTTTGGGGAATCGACTTCATGGGGCCATTTCCCCCATCTGCCGGCTACGGGTACATTTTAGTGGCAGTGGACTACGTCTCCAAATGGGTCGAAGCTAAGGCTACGCGGAAGGATGATGGTAAGACTGTCGCTGATTTTCTCAGAACTAACATCTTTTGCAGGTACGGAGTGCCTAAGGCAGTCATCAGCGATCAGGGGACGCACTTTTGCAACAGGGTTGTGGCGCAAGTTTTCAAGCACTATGGGGTGCGCCACAAGACGTCCACCGCTTACCATCCGCAGACGAATGGACAGGCTGAAGTTTCTAACAGAGAGATCAAGCGCATCTTAGAAAAGACTGTGAGACCATCGCGCAAAGATTGGAGCCAGCGCCTTGACGATGCGCTATGGGCATACCGCACTGCGCATAAGACGCCCATTGGGACCTCACCATTTCGGCTGGTCTATGGTGCCACAGGGTGTTGCTCCGGGCCAACCCGTGATACAACCATTTGTTGTCCCACCACCAGCAAGTGGTGGTAATGTAGTTTTACATCCGGCTCAAGGCATGCGTCAGACTGTTGATGATGGAGGTGTGAAGCTGGATGAGTTCATCAGAATCAACCACCGACTTTTAGTGGAATAGATGAAAAGGATGACCCTCAGACATTTATTGATCAGACTCAGCGTCTCTGTCAAGTTCTTCATTGCCCGACTTGGAAGTCAGTGGAGTTGGCTTCCTTCAGATTGCACGATGTTGCTATGGCTTGGTTCGATGTGGTAAAGGGTAGGAGCATCGAGCAGCCGCGTTTGGAATGGGATGAATTTAAGACATTGTTCTTGGAAAGATTTTTGCCTGATAGTATGACGGATGCCAAGGCAAGAGAGTTTGAATTATTGAGACAGGAAGCTATGATAGTTACAGAGTATGCTAATAAGTTCACCGTCCTATCAGCTTATGTCTCACATTTTGTGATGACATGATCGCGCGTCGTTGTGCGCGTCAAATATAATCCTTCCTCTTCCACTCAGTACAGCGGTTAAGTAAGGGTCGATCTCCACAGGGAGCAAGCAGTGAGTCTTAGCCAGTAACATACACTTAAGAAAACGGGGGTTGCGTGAGTGATTGGGGGTTTTGCGCGATGCGCGAGTAACAACGAATATCGTAACGCGGGGAATTGCACTAGACGTGCGCAAGCAGTAGAGATTAAATACTATATTTATGCGAAGTATTGGGCAGACAATCCTCTATGAATGCATTCCTTATCACCGACTCTAAACATCTATAGCTTGTGTTTTACTTGGGTTAGTGTCCGGTAAAGGCTTCCTAACACGTGCGCATGTTCCGTTCAAAGTTCATGTGCTATTAATCCTTAGAACTAGACTAAACAGCTGCGAATCCTGTCACAGTAGCAACTGCCTACCCTAACTCGTTACTCCTAATTGTCACGGTAAGTTTGCGGTTCAAGGCTTCCCCTACGCATGCAACTAGTTTAACATGCGACAAGCGAGCTACACGAGTAAGTTTGCGGTTCAAGGCTTCCCCTACTCATGCAACTAACTGTCTCAGTACGCACAGAATTAATACAAGTAAATAAACTATGCATTAAGCTCAAGTCTCAAAGGAATACATCACAGATTCATGCCCGACCAACACTAAGTGTTTAGCTAGACATGCTAGTGGTAAACATCATAAAATAGTAAATAATAACTAATGAATCCAAGAAAACGGTAGCAAACAGTGCGTGCAGTGTCTTCTCTCGGCTGGCGCAAATCTCCTCAATAAGTCCGTGTGTTTTTCAGTTCTGCCGCACAGTGCCTCCTTCGCGTCCTCTGGTGCCTCTGGAACAACAGTCTTTTCGAACTCTCCGAAACCCTAGACTTCCTCCCTTTATATACTGCTCAGGAGGTTCATCTTTTGGCAACTTCCAAATCTGGTCACTGGGACTTTGCGCCTGGCGCACGGCATTGGTTGGCGCAATCGGGTAGCGCACCTCTGCTGTCTTTCGCCATTTCTTCTTTTGTTTGCGCCGCTAGCTCCACAGGCTGATCTTTCACTCCTAGAACGCTGCCTGTTAGCGCGTATCCGACTTAAGGACTCGTTCTGACCTGATATACAAAAACATTGGAAACGAGTAATCTTGCTCATAAAATATTGCAAACAAGCATAGGGTTATGATCTAAATAATGTGTATAACTAGGCTCTATCAAACCCCCCACACTTGCCCCTTGTTCGTCCCGAACAAGTACTGAAACGCGGATACAATTACCTTTTCTGGAGATTAGCGCACAGCCTTGCATTCTAGCGCAAAATGCACAATTGCTCAACTTGTGCTGCTCTATCACCTGCGCATAACTGCACTCAATAGTTCTAATATAATAATCCCGAAATTTCATTACCTCTCAGCCGGGATGAAGATCTTTGGATGACTGGGAGATAGCTCTTCTTAGGCTCCTGGTTGTCAGCTCCCGCTCCGAAGATAGGTATATGGTTTCTTGCGCGAGCTTCTTCCAGTGCGTGATTCGTTCGCACACTTCCTGGGAACCTGAGCCTTTGATGATATCCTTGTGGTCTTGCGCACGCAGGTACTAAGTAGTGCGCATGCTGATTTTTTGTAACGCAAATCATCTGCTTCTGCTGGTATTTTCCTTTTGTACAGCTTCCTTTCCAATTTTTTTCATTCCCAGAACAGTTCCAATCTCAGCCTTCGGATAGCAGCTATGGAACTAGTTCCGCTCTCCCTCCTTGGTCTGTCTGCGCCGGTCGGTGCACGCGTTTACATCCGCGCCCGCCTTCCTTAGCTCGGCTTCCAGAGAGAAGGTGGTCTGTTTTCCCACCTCGCCACGCTTTGGGTATTTCGCCTTTGGCATCTACGTGACTGAGCGCGCTCTTTTGTTCCGAAGGTTGCGAAGCACCGGCCTCCACTAGCGCACTCGACCATATACCTCGCCTTCGAAGCACAAGCGACTAACCGCCTCTCTGGAGCATTTCTATCAACTCCACATCCCCTGTATATCCCAACTAACAGGAGCAGAAAAAAACGAAAAAATTATGCTAAAACAGTAGAGAACGGCGCACGCAATACGGATAGCGCAAAACAAGCTGGAGCGCATGCGCATCCTGCACCTTAGCGCACTACTGCTACTAATTCTCTTCAACTTAAACTAAGCTATAAAAAATGCTCAAAACATGAAATGTAAGAGTAACGCCCCCCCCCCCCCCCCCACACTTGAACAGAGACGTGTCCCCACGACTCAAGCTCAAGCGCACGGAGGCTGCGCACATGCATGCAATGCAACGAAAATAAAGAACATAAGAGTGAACACAAATAGTCACACAAAATATAGCACGGGGTCACAAAATATGTAGCACAAATAGTCAGCACATAATATCTAATAAGACGCAGCAAAATAAAAGACACCACCCTAAAGACCAATGATGCTGCCCCGTGGCCTTAGGAGTCCTCCGAGCTAGACGCAGCTGCTGATCCTAGCGCCTCATCCTCTGAAGAATCTGTCAAGGAGTCGGTGCTGGAGGCTGGTGGTACTACAGTGAGGGGATCAGGCTGCGCTACGAGGTCGTCCTCGGAAAGTGAATCCCAAAGGGAATCGGAGTTTACGCTGGGATAGGCTATGGGGGACTCCGGAACAGAAGGCCGGGCAGGGGAAACTGCTGGTGATGGTACTGGTTCGGGTTCAGGGGTGGGCTCTGCTGCTGGGGCTGCTGGTTCGGGTGCCGGCGCTGGCTCAGGGGTGGGCTCTGCTGCGGGCACTGGGGCTGATGCAGGTGCTGACTCTGCTGGGGGTGCTGGGGCTGGTGCTGGAGATGGTGCTGGAGAGGGCTGAGCAGGGGGGCTGGCTGGCTGATGCGGCTCACTGGGACCTGGAGGTGGTCGGTGCAGGCTGAGGAGAGGTGGAATCGCGTCTCCAAATTTCCACCCGGATGGTGGACTCATACTTAAATCAGCCCCCTCTGGCGCTAAGTATTCGAGCACGCGCATGACGTTGAACAACATGCACTGCTCGGCAGTTACTTCCTCGGGCGCCTCCTCAGTCTCAGTCCTTGGGCGCTTGGCACGTGCACGAGGGGGAGAATCCTCGATGGAAATGGTCACTGGCTCCCCCTTTGGTGCACGGGCCCTCTGGTGCGCTCCAGTCTGCGCCCGGGTCCTTGGGCGCCTGACCAGAGGCACTTCTGGTTCTTCATCTTCCTCCATGTCCTGCGCACTGCTTTCTGCTCTGGGCCGCGGCATTCTGGCCGGCTGCAGGCGGTAGCACCACTCTAGTGTGCCATCTTCCCGTACAGCTACCGCCCTGATTTGCAGCATGTGGGCGCGATCGAGAGGGATAGCGGGTACCAAAGTGTGCTCTGGCACCTCGGGCTCTCCATGTAAGGCCCGCAGCAAGTGCGTGATAAGGCCTCCACACGTCAGCGGCCCCCTCATGCTGACTCGGCTCCAATGATGCACCATGTTCAGGATGAACAGCACCTTCCGCCCATGATAAAGCCCCTTCAAAATCTCCATATCCAGGAGGCTGATCTTTGGTGCGCCGTTGAAACGGCCAATGACTGTGTAGGCCACGATGCGCCATAAGTAGAACAGCCATGGGTCGCGCAGCTCTCGGCCCCTGCTGCGCCCCGCGGCGAATGCTGGCCCTGTTGCCATGTCCCGCCAAGCCTCCTGGTTATTGTGCGTGTCTAACTCCTCCTCACGCACCTTGGCGCACCCGAATGCGCGCCTCAGCCTCCTTTCCGAGGCTATGAACCAGAAACCCCTGTGTCTATATCTGATCTCCCTGTCCCCTGCATCCAGAGACGCCAGGAACTCACACGTATCTTCCTGGTCTGATGCGCTGCGGAGGTCCATTAGCGCCTCCCAGCCGGCAATCGCTAGCCTCTGCGCCACGAGGTCCTCTAATCCTACCTCGCGCAGGAAATCTCGGCAGATGTACGGTGTCCCGTACATGTCCAGGCTAATGAACGCTGCATACTTGTTAGCGAAAGCCGCTGGGGTCTCCTGGTCTGTGGCGGGTTTCATCTTGCGCTGGGCTCCGGTCAATCGCGGTCAATGCTCCCCAAAACCCTAAAAATCGAAACTGCCCAGAATCCTCTGAAACTTGCACCGAACGAGCGCCTACTGGTCGCCTACTC
Source organism: Umbilicus rupestris (assembly GCA_963678935.1). Taxonomy (NCBI): domain Eukaryota; kingdom Viridiplantae; phylum Streptophyta; class Magnoliopsida; order Saxifragales; family Crassulaceae; genus Umbilicus; species Umbilicus rupestris. The sequence continues at coordinate 4,200,504 of OY787626.1, read as the reverse complement.
AACGCACAAAACAGCACTCCAAGCCGCGCACTCTAGCTTGGTGCGATTTCAAAACCCTAAAAACTGTCTCCTCCGCTCAAACCCTAACAGAAGCGGCTCAAAGCGGAATCGGGGGGTTACCTGGGTGCTGTGCGGTCGTGTTGTCCTTGAATCCCTCGAGACGGACGGTGGGTTGGGGGCTGATCGACGGCAGAGGTCTGAAGGCGGGAGCTCGTGTGCAACGGTCGAGTGAAAAGTGCTGGGAATTTTTCTAAGTCTGGCCTTATATACCCCCCTCTGGCTAGCGCAACTGACCTGCGCATTGATAGGCGCACGGTCCTGCGCACTTGTGTGACTAAAAACTACCAAACCCTAAACTAGCTAAAAACACTCAAAAAAACAAAACAAGCAGAATAAAATGTGCCAAAATAAAACGTGTCGGGTTACCTCCCGACAAGTGCCTTTGTTTAACGTCGTTGGCTCGACGGTACCTCGTTACGTGCCAAGAAGTACGTCTGCAGCCTCCCCCACTCTTGCTCCTGAGTGTCCTTGCGCCAGTGCTTGTGTTACGATCTCATTGGTCCTGCGCAAAGGATAAAAGGGAAGGTCAGCATGTGATACATTATTCGTAATGAGGGTAGATGCAGAGGAAGAGGAGATATAGGCGATGGGTGCTAGTGCTCCCTCTGAAGCATCTGGTGGTGCGTCTGGCGCAGCAGCTTGCGCGTCCACTATCTCTGGCTCGGCCAAGTCAATGTTGCGTGCTGCGCCATCCCAAGGTTCGCCCAAGTACAGTTTGACTCTCTGCCCGTTAACCTGAAAACGATGCTGGTGCCCGTCTTCTAATTCAATTGTGCCGTAGGGGAAAACCTTGGTGACGGTGTATGGTCCCGTCCACTTGCTGCGCAACTTCCCAGGCATGAGCTTCAGGCGTGATGAAAATAATAATACCTGAACGCCTGGTTCAAATGTGCGCCGGAGGATATGCTTGTCATGAAACGCCTTGGTGCGCGCTTTGTAATCGCGCAGTCCCTCATAGGCGTCCAGGCGCAGTTCTTCTAGTTCGCTCAGCTCAAATGCGCGTTCTTTTCCTGCCTCATCCAAGTTCAAGTTGCAAATACGTAAGGCCCAATATGCCTTGTGCTCGAGCTCTACTGGCAGGTGGCATGCCTTCCCATAGACCAGCCGGAATGGTGAGGTTCCAATGGGCGTCTTGTGTGCAGTGCGGTATGCCCATAGCGCATCATCCAGGCGCTGGCTCCAATCCTTGCGCGACGGCCTCACAGTCTTTTCCAAGATGCGCTTGATCTCTCTGTTAGAAACTTCGGCCTGTCCATTTGTCTGCGGATGGTAAGCGGTGGACGTCTTGTGGCGCACCCCATAGTGCTTGAAAACTTGCGCCACAACCCTGTTGCAGAAGTGCGTCCCCTGGTCGCTGATAACTGCCTTAGGCACTCCGTACCTGCAAAATATGTTAGTTCTGAGAAAATCAGCGACAGTCTTACCATCATCCTTGCGCGTGGCCTTAGCTTCGACCCATTTGGATACGTAATCCACGGCCACCAGTATGTACTCGTAGCCGGCAGATGGGGGAAAAGGACCCATGAAGTCGATTCCCCAAACATCGAACACTTCATCCACCAAAATCGGGGTCTGCGGCATCTCGTTGCGCGCGGAGATTCCTCCAGTGCGCTGGCACTTGTCACACTTCCTGCAGTGGTCATAGGCATCTCTGAATAGGTGCGGCCAGCAGAATCCGCAGTCCAAGATCTTCCTGCTCGTGCGCTTGGGACCGAAATGTCCTCCACAGGCGTGCGCATGACAAAACATCAACACAGAGTTAATCTCATGGTCAGGCACGCAACGTCTTAATATTCGATCTGGACCTATTCTAAGCATGTAAGGATCATCCCAAAGGTAATGCTTGAACTCATGTTTCAATCGCATGCACTGAGTTTTATTGAAATGAGGAGGGAACGCACCTGTGACCAGGTAATTTGCGATATGCGCATACCATGGTACCTTACCTGTTAGCGCCATCAGATGCTCGTCAGGGAATGTCTCCTTGATCTGCCCTGGCTCCTCATCCTTTACGATCCTGCTCAGGTGATCAGCGACGGTATTTTCCGTGCCCTTCTTATCTTTGATCTCTAAGTCGAATTCCTGAAGCAGAAGTACCCAGCGCATCAGGCGCGGCTTGGTCTCTTTCTTGGACATGAGGTAGCGGATAGCTGCGTGGTCCGTGTAGATGATGACTCTGGCGCCTAGAACATATGCTCGGAACTTCTCCAGCGCAAATACAATTGCCAGAAGCTCCTTCTCCGTGGTGGTGTAGTTCTTCTGCGCGGAGTCCAGTGTGCGCGATGCATAGTAGATGGCATGCGGCTTCTTGTCCTCGCGCTGCTCCAAGACTGCTCCTACTGCGTAGTCACTTGCGTCACACATCAGCTCGAATGGCAGGTTCTAGTCTGGTGCGCGCATCACTGGCGCACTGGTCAGCGCTTCTTTCAGCTTATCGAACACCGCCCTGCACTCATCAGTAAAATCGAAGCACACGTCTTTTTGCAACAGGTTAGACAGGGGTATGCAAATTTTAGAGAAATCCTTAATAAAACGCCTGTAAAACCCAGCATGCCCTAAGAACGATTTCACGTCGCGCACGTTGGTGGCATAAGGCAGATTAGAAATAATATCTATCTTAGCTTTGTCTACCTTAATACCCTCCTCTGAAATGATATGACCTAGTACTACTCCGTGCGTTACCATGAAATGACATTTTTCGTAATTTAGCACTAAGTTCTTAGAGATGCAGCGCGCTAAGACTTTATCTAGATGTGTTAAGCATGCATCAAAGGTACTCCCATATACAGTGAAATCATCCATGAACACTTCTATGCATATACCAATCATATCAGAGAAAATGCTCATGACGAGGCGTTGGAACGTACCTGGCGCGTTGCACAGCCCAAAAGACATACGCCGAAACGCAAATGTTCCGAAGGGGCATGTGAACGTGGTCTTCTCTTGATCCTCCGCAGCTATGGGTATCTGATTGTAACCTGAATATCCGTCCAAAAAACAAAAGTAAGGCTTACCTGCCAAGCGATCCAGCATCTGGTCCATGAAGGGTAGCGGGAAGTGGTCCTTGCGCGTTACAGCGTTCAGCTTTCTGTAGTCGATGCACATGCGCCAGCCAGTTTGTATGCGCTTGGGAACTAGCTCGCCCTGCGCATTCTCCTCCACCGTGATTCCTCCTTTCTTTGGCACAACGTGCACTGGGCTGACCCATTTGCTGTCTGAGATTGGGTAAATGACCCCTGCGTCAAGCAACTTCAGGACTTCCTTTTGCACTACCTCCATCATATTTGGGTTTAACCTGCGCTGAGCCTCCCTGGATGGTTTGGCACCATCTTCCAACAGAATTCGGTGCATGCACACGTCTGGGCTCACTCCGCGCAGATCAGCAAGAGTCCATCCAATAGCGCGCTGGTTCCTGCGCAGCACCTGTTGTAAGCGCACCTCCTGCTCTTTTTCCAATCCCTTCTTGATGATCACTGGCAGGGTGTCCTCATCTCCCAAGAAAATGTACTTGAGGTGCTCCGGGAGTTGCTTCAGTTCGATCTTGGGTGCCTGTTCAATAGAGGGCAAGATTTTGTTAGCGGTGCAAATATGAACTATATCAAGTGCCTGTGTGGGTGCTGGTTCAGCACTGCTTAGCTCCTCCTCATGCTCCTCCAGCTCTGCCTGTGTCAGTAGCTCTGGTCCTATGGTTGCGCTCGCACACTGCGCTTCTGTGGCTAAATCGTCAAAGCTGTCCATTGCGTGCACGGTAGCGTCCTCATGTGGGTGCTGCATCCCTTCGAAGATGTTGAAATGGATTTCTTCGCCATCTACCTCCATGGAGAGCGTGCCCCTCCACACGTCTATCTTCGTGCGCGCAGTCATCAGAAACGGTCTGCCTAGGAGGATCTGCGCACCGCTGGCGCTTGATTCACCCTCCATTTCGAGCACATAAAAGTCTGCTGGGAACACCAGCTCTCCTACTCGAACTAGGACATCTTCTATCATGCCTGCAGGTTGTTTGCACGATCTATCTGCTAGCTGAATTGTGAGACCTGCAGGTTTTAGTGGTCCAAGGCGCAAGGTCGCATAGAGAGAATATGGTAATAAATTGATTGATGCGCCTAAATCGATCATGCAATTGCTTACCGTGGTTTTTCCTAAGGTGCAAGGGATAGTGAATGTACCTGGATCTCGGCACTTAGGTGGGTACCTTTTGTTGCACGATTGCTGAGGCCTGCGCATTTAGCATTACCTGTGCGCATTCGCCTGTCCTTCTTTTATTTGTGCACAGCTCTTTTAAAAACTTCGCATACCTGGGAATCTGTCGAATAGCTTCTATGAGAGGTATGTTGATTTCCACCTTGCTGAACAGCTCATATAGTTCCTTGTCCAGTGCTTCTTTTCTCGCCAGTGGTGCCTGCACAGGGAAAGGAGCAGGTATGTTAGTACAATTTTTGTCCTTGTTTGTCGAGTGAGACATACCTGGCGCTTTGCCCTGCTGGTTCGTGGTTGGCGCTTCTGATTGCGCCTCTGGCTCTGGTTGCGCACTCTGAGCTGCTGGATCTGGGACTTGCGCAACTGGTTGCGCGGGCGCCTGCGCGGTCTGCTCTGTTCCCACTGTGCGCCCAGTCCTCAGTGTTACTGCATTAACTCCTCCCTTAGGGTTCTGAATCACTTGCGAAGGCAGGTTGCCATCGCTCTTTTTCAGCTCATACACCGTGGTTGCAATTTGTGATAGATGCTTTTCTATGGATTCGAACCTCTTGTCATACTTTTCGTCATTCTTGCGCACTGTGTCTGCTAGCTGCCCCATGATATCTTCCAAGGATCGCCTTAGTTGCTGATTGTTCTGCGCTGGTGCGTCTGTGCGGCGATGCGGTGGGTTGTAGGGTGCAACTTGTTGCGTCTGCTGTGGCGCGCGCTGATCAGTGGGCTGCCTCTGGAAATTGTTCTCTTCTCTCCATCTGAATCCATTTGCAGCAAGCCCAAAGCGCGGCTGATTCTGCCTCTGCGGTCCTCTGTTGTCCCATCCTCCAAGGGCATTTACGTCTCCAGTTTCTTCAAAAAGTGTTGGGCATTCGTCTGTCTTGTGCTCAGTGGACCTGCAGAATTCACATACCTTTGGCGCAACTGGTTGTGCGCTCTGCGCACTCATCAGCTTCTGTAGCATGGCCTTCATTTCTTTGATCTCAGCGCTTGCCTCTACCTGATGCACAGAACGATTACGACTACTTTCAAGTGCCAATTGATGTCTTACCTGCCCAGCTGAATCTTCTATCAGCTGCCATGCATCCTCCGGGTACATGTTGTAAATGTCCCCTCCTGCGCATGCATTCAGTATTCGCAGCTCCATGGGCAGCAGTCCATTCAGAAAGTTCTCTATCAGCACATTCTAGGGAAGCCCGTGATTGTAGCAGTTGGCTTCTAGCTCCCTGAAACGCTCGTAGTATTCTGACAGAGACTCCCCTGCGCCTTGCCTTGGCGCGGCCAATTCCCTTCTGAGCAGCGCAATCTTCGCTGCTGGATAAAATTTATCTAAGAATTTCTTCTGCAGCTGCTCCCATGTGTGGATTGATCCTGCGGGTAAGCTCATCAGCCAGTGTTTGGCTGCATCGCTCAATGAAAATGGGAACGCCTTCATCTTCAGCGCTTCATCGTTCTCCCCCAAGGTCTTCATGTTCTCGCAAATGATTAGGAACTCCCGCACATGCTTGACTGGATTTTCGTTGTTCATTCCGTGAAACTTGGGCATGTGATGGATGAGTGAGCTCCTCAGTTCGAACTGTCCGTCGGGCGGAAGCACTATGCACCATGGCTGGTTAACTGTGAGTGGGGCTAACATTTCGCGCACTGTCCTGCGCCTCGCGACTGGACGAACGGGTGGCGCAATGTATGGTTCAGCGGCCATCCGTGCGTCGACCTCACGCTGCACTTCCTCTCTGAATAGGGCTGCGCGGTTATGTGCCCTTGCTTCCTCTGGGGTTCTGTCTCCCAGGTTATCTCCAACCACACTGTTATCCTCCATGTCCTGATCCAAACTCAAGAAACGAAATTAAATGGCAACGAAGTTGTTGCGTCTGTCAGTGCGCAACTAGAATCTGCGCAGCGCAACTGTTTCAAGGTTGCGCAGGCTGATGTGATTGTGCGCTGTCAGAAACAACAACGAGAAAACAAAATAAAATTAAATAACTAGTTACTAAAATGAGAAATGTAAGCTAGCTAAAACTTAGCTGTGTTGCTCCCCGGCAACGGCGCCAAAATTTGATCGCGCGTCGTTGTGCGCGTCAAATATAATCCTTCCTCTTCCACTCAGTACAGCGGTTAAGTAAGGGTCGATCTCCACAGGGAGCAAGCAGTGAGTCTTAGCCAGTAACCTACACTTAAGAAAACGGGGGTTGCGTGAGTGATTGGGGGTTTTGCGCGATGCGCGAGTAACAGCGAATATCGTAACGCGGGGAATTGCACTAGACGTGCGCAAGCAGTAGAGATTAAATACTATATTTATGCGAAGTATTGGGCAGACAATCCTCTATGAATGCATTTCTTATCATCGACTCTAAACATCTATAGCTTGTGTTTTACTTGGGTTAGTGTCCGGTAAAGGCTTCCTAACACGTGCGCATGTTCCGTTCAAAGTTCATGTGCTATTAATCCTTAGAACTAGACTAAACAGCTGCGAATCCTGTCACAGTAGCAACTGCCTACCCTAACTCGTTATTCCTAATTGTCACGGTAAGTTTGCGGTTCAAGGCTTCCCCTACGCATGCAACTAGTTTAACATGCGACAAGCGAGCTACACGAGTAAGTTTGCGGTTCAAGGCTTCCCCTACTCATGCAACTAACTGTCTCAGTACGCACAGAATTAATACAAGTAAATAAACTATGCATTAAGCTCAAGTCTCAAAGGAATACATCACAGATTCATGCCCGACCAACACTAAGTGTTTAGCTAGACATGCTAGTGGTAAACATCATAAAATAGTAAATAATAACTAATGAATCCAAGAAAACGGTAGCAAATAGTGCGTGCAGTGTCTTCTCTCGGCTGGCGCAGTCGGCTGGCGCAAATCTCCTCAATAAGTCCGTGTGTTTTTCAGTTCTGCCGCACAGTGCCTCCTTCGCGTCCTCTGGTGCCTCTGGAACAACAGTCTTTTCGAACTCTCCGAAACCCTAGACTTCCTCCCTTTATATACTGCTCAGGAGGTTCATCTTTTGGCAACTTCCAAATCTGGTCACTGGGACTTTGCGCCTGGCGCACGGCATTGGTTGGCGCAATCGGGTAGCGCACCTCTGCTGTCTTTCGCCATTTCTTCTTTTGTTTGCGCCGCTAGCTCCACAGGCTGATCTTTCACTCCTAGAACGCTGCCTGTTAGCGCGTATCCGACTTAAGGACTCGTTCTGACCTGATATACAAAAACATTGGAAACGAGTAATCTTGCTCATAAAATATTGCAAACAAGCATAGGGTTATGATCTAAATAATGTGTATAACTAGGCTCTATCAACAGAGCAGATGCGCATTAAGCGTTTCGTTATGGGATTACGTCATAATATTTTGCTAGTTTCTCAAGAGTTGTAGATACTGCGCGAGTTATAAAAGACAGAGAGCTTTTAGAGAGAGCTGCTCGTGACCCGAAAAGATGCCTCATGAGAATGATCAGTATGAGAACCAGCGCCGAGGAGACTTTCGAGGAGGTAGAGAGGTCAGCGTTTTCAGCGAGGTAATCATTTCCATTCATCACAGCGCGGCCATCGGCCTAATACATATGACCGCAGAGCCCCCCAACACATTATTAGAGGCCAGTATTTAGGTATTTAGGTATGGTTCAGCGGCCATCCGTGCTTCGACCTCGCGCTGCACTTCCTCTCTGAACAGTGCTGCGCGGTTGTGTGCCCTTGCTTCCTCTGGGGTTCTGTCCCCTAGGTTGTCGCCAACAACACTGTTGTCCTCCATGTCCTGATCCAAATCTCAAGAAAACGAAATCAAAAACAACGAGGTTGTTGCGTCTGTCAGTGCGCAACTAGAATCTGCGCAGCGTAACTATTTCAAGGTTGCGCAGGCTGATGTGATTGCGCGCTGTCAGAAACAACAACAAGAAACAAAACAAACTGAAATAACTAGCTACTATAAAGAAGAAAAACTCAGACTAAAGACTTAGCTGTGTTGCTCCCCGGCAAAGGCGCCAAAATTTGATCCGCGCGTCGTTGTGCGCGTCAAATATAATCCTTCCTCTTCCACCAGTACAGCGGTTAAGTAAGGGTCGATCTCCACAGGGAGCAAGTAGTTCAGTCTTTAACCTGTTGTCTATACTTATAAAAAGGGGGGTTATGTGAGAGATTGGGGGTGCGCGATGCGCAAGTAGAGAGTAGCTAGCGTAACGCAGGAATTTGCACTAGACGTGCGCAAGCAGTAGAGATTAAATACTATGACTATGAGAAGTATTGGGCAGACAATCCTCTATGAGTGCATTCCTTATCATCGACTCTAAACGTCTATAGTTTTCGGTTTACTTGGGTTAGTGTCTGGTCAAGGCTTTCTAACACGTGCGCATGTTCCGTTCAAAGTTCATGTGCTATTAATGCTTAGAACATAGACTAAAACAGCTGCGAATCCGTTCAAAGTAGCAACTGATTACCCTAGCCCGTTACTCCTAGTTGTCACCGTAAAGCTATGAACTAGTTTAACATATGACGAGCAAGCGACAAGAGTAAGATTGCGGTTCAAGGCTTCCCCTACTCATGCAACTAGCTGTCTCCGTATGCACAGAGTTAATACAAGCAAGCAAACTATGCATTACGCTCAAGTCTCAAAGGAAATACATCATAGATTCATGCCCAACCAATACTTAAGTGTTTAGCTAGACATGCTAGTGATAAACATCATAGAATAGTAAATAATAACTAATGTAACTGAGAAACAAGTAGGAAACAGTGCGTGCAGTATGTCTCTCGGCTGGCGCAATCGGCTGGCGCAAATTCTCTCAATGAGTCCGTGTGTTTTCCAGATTGTTGCGCAGTGCCTCCTTGGTGTGCCTCTGATGAACTCAGAGTGCTGACTCTGATTCAGTATGCATATGTGTCAAACCCTAGACCTCTTCCCCTTTATATACTGCTCAAGAGGCTCTTCTTGGCAACTTCCAAATCTGGTCAATGGACTCCGCGCCTGGCGCACGGCATCGGCTAGCGCACCGCTACTGACTCTCGCCATCTTCTCTCCTGTTTGTGCTGCTAGCTCCGCAGGCGGATTTTTCACTCCTAGAACGCTGCCTGTTAGCGCGTATCCGACTCAAGGACTCGTTTTGCCCTGTAATACAAAAACACTAGAAACGAGTAATCTTGCTCATAAAATATTGCAAACAAGCATAGGGTTATGATCTAAATAATGCGTACCAATAGCCTCTATCAAACCCCCCACACTTGCCCCTTGTTCGTCCCGAACAAGCACTGAAGCGCGGATACAATTACCTCTTCTGGAGTCTAGCGCACAGTCTTGCACTCTAGCGCGAATGCACAATTGCTCAACTCGCACTGCTCTATCACCTGCGCACAACTGCACTCAATAGTTCTAATATAATAATTTCGAAATTCATTACCTCTCAGCCGGGATGAAGATTTTTGGATGGCTGGGAGATAGCTCTTCTTAGGCTCCAGGCTGCCAGCTCCTACTCCGAATATAGGTATATGGTGGATAACGCAGCTTCTTCCAGTGCGTGATTCGTCCGCGCACTTCCTGGGAACTCAAGCCTTTTTGATGATGATTTTTTTCTTTTTGTGAACTTGCGCACGCTGATGCTTGTTAGTGCGCATGCTGATTCTTTTGTGGTGCGTATCATCTGCTGGTATTTTTTCTTGTGTACAGCTTTGTCTATGGTTCCTATCTTCCCAGAACGGTTCCAGTCTCGGCCTCCGGATAACAGCTATGGAACACCGCCCCGCTCTCCCTCCTTGGTCTATCCGCGCAGGTCGGCGCACGCGTTTACACCCGCGCCCGCCTTCCTTAGCTCGACTTCCAGAGGGAAGGTGGTCTGTTTTCCCACCTTGCCACGCTTTGGGTATTTCGCCTTCGGCATCTGCGTGATTGAGCACGCTCTTTTGTTCCGAAGGCTGCGAAGCACCGGCCTCCACTAACGCTCTCGACCATATACCTTGCCTTCGAAGCAAAAGCGACTAACCGCCTCTCTGGAGCATTTCTGTCAACTCCACATCCCCTGCATATCCCAACTAACAGGAGCAAAAAAATGAAAAAATTATACTAAAACAGTAGATAGCAGCGCACGCAATATGGATAGCGCAAAACAAGCTGGAGCGCATGCGCATCCCGCACTCTAGCGCACTACTGCTACTATTCTCTTTAACTTAAACTAAGCTACACTAAAATGCTCAAAAAACGTGAAAAGTGAATATAACGCCCCCCCCCCCCCCCCCACACTTGAACAAAGACGTGTCCCCACGACTCAAGCTAGCGCATGGAGAGCGCACACATGCATGCAATGCAAAAATAAAGAACATAAGAACAAAAACAAATAGTCAAACGGCACAAAATATAGCACAGGGTCACAAAATATTCGGCACAAAAACTCAGCACATAATATCCAATAAGACGCAGCAAAATAAAAGACACCACCCTAAAGAAAACTAATGCGGCTGCCCCTCGGCCTTAGAAGTCCTCCGAGCTAGACGCAGCCTCTGATCCAGGCGCCTCCTCCTCTAAAGAATCCGTCATGTATTCGGTGCTGGAGGCTGGTGGCACTATGGTGCGGGGGTCTTATATACCCCTCTGAAGAAGTCCTGCCTTATATACCCCTCTGGCTAACGCAACTGACCTGCGCATTGGTAGGCGCACGGTCCTGCGCACTACTGTGTGACTAAAAAACTACCAAGTCCTAAACTAGCTAAAACAACCTCAAAAAAACAAAACAAGCAGAAAATAAAATATGTGAAAATAAAACGTGTCGGGTTACCTCCCGACAAGTGCCTTTGTTTAACGTCGTTGGCTCGACTGTACCTCGTTACGTGCCAAAATGTGCGTCAGCGACCTCCCCCACCCTTGCTCCTGAGTGATCCTGCGCTTGTGCAGGCACTGTGTTCTTCTTAGTCCTGCGCAAAGGATAAAAAGGGAAATCAGCATGGTTAATATGTGAGAAATTTGCAGTAACGAGGGTAGATGAAGAGGAAGAAGAGATGTGAGCGATAGTCTCCAGTTCTCCCTCTGGTGCATCTGGTGGTGCCTCTGGCGCGTCAGCTGGCGCATCTGTTAATTCTGGTTCTGCCAACTCAATGTCGCGCGTTGTACCATCCCAAGGTTCTCCAAGATACCGTTTGACTCTCTGCCCATTTACCTGAAAACGATGCCGGTGCTCGTTTTCTAACTCGATTGTTCCGTAGGGGAAAACCTTGGTGACTGTGTACGGCCCTGTCCATTTGCTGCGCAGTTTTCCAGGCATGAGCTTAAGTCGTGATGAGAATAATAATACCTGGTCTCCTGGCGTGAAAGTGCGTCTGAGGATATGCTTGTCATGAAACGCCTTTGTCCGCTCTTGTAGTCGCGCAGTCCCTCATAGGCGTCCAGGCGCAGCTCTTCTAATTCGCTGAGCTCAAACGCGCGCTCCTTCCCGGCCTCGTCCAAGTTCAGGTTGCAAATTCGTAAGGCCCAATATGCCTTGTGCTCGAGCTCTACTGGCAGGTGGCATGCTTTCCCATAGACCAGCCGAAATGGTGAGGTCCCAATGGGCGTCTTATGCGCAGTGCGGTATGCCCATAGCGCATCGTCAAGGCGCTGGCTCCAATCTTTGCGCGATGGTCTCACAGTCTTTTCTAAGATGCGCTTGATCTCTCTGTTAGAAACTTCGGCCTGTCCATTCGTCTGCGGATGGTAAGCGGTGGACGTCTTGTGGCGCACCCCATAGTGCTTGAAAACTTGCGCCACAACCCTGTTGCAAAAGTGTGTCCCTTGGTCGTTGATGACTGCCTTAGGCACTCCGTACCTGCAAAAGATGTTAGTTCTGAGAAAATCAGCGATAGTCTTACCATCATCCTTCCGCGTAGCCTTAGCTTCGACCCATTTGGAGACGTAGTCCACTGCCACTAAAATGTACTCGTATCCGGCAGATGGAGGAAATGGCCCCATGAAGTCAATGCCCCATACATCAAACACTTCATCCACCAGAATCGGGGTCTGCGGCATCTCATTGCGCGCGGATATTCCTCCTGTGCGCTGGCACCTGTCACAATTCCTGCAATGGTCATATGTGTCTCTAAAGAGGTGCGGCCAATAAAATCCGCAGTCCAAGATTTTCCTGCTCGTGCGCTTGGGACCAAAGTGTCCTCCACATGCGTGCGCATGACAAAACATCAAGACAGAGTTAATTTCATGGTCAGGAACGCAATGCCTCAATATCTGATCTGGTCCTATTCTAAGCATGTATGGATCATCCCAAATATAATGTTTGGACTCATGTGTTAATCTCATGCATTGGGTTTTATTGAAATGCGGAGGAAACGTACCTGTGACCAGGTAATTTGCAATGTGCGCATACCATGGTACCTTACCTGTCAGCGCCATCAGATGCTCGTCAGGGAATGTCTCCGTGATCTGCCCTGGCTCCTCCTCATTCACGATCCTGCTCAGGTGATCAGCGACTGTATTCTCCGTGCCCTTCTTATCTTTGATCTCCAAGTCAAATTCCTGAAGCAGGAGCACCCAGCGCATCAGGTGCGGCTTGGTCTCCTTCTTGGACATGAGGTAGCGGATGGCTGCGTGGTCTGTATAGATGATGACTCTGGCACCTAGAACATATGCACGGAACTTCTCTAGCGCAAAGACAATTGCCAGAAGCTCCTTCTCCGTGGTGGTGTAGTTCCTCTGCGCAGTGCGCGATGCATAGTAAATGGCATGCGGCTTCTTGTCTACGCGCTGCCCCAAGACTGCACCTACTGCGTAATCACTTGCGTCACACATCAGCTCAAATGGCAGGTTGCAGTCTGGCGCGTGCATCACTGGCGCACTGGTCAGCGCTCCCTTCAGCTTATCAAACGCAGCCCTGCACTCATCAGTAAAGTCGAAGCACACATCTTTTTGCAACAGGTTAGACAGGGGTATACAAATTTTAGAGAAATCTTTGATAAAACGCCTGTAGAACCCAGCATGCCCTAAGAATGATTTCACGTCGCGCACGTTGGTGGCATAAGGCAGATTAGAAATAAGATCTATCTTAGCTTTGTCTACCTTGATCCCCTCCTCTGAAATGATATGACCTAGTACTACTCCGTGCGTTACCATGAAATGACATTTTTCGTAATTTAGCACTAAGTTCTTAGAGATGCAGCACGCTAAGACTTTATCTAGATGAATTAAACATGCATCAAAGGTACCTCCATATACCGTAAAATCATCCATGAACACTTCTATGCATATACCAATCATATCAGAAAAAATGCTCATGACTAAGCGTTGGAACGTACCTGGCGCGTTGCACAGCCCAAAAGACATGCGCCGAAACGCAAACGTACCGAACGGGCATGTGAATGTGGTCTTCTCTTGATCCTCCTCAGCTATGGGTATCTGGTTGTACCCTGAATATCCGTCCAAGAAACAAAAATAAGGCTTACCTGCTAAGCGATCCAGCATCTGGTCCATGAAGGGTAGCGGGAAGTGGTCCTTGCGCGTGACTGCGTTAAGCTTCCTGTAGTCGATGCACATGCGCCAGCCAGTTTGTATGCGCTTGGGAACTAGCTCGCCCTGCGCATTTTCTTCCACTGTGATTCCTCCTTTCTTTGGCACAACATGCACCGGACTGACCCATTTGCTGTCAGAGATTGGGTAAATGACCCCTGCGTCAAGCAATTTCAGGACTTCCTTATGCACTACATCCATCATATTTGGATTTAACCTGCGCTGAGCCTCCCTGGATGGTTTGGCACCATCTTCCAATAGAATCCTGTGCATGCACACGCCTGGGCTCACTCCGCGCAGATCAGCAAGTGTCCATCCTATGGCGCGCTGGTTCTTGCGCAGCACCTGCTGTAAGCGCGCCTCCTGCTCCTCTTCTAATCCTTTCTTTATGATCACTGGCAGGGTGTCCTCATCTCCCAAGAAAATGTATTTGAGGTGCTCTGGGAGTTGCTTCAGTTCGATCTTGGGTGCCTGTTCAATAGAGGGCAAGATTTTGTTAGCGGTGCAAATATGAACTATATCACGTACCTGTGTGGGTGCTGGTTCAGAACTGCTCAGCTCATCCTCTTGCTCCTCCAGCTCTGCCTGTGTCAGTAGCTCTGGTCCTACGGTTGCGCTCGCACATTGCGCTTCTGTGACTAAATCGTCAATGCTGTCCATTGCGTGCACTGTAGCTTCCTCATGTGGATGCTGCATCCCCTTGAATATGTTGAAATGGATTTCTTCGCCATCTACCTCCATGGAGAGCGTGCCCCTCCACACGTCTATCTTCGTGCGCGCGGTCATCAGAAACGGTCTGCCTAGGAGGATCTGCGCACTGTTGGTGCTTGATTCTCCCTCCATTTTGAGCACATAAAAATCTGCTGGGAACACCAACTCTCCTACTCGAACTAGGACATCTTCTATCATGCCTGCAGGTTGTTTGCACGATCTATCTGCTAGTTGAATGGTGAGACCTGCAGGTTTTAGTGGTCCAAGGCGCAACGTCGCATATAGGGAATATGGTAACAAATTGATGGATGCGCCTAAATCAATCATGCAATTGCTTACCGTGGTTTTACCTAAAGTGCATGGGATGGTGAACGTACCTGGGTCTTGGCACTTAGGTGGTACCTTATGTTGCACGATCGCTGAGGCCTGCGCGTTAAGCATTACCTGTGCGCACTTGCCTTTCCTCCTCTTGTTTGTGCACAGCTCTTTTAAAAACTTTGCATACCTGGGAATCTGTCGAATACCTTCAATAAGGGGAATGTTGATTTCCACCTTGCTGAACAACTCATAAAGCTCCTTGTCTAGCGCTTCCTTTCTAGCCAATGGTGCCTGCACAGGTGATCCGCGCGTCGTTGTGCGCATCAAATATAATCCTTCCTCTTCCACCAGTACAGCGGTTAAGTAAGGGTCGATCTCCACAGGGAGCAAGTAGTTCAGTCTTTAACCTGTTGTCTATACTTATAAAAAGGGGGGTTATGTGAGAGATTGGGGGTGCGCGATGCGCAAGTAGACAGTAGCTAGCGTAACGCAGGAATTTGCACTAGACGTGCGCAAGCAGTAGAGATTAAATACTATGACTATGAGAAGTATTGGGCAGACAATCCTCTATGAGTGCATTCCTTATCATCGACTCTAAACGTCTATAGTTTTTGGTTTACTTGGGTTAGTGTCCGGTCAAGGCTTTCTAACACGTGCGCATGTTCCGTTCAAAGTTCATGTGCTATTAATCCTTAGAACATAGACTAAAATAGCTGCGAATCCGTTCAAAGTAGCAACTGATTACCCTAGCCCGTTACTTCTAGTTGTCACCGTAAAGCTATGAACTAGTTTAACATATGACGAGCAAGCGACAAGAGTAAGATTGCGGTTCAAGGCTTCCCCTACTCATGCAACTAGCTGTCTCTGTATGCACAGAGTTAATACAAGCAAGCAAACTATGCATTACGCTCAAGTCTCAAAGGAAATACATCATAGATTCATGCCCAACCAATACTTAAGTGTTTAGCTAGACATGCTAGTGATAAACATCATAGAATAGTAAATAATAACTAATGTAACTGAGAAACAAGTAGCAAACAGTGCGTGCAGTATGTCTCTCGGCTGGCGCAATCGGCTGGCGCAAATTCTCTCAATGAGTCCGTGTGTTTTCCAGATTGTTGCGCAGTGCCTCCTTGGTGTGCCTCTGATGAACTCAGAGTGCTGACTCTGATTCAGTATGCATATGTGTCAAACCCTAGACCTCTTCCCCTTTATATACTGCTCAAGAGGCTCTTCTTGGCAACTTCCAAATCTGGTCACTGGACTCCGCGCCTGGCGCACGGCATCGGCTAGCGCATCGGCTAGCGCACCGCTACTGACTCTCGCCATCTTCTCTCCTGTTTGTGCTGCTAGCTCCGCAGGCGGATTTTTCACTCCTAGAACGCTGCCTGTTAGCGCGTATCCGACTCAAGGACTCGTTTTGCCCTATAATACAAAAACACTAGAAACGAGTAATCTTGCTCATAAAATATTGCAAACAAGCATAGGGTTATGATCTAAATAATGCGTACAAATAGCCTCTATCAGGCACACAAGCTAGAGTTTTTGCACTGACACCTCGCGATGCTGAAGCTTCTAATGCAAACGCCACAGGTACCTTACTTGTTTGCAATATTGATGCTTCTGTATTATTTGATTCTGGAGCTACACATTCATTTGTTTCACCATATTTTGCATCTCACCTTACTATGAATCCTTCATGGTTGGAAACACCCTTATCGGTAACTACTCCACTTGGTGGCCGGATTGAGACGAAGTCGGTATATCGTTCTTGTTTGATTGCGATTGGGGGTCATAATATGCAAGCAAACTTAATTTTGTTTGATATGTTAGACTTTGATATCATTTTGGGGATGGATTGGTTATCCTCATATTATGCCACTCTCGATTGCCGTGAGAAGATGATCACATTTTGGTTACCGGACGAGCCAGAATTCACGTTTTTATGTGATAGGAGTCTATCGTCTCCTTATATCATATCAGCTCTGATGGCAGATAAGTTGATGAGAAAGGGATGTCAGGTCTACTTGGCAATAATAATGGATACTAAGAATGAGACTCAGTCATCTAAATTGGATTCGTTACCGGTAGTAGCTGATTTTGAAGATGTCTTTCCAGAGGATTTAATTGGACTACCTCCAGTGAGAGATGTGGAATTTTGTATCGATTTAGTCCATGGTACGGAGCCTGTCTCAATTCCTCCTTATCGGATGGCTCCGATGGAACTGAAAGAATTGAAAGCTTAGTTGCAAGAGCTACTTGGCAAGGGTTTTATCCGTCCTAGTGTTTCTCCTTGAGGTGCTCC
Organism: Umbilicus rupestris; assembly: GCA_963678935.1. Classification (NCBI taxonomy): domain Eukaryota; kingdom Viridiplantae; phylum Streptophyta; class Magnoliopsida; order Saxifragales; family Crassulaceae; genus Umbilicus; species Umbilicus rupestris. The sequence goes on along the minus strand of OY787626.1, from coordinate 4,183,456 downwards.
TGTTTTATTTGTGAAGAAGAAAGACGGAACGATGAGGTTATGCATTGACTGTCGTCAGCTAAACAAAGTGACAGTGGAGAATAGGTACCCTTTACCAAGGATTGATGATTTGTGATAATGTAGTATGGCAGTGTTTGACAAAACCAGCACAAGTGAACAAGGAGTTGCTACAGCACAAATATACTAGCAGGCCAGCAGTAGCTGCAGTAGGGGATGCTATAGCAGAAGCTTGTTCAACTAGCTACATCATTTGTTCAAGAAGTAGCAGCTACCTGGATTGGTCTAGAAGGGCTGGAATCTCTATGGATAACCTCTGAAGAATTTCTAAAATACTGTGGAGTATTTTCCAGTGAGGCTTCTAGTCAGAGAAGAGTTGTGCATTGAAAATCAAAATCAAATCTAATCTCCTAGATTTTAGGAGATAATTGTCCTTTTTGGGACATTGCTTAAACCTGGACATTGCTTAAAGCTTGCTACTATTTAAGTGAAAGAGGTTTAGAGCAGAGTGGTTGATCGAAGCTGAAGGATACACGAGTGCATACACAGAATTCAGAGAGAGCAATCTTTGGTGTGCGACGGACGAATTCTTCGATCATCACCCGAGAGCAGAGCGTGAGCGCAGAGCTGTGGTGATTGTAGCAGAAGGGAATCAGGACTTGCAAAGTCTGATTCGAGCTTGATCTGGAAGCCAATTCAGAGCTGCGGAGCTTATTGGTTGATCAAGGGCAGCCGCGGAAGAACTGACGGGTGTGAGGCTCGGTCAAGTGTCTTGCGGCAGTACTCGCTAGTGGCAGGTGGTCACTGAGTGAGGGGGAGTATTCCAAAGTGTGCAGCGCTCGTGGAATCGTTCGAACGGCTCGGCAGAAGGCTTTGGAGCGACGCGGACATTTGTGCTTCAGCTGTGTGTTACAGCAGTTGCTACAGCAACCCTGCTGAGTAGGTGTAATTGAGAATAGGCTGAGTTCTTTGAGAAGACTGTAGCTATTCTAGATTGACATACTATAGAGGGTGTGCAGACACAAATCAGAGCTTGTTCTGATTGTGTTGAGTGATCCACACAAGGTTGAGTAGCATAGGTTGCGTGAGTTGTAACCGTGTGTACGTTGGGACCTTTGAGTTAGTGGATTGAGGACTGGAGAATAGTTCTCCCCAGACGTAGGCAGTTGGCCGAACTGGGTGAACAAAATTTGTCTTGTTCATTGCTTGCTGAGACGATTTATTAGTGAACAAGAGTGTGCTGCAGCAACTGCTTGTTCACAAATCTGTCGAACTAAGACACTGTGAAATTTCAATTGGTATCAGAGCGGGAGCTCAACACACAGAGTAAAAGATCCTACAGTGTCTCTGAAGAAGCCAAGACAATGAAGGAAGGAAAGAGCACAAGCAGACCTCCATTGTTGGAAGAGAGCAACTATGGATATTGGAAAGGTAGAATGAAAGCCTTTCTCAAGGCTATTGATGAGAAGACATGGAGAGCTGTCGTGGTCCAGTGGTCTCCCCCAATCACCATGGATGAACAAGGAGTCACAAGGATAAAGCCTGAAGAACAATGGACTGCTGAAGAGGGTGCTACAGCAACTGGTAATTCCAAGGCCCTGAATGCAATTTTTGCTGCAGTTGATGCTAACAATTTCAGGCTGATTTCAAATTGTAACATGGCCAAACAAGCATGGAAAATTTTGAAACTGCACATGAAGGAACTGATAGAGTGAAGCTGTCAAGACTTCAGATCATTACCACACAGTTTGAGAATCTGAGAATGCTGGATGAGGAGACTGTCACTGAGTTTAATGCCAAACTCTGTGATCTTGCAAATGAAGCCCATGCCCTTGGTGAACCTATCCCTGAAGAGAAGCTGATCAGGAAGGTTCTCAGATCGCTGCCCACAAAATTTGACATGAAGGTGACAGCCATTGAAGAAGCTCAAAATGTCAGATTCATGAGGTTGGAAGAATTGATGGGGTCTCTCAAACAATTTGAGATGAAACTGGTTAAAGAAGACACCACTTCCAAGGACAAGAATGTTGGACTGAAAGCTGAAACAGAAGCCAAGAAGACAGTTCCAAATGATCAGCTGAGTATGCTTGTCAAGAATCTCGGAAAGCTCCTGAAGAACATGGACTCAAGAAATGGGAAAAGCTCCTCCTCACGAAAGCAATTCAGAAGAGGTGGTGAAAATAACAGAAAAGGGAAGGAACCTGCTCAGAATGAAGAGGAAAAGAAAGAAATGAAGAAGGGAGTCCAATGCTGGAATTGTGCAGGGTACGGTCATCGACAAACCAGCTGCACTAGCAAACCGATGAAAAAAAGGGCTCTCTCTGCCAGTGGAAGTGAAGACGAGAAAGAGCTGAGTGAAGATGAATGCAACTTGGCCAGATACAGGTCTGTCAGAAGAGGCAGAAAATCACAGGGAAGAGTGAACCAGGACTTGCTACAGTAACCTTTGTATCACCAAAACAAGAGAGCTTCAAAGCATAAAAAATGTTACAGTTGTCGTCGCAAAGGTCACATAAAGAGAAACTGTTTCTCAGCCTACACCGGAGTAGCTTCAGCCAGGAAACCTGTCAGACAGAGTCATGCGCAGACTCAGCTCCTCGCTCTTGTCAGCACAGCCAGCACCTCAGACAAAATAAGCTGGTACTTTGATAGTGGTTGTTCAGAACATATGACAGGAGAACGATCCTTCTTGAAAAACATTACACCCTGTTTGGAACAACGTGTGAAGTTTGGGAACGGCCTCAAAGGAAGAGTTCTGGGAAGGGGAACTTTGGCAGTTGAAGGAATGCCGAGTCTGAGTAATGTTCTTCTAGTAGAAGGACTAAAGGCAAATCTCATAAGCATTAGTCAGCTGTGTGATGGGACTAAATAGGTAAAATTCACGAAAGACACATGCCAGGTCCTCGACAAATCTGGAAAATGCATAATGGAAGGAGCCAGATCAAAGAGCAACTGCTATCTTCTCAATGTGAGTTCAAACTCGCAGATTCAGAGATGTATGCTGACAAAGGCCGAGGAAATGACTCTATGGCACAGAAGGATGGGGCATGTTAACCTGAGAACTCTGAAGAGAATTGCTACAAAAGGTCTAGTCAGAGGATTACCGCTGCTAAAAGGGGAGACAGACTCTATCTGTGGTGACTGCCAGATTGGGAAACAAAAGAAGGCTTCGCATCCAAGAGTCAAAGACATTGGTTCCACCAGGCCTCTACAGTTGATTCACATGGATCTGATGGGACCAATGGAAGTTGAGAGTCTGGGCAGGAAAAGGTATGCATTTGTCTGTGTTGATGACTACTCCAGATTCACCTGGATAGATTTTATCAGAGAAAAATCAGACACTGTGAGAGTCATTGTGTCACTGGTGTCTTGTCTTGAGCAAGAGAAAAACCTCAGAATCAGCAGCATTCGTAGTGATCATGGCAGGGAATTTGAAAACAAAGATATGGATGATTTCTGTCGACAAAGGGGTATCTCGCATCAGTACTCCTCTCCCATTACCCCTCAACAGAATGGTGTAGTGGAACAAAAGAATCGGACAATCCAAGAAATGGCCAGAGTCATGATCCATGCTAAGAGAGTTCCCCTGAAGTTCTGGGCAGAGGCCATGAATACCGCATGTTACATCATCAATAGAGTCACCTTACGGAGAGGTACCAACCAGACCTGCTATGAGCTTTGGAATCAGAAGAAGCCCACAGTCAAATACTTTCATGTCTTTGGAAGTGACTGTTTTATTCTAAGAGATCGGGAGTATAGGCAGAAACTAGACCCAAAAAGTGATCCTGGTCTGTTTCTGGGCTACTCAACAAACAGCAGAGCTTATCGAGTCTACAACCAGCGGACACATACAGTAATGGAATCCATAAATATTGTTGTTAACGATGCTGAAGAAATTCCTTCTCCTGATACTGTCACTGATGATGAAGACTCTGAAGTTGAGGAGGTGTCTGTCAGACAGAACACAAGTGAACAAGCTGTTGCTTCAGAAGATGCTACAGCAAGTGCTGAAGCAGAAAATCCAGATGTGCAATTAGAAAGCTTGTCTGAAGATGTGAACTCTGAGATTTCTAATCCTCCCTCAAAGCAGCCCCCAAAGAAGATTCAGAAGAATCATCCCTTGACAAATGTCATTGGAGACCCGTCAGAAAGAAGAAGAACCAGAAGTCATGCTTACCTTAATACATGTTTTATGTCCAGCATTGAACCCAAGAATTTAAAGGAAGCCATGAGTGATGAGTTCTGGATTTTGGCAATGCAGGAAGAATTGGCTGAGTTTGAAAGACATGATGTTTGGGATCTGGTTGACAGACCAAATGGAGTAAATATTATAGGCACTAAGTGGGTGTTCAAAAACAAAACTGATGAAAAAGGCAACATTACAAGAAATAAAGCCAGACTGGTTGCTCAGGGATACTCTCAGATTGAGGGTCTTGATTTTGAAGAAACATTTGCTCCAGTGGCTTGCCTGGAGACCATCAGACTCCTTTTAGCAATATCTTGTTTCATGGGGTTCAAACTATATCAAATGAACGTTAAAAGCGCGTTCCTGAATGGAGACCTCTCTGAAGAGGTCTATGTCTCTCAGCCAAAAGGTTTTGAAGACCCTCATCACCCGGAGCATGTTTATAAATTGAAGAAAGCCTTATATGGACTGAAACAGGCTCCTCGGGCATGGTATGAGAGGCTGTCAGTGTTCTTAGAAAAACATGGCTACAATCGAGGAGGAGCTGACAAAACTCTATTTGTCAAAAGAACTCAGTCAGATGTGATCATTGCTCAAATATACGTGGATGATATTGTCTCTGGATCAAAGTCCCAGCACCTGGTGAAGCAGTTTGTACATCACATGCAGCAAGAATTTCAAATGAGCATGGTAGGAGAACTGTCATACTTTCTTGGTCTGGAGATTTCTCAGAAAGCAGATGGCATCTTTATTGCTCAGAGCAAATACAGCAAGAACCTTGTGAAGAAATTCCAGCTAGACAAGGCCAGTTACAAACGAACTCCTGCTGCCACTCACGTGAAAGCCATTAAAGATGAGCTTGGTATGGAAGTGAGCCAAACTATCTACAGAAGTACGATTGGGAGCTTGCTATATCTTACTGCCAGCCGCCCGGACATTTCTTTTGTAGTAGGAGTCTGTGCCAGATTTCAAGCTTGTCCCAAAGATGGCCACCTACAGTTGGTCAAGCGCATCATTCGGTATGTTGGAGGTACTGTGGACTATGGCTTATGGTATACTAAGGACACAAATGCTAATCTGGTAGGATACAGTGATGCAGACTGGGCAGGATGCTCAGAGGACAGAAAGAGCACTTCGGGAGGGTGTTTCTTTCTAGGAAATAACCTGGTCTCATTGTTTAGCAGAAAACAGAACAACATTTCTCTATCCACTGCCAAGGCTGAATACATTGCTGCTGGGAGCTGCTGTGCACAAATGCTGTGGATGAAGCAGATGCTGAGTGAGTATGGGATTCCTCAAGATGAAATGACCCTCTACTGCGACAATATGAGTGCCATCAGCATATCTAAGAATCCGGTTTAGCACAGCAGAACCAAGCACATTGACATTCGTCATCACTTCATCCGTGATCTTGTTGAAAAGCATAACATTACGCTACAGCATGTGGTGACTGCCAAACAACTTGCTGACATCTTCACAAAAGCTCTGGATGCGGCCTGTTTTGAAGACCTGCGAGCCTCTCTGGGGCTCTGTATTTTACCTCCCTAGGTTGGCTAGGAGACCGCCCCCCTTGTCATTTGTTCCAAAAAGGGGGAGGAGCAGATAAGGCGAAGAAGGAAAGGTTGAGGTTTTGTCAAAATGCCAAGGGGGAGATTGATAATGTAGTATGGAAGTGTTTGACAAAACCAGCACAAGTGAACAAGGAGTTGCTACAGCACAAATATACTAGCAGGCCAGCAGCAGTGAACCAGCAGCAGCTGCAGCAGGGGATGCTATAGCAGAAGCTTGTTCAACTGGCTACATCATCTGTTCAAGAAGCAGCAGCTACCTGGGTTGGTCTAGAAGGGCTGGAATCTCTATGGATAACCTCTGAAGAATTTCTAAAATACTGTGGAGTATTTTCCAGTGAGGCTTCTAGTCAGAGAAGAGTTGTGCATTGAAAATCAAAATCAAATCTAATCTCCTAGATTTTAGGAGATAATTGTCCTTTTTGGGACATTGCTTAAACCTGGACATTGCTTAAAGCTTGCTACTATTTAAGTGAAAGAGGTTTAGAGCAGAGTGGTTGATCGAAGCTGAAGGATACACGAGTGCATACACAGAATTCAGAGAGAGCAATCTTTGGTGTGCGACGGACGAATTCTTCGATCATCACCCGAGAGCAGAGCGTGAGCGCAGAGCTGTGGTGATTGTAGCAGAAGGGAATCAAGACTTGCAGAGTCTGATTCGAGCTTGATCTGGAAGCCAATTCAGAGCTGCGGAGCTTATTGGTTGATCAAGGGCAGCCGCGGAAGAACTGATGGGTGTGAGGCTCGGTCAAGTGTCGTGCGGCAGTACTCGCTAGTGGCAGGTGGTCACTGAGTGAGGGGGAGTATTCCAGAGTGTGCAACGCTCGTGGAATCGTTCGAACGGCTCGGCAGAAGGCTTTGGAGCGACGCGGACTGATAGAGGCTATTTATACGCATTATTTAGATCATAACCCTTTGCTTGTTTGCAATATTTTATGAGCAAGATTACTCGTTTCTAGTGTTTTTGTATTACAGGGCAAAACGAGTCCTTGAGTCGGATACGCGCTAACAGGCAGCGTTCTAGGAGTGAAAGATCCGCCTGCGGAGTTAGCAGCACAAACAGGAGAGAAGTTGGCGAGAGTCAGCAGAGGTGCGCTAGCCCATGCGCTAGCCGATGCCGTGCGCCAGGCGCAGAGCCCAGTACTGCCTAATCCTGACATGACCAGATTTAGAAGTTGCCAAGGATGGACCTCCCGAGCAGTATAAAAGGGAAGAGGTCTAGGGTTTAGAAAGAGAACATGATCCAACATCCATCATTGGACATCGCACATCAGAGGGAGCAGCACTCTGAGATCATCAGCGGCTCACAGAGCAACAAACTGGAAAACACACGGACTTGTTGAGAGGATTTGCGCCAGCCGACTGCGCCAGCCGAGAGACATTCTGTACGACTGTTTGCTACTTGTTTCTCAGACACATTAGTCATTATTTACTATTCTATGATGTTTATCACTAGCATGTCTAGCTAAACGCTTAAGTGTTGGTCGGGCATGAATCTATGATGCACTTCCTTTGAGACTTGCGCGTAGTGCATAGTTTACTTACTTGTATTAATCCTGTGCATACGGAGACAGCCAGTTGCATGAGTAGGGGAAGCCTTGAACCGCAATCTTACTTGTGTTGCTTGCTTGTCATATGTTAAACTAGTTGATAGCTTTACGGTGACAACTAGGAGTAACGAGCTAGGGTGAGCAGTTGCTACTGTGACAGGATTCGCAGCTGTTTTAGTCTATGTTCTAAGGATTAATAGCACATGAACTTTGAACGGAACATGCGCACGTGTTAGGAAGCCTTGACCGGACACTAACCCAAGTGAAATTAAGCTATAGACATATTAGAGTCAGTGATAAGGAATGCACTCATAGAGGATTGTCTGCCCAATACTTCTCATAGTCATAGTATCTAATCTCTACTGCCTGCGCACGTCTAGTGCATTTCTCTGCGTTTCACAACTGTTACTCGCGCATCGCGCAAACCAATCACTCACCCCCAATCTTCGTAAGTGTAGATCACTAACTAAAACTGAACTACTTGCTCCCTGTGGAGATCGACCCTTACTTAACCGCTGTACTGAGTGGAAGAGGAAGGATTATATTTGACGCGCACAACGACGCGCGATCAAATTTTAGCGCCGTTGCCGGGGAGCAACACAGCTAAGTTTTAGTTGGTTTACATTTTTCCTTTTTTAGTAACTAGTTATTTCAGTTTGTTTTCTTTTCGTTGTTGTTTCTGACAGCGCGCGATCACCATTAGCCTGCGCAACCTTGAAACAGTTGCGCTGCGCAGATTCTAGTTGCGCACTGACAGACGCAGCAACATTAGTTATCATTTAATTTCATTTTCTTTGAGATTCAGAACAGGTCATGGAGGACGACAGTGTCGTAGGCGACAACCTAGGGGACAGGACCCCAGAGGAAGCAAGGGCGCATAACCGCGCAGCCCGGTTCAGAGAAGAAGTGCAGCGCGAAGTTGAAGCAAGGATGGCCGCTGAACTGTATAATGCGCCACCCGCACGACAAGCTGTGCGACGCAGAACAGTGCGCGAGATGTCAGCCCCCATCACTGTCAACCAGCCATGTTGCATCGTGCTTCCACCAGACGGACACTTTGAACTGAGGAGCTCGCTCATCCATCACATGCCCAAGTTTCACGGGACGAACAATGAAAATCCAGTCAAGCATGTGCGAGAATTCCTAGTCATTTGCGAAAACATGAAGACCGAAGGGGAAAGCGACGAAGCGCTGAAAATGAAGGCATTCCCATTTTCACTGTGTGATACAGCCAGACATTGGTTGATGAATTTACCCGCAGGATCCAGTCACACATGGGAGCAGCTGCAGAAGAAATTCCTGGACAAATTCTATCCAGCAGCAAAGATTGCGCTGCTCAGAAGGGAACTGGCCGCGCCAAGGCAGAGCGCAGGGGAGTCTCTGTCAGAATATTACGAGCGTTTCAGGGAGTTGGAGGCCAACTGCTACAATCACGGCCTGCCCCAGAATGTGCTGATAGAGAACTTTCTGAATGGACTGCTGCCCATGAAGCTGCGACTACTGAATGCATGCGCAGGAGGGGACATTTGCAACATGTACCCAGAGGATGCGTGGCAGCTGATAGAAGACTCTGCTGGGCAGGTAAGACATCAACTAACGCTTGAAAATAGTCGTACTCGTTCTGTGCATCAGGTAGAAGCAAGCGCTGAGATCAAGGAAATGAAGGCCATGCTGCAGAAATTGATGAGTGCGCAGAGCGCACAACCAGTTGCGCCAAAGGTATGTGAATTTTGCAGGTCCACCGAGCACAAGACAGATGAATGCCCAACACTTTTCGAAGAAACTGGAGATGTCAATGCTCTTGGAGGATGGGACAACAGAGGACCGCAGAGGCAGAATCAGCCGCGCTTTGGGCTTGCCGCAAATGGATTCAGATGGAGGGAAGAGAACAATTTCCAGAGGCAGTCCACTGATCAGCGCGCGCCACAGCAGACGCAACCAGCTGCGCCTTACAATCCACCACATCGCCGCAATGACGCACCAGCGCATAACAACCAGCAACCGAGGCGATCCCTAGAAGATATCGTGGGGCAGCTAGCAGACACAGTGCGCAAGAATGACGAGAAATATGACAAAAGGTTCGAGTCCATCGAAAAGCAGCTATCACAAATCGCAACCACAGTATATGAGCTAAAAAAGAGCGATGGCAACCTGCCTTCGCAAGTGATTCAGAACCCTAAAGGAGGAGTCAATGCAGTGACACTGAGGACTGGGCGCACAGTAGGAACAGAGCAGACCGCGCAGGCACCCGCGCAACCAGTAGCGCAAGTCCCGGATCCAGCAGATCAGAATGCGCAACCAGAGCAAGATGCACAACCAGACGCGCCAGCCACAAACCAGCAGGGCAACACGCCAGGTATGTCTCAGTCAAGAAACAAGGACATAAATCGTACTAACATACCTGCACCTTTCCCTGTGCAGGCACCATTGGCTAGAAAGGAAGCGCTGGACAAGGAGCTTTATGAGTTATTCAGCAAGGTGGAAATCAATATTCCCCTCATTGAAGCTATTCGGCAGATTCCCAGGTATGCAAAGTTTTTAAAAGAGCTGTGCACAAACAAAAGGAGGAAGGGCGAATGCGCGCAGGTAATGCTAAATGCGCAGGCCTCAGCGATCGTGCAACAAAAGGTACCACCTAAGTGCCGAGATCCAGGTACATTTACTATTCCATGCACGCTAGGTAAGACCACGGTAAGTAATTGCATGATCGATTTAGGCGCATCCATCAATTTGCTACCTTATTCCCTATATACGACGTTGCGCCTTGGACCACTTAAACCTGCAGGTCTCACCATTCAGCTAGCAGATAGATCGTGCAAACAACCTGCAGGCATGATAGAAGATGTCCTAGTTCGAGTAGGAGAGCTGGTCTTCCCAGCAGATTTTTATGTGCTAGAAATGGAGGGTGAATCAAGCACCAGCAGTGCGTAAATCCTCCTAGGCAGACCGTTTCTAATGACCGCGCGCACGAAGATAGACGTGTGGAGGGGCACGCTCTCCATGGAAGTGGATGGCGAAGAAATCCATTTCAACATATTCAAGGGGATGCAGCATCCACATGAGGACGCTACAGTGCACGCAATGGACATCCACATCTAGTCGCAGAAGCGCAATGTGCGAGCGCAACCGTAGGACCAGAGTAACTGACACAGGCAGAGCTGGAGGAGCAAGAGGAGGATCTGAGCAGTGCTGAACCAGCACCCACACAGGTACGTGATATAGTTCATATTTGCACCGCTAACAAAATCTTGCCCTCCATTGAACAGGCACCCAAGATCGAACTGAAGCAACTCCCAGAGCACCTCAAATACATTTTCTTGGGAAGTGAGGACACCCTGCCAGTGATCATCAAGAAAGGATTAGAAGAAGAGCAGGAAGTGCGCCTACAGCAGGTACTGCGCAAGAACCAGCGCGCCATAGGATGGACACTTGCAGATCTGCGCGGAGTGAGCCCAGACGTATGCATGCATAGGATTCTACTGGAAGATGGTGCCAAACCATCCAGGGAGGCTCAGCGCAGGTTGAATCCAAACATGATGGAGGTAGTGCAAAAGGAAGTCTTGAAATTGCTTGGCGCAGGGGTCATTTACCCAATCTCGGACAGCAAATGGGTCAGTCCGGTGCATGTCGTGCCAAAGAAAGGAAGAATCACAGTGGAAGAAAATGCGCAGGGCGAGCTAGTTCCCAAACGCATACAAACTGGCTGGCGCATGGGCATCGACTACAGGAAGCTTAACGCAGTAACGCGCAAGGACCACTTCCCGCTACCCTTCATGGACCAGATGCTGGATCGCTTAGCAGGTAAGCCTTATTTTTGTTTCTTGTACAGATATTCAGGGTACAACCAGATACCCATAGCTGCAGAAGATCAGGAGAAGACCACATTCACATGCCCGTTCGGTACGTTTGCGTTTCGGCGCATGTCTTTTGGGCTGTGCAACGCGCCAGGTACGTTCCAATGCTTAGTCATGAGCATTTTTTCCGATATGATTGGTATATGCATTGAAGTGTTCATGGATGATTTTACCGTATATGGAAGTACCTTTGATGCATGCTTAACACATCTAGATAATGTCATTTCATGGTAACGCACGGAGTAGTACTAGGTCATATCATTTCAGAGGAGGGGATCAAGGTAGACAAAGCTAAGATAGATCTTATTTCTAATCTACCTTATGCCACCAACGTGCGCGACGTGAAATCATTCTTAGGGCATGCTGGGTTCTACAGGCGTTTTATCAAAGATTTCTCTAAAATTTGTATACCCCTGTCTAACCTTTTGCAAAAAGATGTGTGCTTCGACTTTACTGATGAGTGCAGGGCAGCATTTGATAAGCTGAAGGAAGCGCTGACCAGTGCGCCAGTAATGCGCGCACCAGACTGGAACCTGCCATTTGAGCTAATGTGCGACGCAAGCGATTATGCAGTGGGTGCAGTCTTGGGGCAGCGAGTAGACAAAAAGCCGCATGCCATTTACTATGCATCGCGCACACTGGACTCTGCGCAGAGGAACTACACCACCACGGAGAAGGAGCTTCTGGCAATTGTATTTGCGTTGGAGAAGTTCCGAGCATATGTTCTAGGCGCAAGAGTCATCATCTACACTGACCACGCAGCTATTCGCTACCTCATGTCCAAGAAGGAAACCAAGCCGCGCCTGATGCGCTGGGTGCTCTTACTGCAGGAATTTGACTTGGAGATCAAAGACAAGAAGGGCACGGAGAATACAGTTGCCGATCACCTGAGCAGGATCGTGAAGGAGGAGGAACCAGGGCAGATCACGGAATCATTCCCTGACGAGCATCTGATGGCGCTGACAGGTAAGGTACCATGGTATGCGCACATCGCAAATTACCTGGTCATAGGTACGTTTCCTCCACATTTCAATAAAACTCAGTGCATGCGATTAAAACATGAGTCCAAGCATTACCTTTGGGATGATCCTTACATGCTTAGAATAGGACCAGATCAGATATTGAGGCGTTGCGTGCCTGACCACGAAATTATTTCTGTTTTGATGTTTTGTCATGCGCACGCATGCGGAGGACACTTCGGTCCCAAGCGCACAAGCAGAAAGGTCCTGGACTGCGGATTTTATTGGCCGCACCTGTTTAGAGATGCCTATAATCACTGCAGGAATTGTGACAGGTGCCAGCGCACAGGAGGAATATCCGCGCACAATGAGATGCCGCAAACCCCGATTCTGGTGGATGAAGTGTTCGATGTTTGGGGAATCGACTTCATGGGGCCATTTCCCCCATCTGCAGGTTACGAGTACATATTGGTGGCAGTAGACTATGTCTCCAAATGGGTTGAAGCTAAGGCTACGCGAAAGGACGATGGTAAGACTGTCGCTGATTTTCTCAGAACTAACATATTTTGCAGGTACGGAGTGCCTAAGGCAGTAATCAGCGACCAGGGGACACACTTTTGCAACAGGGTCGTGGCGCAAGTTTTCAAGCACTATGGGGTGCGCCACAAGACATCCACCGCTTACCATCCACAGACGAATGGACAGGCCGAAGTTTCTAACAGGGAGATCAAGTGCATCTTAGAAAAGACTGTGAGACCATCGCGCAAGGATTAGAGCCAGCGCCTTGATGATGCGCTATAGGCATACCGCACTGCGCATAAGACGCCCATTGGGACCTCACCATTTCGGCTGGTCTATGGGAAAGCATGCCACCTGCCAGTAGAGCTCGAGCACAAGGCATATTGGGCCTTACGAATTTGCAACCTGAACTTGGATGAGGCAGGAAAGGAGCGCGCATTCGAGCTGAGCGAACTAGAAGAGCTGCGCCTGGACGCCTATGAGGGACTGCGCGATTACAAGGAGCGCACCAAGGCATTTCATGACAAGAATATCCTCAGGCACACTTTTGAACCAGGAGACCAGGTATTACTATTCTCATCACGCCTGAAGCTTATGCCTGGAAAGCTGCGCAGCAAATGGACGGGACCATACACGGTCACCAAGGTTTTCCCCTACGGAACAATCGAGTTAGAAGACGGGCACCGGCATCGTTTTCAGATTAATGGGCAGCGAGTCAAACGGTACTTAGGAGAACCTTGGGATGGTACCACACGAGACATTGAGCTGGCAGAACCAGAATTAACAGATGCGCCAGCTGACGCGCCAGAGGCACCACCAGATGTACCAGAGGGAGAACTGGAAACTACTGCTTATATCTCTTCTTCCTCTGCATCTACCCTCGTTACGCATAATTTATCACATGCTGACTTCCCATCTTACCCTTTGCGCAGGACCAATGAGATCGCAGCACACACACTGGCGCAGGAACACTCAGGAGCAAGAGTGGGGGAGGTTGCAGACACACGTTTTGGCACGTAACGAGGTACAGTCGAGCCAACGACATTAAACAAAGGCACTTGTCAGGGGGGTATATAAGGCAGGACTTAGAACAAAAATCCAGCACTTTTCACTCGACCGTTGCATACGAACTCCCCCCTTCAGCCCTCTGCCCGTCGATCAGCGCCCAACCCGGCGTCCGTTTAGAGTGATTCGAGGACCACACAGCCGCACTACACCCAGGTAACCTCTCCCCCCGATTTGAGCAGCTTCCGTTAGGGTTTGTGCGAAGGAGAAGTTTTCTAGGGTTTTGAAATCGCACCGGGGTAGAGTGCGCCGATTGGAGTATTGTTTAGTGCGTTGTGTAGGCGAGCAGTAGGCGCTCCTTCGGTGAGAGTTTCAGGGATTTCTGTGCCGTTTGGATTTTTGAAGTTTTTGAGGGTGTTGACCACAGTTGACCGCAGCCCTAGCACATCATGAGACCCGCCACAGACCAGGAGACCCCAGCTGCATTCGCCAGCAAGTATGCGGCGTTTATAAGCCTGGAAATGTACGGGACCCCGTACATCAGCCGAGAGTTCCTGCGAGAGGTTGGACTAGCGGACCTCGTAGCGCAGAGGCTGGCGCTCGCAGGCTGGGAAGCGCTGTTGGAACTCAACAGCGCATCTGACCAAGAGGACACGTGCGAGTTTTTAGCGTCTCTGGAGGCAGGAGACAAGGAGATCCGGTACAGGCATAGGGGTGTTTGGTTCATAGCCTCGGCAAGGAGGCTGAGGCACGCGTTCGGGTGCGCCAAGGTGCGTGACGAGGACTTAGACACGCACACTAACCAAGAGGCCTGGAGCGCGATGGCGACTGGGCCAGCATTTGCCGCGGGGCGCAGCAGGGGCCGAGAGCTGCGCGACCCGTGGCTGTTCTACTTGTCGCGCATGGTCGCCTATGCAGTCATAACGCACCTGCTGCGGGCATTACATGGAGAGCCCGAGGTGCCAGAGCACACTTTGGTGCCGGCTGTCCCTCTCGATCGCGCCCACATGCTACAAATAAGGGCGGTAGCTGTACGGGAAGATGGCACACTCGAGTGGTGCTACCGCCTGCAGCCGGCCAGAACACCACGGCCCAGAGCAGAAAGCAGTGCGCAGGGCGCAGCGGCAGCCGCGCAGGACATGGAGGAGGATGAAGAACCAGAGGTGCCTCTGGTCAGGCGCCCAAGGACCCGGGCGCAGACTGGAGCGCACCAGAGGGCCCGTGCACCACAAGGGGAGCCAGTAACCATTTCCATCGAGGATTCTCCCCCTCGTGCACGTGCAAAGTGCCCAAGGACTGAGGCTGAGGAGGCGCCCGAGGAAGCAACCGCCGAGCAGCGCATGTTGTTCAACGTCATGCGTGTGCTCGAATACTTAGCGCCAGAGGGGGCGGATTTAAGTATGAGTCCACCATCCGGGTGGAGATTTGGAGACGCGATTCCCCCTCTCCTCAGCCTGCACCGACCACCTCCAGGCCCCAGTGAGCCACATCAGCCAGCCAGCCCTCCTGCTCAGCCCCCAGCAGCACCCTCTCCAGTACCAGCACCAGCACCAGCAGCCCCCGCAGCAGAGCCCACCCCTGAGCCAGAACCGATACCATCACCAGCAGTTTCCCCTGCCCGGCCTTCTGTTCCGGAGTCCCCCATAGCCTATCCCAGCGTAGACTCCGATTCCATTTGGGATTCACTTTCCGAGGACGACCTCGTAGCACAGCCTGACCCCCTCACCGTAGTGCCACTAGCCTCCAGCACCGAAGACGTGACAGATTCTTCAGAGGATGAGGCGCTTGGCTCAGCAGCTGCGTCTAGCTCGGAGGACTCCTAAGGCCAAGGGGCAGCAGCATTAGTTTTCTTTAGGGTGGTGTCTTTTATTTTGCTGCGTCTTATTGGATATTATGTGCTGAATATTTATGCCGCATATTTTTATGACCCTGTGCTATATTTCATGCTGTGTGACTATTTGTTTTTGTTCTTATGTTCTTTATTTTTTGCATTGCATGCATATGTGCGCTCTCCATGCGCTTGCGCTTGAGTCGTGGGGACACGTCTCTGTTCAAGTGTGTGGGGGGGGGGGCGTTACATTCACTTTTCACGTTTTTGAGCATTTTAGCGTAGCTTAGTTTAAGTTAAAGAGATTAGTAGCAGTAGTGCGCTAGAGTGCAGGATGCGCATGCTCTCCAGCTTGTTTTGCACTATCTATAGTGCGTGCGCTGCTATCTACTATTTTAGTATAATTTTTTCATTTTTTTGCCCCTGTTAGTTGGGATATGCAGGGGATGTGGAGTTGACAGAAATGCTCCAGAGAGGCGGTTAGTCGCTTTTTCTTCGAAGGCAAGGTATATGGTCGAGAGCGTTAGTGGAGGCCGGTGCTTCGCAGCCTTCGGAACAAAAGAGCGCGCTCAGTCACGCAGATGCCAAAGGCAAAATACCCATAGCGTGGCGAGGTGGGAAAACAGACCACCTTCTCTCTGGAAATCGAGCTAAGGAAGGTAGGCGCGGATGTAAACGCGTGCACTGACCTGCGCAGACAGACCAAAGGAGAGAGAGCGGGGCGAGTTCCATAGCTGCTATCCGAAGGCTGAGACTGGAACTGCTCTGGGAATGTAAGAAATTAAAGAGAAAGCTGTACAAAAGAAAAATACCAGCAGATGATACGCGCTACAAAAGAATCAGCTGCGCACAAGCATCAACATGCGCAAAAAACCAAAAGGAAATCATCAGAAAGCTCAGGTTCCCAGGAAGTGCGCTGACGAATCACGCACTGGAAGAAGCTGCGTTATCCACCATATACCTAACTTCGGAGTAGGAGCCGGCAACCTAGAGCCTAAGAAGAGCTATCTCCCAGCCATCCAAAAAATCTTCATCCCGGCTGAGAGGTAATGAATTTCGAAATTATTATATTAGAACTGTTGAGTGCAGTTGTGCGCAGGGGATAGAGCAGTGCGAGTTGAGCAACTGCACATTCGCATCAGAGTGCAAGACTGTGCGCTAGACTCCAGAAGAGGTAATTGTATCCGCGCTTCAATGCTTGTTCGGGACGAACAAGGGGCAAGTGTGGGGGGTTTGATAGAGGCTATTTATACGCATTATTTAGATCATAACCCTTTGCTTGTTTGCAATATTTTATGAGCAAGATTACTCGTTTCTAGTGTTTTTGTATTACAGGGCAAAACGAGTCCTTGAGTCGGATACGCGCTAACAGGCAGCGTTCTAGGAGTGAAAGATCCGCCTGCGGAGTTAGCAGCACAAACAGGAGAGAAGTTGGCGAGAGTCAGCAGAGGTGCGCTAGCCCATGCGCTAGCCGATGCCGTGCGCCAGGCGCAGAGCCCAGTTCTGCCTAATCCTGACATGACCAGATTTAGAAGTTGCCAAGGATGGACCTCCCGAGCAGTATAAAAGGGAAGAGGTCTAGGGTTTAGAAAGAGAACATGATCCAACATCCATCATTGGACATCGCACATCAGAGGGAGCAGCACTCTGAGATCATCAGCGGCTCACAGAGCAACAAACTGGAAAACACACGGACTTGTTGAGAGGATTTGCGCCAGCCGACTGCGCCAGCCGAGAGACATTCTGCACGCACTGTTTGCTACTTGTTTCTCAGACACATTAGTCATTATTTACTATTCTATGATGTTTATCACTAGCATGTCTAGCTAAACGCTTAAGTGTTGGTCGGGCATGAATCTATGATGCACTTCCTTTGAGACTTGCGCGTAGTGCATAGTTTACTTACTTGTATTAATCATGTGCATACGGAGACAGCCAGTTGCATGAGTAGGGGAAGCCTTGAACCGCAATCTTACTTGTGTTGCTTGCTTGTCATATGTTAAACTAGTTGATAGCTTTACGGTGACAACTAGGAGTAACGAGCTAGGGTGAGCAGTTGCTACTGTGACAGGATTCGCAGCTGTTTTAGTCTATGTTCTAAGGATTAATAGCACATGAACTTTGAACGGAACATGCGCACGTGTTAGGAAGCCTTGACCGGACACTAACCCAAGTGAAATTAAGCTATAGACATATTAGAGTCAGTGATAAGGAATGCACTCATAGAGGATTGTCTGCCCAATACTTCTCATAGTCATAGTATCTAATCTCTACTGCCTGCGGACGTCTAGTGCATTTCTCTGCGTTTCACAACTGTTACTCGCGCATCGCGCAAACCAATCACTCACCCCCAATCTTCGTAAATGTAGGTCACTGACTAAAACTGAACTACTTGCTCCCTGTGGAGATCGACCCTTACTTAACCGCTGTACTAAGTGGAAGAGGAAGGATTATATTTGACGCGCACAACGACGCGCGATCACGGACATTTGTGCTTCAGCTGTGTGTTACAGCAGTTGCTACAGCAACCCTGCTGAGTAGGTGTAATTGAGAATAGGCTGAGTTCTTTGAGAAGACTGTAGCTATTCTAGATTGACATACTATAGAGGGTGTGCAGAAACAAATCAGAGCTTATTCTGATTGTGTTGAGTGATCCACACAAGGTTGAGTAGCATAGGTTGCGTGAGTTGTAACCGTGTGTACGTTGGGACCTTTGAGTTAATGGATTGAGGACTGGAGAATAGTCCTCCCCAGACGTAGGAAGTTGGCCGAACTGGGTGAACAAACTTTGTCTTGTTCATTGCTTGCTGAGACGATTTATTAGTGAACAAGAGTGTGCTGCAGCAACTGCTTGTATCTGTCGAACTAAGACACTGTGAAATTTCAATTTGTTTGACCAGTTGCAAGAAGTTCAATATTTCTCTGAGATCAATCTACGTTCAGGCTATCATCAAGTTCAAATTAGAGAGCAAGATATTCTGAAGACAGCGTTCCGAACTCGTTATGGGCATTACAAGTTTTTAGTGATGTCATTTGGACTCACAAATGCACCAGCAGCGTTAATGGGTGATAGAGCCTAGTTATATGCACTATTTAGATCTTAACATTGTGCTTGTTTGCATTATTTTGTGTACAAGATTACTGGTTTTCGGTATTTTTGTATTTCAGGATAAAACAGGAGCATAAGTCAGATGTGCGCTAACAGGCGCCTTTAAAGAGCGCAATGCACGACCTGCGGAGCTAGCAGCGTAAAAGGAGATAGGAGATAGCTGATTCAGACTGCAGTGCGCGAACCGACTGCGCGAAGCAAGTAGCGCAATCAGCGTGCGCAAGATAGCAGAGCTTCTAAATTTTGATCATCATTATCTCCTAGATTTGAGAAGTAGCTAAGATTCTCTCGAGCCAAATCTAAGCATTCCTTGGGCTTCAAGATTAGTATATAAGAGGAGGGAAGCTAGGGTTTGGAGGAGATAGAGAACATATAGAGAGAGGGACACATAGCAGCAAAAACACACGAGCTCCAGCCCAGATTCTGCGCGAACCACCTGCGCCAGCCAAAAACAGCAACCTACAATTGCGCCGACCTGCTACTTTTCCTTGGCTGCTTCAGTTTTATTTATTATTTCTATGATGTTTGTTTCTAGCATGTCTAGCTAAACACCATTGAAATTTCACAGCATCTCAAATTTAGGCAGATTTCGTGAACAAGCAGTTGCTGCAGCACACTCTTGTTCACTTAAATATTGTCACAGCAAGCAATGAACAAGGCACAGGTTTGTTCACCAGTCCCCAGTCCACTGCTTATGTCTGGGGAGGACTATTCTCCAGTCCCCAATCCACTCAACCAAAGGTTCCAAGTACACTCGGTTACAACTCACGCAACCTATGCTACTCAACCTTGTGTGGATCACTCAGCACAATCAGAACAAGCTCTGATTTGCGTCTGCACACCCTCTACAATATGTCAATCTAGAATAGCTCCTTTCTTCTCAAAGAACTCAGCCTATTCTAAACTACACTACTCAGCAGGGTTGCTGTAGCAACTGCTGTAACACAGAGCTGAAGCACAAATGTCCGCGTCGCTCCAAGGCCTTCTGCCGAGCCGATCGAACGATTCCACGAGCGCTGCACACTCTGGAATACTCCCCCTCACTTAGTGACCTCCTGCCACTAGCGAGTACTGCCGCACGACACTAGACCGAGCCTTCCACCCGTCAGTTCTTCCGTGGCTGCCCTTGATCAACCAACAAGCTCCACAGCTCTGAATTGGCTTCCAGATCAAGCACGAATCAGACTCTCCAAGTCCTGATTCCCTTCTGCAATACTCACCACAGCTCTGCGCTCAACGCTCTGCTCACGGGTGATGATCGAAGAAAACTTCCGTCGCACACCAAGGATTCTCCCATTGAAATCTGTGTATGCACTCGTGTATCCCTCTGCTTCGATCAACCTCTTCAGCCCTGAACACCTTCTGCTTAAATAGCAGCACCACTTTAAGCAATTTCCAGGTTTAGGCAATTGACCCAACAATATCAATTATCTCCTAAAATCTAGGAGATTAGATTTGATATTAATCTTCAATGCAAATCTCCTTCTCTGACTAGAGAACCTTGCTGGAAAATACTCCATAGCATTTTAGAAATTCTTCAGATGCTCTGCATAGGGTTTCCAGCCCTTCCGGACAAGCCCAGGCAGCTGCTACTCCTTGGACAGTTGAAATAGCCTGTTGAACAAGCTCCTACTGTAGCATCCCCTGCTGCAGCTGCTGCTAGTTCACTTCTGCTGGCCTGCTTGATTATTTGAGCTGCAGCAACTCCTTGTTCACTTGTGCTGGTGTGCTGCTGGAATTTCCTAAATGCATTAGGAAACAATCCCATCAATTTTAAGGAAGATCCTCCAAGATCTCTACAAGATTAGGAGTTTTGATTTTCCAATCAAATCTTCACTCAACAAATCTGCCATTGTTCTTGAGAGACACTCCAGAAATATTCTCCTGAATATTCAGCTCTTTCCGGAAGCCCTTCGGTCCACTGATTTGTTGTTTGAATGCAATCTCCGAGAAAGCTTTGAATTTCTGCTACAGCATTTTAGCTCCAGCATCTGCTGTAGCACAAGCTGTCTGAAGGTGTGCAATACTTCTACTACTGAACTTCTGCTCCAGAGGTTGCTATACCACTTGCTTACTCCACTGCTTGAGCACTGAGATAGTCACTCTGCCCAAATTGCACAAGCTGATGTCTTCATGACCCCTTCCAGATTTCCGAGCGCCCCAAGGCAACATTAGGTCGCGCTCCTCGTGAAGACATTAGCCACTTAATGTCTTCATCTGGAGCGCCACTTAATGTCTTCATCTGGAGCGCCACTTGCTGAGTTTGCTCACTCTCGAATGCTCTTCATCAGCTGTTTTCTTTACATACTTGTTGTAGCAGGCTCTAGTGCACTTTGTAGGAGTTTGTCAATGCTACATACCTTCTCAACCTTGTATCGGTTGGGCATGATTCTATGAAGTGTTTCCTTTGAGACTTGTGTTTAATGCTTAGTTCGTCTACTTATATTAATTCTACGCACATGGGTGATAATTAGTTGTGCGAATAAGAGAAGCCTTAAACCGCAATCTTATTCTAGCTGCTCGTTATTGTATGTTAAACTGGTTGATAACTTGACGGTGACAATTAGGAGTAACACACTAGGATAATCAGCTACTACTGTGATAGGATTCGTAGTTGCTTAGACTAGTTTCAGGAATTAATAGCTCATGGACCTTGATCGGAACATGCGCGCACGTTAGGAAGCCTTGATCGGACACTAACTTGAGTAGAACTGCACTATAGACGTTTAGCGTCGATGATAAGGGATACATTCATAGAGGATTGTCTTTACCGATACTTTTCATAGTCATAGTACTTAATATCTACTGCCTGCGCACGTATCGTGCAATTCTGCTTTCATTACTGTTCATTCGCGCACCTGCGCAACCCAATCACTGACAATCCCCAATTTCGTAAGTTGTAGGTTACTAGCTAAGACGAGTCTGCACGCTCCTTGTGGGATCGACCCTGACTTAGCCGCTGTACTAAGTGGAGAAGGAAGGATTAATTTGACGCGTACAACGACGCGCGATCAAATTTTGGCACCGTTGCCGGGGAGCAACACAGATAAGTTTTAACTAGTTCAAGTTTTCTTTTACAGTAGTTAGTTATTTTTTTTGTTGGTGTTTCTGACAGTACGCAATCAACATCAGCCTGCGCAACCTTGAAACAGTTGCGCTGCGCAGATTATAGTTGCGCACCGATAGGGGCAACAACCTAGTTGTCTTTTAATTTCATTTTCTTTAAGTTTAGAACAGGGCATGGAGAATAATAGTGTGATCGGCGATAACTTAGGGGACAGAACCCCAGAGGGACCTAACAATGCAAGGACAGATAACCGCGCAGCCCGGTTCAGAGAGGAAGTGCAGCGCGAAGTTGAAGCTCGGATGGCCGCTAAAGCAATGTATAATGCGCAACCCGCGCAACAGATCATGCGACGCAGAACAGTGCGCGAAATGTCGGCTCCAATCACAGTCAACCAACCTTGGTGCATAGTACTTCCACCCGGTGGGCATTTTGAACTACGGAGCTCATTCATTCATCATATGCCTAAGTTTCATGGGATGAACAACGAGAACCCGGTCAAGCATGTGCGCCAATTCCTAGTTATCTGTGAGAACATAAAGACCGACGGGGAAAGTGAAGAAGCGCGGAAGCTGAAGGCATTCCCTTTTTCATTGTGTGATACAGCCAGGCATTGGCTGATGAGCTTACCAGCAGGATCTATTCGCACATGGGAGCAGCTCCAGAAGAAGTTCTTGGATAAGTTCTACCCCGTAGCTAAGATCGCGCTACTCAGGAGGGATTGGCCGCGCCTAGGCAGGGCGTAGGAGAGTCACTATCAGAGTACTATGAGTGTTTCAGGGAGCTGGAAGCCAACTGCTATAATCATGGCCTGCCCCAAAATGTGCTGATAGAGAATTTCCTGAACGGGCTACAACCGATGGAACTTAGATTATTGAATGCATGCGCAGGCGGTGACATATGCAACATGTACCCAGAGGATGTATGGCAGATGATAGAGGATTCTGCTGGACAGGTACAGCATCAGTTGACGCTCGAGAACAGTCGTGCGCGCGCTGTGCATCAGGTGGATTCCAGTGCTGAAATAAAGGAGATGAAAGCCATGCTATAGAAGCTGATGAGTGTGCAAGGCACGCAACCGATTGCACCGAAGGCATGCGAGTTCTGTACGTCCACTGAGCACAAAACAGACGCATGTCCCACACTTTTCGAGGAATCAGGAGATATAAATGCTCTAGGAGGATGGGAGAATAGAGGACCGCAGAGGCAGAATCAGCCGCGTTTTGGACTAGCCGCAAATGGATTCAGATAGAGTTAAGACAGCAATCTCCAAAGGCAGCCCGCGGAATATCGAATACCACAGCAGGCGCAGCAAGTATACAACCCACCGCACCGCCGCAGTGACGCACCAGCACAGAATAACCAGCAACCGTGGCGCTCCTTAGAAGACATAGTGGGTCAGTTAGCAGACACTGTGCGCAAGAATGATGAAAAGTATGACAAGAGGTTCGAGTCAATTGAGAAGCAGTTGTCGCAGATTGCTACCACGGTTTATGAGCTGAAAAAGAGCGATGGAAACCTACCTTCGCAAGTGATTCAAAACCCTAAGGGAGGAGTTAACGCCGTAACACTGAGGACTGGGCGCACAGTTGGGACAGCTCCGGCCGCGAAGGAGCTCGCGCAGCAGGATGCGCAACCAGCCGCGCAAACTACAAACCGACAGGGGGTGGCGCCAGGTATGATACAATCAGGAGAAAAGAGCATCAATCATACTAACGCACCTGCACCTTTTCCTATGCAGGCACCTTTAGCAAGAAAGGAGGCGCTAGACAAGGAGCTATATGAATTATTCAGTAAGGTGGAAATAAAAATTCCACTAATTGAGGCAGTTCGGCAGATCCTCAGATACGGCAAGTTCTTGAAGGAGCTGTGCACAAACAAGAGGAGGAAAGGCGAGTGCGCACAAGTAATGCTTAACGCGCATGCATCAGTAATTGTGCAACACAAGGTACCACCTAAATGCCGGGATCCAGGTACGTTCACCATACCGTGCACCTTAGGTAAGACCACGGTAAGCAACTGCATGATTGATCTCGGTGCATCTATAAATGTGCTTCCTTACTCCTTGTATGTGTCATTGCACCTTGGTCCATTAAAGCCTGTAGGTCTCACCATCCAATTAGCAGATCGGTCGTGTAAACAACCGACGGGCATGATAGAGGACGTTCTCGTCCGAGTGGGAGAGCTGGTGTTCCCAACAGATTTGTACGACTTGGAGATGGAGGGTGAGCCGAGCAAGGGAAGCGCACAAATCCTACTGGGCAGACCATTTCTGATGACAGCGCGCACAAAGATAGACGTGTGGAAAGGCACGCTCTCAATGGAGGTAGATGGCGAGGAGATTCACTTTAACATTTTAAAGGGGATGCAGCATCCTCATGAGGACGCCACAATGCACGCGTTAGATAGTATGGACGACTTGGTTGCGCATGCACAGTGTGCGTGCACAACAGGGGAGCCTGCGCCACTGACACAGACAGAGATGGAGGCGCATGATGATGAGCTGAGCAGCACAGAACCAGTGTCCAGGCAGGTATATGACCTGGTTAATGTTTGCGCTACTGATAAAATCCTACCTTTTATTGAACAGGCACCCAAAGTTGAGCTGAAGCAATTGCCCGAGCACTTAAATTACATCTTCCTGGGCAATGAGGACACCCTGCCTGTCATTATAAAGAAAGGATTAGAGGACGAGCAGGAGGCGGGATTACAGGAGGTGTTGTGCAAGAACCAGCGCGCTATAGGGTGGACATTAGCTGACCTGCGCGGAGTAAGCCCTGATGTGCGTATGCACAGAATTCTGCGGAAAATGATGCCAAACCATCCAGGGAACCTCAGTGCAGACTGAATCCGATTATGATGGAGGTAGTGCAGAAGGAGATCCTGAAGCTGCTTGACACAGGAGTAATATACCCGATCTCAGACAGTAAGTGGGTAAGTCTAGTGCACGTTGTCCCCAAGAAAGGAGGCATCACTGTCGAGGAAAATGCGCAGGGCGAGCTAGTTCCCAAGCGCATACAGACTGGATGGCGCATGTGCATTGACTACAGGAAGCTAAACGCAGTCACGCGCAAGGATCATTTCCCGCTACCGTTCATGGATCAAATGCTCGACCGTTTGGCAGGGAAACCACACTTTTGCTTCCTAGACGGTTACTCAGGGTACAATCAGATACCTATAGCTGCGGAGGATCAGGAGAAGACAACCTTTACCTGCCCATTCGGCACCTTTGCGTTCCGGCGCATGTCATTTGGGCTGTGTAATGCGCCAGGTACGTTCCAACGCTTAGTCATGAGCATTTTTTCCGATATGATTGGTTTATGCATAGAGGTATTCATGGATGACTTTACTGTGCATGGTGAGACTTTTGATGCGTGTTTGGATAATCTTGATAGGGTCTTAGCGCGCTGCAATACCAAGAACCTAGTTCTCAATTATGAAAAATGTCACTTTATGGTGTCACATGGAGTAGTACTAGGACATATTATCTCATAGGAAGGAATTAAGGTTGATAAGCAAAAATAGATCTTATCTCAAATCTGCCTTATTCCACTAATGTGCACGACGTTAAGCCATTTCTTGGGCATGCAGGGTTCTACAGGCGCTTTATAAAAGATTTTTCTAAAATATGTATTCCATTGTCTAACCTCCTTCAAAAGGATGTGTGCTTTGAGTTCACTGATGAGTGCAGGAATGCTTTTGATAAGCTGAAAGATGCGCTGACCAATGTGCCAGTGATGCGCGCACCAGACTGGAACTTACCCTTTGAGCTGATGTGTGATGCAAGTGACTACGCTGTAGGCGCAGTATTGGGTCAGCGCGTGGATAAGAGGCCGCACGCTATCTATTATGCGTCGCGCACACTGGACACTACACAGAGGAACTACACCACAACTGAGAAGGAGCTTCTGGCAATCGTATTTGCGCTGGAGAAGTTCCGCGCATATGTTCTAGGCGCTAGAGTCATTGTCTACACTGACCACGCTGCTATCCGTTACCTGATGTCCAAGAAAGAGACTAGGCCGTGCTTGATCCGCTGGTTGCTTCTGCTCCAAGAGTTCGATTTAGAGATCAAGGATAAGAAGGGAACGGAAAACACTATTGCTGATCACCTAAGCAGGATAGTGAAAGAAGAGGAGCCAGGGCAGATCACGGAGACATTCCCTGACGAGCATCTGACGGCGCTGAACGGTAAGGTACCATGGTATGCGCATATTGCAAATTACCTGGTCACAGGTGCGTTTCCCCCTCAATTCACTAAAGCTCAATGCATGAGGTTAAAACATGAGTCTAAATATTACGTTTGGGATGATCCGTACATGCTTAGAATAGGCCCTGATCAGATCTTGAGGTGATGTGTGCCTGATCATGAGATGAGCTCTATTTTGAGGTTTTGTCATGCGCACGCGTGCGGAGGACACTTTGGTCCAAAGCGCACGAGCAGAAAAATCCTAGATTGCGGTTTTTATTGGCCGCACTTATTTCGTGACTCATATAACCACTGCAGGGCTTGTGACAGGTCTCAGCGCACAAGAAATATATTAGCGCGCAACAAGATGCCACAAACGCCAATACTGGTAGACGAAGTGTTCGACTTGTGGGGGATTGACTTCATGGGACCGTTTCCTCCATCTTGTGGATACGAGTATTTACTAGTTGCGATGGATTATGTCTCAAAGTGGGTCGAAGCTAAGGCCACGCGCAAGGATGATGGTAAAACGGTTGTTGAATTTTTAAGAACTAACATTTTCTGCAGGTACGGAGTGCTTAAGGCGATAATCAGCGACCAGAATAGTGGCGCGGGTACTAAAGCATTATGGAGTGCGCCACAAAACGTCCACTGCATACCATCATCAAACGAATGGCCAGGCCGAGGTTTCCAACAGAGAGATTAAGTGCATTTTGGAGAAAACCGTGAGACCTACGCTGAAAGACTGGAGCCAGCGGCTGGACGATGCACTATGGGCATACAGGACTGCGCACAAGACACAGATTGGGACTTCACCATTTCGGTTGGTGTATGGAAAGGCGTGCCACCTACCGGTTGAGTTGGAACACAAGGCATAGGTAACCTTCCGGCGTTCTTTAGTGAGATTTGAAGAGCACGACATCACCTGCGCACTAGGTAACTGATAGAGCCTATTTATACGTGCTATTTAGATCTTAACAAGGGCAAGTGTGGGGGGTTTGACAGGGCGGATCATGGAGATATTCCCTGACGAGCATCTGATGGCGCTGACAGGTAAGGTACCATGGTATGCGCACATTGCGAATTACCTGGTCACAGGTACGTTTCCTCCTCATTTCACTAAAACCCAATGCATGAGATTAAAGCATGAGTCCAGGTATTACATTTGGGATGATCCGTATATGCTCAGAATAGGACCTGATCAGATTTTGAGGCGATGGGTGCCTGACCATGAAATTAACTCCGTTTTGATGTTTTGTCATGCGCACGCATGTGAAGGACACTTTGGTCCAAAGCGCATGAGCAGAAACATCCGGGATTGTGGATTTTATTGGCCACACTTATTTAGTGACTCGTATAACCACTGCAGGAACTGTGACAGGTGCCAGCGCACAAGGGGCATATCAGCGCGCAAGGAGATGCCGCAGACGCCAATACTAGTGGATGAAGTATTCGATGTTTGGGGGATTGACTTCATGGGCCATTTCCTCCATCTTCCGGATATGAGTATATATTGGTCGCAGTGGATTATGTCTCCAAATGGGTTGAGGCTAAGGCCACCTGGAAAGATGATGGTAAGACGGTCGCTGACTTTTTGAGAACTAACATTTTTTGCAGGTACGGGGTGCCTAAGGCAATCATAAGCCACCAGGGGACGCATTTCTGTAACAGGATAGTGGCGCAGGTATTCAAGCATTATGGAGTGCGCCACAAGACGTCCACTGCTTACCACCCTCAGACGAATGGACAGGCCGAGGTTTCCAACCGAGAGATCAAGCGCATCCTGGAGAAAACTGTGAGACCGTCGCGCAAAGACTGGAGCCAGCGCCTTGACGATGCGCTATGGGCATACAAAACTGCACACAAGACACTGATTGGGACCTCACCGTTTCGGTTGGCTTATGGAAAAGCGTGCCACCTGCCAGTGGAGTTGGAGCACAAGGCATACTGGGCATTGCGCGTTTGCAACCTGAACCTAGACGAGGCTGGTAAGGAGCGTGCATTTGAGCTAAGCGAGTTAGAAGAGTTGCCCCTGGATGCATATGAGGGGCTGCGCGACTACAAGGCGCGCACAAAGGCATTTCACGACAAAAACATCCTCAGACGCACCTTCGAGCCAGGAGACCAGGTACTATTGTTCTCCTCGCGCCTAAAGCTCATGCCTGGGAAGCTGCGCAGCAAATGGACGGGACCATACACGGTTACCAAGGTTTTCCCTTACGGAACAATCGAGTAAGAAAACGAGCACCAGCATCGTTTTCAGGTCAATGGGCAGAGAGTCAAAAAGTATTTGGGAGAACCTTGGGATGACACAGCACGCGAAGTTTACTTGGCAGAGCCAGAGATAGAAGATGCGCAGGTTGCTGCGCCAGAGTCGCCATCAGATGCACCTGAGGGAGAACTGGGAACTCTTGCTCATATTTCTTCTCCCTCTTTAACTAACCTCGTTCCTTATGATTTTTCACATGCTATTAACCATGCTGACCACCCTTTCGATCCTTTGCGCAGGACCAAGAAGAACGCAACGCACACACGAGCGCGGGGTCACTCAGGAGCAAGAGTGGGGGAGGTCACTGGCACACTTTTAGGCAAGTAACGAGGTACGGTCGAGCCAACGACGTTAAACAAAGGCACTTGTCGGGAGGTAACCCGACACGTTTTACTTTTACACGTTTTTTTATAGTTTTTCTAGTGTCTTTTAGTCGCGCAGCAATGCACAGGTCAGTGCGCAAACTCAGTGCGCAGAACAGATGCGCCAGACAGGGGGTATAAAAGGCCAGGACTTAGAAAAATTTCAGCATTTTCACATTCGACCGTTGCAAGAAGCTCCTGCCCTCAGCCCCGCTCACCGTCCGACGATCAACCAGCCCTCCGTTTAGAAAGATTTGAAGAGCTTCCCGTCACACACACATCAGGTAACCCTTCCCCTCAGTTTTAGCCGATTCCGTTAGGGTTTGTGCGGTGGAAAAGTTGCCCTAGGTTTGAAATCGCCCCTAGTTCGTCCGCACCATTTGGAGTTCTGGGTAGTGAGTGGGTTTTGTAGGCGGAGGTTAGGCAACCTGTGGGTGACAGTTTCAGGGCGTTTGTCGGAGTTTTGATTTTTGGGCATTTGTTGAGCCTTGACCATAGTTGACCAGCGCACCATGAGGCCTGCCGAAGATCAGGAGACCCCAGCGTCATTTGCCAGCAAATTTGAAGCCTTCATGAGGCTGGAGATGTACGGGACCCCGTACATCAGCAGGGACATCCTGCGTGAAGTTGGGTTGGAGGAACTCATTGTGGAGAAGCTCGTGCTGGCGGGCTGGGAGGCGCTGTTGGAGATCAACAGCGCGGCTGATAAGGAGGATACATGTGAATTCTTGGCGTCGCTGGAGACTGCCGATTTGGAGATCAGGTACCGGCACAGAGGGGTCTGGTACATGGCCTCGGCAAAAGGCTGAAGCGCACGCTGAGGTGCGCCAAGGTCCGTGAGGAGGATATAGACACGCACACCAATCAGGAGGCGTGGCGTGAGATGGTGACCAGCCAAGTTTTTACCGCGGGGCGCAGCCGAGAACGCGAGCTACGCGACCCGTGGATGTTCTACCTCTGGCGCATGGTCGCCTATGCAATCATCGGGCGTTTTAATGGTGCGCCAAAGATCAGCCTGCTGGACATGGACATAATGAAGGGATTCTACTATGGAAAAAAAGTGTTGTTTGTCTCAGACATGGTGGTGCATTGGAGTCGGGTGATCCGCGCGTCGTTGTACGCGTCAAATTAATCCTTCCTTCTCCACTCAGTATAGCGGCTAAGTCAGGGTCGATTCCACAGGGAGCAAGCAGACTCGCTCTAACTAGTAACCTACACTTACGAAAATTGGGGTGTGAGTGATTGGGTTGCGCAGGTGCGCCAGTAAACAATAGTTAACGCAGGAATTGCACTAGACGTGCGCAGGCAGTAGAGATTAAGTACTATGACTATGAAAAGTATCAGCGCAGACAATCCTATATGAATGTATTCCTTATCATCGACTCTAAACGTCTATAGTTTGGTTTACTGATGTTAGTGTTCGATCAAGGCTTCCTAACATGTGCGCATGTTCCGATCAAAGTTCATGAGCTATTAATTCTTAAGACTAGTCTAAGCAGCTACGAATCCTGTCACAGTAGCAACTGATTATCCTAGCGCGTTACTTCTAGTTGTCACCGTCAAGCTATCAACTAGTTTAACATATAACAAACAAGTAGCAAGAGTAAGATTGCGGTTCAAGGCTTCCCCTACTCATGCAACTAGCTGTCAACCGTGTGCACAGAATTAATACAAGCAAAGAAACTATGCATTAAGCAGAAGTCTCAAAGGAAATACTCATAGAATCATGCCCAACCGATACAAAGCGTTTAGCTAGACATGCTAGTAGTAAACATCATAGAAATAGTAAATAATAGCTAAAGTATCCAAGAAAACAGTAACAAGCAGGTGCGTGCAGGTTGCAGTGTCTCGGCTGGCGTAGTCGGCTAGCGCAGGTCCTCTCAGTAGCTCGTGTGTTTTTTAGTTCTGCCTCTCTCTCGTGTGCTGTGGTGTGTCTTTTCGATGATGATCAAACCCTAGCCTTCCTCTCTTTATATACTGCTCATGAGGCCCAACCTTGGCAACTTCCAAATCTGATGGTGTCAAGATTTGGAAACACCACTATTCTGCGCATGGCGCACTGCACGTATTGGTTAGCGCAATCGGTCTGCGCACCATAGTCGACTCTGCCACTTCCTATCTGTTTGCGCTGCTAGCTCCACAGGCTGTGTGTTGCGCTCCTCAAACGCTGCCTGTTAGCGCGTATCCGACTTAGGCCCTCATTTCGCCCTGAAATACAAAAACACTAGAAACCAGTAATCTTGTAAACAAAATAATGCAAACAAGCGTAGTGTTAGGATCTAAATAGCGCGTATAAATAGGCTCTATCATCGGGTCAGCACGAAGGGGCCGCTGACTTGTGGAGGAATGATCACGCACCTGCTGCGTGCGCTGCATGGAGAGCCGGAAGTGCCCAAGCACACGGTAGTGCCAGCCGTTCCCCTGGACCGTGCCCATATGCTGCAGCTCAGAGCAGTGGCCGTGAGAGAGGATGGGTCCTTGGAATGGTGCTACCAGCTGCAGCCGGCCAGAGCGCCGAGGCAAAGAGCAGAGAGCAGCGCAGCCCGAGGAGGCCGCTGAGGAAAGTGAGATGGTAGAGGCCCTAGAGCCAGTTGCGCCTCCAGTCAGGCGCATGAGGACTCGTGCGCAGACTGGAGCGCGACGGAGGGCGAGTGTGCCGCAGGGGGAGCCAGTAACCATAGCCATTGATGATTCTCCCCCGCGTGCATAGGGAAAGTGCCCAAGGACAGAGGCAGAGGAGGCGCCTGAGGAGGTACCAGAGGAGCAGTGCATGATGTTCAACATCATGCGCGTGCTAGAGTATTTAGCACCAGAGGGGGCGGACCTGAGCGTAAGTCCACCATCAGGGTGGAGATTTGGAGATTCTATCCCCCCCTCTCCTCAGTCTGCGTAGGCCGCCTCCAGGATCCCCCAGCGAGCAGCGCAAGCCAGCCAGCCCTCCTGCCCAATCACCGGTCCATGCAGCAGAGCCCACCCCAGCAGTAGACCCGGTTCTAGCACCAGCCGCACCCCCTGCACAACCCTCCGTACAGAGGTCCCCTGAGGCCGATCCCATCATAAGTTCCAGCTTAGATTTGATATGGGACCCTATCTCAGAGGACGACCTCTTGACTCAGCCCGCCGCAGTTTCTGTTGTGCCGCCAGCCTCCAGTACCGAATATGAGACAGATTCTTCAGATGAGGAGGCGCACGGATCCGCGGCTGAGTCCAGCTCCGAGGATATCTAGGAATGCAGGGAGGGCGCTCATTTCTTTCGGGTGGTTTCTTATCTTTTGAAAACTATTGCTCGATGTTGCTATATTATGCTG
Source organism: Umbilicus rupestris (assembly GCA_963678935.1). Taxonomy (NCBI): domain Eukaryota; kingdom Viridiplantae; phylum Streptophyta; class Magnoliopsida; order Saxifragales; family Crassulaceae; genus Umbilicus; species Umbilicus rupestris. The sequence continues at coordinate 4,151,689 of OY787626.1, read as the reverse complement.
AATATTTTGTGAACCCCTGACTTTGTCTTTGCTGCGATGACTATATGTTTTTGCTTTCTTATGTCCTTTATTTTGATTGCATGCATGTGTGCGCTCTCCATTGCGCTTGAGCATGAGTCGTGGGGACATGTCTCTGTTTAAGTGTGGGGGGGGGAGCGTTACATTTACATTTCACGTTTTTTTGAGCTTTGTAGTGTAGCTTAGTTTAGTTGAAGGGAACAGTAGCAGTAGTGCGCTTGTGTGCGGGTTGCGCACACTTTTCAGCTTGTATTGCCCTATTCATCTTGCAGGCGTTGCTATCAACTGTTTTAGTATTTTTTTTTTGTTTTTTCTGCTCCTTTTAGTTGGGATATACAGGGGATGTGGAGTTGACAGAAAAGCTCTAGAGAGGCGGTTAGTCGTTTTTGCTTCGAAGGTAAGGTATATGGTCGAGAGCGCTAGCGGAAGCCGGTGCTTCGCGACCTTCGGAACAATAGAGCGCGCTCAGCCACGCAGATGCCAAAGGCGAATACCCAAAGTGTGGCGAGGTGGGAAAATAGACCACCTTTCCTCTGGAAGTCAGGCTAGGGAAGGCGGGCGCGGGTGTAAACGCGTGCGCTGACCTGCGCAAATAGATCGAGGAGGGAGAGTGGAGCGTTGTTCCATAGCTGCTATCCGGAGGCCAAGACTGAAACCGTTCTTGGAACATAGGAACCGTAGATTAAGCTGTACAAAAAGAAAAACACCAGCAGATGATATGCGCTAAAGAAATCAGCATGCGCACAACTCCGTACCAGCGTGCGCAAGTTCACAAGAAAATCATCAAGAAGGCTCGAGTTCCAAGGAAGTGCGCGGAAGAATCACGCACCAGAAGAAGCTTGCGCTATTAACCATATACCCGTACTCGAAGTAAAGGCTGACAACCCGGAGCCTATAAAGAGCTATCTCCCAGCCATTCCGAAATAATCTCCATCCCAGCTGAGAGGTAACGAATTTCGAAATTGTTATATTAAACTGTTGAAGGCAGATGCGCGCAGGTGATAGAGCAGCGCAAGATGAGCGGTAGTGCAGATCGCGCAAGAGTGCAAGACTGTGCGCTAGACTCCAGAGAGGTAATTGTATCCGTGCTTGAGTGCTTGTTCGGGACGAACAAGGGCAAGTGTGGGGGGTTTGATAGAGCCTATTTATACGCGCTATTTAGATCTTAACACTATGCTTGTTTGCATCATTTTGTGTACAAGATTACTGGTTTCCGGTATTTTTGTATTCCAGGACAAAACAAGGGCCTAAGTCGGATACGCGCTAACAGACAGCGTTTAAGGAGCGCAACACACAGCCTGCGGAGCTAGCAGCGCAAACAGGGTAGAGTCAGACTGCAGTGCGCAGACCGACTGCGCTAACCAGTGTGCGCAGTGAGCCATGCGCAGGATAGTGGTGTTTCCAAATCTTGACACCATCGGATTTGGAAGTTGCCAAGGCCGTCCTTGGGCCTCATGAGCAGTATATAAAGAGAGGAAGGCTAGGGTTTGAAGAGACACACACAGACACACAACGAAGGAGGAGAAAGAGGCAGAACTGAAAAACACACGAGCTGCTGAGAGGACCTGCGCTAGCCGACTGCACGAGCCGAGACACAGCAACCTGCACGCACCTGCTTGTTACTGTTTTCTTGGATACTTTAGTTATTATTTACTATTTCTATGATGTTTACTACTAGCATTTCTAGCTAAACGCGTTGTATCGGTTGGGCATGATTCTATGAGTATTTCCTTTGAGACTTGTGCTTAATGCATAGTTTGTTTGCTAGTGTTAATTCTGTGCACACTGTTGACAGCTAGTTGCATGAGTAGGGGAAGCCTTGAACCGCAATCTTACTCTTACTACTTGTTTGTTATATGTTAAACTAGTTGGTAGCTTGACGGTGACAACTAGCAGTAACGCGCTAGGATATTCAGCTGCTACCGTGGCAGGATTCGTAGCTGCTTAGACTAGTTTTAAGGATTAATAGCTCATGAACTTTAATCGGAACATGCGCACATGTTATGAAGCCTTGATCGGACACTAACTTCAGTAAACCGAACTATAGACGTTTAGAGTCAATGATAAGGAATACATTCATAGAGGATTGTCTGCACCGATACTTTTCATAGTCATAGTAGTTAATCTCTACTGCCTGCGCACGTCTAGTGCAAATCCTGCTTTCACTACTGTTTACTCGCGCATCTGCGCAACCCAATCACTCACACCCCAATTTTCGTAAGTGTAGGTTACTAGTTAGAACGAGTCTACTTGCTCCTTGTGGGATCGACCCTGACTTAGCCGCTGCACTAAGTGGAGAAGGAAGGATTAATTTGACGCTTACAACGACGCGCGATCAGTAACCTCTCATTTTCATTTCGGACGATTTCGTGAGGGTTTGGTGAAAGAAACCGACTGGGGGACGTAACCCTAGATTCAAAATCACACCTAGTTAGCGCGCTCCATTTGGTGTTTTTATTGCTGGGTTTTGTTGACAAGAGTGAGGCGCCCATTTGGTAAAGATTTGAGGGTTTAATTCGGAGTTCTGATTTTGGGGTACTTAGTGGAGCGTTGACTACAGTTGACCACTAGATTCTTGAGTCGATCGTCGTCAAAAATGAAGCCAGCAGAAAACCAGGACACTCCGGCGTTCACAAGGAAATATGACGCCTTCTGGAGATTGGTGATGTATGGCACCCCGTGCATCAGCAGGGACTTCCTGCGCGATGTGGGCTTAGAAGACTTGGTCACAGAGAAGCTCACGCAGGCCGGCTGGGAGGCGCTGATGGAAGTGGATAGCGCAGCCGACGCGGAGGACACTTGTGAGTTCCTAGCCTCCCTGCAGATCGCCGACTTAGAGATCTGTTACCGACACCGAGGGGTGTGGTACGTAGCATCGGCCAAGAGGCTGAAGCGCACCCTGCGCTGTGACAAGGTGCGCGAGCAGGACGTGGATACGCACACCAACCAGGAAGCATGGCGCGAGATGGCCTCGGGCAAACCATTTGCTGCTGGGCGCAGGAGAGGACGTGAGCTGCGCGACCCTTGGATGTACTATCTGTGGCGCATGGTCGCGTACACAGTCATCGGGCGCTACAACGGTGCGCCAAAGATCAGCCTGTGATAGAGCCTATTTATACGCATTATTTAGATCATAACCCTATGCTTGTTTGCATTATTTTGTGTACAAGATTACTGGTTTCCAGTGTTTTTGTATTGCAGGGCAGAACAAGTGCCTAAGTCGGATACACGCTAACAGGCAGCGTTTAGGACGCGCATCACACAGCCTGCGGAGCTAGCAGCGCAAACAGAAGAAATTGGCAGAGTCGACCACGGTGCGCTAACCGATTGCGCTACGCACATGCCGTGCGCCAGGAGCAGATGATGGTGTTTCCAAATCCTGACACGACCAGATTTGGAAGTTGCCAAGAGTAAGCCTCTGAGCAGTATATAAAGAAGAGAAGGAGGCTAGGGTTTATACATTCGAACATCACGGCACAATTCATACACCAAGGAGGCACTGCGCGCCAGGACTGGAAAACACACGAGCTTGCTGAGAGGACTGCGCTAGCCGACTGCGCCAGCCAAGACTGCAACCTGCACGCACTGTTTGCTATTGTTTTCCCGGATACTCTAGTTATTATTTACTGTCTCTATGATGTTTGTCACTAGCATGTCTAGCTAAACGCTTAGTATTGGTTGGGCATGAATCTATGAGTATTTCCTTTTGAGACTTGCGCTTAATGCATAGCTTGCTTTCTTATATTAATTTTGTGCACATTACTGGCAGCTTGTTGCATGAGTAGCGGAAGCCTTGAACCGCAATCTTGTCTCTTGTTGTTGTTTTTTAAACTAGTTGAATAGCCTGATGGTGCCAACTAGGAGTAACGCGCTAGGATAGGCAATTACTACCTTGATTGGATTCGTAGTTGTTTAGTCTAGTGTAAGAATTAATAGCACATGAACTTTGATCGGAACATGCGCTCATGTTAGGAAGCCTTGACCGGACACTAACTTAAGCAAAATCAAGCTATAGACATTTAGAGTCGATGATAAGGAATGCACTCATAGAGGATTGTTTGCGCCGATAATTCTCATAGTCATAGTACCTAATCTCTATTGCCTGCGCACGTCTAGTGCAATTCTCTGCGTTTTACAACTGTTTACTCGTGCATAGCGCAACCCCGATCACTCACCCCCCCAATCTTCGTAAGTGTAGGTCACTGGCTAAAACTGAACTGCTTGCTCCCTGTGGAGATCGACCCTTACTTAACCGCTGTACTAGTGGAAGAGGAAGGATTAATTTGACGCGTACAACGACGCGCGATCAAATTTTGGCGCCGTTGCCGGGGAGCAATACAGTCATGGAGGATAACAGTGTCGTAGGCGACAACCTAGGGGACAGAACCCCAGAGGAAGCAAGAGCACATAACCGCGCAACCCTGTTCAGAGAGGAAGTGCAGCGCGAGGATGAAGCAAGGATGGCCACTGAAGTATATAATGCGCCACCCGCGCGACAAGTTGCGCAACGCAGAACAGTGCGCGAGATGTCAGCCCCACTCACTGTCAACCAGCCGTGGTGCATCGTGCTTCCACCAGACGGACATTTTGAACTAAGAAGCTCGCTCATTCATCACATGCCCAAGTTCCACAGGATGAACAACGAAAATCCAGTCAAGCATGTGCGAGAGTTCCTAGTCATTTGCGAAAACATGAAGACCGAAGGGGAAAGCGATGAAGCGCTGAAAATGAAGGCATTCCCATTTTCACTGTGTGATACAGCCAGACATTGGTTGATGAACTTACCCGCAGGATCCATTCACACATGGGAGCAGCTGCAGAAGAAGTTCCTGGACAAATTCTATCCCGCAACAAAGATCGCGCTACTCAGAAGAGAACTGGCCGCGCCAAGGTAGAGCGCAGGGGAGTCACTGTCAGAGTATTACGAGCATTTCAGGGAGCTAGAGGCCAACTGCTACAATCATGGCCTACCCCAGAATGTGCTGATAGAGAACTTCTTGAATGGGCTGCTGCCCATGGAGCTGAGGTTATTGAACGCATGCGCAGGAGGCGACATTTGCAACATGTATCCAGAAGACGCGTGGCAGCTGATAGAAGACTCTGCTGGGCAGGTAAGACATCAGCTAACACTTGAAAATAGCCGTGCTCGTTCTGTGCATCAGGTAGAAACAAGCGCTGAGATCAAGGAAATGAAGGCCATGCTGCAGAAGTTGATGAGTGCGCAAAGCGCACAACCAGTTGCGCCAAAGGTATGTGAATTCTGCAGGTCCACCGAGCACAAGACTGACGAATGTCTCACACTATTTGAAGAAACTGGAGATGTCAATGCTCTTGGAGGATGGGATAACAGAGGACCACAGAGACAGAACTAGCCGCGCTTTGGACTAGCCGCAAATGGATTCAGATGGAAGGAGGAGAACAATTTCCAGAGGCAGTCCACAGATCAGCGCGCGCCACAGCAGACGCAACAAGCTACGCCCTACAATCCACCGCATCGCCGCACTGACGCACCAGCACATAACAACCAGCAACCAAGGCGATCCTTGGAAGATATCGTAGGGCAGCTAGCAGACACAGTGCGCAAAAATGACGAGAAGTATGACAAGAGGTTCGAGTCCATTGAAAAGTAGCTATCACAGATTGCAACCACGGTATATGAGCTAAAAAAGAGCGATGGCAACCTGCCTTCGCAAGTGATTCAGAACCCTAAAGGAGGAGTCAATGCAGTAACACTGAGGACTGGGCGCACGATAGGAACAGAGCAGACCGCGAAGGCGCCCGCGCAACCAGCCGCGCAAGTCCCAGATCCAACAGAACAGAATGCGCAACCAGAGCAAGACACGCAACCAGAAGTACCAGCCACAAGCCAGCAGGGCGAAGCGCCAGGTATAACAGAATTAAAAGACAAGGGCACGAATCGCACTAATATACCTGCTCCTTTCCCTGTGCAGGCACCCTTGGCTAGGAAGGAAGCGCAGGACAAAGAGCTATACGAGTTATTCAGTAAGGTGGAAATCAACATTCCCCTTATTGAAGCAGTTCGGCAGATCCCTAGGTAAGCCAAGTTTTTAAAGGAGCTGTGCAGAAACAAGCGAAGGAAAGGCTCTGTGTGTTTTCTCTCTTTCTCTGTATCGCTCGTGTGTGTGTGTTTAGAAGCTGCTTCCAGCCTCCTTTTCAAGCTCGCCAGATTACCAGGGACGGAAACCTCGTTGCCATCATTATCAGAATCTTTTCCTAGATTCTAGCAAGGTTTGTTGAAGATTTCGTTGCCTAATTTGGACTTTAGGATCTTTATCTCCTTCGACCGTGTGCTGACGATTGCTGAGCTCATTATGACGTCTGCAGAGCTCCCTGGGCTTCCGCAATGCCAGCCGCACCAAGTCGGAATCTCTCTGTGAGCCTTCAGGTTGATTGGGCAAATTGCTCTAGCTCTGGGTCATCAGGGAGTGCTGAAGCAAACTCTGGATCTTTGTTGCTCTGCTTGTTGCTGTTTTGTCAGTCTTTAGATTGTGCTCCAACCACCAATCTTCAGGGAGTACTTTAGTAGTCTCTTTAGCAGTTTTGTCAAGGATGCATATTGGACACCAATCTTCAATGGACGACTCTCCTAGCTCTCCCGCCAATAAGTCGGACACCCTGAGTTCTGCAAACTCAGTCTCTGCTCCCCCTCAATCAATGACACACTTTTTCACTACTGGGTAGCCTCGACCAATGCTCCTCAACCAGTGACAATGCCTGTCAGCGGTTGATCACCCAGCTTCGATTGTCCCTTCAATGACTAGCGCTCCAGTTGAACTTCGAACCAATCCTGAATCAAACTCCACGAGTTCTGATTCCCTCAGCACCACACATGTCTTCAACTTAGTGTATAAAACCCTGCTACCATAAGTTGATCTCTGTGTACTCTCTATGTGTTCTCGAGTTGCTCTCTCTGATTGTGTGTCTGTGTGCTGCGTCCCTGCATTCCTTTTCAAGATCTTTAGCACGCCAGAAATGCCGATGATCATTATCAGAATCTTCTCCTAGATTCTAGCAAGTTTGTTAAAGATTGCGTTGCCAAATTTGGACTCTTGGATCTTTATCTTCTAAGACTGGCAATTGCTGAGCTCTTGATGACGTTTGCATACCTCTCTGAGCTTCCCCGATGCCAGCTGGATCATGCCGGAGCCTCACCGTGCAACGCCAGGATTCTACTCTAGCTTTGGATCATTTCGGAGTGCTGAAGTAGACTCTGGCTCTTGGTTGTCACTTGCCCATTCTTCAAAAAGTGTCTCAGCTTCAGATCTTCAGGGATTGCTGAAGGAGACTCGAATCCTTTGTTGTTGTTATTTTGTCAGTCTTCAGATTGTGCTCCAGCTACCAATCTTCAAGGAGTGCTTCAGTAGTTTCTTGAGCAATTTTGTCAAGGATGCCATATCCTCAATAATCTCCCCTTTGGCATTTTGACAAAACCAAAACACAACTATAGCTAGATTACTGATCCAGAAACTCTGGTAACGACTAACAGCTATGCTAGATAATTTTACTAACTATTACAATTGAGCTTAGAGTTACTCAATGAATTCTAAACATCGAGAGTGATCTATTAGTTCTATGAGTTGTTCAGGATCAAAAGGATAATTTCAAGTTAGGTCAGAGTGAGAGTGAGAGTCTAATGAGGATTAGAGTCTAAAAACTATTAAAACTTCTCTCCCCCTTTTTGGCACAAATGACGAGGGCTTTATTCAGAGGGCTAAGTAGGGGCGGCGCTGCTGGCTGCTGAGTACTCCAGGTCACGAAGGACATTGCTGATCTAGGATCTTCATATAGAGCTCTTCTTGATCACTTCTGTCAAATGAGCATGTTCGGGTTTCAGCAGATTGATCATCCTGGCCCTTAGAGCTGAGTCCGCTGCAGGGGCTGGAGTAGCAGAGATTGCTTCAGCAATCTCTGGTATTTCTCGAGCTGGCTCCATGTCAGGCTCACCTTCTTCAATGTGCACAATGTGTCGGCCCTTAAAGACCTTGTGGTCTAGAGTGAACAATTAAGGAGCACTTGACAGTCCCTCATTTGTGCTACTCCCAACTCCATATGTTGGCTAATCATTACCTCATAAATAAGAGAAGGAAATCCAATACACAGATTGGACTTTGGCTTGTCAGCGTGAGCAGCGATCTGATCAAAAATGATCTGCCCAGATTTACCCTTAGCCTTTCCCCAATGTAGAATAGGAGCAGCCCCATTACACGACTCACCTTTCCTTTGTGAGAGCTGGGCATCCAATTTCTCACAGCAAATGCATAAAGGATAGCATACTTAGTTTTTAAATCAGCAGCTCCTAAATTATATGAGACCAAGCCTTAGCATAAACCCCCAATAAGGACAATAGCTATTCTATCAACACTAACCTCTACCGGTGGGCTTGCATTTACATCAATCCCCAAAAATTTATTTATCACGCTCGGCGTGATCACCACCCTCAGCCTTCAAACAAAACTTGTGCCATATAACATATTGTTTACTACTCCAAAGTCGCTATCAATATTTTCTAAGAACTCCTTCACCAAATGCAAGTTGTAGCGTTAAACAAAAGTCAGCGAGCGTAGCAAATTTACCTCTCTTAGTAGAGATATCACCTCTGGCACCAGAAACCGGCCAATCTCCAGCAACTATTCAGACACAATTTTCCTACTGTTGATCACCTCCCAGGACTCGGCAGCCTTCTTAGATTCAAACCACACTCCTTATTGACCACGTCCCGTCACAGCTGGTATTGTTGGAGTGGGTGCAGCTCTTCGAGTGGATGGTTCTGGTTGGGAGGAGCTATTCTTTTTGCTGTTGGGGAAACACTCAAGTGATCGTCACTGCGCTTCCGCTTGGCACCACCTTCCCTACTTTTGTATACCTTAGCCCCTCTCGTCTTCACCATTATTGTCGGTTATCTTGGAGCAAGGTTGGCGGCTGATCAAAATCCCGGAAAAACAGCAAACCCTAGTTTGCGAATGGATACTTCTAGGTTCTTCCTTTCTCATGTTTTTTTTGTTTGTTTTTAAACAGCCAGGCACGTGTCATTTCCTTAGTGGCCATTCTTTTCTGGAGATAACGTTCAGGAAATTATATCTCCGAGTCACCAGAAAGTGCTTCCGCACTCCATTTAGCTGTCTTTACTGGAAACAAAATAACTCTTGCTGTAAGTTTCCCTTCCTCAATTCCTGCTTCAATGGGGATATATGATGGATGTTTCTCAACCCAGCGCTTTCAGTACTTGTTCCTTTTCACCTCCACCCAATGCATTTGACACTTGTTCTTCTCAGATGTACTTTTGATTTTTGCGGCTGTTGAAGAGTAATATTTGCTTCATTTTTTTCTATGCCTCCTTCTCTGAGTGAATTCTTCTTCAGTACTCCTGCAAGTTTCTTGCACAGTAACATGATAACCTCGTTTTACCTGCCTCTGTGTACTGTAGTATTCATACGTGCTTGGAAGATTCCTTGTTCTAATCGTCGGTCATTTGATCTTCTTAGAGTCTCTCTGTACACTGTCAGTGCATTACACTTTCTCTGAAGATGTCCAGTTTGATCACAAGTGTAGCATTTCTTATGCTTTGATATGTGTTTCTGAGCATGTGACTGATCTAGAGAATGCTTCAGTGGCAAATAACCTAGTTTCGTGGTTTAACAAGAAACAAAATAGTATGGTTGAAGCAAATGATGAGTGAATATAGCGTGCAACAAAATACTATGACCCTCTACATGATAATATGAGTGCCATCAGCATATCCAAGAAATCAATGCAACACTCTAGAACCAAGCACATCGACATCAGACACCACCATAAGAGACTTGCTTGAAAAGGAAGTTGAAATTTCGCAGTGTCTTAGTTCGACAGATTTGTGAACAAGCAGTTGCTGCAGCACACTCTTGTTCACTCGGAAATCGTCTCAGCAAGCAATGAACAAGACAAAGTTTGTTCACCCAGTTCGGCCAACTGCCTACGTCTGGGGAGGACTATTCTCCAGTCCTCAATCCACTAACTCGAAAGGTCTCCAAGTACACACGGTTACAACTCACGCAACCTATGCTACTTAACCTTGTGTGGATCACTTGACACAATCAGAACAACCTCTGACTTGTGTCTCCCCACCCTCTACAATATGTCAATCTAGAATAGCTACAGTCTTCTCAGAAACTCAGCCTATTCTAAACGTCACTCACTCAGCAGGGTTGCTGTAGCAACTGCTGTAACACACAGCTGAAGCACAAAATGTCCGCGTCGCTCCAAAGCCTTCTGCCGAGCCGTTCGAACGATTCCACAAGCGCTGCACACTCTGGAATACTCCCCCTCACTCAGTGACCACCTGCCACTAGTGAGTACTGCCGCTTAGACACTCGACCGAGCCACACACCCGTCAGTTCTTCTGCGGCTGCCCTTGATCAACCAACAAGCTCCGCAGCTCTGAATTGGCTTCCAAATCAAGCTCGAATCAGACTCTGCAAGTCCTGATTCCCTTCAGCTTCTATCACCACAGCTCTGCGCTCACGCTCTACTCTCGGGTGATGATCGAAGAATTCGTCCGTCACACACCAAAATTGCTCTCTGTAAATTCTGTGTATGCACTCGTGTATCCCTCAGCTTCGATCAGCCCTTCTGCTCTAAACCCCTTCTTCTTAAAAGCAGCACCAGCTTTAAGCAATGTCCAGGTTTAGGCAATGTCCCAACAAGAACAATTATCTCCTAAAATCAAGGAGATTAGATTTGATATTTATCTTCAATGCAAATCTCCTTCTCTGATTAGTAAACCTCACTGGAATATACTCTTCAGCATTTTAGAAATTCTTCAGATGCTCTTCATAGAGTTTCCAGCCCTTCTGGACAAGCCCAGGTTGCTGCTGCTTCTTGGACGGTTGATACAGCCAGTTGAACAAGCTCCTGCTGTAGCATCCCCTGCTGCAGCTGCTGCTAGTTCACTTCTGCTGGCCTGCTTGATTACTTGAGCTACAGCAACTCCTTGTTCACTTGTGCTGGTTTTGTCAAACACTGCCATACTTACATCATCAGAAGTGATTATGCTAAAACATATTGCTACAGAGAAGCAGCTGGCAGATTTATTTACAAAACCACTGGATGGGGTTAGGTTCGAGAATCTGAGATCTACACTGGGTCTATGGATGTTGTGGGAGTAAGTTCCTGAAGCAGTTCCTTGACCCTCTTGTCTTTTGCGACAAAAAGGGGGAGAAGAAGCAAAAGAACTTATTGACATTATTGTTTACATATGTCAGGTTTCGTCAGTCAAAAGTGATTACAGTAGATTTGTCAAAAATGTCAAGGGGAGATTGTTACGGATATAGCATCTGTGAAAAGGCTGAGAGGAAGAAACTCAGCAGAAGAAGATGCTACAGCATCCTGTGGTACCAAGAGCTAGTACATGCAAATGAAGACTGACAAAACAAAAGAGCTAAAAGAAGCTATTTTGCATTCTATGACGATTGAAGCTGGTACATATGATCAGAAAGGATCAAAACAAGAACCAGGAGAGGCTATAGCATCCCCTGAAGATTCAAGACTAAAGCATCAAGAGAGTATCTTTTGAAATTCGCAGCGCCTCTGATAAGCAGATTTGTGAACAAGCAGTTCCTACAACACACTCTTGTTCACCAGTAAACTGTTTCTGCAAGAATGAACAAAGACAGATGTTTGTTCACCCAGTTCGGCCAATTGCCTACGTCTGGGGAGGACTATTCTCAATCCTCAATCCACTAATCTCAAAGGTCTCCAAGTACACATGGTTACAAGTCCACGCAACCTATCCTACTCAACCTTAGGTGGATCCTCGCACACAATCAGAACAGGCTCTGACTTGTGTCTGCAACACCCTCTACTGATATCTATCTAAAATATCTACAGTTGTCTCGAACTTAGCCTATTCTAAACAATACTCAGATTCTGCAGTGTTGCTATAGCATCTGCTGTAGCACACAACCGATGCACAAACTGTCTGCGTCGCTCCGAAGCCTTCCCCTGAGCCTTTCGAACGATTCCACGAGCGCTGCACACTCTGGAATACTCCCCCTCACTCAGTGACCTCCTGTCACTAGCGAGCATTGCCATCCAGACACTCGATCGAGTCACTCACCTGTCAGTTCTTCCGCGGTTGCCCTTGATCAACCAACAAGCACTCTCTGCTTTGAATTGGCTTCCAGATCAAGCTTGGATCAGACTACACAAGTCCTGATCACCTTCTACTTCTGTCACCACAGCTCTGCGCTCATGCTCTGCTCTCGGTGAAGATCAAAGTTCTCTTCGCACACCAAAAATACTCTCTCGGAATTCTGTGTGTGTTCTCGCTCTCTGCCCTCTTCTTCGATCAACCTTCCTTGCTTAGAAGGGTCTTCTTTATTTAGAAGCACCACTTGCAACATTATCTGAATTTAGCAATTTCTCTAGTAATGTCAATATCTCCTAATGTTTAGGAGATTAGAGATTAGATTTGATTTGAGATTCAAATCTCCCACAATCAAATCTCCTTCTTCAGCTAGGAATCTCCACTGGAATATTCTCTGCAGCAACTTAGAAACTCCTCTGATGCTTTTAGAAGAACTGCCACGCCCTCTTTTCAAAGACCCAGGTTGCTGCTGCTCGGACAGACACTATAGCTCTTTTGAACAAGCTCCTGCTATAGCGTCCTCCTGCTATATCTGCTCCTTGTTCACTGTCTTGTTCACAAAAGCCGGACTCCTGCTATAGCAGCATCTTATTCACTGATCTTGTTCACATATGCTGCCGGACTCCTGCTATAGCAGTATCTTGTTCGCGTGTGCTGGTTTTGTCAAACACTGCCATACTGCATCTTCAATCTCCCCCTTGGCATTTTGACAAAACCCTAGGCCACAGATGTACACTTCCACGAATAGGCAAATAACTACTTCAATAAAAACGTTTTAGAGTAAGAGTAAGTAATTGCCACATTCGGCCTTAGCTAAGCCACGCAGGGCCTAAAAGAAATCAGTGTTCATCAGTGGCTCTGGTTAGCTTCTTGCTCTCCCCCTTTTTGGCACAGATGCTCAAGGGGCCTGTCCTCCATCCTCCGGATACTCCAAGTCTTGTACACTTCTGAGTTGAGCACGCCTGATATCCCTTCGTTTGGCTTCAACCTCCAAGCTCATTAGTTCAGACTTTAGGAGACTTACAATTCTGGCACGGAGAGCGGCATCAATGGAGGAGGCAGTAGGCAGAGTTTCTCTGAGAGGAATAAGATCAGTCGAGACAGATAGAAGAGAATCCTCTTGAGCTATGTCAACTGCATGTTTGCCCTTGAACAGCTTGTGATCAACCGTAAACACCTGCAGCTCCTCGGACATCACTTCAGAGATCTCTCCTAGCTCTGGATGCTGAGCGACCATCAACCCATCGATAAGGGAGGGCGGGACAATGGGTTTGTTGGAGGAAAAGCTGCCAGAATGTGCAGCAATCTAAGGAAGCATCACACTTCCCAAGCTGATCCTTCTCTTTTTCCCAACCGAGTATAAGAGGTCAGCAAAGGGTTTGCTAACCTTTCCCCTGTGAGAGCTTGGGATCCAATTGCTAATCCCCAGATTGTACAATAGAGCATACATCCGATGCACTAAGGTTTGGTCCCCCCAAGACTGGCACACATCCAAAACTATTGAGGAGAGGCACATTGCATGCATAGAGAATAGCGCTACATCCAAAACTATTGAGGTATGGCATGCCTTGACAAAACTGCACAAGATTCTACTTCAGCAATCTCTGAAGATTTGAAGTTGGAGCACTATCTGAAGAATGGGCGAGATACAGCAACCAATCACCAGAGTCTGCTTCAGCACTCCGTGATGACCCAGAGCTAGAACAAAATATCCGATCGACTTGATGATGCACGAAGAGGCTCCGGCAAGGTGCGGCAGGCATTACGGAAGTTCAGGGTGTCATGCAAACATCATCAAGAGTCAAGCAAACGACAACACAAGGACGAAAAAAGATAAAGATCCTAAAATCCGTTGTAGGAAATGGAATCTTAAACAACTTTACAAGAATCTAGGAGAAGGTTTTGATAATGAGGCAACGAGGTTTCCGTCACTGGTGATCTGAGAAGCTACAAGAGGAAGGCTTGAGGTAGCTCCGGGGAAACAAGGGCAGATAGAGAGAGCGCTCAGCGACAGATACTTTCACACACACAAACATGGATTAGAGAAGGCGAAGTTCATGGTGTGTGATCGCGCGTCGTTGTACGCGTCAATCTAATCCTTCCTCTTCCACTAGTACAGCGGTTAAGTCAGGGTCGATCTCCACAGGGAGCAAGCAGTTCAGTTTTAACCAGTGACCTATACTTACGAAAATTGGGGGGGTGCGTGATTGGGTTGCGCAATGCGTAAGTAAATAGTAGCTAACACAGAACTTGCACCAGACGTGCGCAGGCAGTAGAGATTAAATACTATGACTATGAAAGTATTGGGCAGACAATCCTCTATGAGCGCATTCCTTATCATTGACTCTAAACGTCTATAGCTTGATTTCACTTAAGTTAGTGTCCGATCAAGGCTTCCTAACATGTGCGCATGTTCCGATCAAAGTTCATGTGCTATTAATTCTCGAACTACACTAAACAACTACGAATCCGATCAAGGTAGCAATTGCTTATCCTAGCGCGTTACTCCTAGTTGGCACCGTCAGGCTATTCAACTAGTTTAACATACAACAACAAGCAACAAGAGTAAGTTTGCGGTTCAAGGCTTCCCCTACTCATGCAACTAGCTGCCAACAATGTGCACAGAATTAATATAAGCCAACAAGCTATGCATTAAGCGCAAGTCTCAAAGGAAATACTCATAGATTCATGCCCAACCAATACCAAGCGTTTAGCTAGACATGCTAGTGGTAAACATCATAGAAACAGTAAATAATGACTACAGTATACAAGAAAACAATAGCAAACAGTGCGTGCAGGTTGCAGTCTCGGCTGGCGCAGTCGGCTAGCGCAGGTCCTCTCAACAAGCCCGTGTGTTTTTCAGTTTTGCCGCTCTCTCGCTGAATTCTGATATGATGTGATGATTATGTTGTTGAAACCCTAGCCTTCTTCTCTTCTTTATATACTGCTCAGAGGCTCATCCTTGGCAACTTCCAAATCTGGTGGTGTCAAGATTTGGAAATACCACTATCTGCGCATGGCGCACGGCTTCTTGATTAGCGCAATCGGTTAGCGCACCGTGGCCGACTCTGCCAATTCTTCTATTTGCGCCGCTAGCTCCGCAGGCTGTGTGATGCGCGTCCTAAACGCTGCCTGTTAGCGCGTATCCGACTTAGGCCCTCGTTTTGCCCTGAAATACAAAAACACTGGAAACCAGTAATCTTGTACACAAAATAATGTAAACAAGCATAGGGTTAGGATCTAAATAATGCGTATAAATAGGCTCTATCAAACCCCCCCACACTTTCCCCTTGTTCGTCCCGAACAAGAACTCAAGCACGGATACCATTACCTCTCTGGAGTCTAGCACACAGTCTTGCACTCTGGCGCGATCTGCACTACTGATCACCTTGCGCTGCCCTACCACCTGCGCGCATCTGCTTTCAACAGTTCTAATATAATAATTTCGCAATTCATTACCTCTCAGCTGGGATGAAGATCATTTCGGATGGCTGGGAGATAGCTCTTCATAGGCTCCAGGTTGTCAGCTCTCACTTCGAGGATGGGTATATGGTTAACAGCGCAGCTTCTTCCCGTGCGCGATTCTTCCACGCACTTCCCGGGAACCTGAGCCTTTTTGATGATGATTTTTTCTCGTGAACTTGCGCACGCTGGTACTGAGTAGTGCGCATGCTAGCTTCTTTTGTAGCGCATATCATCTGCTGGTATTTTTTCTTTTGTACAGCTTTGTCTACGGTTCCTATGTTTCCCAGAACGGTTCCAGTCTCGGCCTCCGGATAACAGTTATGGAACACCGCCCCGCTCTCCCTCCTTGGTCTATCTGCGCAGGTCGGCGCACGCGTTTACACCCGCGCTCGCCTTCCTTAGCTTGACTTCCAGAAGGAAGGTGGTCTGTTTTCCCACCTCGCCACGCTTTGGGTATTTTGCCTTCGGCATCTGCGTGACTGAGCGCGCTCTCTTGTTCCGAAGGTCGCGAAGCACAGGCCTCCACTAGCGCTCTCGACCATATACCTCACCTTCGAAGCAAAAGCGACTAACCGCCTCTCTGGAGCGTTTCTGTCAACTCCACATCCCCTGTATATCCCAACTAACAGGAGCAGAAAAACGAAAAAAATATACTAAAACAGTTGATAGCAGCGCACGCAATATGGATAGCGCAAAACAAGCTGACAGTATGCGCAACTCGCACACAGGCGCACTACTGCTACTGTTTCCTTCAATTAATCTAAGCTACACTATAAAGCTCAAAAATACGTGAAATGTAAATGTAACGCTCCCCCCCCCCACACTTAAACAGAGACGTGTCCCCACGACTCAAGCTCAAGCGCACGGAGGACGCGCACATTCAAGCAAGCAAAACAAAGAACATAAAAACTAAGAGCATATAGTCAAAGCATCGCAATATAGCATAGGGACACAAAATATGTAGCACAAGAGTTCAGCACACATATAGCAACATAATATCGAATAATGTTCAGCATATAAAGAGAAAGACACCACCTGAAAGGAATAATGCGCCCCTCCCGCAGCTCTAGATGTCCTCCGAGCTGGACGCAGCCGCTGAACCATGCGCCTCCTCCTCTGAAGAATCTGTCACATATTCGGTGCTGGAGGAAGGCGGTACAACAGAAAGGGCGGCAGGCTGTGCCACGCAGTCGTCCTCTGAGATGGGGTCCCAAAGCGAGTCTGAGCTGGTGCTGATGATGGGTTCGGGTTCAGGGGACCTTGGAATGGACGGCTGGGCAGGGGATGGTGCAGGTGCTGGTACTGGTTCGGGGGTGGGCTCTGTTTCTGGGGCTGCTGGGGCTGGCTCTGGTGCGGGGGCTGGTTCTGCTGGGCGCACTGGGGACTGGGGAAGAGGGCTGGCTGGCTGGCGCGGCTCGCTGGGGGAACCTGGAGGTGGCCGGTACAGGCTGAGGAGAGGGGGAATCGCGTCTCCAAATCGCCACCCTGATGGTGGGCTCATGTTCAAGTCCGCCCCCTCTGGCGCTAAATACTCGAGCACGCGCATGACGTTGAACATCATGCGCTGCTCTGCTGATGCTTCCTCCGGCGCCTCCTCAGCCTCGGTCCTCGGGCGCTTTCCTTGTGCACGCGGGGGAGAATCCTCAATGGAAATGGTAACTGGCTCCCCCTGCGGTGCACGGGCCCTCCGGTGCGCTCCAGTCTGCGCGCGGGTCCTTGCGCGCCTGACTGGAGGCACAACTGGCTCTGGGGCCTCGTCCTCCTCCATCTCCTGCGTAGCCTCTGCTGCTTGTGCACTGCTCTCTGCTCTTGGCCGTTGCACTCTGGCCAGCTACAGGCGGTAGCACCACTCCAATGTGCCATCCTCCCTCACGGCTACCGCCCTTATCTGCAGCATGTGGGCGCGGTCCAGGGGAACAGCTGGCACCATTGTATGCTCAGGCACCTCAGGCTCTCCGTGCAGCACACGCAGCAGGTGCGTAATTATCCCTCCGCAGGTCAGCGGTCCCCTCGTGCTGACCCGGCTCCAATGGACCACCATGTCCGAGACAACTAGCCTTCCTCCCATAGTATAGCCCCTTCAAGATGTCCAAGTCCAAGAGGCTGATCTTGGGCGCACCATTAAAACGCCCGATAACTGCATAAGCGACCAAGCGCCACAGGTAGAACATCCACGGGTCACGCAGCTCTCGTCCCCTGCTGCGCCCTGTGGCAAAAACTGGCCCGGTCGCGCGCGCGTTTCAGCCTCTTAGCTGAGGCAATGTACCAGACGCCTCTATGTCGGTACCGTAGCGCGCGTGTCCTCCTTGTCTGATGCACTGTTGAGTTCCAACAGCGCCTCCCAGCCTGCTAACGCCAGCCTCTCCACAACGAGGTCCTCCAGTCCGACCTCGCGCAGGAAGTCCCTGTTGATGTACGGAGTCCCGTACATTTCCAGCCTCAGAAATGCGGCATACTTGCTGGCAAAAATAGCTGGGGTTTCTTGGTCCTCGGCAGGCTGCATTATGGCTGGGTCTCTCTGGTCAACTCCGGTCAACACTCCACAAACACTCCAAAAAATCCAAACTCCTCCGAATGCCCTGAAACTTTCACCCAATGGGCGCCTACTGCCCGCCTTCAAAACCCTCTAACCAACACTCCAATCGGTGCACTCTAGCCTGGTGCGATTTCAAAACCCTAGAGCACTCCTCTACCGCACAAACCCTACGGGAATCTGCTCAAATCTGGGGGAAAGGTTACCTGGGGAGAGTGCGGCTGTGTGCTCCTCAAATCTCTCTAAACTGAAGCTGGGTTGAGCGGCGGACAGTGGACGGATGCTGAGGCGGGGGCTGCTTGCAACGGTCGAGTGTGAAAAAGTGCTGAAATTTTCTAAGTCCTGACCCTTATATACCCTCTGACTGGCGCAGCTGTCCTGCGCACTGAAGTGCGCACGGACCTGCGCACTGCTGCTCGACTAAAAACTACAAGTCCTAAACTAGCTAAAAAATACTAGAAAAACTAAAAGAAAGACATGTAAAAGTAAAACGTGTCGGGTTACCTCCCAACAAGTGCCTTTGTTTAACGTCGTTAGCTCGACTGTACCTCGTTACGTGCCCAAATGTGTGCCAGCGACCTCCCCCACTCTTGCTCCTGAGTGATCCCGCGCTTGTGCGTATGTGGCGCATTCCGTGGTCCTGCGCAAAGGATCAAAAGGGTAGTCAGCATGGATAATAATATGCGAGAAGTCTGTAGAAACGAGGGTAGATGAAGAGGAAGAAGAAATATGAGCAATAGTTTCCAGTTCTCCATCTGGTGGCGACTCTGGCGCAGCAGCTAGCGCATCTGCTATCTCTGGCTCTGCCAACTCAATGTCGAGCGCTGTACCATCCCAAGGTTCTCCTAAGTATTTCTTGACTCTATGCCCATTCACCTGAAAACGATGCCGGTGCCCGTTTTCTAACTCGATTGTTCCGTAGGGGAAAACCTTGGTAACCGTGTATGGTCCTGTCCATTTGCTGCGCAGCTTCCCTGGCATGAGCTTTAGGCGCGAGGAGAACAACAGTACCTGGTCTCCTGGCTCAAAAGTGCGTCTAAGAATATTCTTGTCGTGAAATGCCTTGGTGCGTGCTTTGTAATCGCGCAGTCCCTCATACGCATCCAGGCGCAGCTCTTCTAATTCGCTCAGCTCAAACGCGCGCTCCTTGCCAGCCTCATCCAAGTTTAGGTTGCATATGCACAGTGCCCAGTATGCTTTGTGCTCCAATTCTACTGGCAGATGGCACGCCTTTCCATAGACCAACCGAAACGGTGAAGTCCCGATTGGTGTCTTATGCGCGGTCCGGTATGCCCACAGCGCATCGTCTAGGCGCTGGCTCCAGTCCTTCCGTGATGGTCTTACTGTTTTTTCCAGGATGCGCTTGATCTCTCGATTGGAAACCTCGGCCTGTCCATTCGTCTGAGGGTGGTAAGTAGTGGACATCTTGTGGCGCACTCCATAGTGCTTGAGAACTTGCGCCACAACTCTGTTGCAGAAATGCGTCCCCTGGTCGCTGATGATTGCCTTAGGCACCCCGTACGTGCAAAAGATGTTAGTTTTCAGAAACTCAGTGACCGTCTTACCATCATCCTTCCGTGTGGCCTTAGCTTCGACCCATTTGGAGACATAATCCACTACGACCAATATGTACTCGTAACCGGCAGATGGAGGAAATGGCCCCACGAAGTCAATACCCCAAATATCAAACACTTCATCCACTAGAATCGGCGTTTGCGGTATCTCGTTGCGCATTGATATGCTCCCTGTGCGCTGGCACCTGTCACAATTCCGGCAGTGATCATATGCATCTCTAAACAGGTGTGGCCAATAAAATCCGCAGTCCAGGACCTTCCTGCTCGTGCGCTTGGGACCAAAGTGTCCTCCACATGCGTGCGCATGACAAAACATCAAAACAGAGTTAATTTCATGGTCAGGCACGCAGCGCCTCAATATCTGATCTGGTCCTATTCTGAGCATATATGGATCATTCCAAATGTAATGCTTGGACTCATGCTTTAATCTCATGCACTGGGTTTTATTGAAATGAGGAGGGAACGTACCTGTGACCAGGTAATTCGCAATGTGCGCATACCATGGTACCTTACCTGTCAGCGCCATCAGATGCTCGTCAGGGAATGTCTCCGTGAGCTGCTCTGGTTCCTCCTCTTTCACGATCCGGCTCAGATGGTCAGCAACTGTATTCTCCGTGCCCTTCTTATCCTTAATTTCCAAGTCAAATTCCTGAAGTAGGAGTACCCAGCGCATCAGGCGCGGCTTAGTCTCCTTCTTGGACAGTAGGTAGCGGATGGCTGCGTGGTCTGTGTAGATGACGACTCTAGCGCCTAGAACATATGCGCGGAACTTCTCTAGCGCAAAAACGATTGCCAGAAGCTCCTTCTCCGTGGTGGTGTAGTTCCTCTGCGTAGAGTCCAGTGTGCGCGATGCATAATAAATGGCGTGCGGTTTCTTGTCCACGCGCTGTCCCAGAACTGCTCCTACTGCGTAATCACTTGCGTCGCACATTAGTTCGAATGGTAGGCTCCAGTCTGGCGCGCGAAACACTGACGCACTTGTCAGCGCCTCCTTCAGCTTATTAAACGCGGCCCTGCACTCATCAGTAAAGTCGAAGCACACATCCTTTTGCAAGAGGTTAGACAGGGGTATACAAATTTTAGAGAAATCTTTTATGAAACGCTTGTAAAACCCGGCATGCCCAAGGAATGACTTCACGTCGCGCACGTTAGTGGAATAAGGTAGATTAGAAATAAGATCTATCTTAGCTTTATCTACCTTGATCCCCTCTTCTGAGATGATATGTCCCAGTACTACACCATGCGATACCATGAAATGACATTTTTCATAATTGAGCACTAGGTTCTTAGAAATGCAGCGCGCTAAGACCTTATCAAGATGAGTTAAGCATGCATCAAAGGTACCTCCATACACAGTAAAATCATCCATGAACACTTCTATGCATATACCAATCATATCAGAAAAAATGCTCATGACTAGACGTTGGAACGTACCTGGCGCGTTACACAGCCCAAATGACATGCGCCAAAACGCAAATGTACCGAACGGGCAGGTGAACGTGGTCTTCTCTTGATCCTCCGCAGCTATGGGTATCTGGTTGTATCCTGAATATCCGTCCAAGAAACAAAAATAGGGCTTTCCTGCTAATTTGTCCAGCATTTGGTCCATGAAGGGTAGCGGGAAATGGTCCTTGCGCATGACTGCGTTAAGCTTCCTGTAGTCGATGCACATGCGCCATCCAGTTTGCATGCGCTTGGGAACTAGCTCGCCCTGCGCATTCTCCTCTACGGTAATTCCTCCTTTCTTCGGCACAACGTGCACTGGACTGACCCATTTACTGTCTGAGATCGGGTAAATGACTCCTGCGTCAAGCAACTTCAGGATCTCCTTTTGCACCACCTCCATCATATTCGGATTCAATCTGCGCTGAGCCTCCCTTGATGGTTTGGCACCATCTTCCAATAGAATCCTATGCATGCATACGTCTGGGCTCACTCCACGCAGATCGGCAAGTGTCCATCCTATAGCGCGCTGGTTCCTGCGCAGCACCTGCTGTAAGCGCGCTTCCTGCTCCTCTTCTAATCCTTTCTTTATGATCATTGGCAGGGTGTCCTCATTTCCTAAGAAAATGTATTTGAGGTGCTCTGGAAGTTGCTTCAGCTCGATCTTGGGTGCCTGTTCAATAGAGGGCAAGATTTTATTAGCAGTGCAAATATGAACTATATCGTGTACCTGTTTGGATTCTGGTTCAGCACTGCTCAGCTCGTCTTTCTGCTCCAACTCTGCCTGTGCTAGTGGCTCTGGTCCTACCGTTGCGCTCGCACAGTGCGCATCTGTGACTAAATCATCAATGCTGTCCATTGCGTGCACTGTGGCGTCCTCATGTGGGTGCTGCATCCCTTTAAATATGTTGAAGTGGATTTCTTCGCCATCAACCTCCATAGAGAGTGTGCCTCTCCACACGTCTATCTTTGTGCGCGCGGTCATCAGAAAAGGTCTGCCCAGTAAGATCTGCGAACTGCTGGTGCTCGATTCACCCTCCATTTCTAGCACATAGAAATCTGCCGGGAACACCAGCTCTCCTACTCGCACAAGAACATCCTCTATCATGCCTGCAGGTTGTTTGCACGACCGATCTGCTAGCTGAATGGTGAGACCTGTAGGCTTTAGTGGTCCAAGGCGCAATGTCGCATATAGGGAATAGGGTAGCAAATTTATGGATGCGCCTAAATCAATCATGCAATTGCTCACTGTGGTCTTACCTAAAGTGCATGGGATAGTGAACGTACCTGGATCTCGGCACTTAGGTGGTACCTTATGTTGCACAATGGCTGAGGCCTGCGCATTTAGCATTACCTGTGCGCACTCGCCTTTCCTTCGCTTGTTTGTGCACAGCTCATTCAAAAACTTGGCGTACCTAGGGATCTGTCGAATTGCTTCAATAAGGGGAATGTTTATTTCCACCTTACTGAATAACTCGTAGAGCTCCTTATCAAGCGCTTCCTTTCTAGCCAAGGGTGCCTGCACAGGGAAAGGTGCAGGTATGTTAGTACGATTCGTGCCCTTGTCTTTTAATTGTGTTATACCTGGCGCTTCGCCCTGCTGGCTTGTGGCTGGCTCTTCGAGTTGCGCGTCTTGCTCTGGTTGCGGATTCTGCTCTGCTGGATCCGGGACTTGCGCAGCTGGTTGCGCGGGCGCCTTCGTGGTCTGCTCTGTTCCTATCGTGCGCCCAGTCCTCAGGGTCACTGCATTAACTCCTCCTTTGGGGTTCTGAATCACTTGCGAAGGCAGGTTGCCATCGCTCTTCTTTAGCTCATAAACCATGGTAGCGATCTGTGATAGCTGCTTTTCAATGGACTCGAACCGCTTGTCATACTTCTTGTCATTTTTGCGTACTGTGTCTGCTAGCTGCCCCACGATATCTTCTAAGGATCGCCGTGGCTGCTGGTTGTTTTGCGCTGGCGCATCAGTGCGGCGATGCGGTGGGTTGTAGGGCGCAGCTTGTTGCGTCTGCTGTGGCGCGCGTTGATCTGTGGACTGCCTCTGGAAATTATTTTCCTCCTTCCATCTAAACCCATTTGCAGCAAGTCCAAAGCGCGACTGATTCTGCCTCTGGGGTCCTCTGTTATCCCATCCTCCAAGAGCATTGACATCTCCTGATTCCTCGAAAAGTGTGGGACATTCATCAGTTTTGTGCTCGGTGGACCTGCAGAATTCGCATGTCTTTGGCGCAGCTGGTTGTGCTCCTTGGGCACTCATCAACTTTTGCAGCATGGCCTTCATTTCCTTGATCTCAGCGCTTGTTTCTACCTGATGCACAGAACGAGCACGACTATTTTCAAGTGTTAGCTGATGTCTTACCTGCCCAGCAGAGTCTTCTATCAGCTGCCACGCGTCTTCTGGATACATGTTGCAAATGTCGCCTCCTGCGCATGCGTTCAATAACCTCAGCTCCATGGGTAGCAATCCATTTAGGAAGTTCTCTATCAGCACATTTGGGGCAGGCCGTGATTGTAGCAGTTGGCCTCCAGCTCCCTGAAACGTTCGTAATACTCCGATAGTGATTCTCCTGCGCCCTGCCTTGGCGCGGCCAGTTCTCTCCTGAGTAGCGCGATCTTTGCTGCGGGATAGAATTTTTCCAGGAACTTCTTCTGCAGCTGCTCCCATGTGTGAATTGATCCTGCGGGTAAGTTCATCAACCAATGTCTGGCTGTATCACACAGTGAAAATGGGAATGCCTTCATCTTTAGCGCCTTATCGCTCTCCCCTTCGGTCTTCATGTTCTCGCAAATGACTAGGAACTCTCGCACATGCTTGACTGGATTTTTGTTGTTCATCCCGTGGAACTTGGGCATGTGATGGATGAGCGAGCTCCTTAGCTCAAAATGACCGTCTGGCGGAAGCACGATGCACCATGGCTGGTTAACTGTGAGTGGGGCTGACATCTCGCGCACTGTTCTGCGTCGCGCAACTTGTCGCGCGGGTGGCGCATTATACAATTCAGCGGCCATCCGTGCTTCAACCTCGCGCTGCACTTCCTCTCTGAACAGAGCTGCGCGATTGTGTGCTCTTGCTTCTTCCGGGGTTCTGTCCCCTAAGTTGTCCCCAACGACACTGTTATCCTCCATACCCTGTTCTGGATCTCAAAGAAAACGAAATTAAAAGATTACAAAGCTGTTGCGTCTGTCAGTGCGCAACTAGAATCTGCGCAGCGCAACTGTTTCAAGGTTGCGCAGGCTAATGGTGATTGCGCGCTGTCAGAAACAACAACGAGAAAACAAAACAAACTGAAATAACTAGTTACTAAAAAGGAAAAACGTAAACTAGCTAAAACTTAGCTGTGTTGCTCCCCGGCAACGGCGCCAAAATTTGATCGCGCGTCGATGTACGCGTCAAATTAATCCTTCCTCTTCCACTAGTACAGCGGTTAAGTCAGGGTCGATCTCCACAGGGAGCAAGCAGTTCAGTTTTAACCAGTGACCTACACTTACGAAAATTGGGGGGGTGAGTGATTGGGTTGCGCAATGCGCAAGTAAATAGTAGCTAACGCAGAACTTGCACCAGACGTGCGCAGGCAGTAGAGATTAAATACTATGACTATGAGAAGTATTGGGCAAACAATCCTCTATGAGCACATTCCTTATCATTGACTCTAAACGTCTATAGCTTGATTTCACTTAAGTTAGTGTCCGATCAAGGCTTCCTAACATGTGCGCATGTTCCGATCAAAGTTCATGTGCTATTAATTCTCGAACTAGACTAAACAACTACGAATCCAATCAAGGTAGCAATTGCTTATCCTAGCGCGTTACTCCTAGTTGGCACCGTCAGGCGAATCCAATCAAGGTAGCAATTGCTTATCCTAGCGCGTTACTCCTAGTTGGCACCGTCAGGCTATTCAACTAGTTTAACATACAACAACAAGCAACAAGAGTAAGTTTGCGGTTCAAGGCTTCCCCTACTCATGCGACTAGCTGCCAACAATGTGCACAGAATTAATATAAGCCAACAAGCTATGCATTAAGCGCAAGTCTCAAAGGAAATACTCATAGATTCATGCCCAACCAATACCAAGCGTTTAGCTAGACATGCTAGTGGTAAACATCATAGAAACAGTAAATAATGACTACAGTATCCAAGAAAACAATAGCAAACAGTGCGTGCAGGTTGCAGTCTCGGCTGGCGCAGTCGGCTAGCGCAGGTCCTCTCAACAAGCCCGTGTGTTTTTCAGTTCTGCCGCTCTCTCGCTGAATTATGATATGATGTGATGATTATGTTGTTGAAACCCTAGCTTTCTTCTCTTCTTTATATACTGCTCAGAGGCTCATCCTTGGCAACTTCCAAATCTGGTGGTGTCAAGATTTGGAAATACCACTATCTGCGCATGGCGCACGGCATCTTGATTAGCGCAATCGGTTAGCGCACCGTGGTCGACTCTACAAATTCTTCAGTTTGCGCCGCTAGCTCCGCAGGCTGTGTGATGCGCGTCCTAAACGCTGCCTGTTAGCGCGTATCCGACTTAGGCCCTCGTTTTGCCCTGAAATACAAAAACACTGGAAACCAGTAATCTTGTACACAAAATAATGTAAACAAGCATAGGGTTAGGATCTAAATAATGCGTATAAATAGGCTCTATCAATGTGGTGCGCAGAGAAGTGTTGCTACCTGACGGCACGTCGTTGTGTGCGCCAAAATTAAATTTATTATCTCCTACTATACTAGAAAGCAGTAAGCAGAGTCAAACTTAAAGAGAGCAATCAGTTGTAAAGTTCTACTAAAAATTGTCACAAAAAAGGGGGTTTGCAGAAAGAATGTTGTTTCTCAATATCAGATGAATCAGTTCAGGGATATGCATTGCAATAGGTATTCATCGATCGAACATGCATCAACTAGTAAAACTATTGTTCTAGTCTAACAATCCTGCTAGGGTAATGTCCCCTTCAATGTTCTACCTACTAGTGACCGCTAAGATCTCAAATAGGTTAACTATTACTCGACTACAATACCAAATTAGTTCTACCTCTAGGCTTAGCTGATAGAGCACTCCAATCTAGTATCACGCAATAGATTTCAATTCACTACAATACCAAACTATTACTCGACAATGAACAGGTCAATCTGCCCAGATTCGGTCTATATTTGTCCAAATGCGTAATAAAGTTCCAAAGCAGTCTTGATACACCTGCGATGTGAAATACTACAAAGAAGTAATCTATCACACGCAAAATGCAATTAAATGATGGGAATAAAAAACTTGATCGATCATATAAATACGCTCCATCACTACCCAATAGTGACAGTGTGTCATTGATTGGGGGAAGCAGTGACTGAGTTTGTAGTACTTAGAGTGTTCGACTGTTTGGCAGAAGAGCTAGAATAGTTGCTCGCTTGGAAGCAATCAGGCTTCTCCTTGCATTGGCATGTCACCTAAAGATCAAGTTGTATCAAATGGACGTCAAAAGTGCTTTTCTGAATGGAATTCTAAATGAAGAAGTCAATGTTGCTCAACCTAAGGGATTCGAGGATCCTCATCATCCAAACCATGTCTACAAGCTAACTAAGGCTCTTTACGGTTTGAGACAGGCCCTAAGAGCTTGGTATGAAAGATTGACTGAATTTTTGATCAAACAAGGATATGATCAAGGAGGGGTGGACAAGACTCTTTTCATGCACAGAAATAGGTTAGATTTTATTATTGCTCATATATATGTGGATGATATTGTGTTTGGCTCTAGTTCACAGAGAATGGTGAAACAGTTTGAATAACATATGCAAATGGAGTTCCAGATGAGTATGGTGGGAGAATTGACCTACTTTCTGGGTCTGCAAATCTCATAAAAACAAGAAGGAATTTTCATCTCGCAAAACAAGTATGGAAAAAACTTGGTAAAGAAATTTGGGATGGACTCGGCTAGTCACAAACGTTCTCCTGCAGCAACTTAAACTAAAGTCATCAACGATGAAGCTGGAATTGTCGTTGATCTGACTTTATACAGAAGCATGATTGGAAGCCTTCTGTATCTTACTGCTAGCAGGCCAGATATATCCTTTGCCGTGGGTGTTTGTGCCAGATATCAATCCTACCCAAAGGAGAGTCGCATGCAGCTTGTCAAAAGAATAATTAGATATGTTGGCGACACCACCAACTATGGTCTATGGTACACGAGGGACACAAGTGCTGAACTGGTAGGATATTGTGATGCTGACTGGGCAGGCTGTGCAGAAGACAGGAAGAGTACATCTGGAGGATGTTTCTTCCTTGGAAAAACATGATATCCTGGTTTAGCAAGAAGCAGAATAGCATTTCTCTGTCAACTGTAGAAGCCGAGTATATTGCAGTTGGAAGCTGTTGTGCACAACTGCTATGGATGAAGCAAACGTTAGGAGAATATGGGGTTCAACAAGGCACTTTGACCACTTACTGTGACAACATGAGTGCCATCAGTATTAGCAAGAATCCGGTGCAGCACTCTCAAACCAAACACATTGATATTAGACACAATTTTATCAGAGTCCTGGTGGAGAATCATACTATTGTGCTGAAACATGTAGCCACAGAAAAGCAGTTGGCAGACATCTTCACAAAACCATTGGATGGAGCTCATTTCGTGGAACTCAGAAATGCCCTGGGATTGTGCATAGTTCCTGAATGAGCTGACAGCAGCCCCTGTCATTTGTCACAAAAAGGGGGAGAGAAATGTAATAAGTAAAGCAGGTTAACTAGTATAGTCAGATTTTAACCAGGTTATTAGTAGTATTGTTGTAGTTGTAGTGTAGTTTTGTCAAAATGTCAAGAGGAAGATTGTTGAGGATATGGCATCCTTGACTAAACTGTTGAAGAGACTGCTGAAGCACTCCTTAAAGATTTGTGGCTGGAGCACTATGCCAAATCAACCTGGAGACTCACGGAGAGGTTCCGGCATGGGGCAGCTGGCATCACGAAAGGGCACGGAGCTCTCCAGACATCATAATAAGCTCTGTAATCGTCAGCACATGGTCGAAAAAGATAAGGATCCTAAAGTCCATAATAGGCAACACAAACTTCAACAACCTTGCTATAATCTAGGAGAAGATTCTGATAATGATATCAACGAGGTTTACGTCCCTGGCGATCTGGAGAGCTTGAAAAGGAAGGTTGGACGCAACCTCGCAGAGAGAGAGCACTCACAGCGCAGAGAGAGAGAGAGAAACACAAAGAGATCAACCTGTGGTAGCAAGATATACAAATTGGGTTGAAGACTGATGTTGTGCAGAAAGAATCAGAACTCATGGATTTTGATTCAGCATTGATCCCTGGAGTTAAACTGGAGAGCTGCTCGTTGAAGGATCAATCAGAGCTCAGAGAACAGCTACCGACAGGGTTGTCGCATGCTAAGTAAGATCTGATTGAGGATGCCCAATATTGACAGAGTGTGTCATTGATTGAGGGCGAGCAGAGACTGAGTTTGCAAAACTCAGGGTGTCCGACTGTTTGGGTGGGAGCTAGAATAGTTGTTGACTAAAGATACAACAACTTTGTTGAAGAGTGTGCTTAACCATTCCGTGAGCTATACATTGTAATATAATAGGCTGAGTCTGAGAGTCAAGGCTGTAGCTGTTTATTACTGAGAGTTTGTAGGTTGCACGAAGAGAGTCTGTGTGATCAGACCGCTAGCTAGTCTAGGTGATTGGACTGAGCGTAAGATTTTGGCTAGGTGAGAAGTAGAGGTGTGAGTCCTATGTACTTCAAACTGAGATAGCAGAATCTTGAGAATCGGTGTATCCTCCCTAGACGTAGGCAAGTTGCCGAACTAGATGAACAAATACTGTGTCTTTCTTATTCTGACAGTAGAGTATTCCGCATAAAGATACAGAGAGTGCTTAAGCAGAAGCTATAACTCCGCATCAGCAACGTTGTACAATTTCACAACACGACTGTCTAAGAAAAAAGGGACAATAGAACAAGAGAAAACAAGAGTGCGATCACTGAGATAGGGGGCAATATCAAGAAGAAGGACAAGATTGGTGCCAGGAAGTCCGTGAAGGGACCACCCTATCAGAAATCTAGATCTATTCAAAGTGGAGAGTCTGTGACAAAGGATGTCACGGTATCATGAGTATGGTTCTACAACAGTGAGTTTGGTAAGAAGTGGAAGATTGTTCAAAAGAGTGGTTTGAAGTCCTTGAAGCGATCAAGGCCATTAAGGATCTAATGATGAATCAAACATGTGTTGCAGAGGATGTGAAGACACCCCTTCCTAGGTAACGTTTCTGTGTGTTTATTGGTTTCCTACTCTACTAGCTATCTTTTTCAAGTTTTGGTTGGTCATGCATACCCTTGCCACTTTTGTTAGCAAAAAGAAGTAATTTTGTGGGTCACTATCTAGAAGTGCTTACAAGATACTTAGGGTCTGTTCTTTAGAGCTGAACTTATACTTAACTTAACTTAAGTACTTTTATAAACAAATTTTTAACTTTAAGTATCTCGGAAGTAAACAAGTATATGGTGGTTGGCGTGATGGTGGATTGGGATGGTGGTGGTTGTTTTTTTGGGGTGGTGGTTGTGGGTTGGGGTGGTGGTGTGGTTGGGGTGGTAGTGGTGTGGTTGGGTTGGCGGTGGTGGTGTGGGGTTGGTTGGGGTGGTGGTGGTGGGGGGTTGGGGGTGGTGGTGGTTTGGGGTGGTGGTTTGGGGTGGTGGTGTGGTTGTGGTGGTGGGTTGGGGGTGGTGGTGGTGTGGTTGGGGTGGTGGTGGTGGTGGTGTGGGGTTGGTTGGGGGGTGGTGGTGTGGTTAGGGTGGTGGTGGTGTGGTGGGTTAGGGTGGTGGTGGTTGGGTTGGTGGTGGGTTTACTTTTTAAAAACATGTTCATTTTCAGTACTTAACTTAACTTAACTGAAATTAACTTAACTTAATAGAATTTAACTTAACTTAAGTGCTGAAAATTTAATTTCTAAAGAACAGGGCCTTACCCTTGTGAAAGTAAAGAAGTTTTGCCAAAAAAATGTCAAGGGGGAGATTGTTAAATCCATGTGTCCCATGGATGTGTGTGTGGCATGTTTTTGGCAAACGGAGTCTGTGTCAGTCAAGTGTTTGTAATATATATCAGGGTTATTAAAGCAGACCAACAAGGTTCACAAGACCAAGTAAGTTCAAGCTTGAATCAGAGGGTGAGCTAGCGTAAGGTTGAACAGAGGCGCGTGCAGATTGTCAGCAAGATTGCGAATATTGTCTTGCTCGAGTTTTCTAAAATGGAGTCAAGGATCAAAAAAAATGAAGTAGACTAACTAAAACAATACTGATAATGCAAATGACATTCAATTGACAAAACCTGCCAGAGTGTACAAGCTTAGTGAACAAGCAGTTGCTACACCAGGAGATGTAGTAGGGAGTTGTAGCAGCAGAGCAACTGTTTTGGCCTAATGAGAAATCTTCCTAGATATGAAATAGCAGTGCAACGGGATGCTTCCAAATATTCTCAGAATATCCCAGTAAAGATTTTCATGCCTCAAGCTTGAAGATTTGGTTAGGAAATCAAATCTCATAAAATTAGGAGATAGGATCTAGTTGAGATCTTTGAGGGCTTCCTAATTTTGATGGCGGAAGAGTTCCTATAGAAGGAGGCTGGGCAAAGCATGATAGGTGATCCGAATTGAGAAAAAAACACAGAGAGAGCATTCTATCACCGAAGATTGAAAAGCGGAGACTAGAAGAGTCGGATCACCACAGTGAGCAGAACGTGAGTGCAGATCAGTGTGGTTTTTGTATTGACTGATTGTAGACTAGCAGTGTCTGGTCACTGCTTGATCAGGAGGACCAATTCAGAGCAGGCCATGCTTGTTGATTGATCAATGGAGGCAGCAGGAGAGTTGTCGAGTAGAGGAACTCGGACAATCTGCAGAAGGCCTATTCTCGCTAGTGACAGACGGTCACTGAGTGAGGGGGAGCATTCCAGTGTGACGAGCTCTCACGAAAGAGTTAGAGCGGCTCAGTGGAAGGCTTTGGAGCGAAGCGTCAGAATCTATACAAGGTAGTTGCACAAGCGTGTGCTATAGAAAACCTACTGAGACATTGTGTTAATTAGAATAGGCCGAGTCTGTGGGATCAGAGGAGTAGCTGTTTGTAATTAATTCGAGTTTGTAGGTGAGTGTGACATAAATCAGAGGGTGTTCTGATTGTGTGTGATCTACTAGTTGAAGTTGGGTAGCATAGGTTGGCCGTATGTCGAATCTGTGTTTGTACGGAGCACCTTGGAGACTAGTAGATTGAGGACTGGAGTATAATCCTCCCCAGACGTAGGCAGATTGGCCGAACTGGGTGAAGAAATTGATGTTCACTATTTTGTTTCTTGTTGCACCAGATTTGGCGGAGCAAGGAGTTGTTGTAGCAACTGCTTGTACACTATCAGTATCTCAGAGGCGCTGTAAATTTCAATTGGTATCAGAGCGGGAACTCGACATGCAGAGTAAAGATCCTGAGCGCCTAGCTGAGACGAGCAAGAAACATGAAGGAAGGACAGAGTACAAGTCGGCCACCTCTGTTGGAAGAAAGCAACTATGGGTATTGGAAGGCTAGAATGAAGGCTTTTCTCAAAGCCATTGATGAGACAACTTGGAGAGAAGTTGTGAGAGAATGGTCCCCTTCATTGACCATTGATCAGAGGGGAGTCACAAGATAAAAACCCGAGGGTGAATGGACTGACGAAGAGGATGCTAGAGCAGCTAGTAACTCAAAAGCTCTAAATGTTATTTATGATGCCATAGATGCTAACAATTTCAGGCTGATTTCCAACTGCAACATTGCAAAACATGCTTGGGAAATTCTCCAAACAGCTCATGAAGGAACTGACAAAGTAAAGACATCAAGGATGCAGATTATTACCTCTCAGTTAGAGAGTCTGAAGATGCAAGAAGAGGAATCCATCACTGAGTTCAATGCCAAGCTGTGCGATTTATCAAATGAAGCTCATGCCCTCGGAGAACCAATCCCAGAAGAAAAGCTGCTAAGGAAAGTTCTCAGGTCCATGCCTTCCAGATTTGACATGAAGGTGACAGCCATTAAAGAAGCTCGGAATATCAAACATATGAGGTTGGAGGAACTGATTGGATCCCTTAAACAATTTGAGATGAAGCTGACCAAGGATGATACTCCATACAAAAGCAAGAGTGTTGGTCTAAAAGCTGAAACTGAGAAGAAGCTCTCCACTGATGATCAGCTGGGCTGCTGGTGAAGAACTTTGGGAGATTCTTGAAAAATATGGAAGCAAAAGCTGGCCATAACTCAAATTCTCAAAGATAATCCAGAAAGGGTGGTGAAAAGCAGAAAAAGGGGAAGGAACAAGTCCAGGATGAGGATGAGAAGAAAGAGAGGAAAAAAAAAGGGTATCCAATGCTGAAACTGCAAAGGGTATGGACATCGTGAAGCTAACTGCCCTAGCAAACAGATGAAGAACTCTAAGAAAAAGGGCAACAACTCTCTGACAGCCAAGTGGAGTGATGAAGACTTTAAGGAGAGTGAGGAGGAGAACTATATTGTTTTAACTATTGTATCCAATTCTGATTCTAAAGATTAAATAAAAGAAGAGTTCAATTATGGGATTGAAGTGTCAGACAGCGAAGATGAGGAAATCACTAAAGAAAGCTTGGTAAAGAATCTGGGAATCATCCTTCAGAATTGTGAAGAAGCCTTACGAATAAACAAGGGATTTTCTGAAAGAGTGACCAGTCTAGAAGTTTAGCGTGAAGAGCTGCTGGACAGAATTTCATCACTCATTAAGCTAGTCACTCAGCAAAAGGAGGAAGAACTCACTACAGAGAAAAGTGAGTCCAGCATCCTCAAACAAACAGAAATGATACCTGAAGTTCAGAATAATATTCTGGATGAGATCCTTGCCTATCAGAGATATGGAGGAGGAAGAACGGTCTTGGATACACAGGTGAAGGGAGCACTGGAGTAAATGTCATTGTTAAAGCTACAGAAGCACAGAACGTCAGCAATGAAGAATCAGAAGGAGGTATTAGTCAGAAACCTACAGTGAAAGAAAAATCAAGAGATCTGAATGAGAGGTTAGTACAGCAACCGCTGTATCATCCCCCTATAGCAGAAGGAAAACCCAGGAGAAGAGGGTACATATGCTATTGCTGTGCTCAAGAGGGTCATGTTCAGAGGAAATGCCAGAGGATGAGGGAGTATCTGAGACCTCAGAAGCCAACTGGAATTGGAAAGTGGAGGGAGAAATCACATCCTAAACAATACAGTGGTATGGTCTTCTACTCTGCAAGACCAGTGATGAACAACAGATATTCAGGAACAATGACAGATCAATCCATTGGAGAGGGACGATCACAAATGGGTCCAGGAAAAATCAGATGAGGCAATCTGTATATGTCAGAAGAAGAGAAAGAATGTTTGAACACAACAAAAGTCAGAGGGAGTGGAGATGCAATCCAACTCAGATATGGATGAGAAAACAATCATCTGGAATTCACGAGGAACCACCCGATGATGTGGATGGTTCAAACTCTTAAGTGGTATAAGCTCAAGCTATTGTAGCAACCGGGCACAGAAAAGGAGCTTGTACAAGAATATTTGGTTGCTAAAGAGAGAAGGGACACGTGCAAGGCACGTACAGGTGTTTGAAAAGAAAAATGGGTAAATCAATTTGCGTTCTAGGGCACAGTTTGCAAGCAACGTCTGACGACATCCTCCTCGAGATCTCAATCCATCACCAATCACAGCCCAAAACTGACAATGGTGCGTAGTCGTGGTTTAAAGAAGAGCTTGGCAGCAACCCGACAAAACGGTTGTAGGGGGAGACTGAGCCTCGACGTAAATCGGCAGAACAATGTCGTGAGCTGGTAGTCTGGGAACCAGCGGCGCATCCACGGTCGCAGAATACTACACCATCCTCAAAGGAACCCTTAAACAAGAAGAGAAGGCTTGTGCGTGACGGGTACCTGTGTCCGAAGCTTCAATGGTTGAAAAGGAGGTAGTCCCTGAAGATTCCACCATTGGTGAACAAGGTACTGATGTTGCTGCAGCAACACAAAGAGTAGAAGAGCCCAGTAAAAGTCACAACCCCTGACTCAGTTGAAGACACCGAGGAGTCTTGGACAGATGAGCTATTTGAATAAGAATCTGCTTAAGCAACTCCTCCACCACCAACAGACAAAGGGAAGTCCCCCATCACCATTCCAGACTCAGGTAGTGAAGAAGAAAAGGACTATGGTGACTCTGAAGGTGCTCACAATGGAGAACCTTCTGAGAGGCAGTCCACACTGCCTGAGTTCTCCGAAGAGGCCACTGTAGGAGGCATCTAGTTGAGGAGCAAGGCTGCCTCAAAATCGTGGGGAACAGTGTAAAAAAAGACTATGGTGCCTAAGAAGAGGATGGTTCCTGGAAGATACAAATCTGCTACAATAGTCCAGCTTCTATCAGAGGTAAACCTTCTAAGTACCCTAACCCTCCCTAAGAAGTTCAATATATCTTTGGTTAGGGAATTTGTGGCAAATATGGAGGATGAGTTTGAAGTTGAGAGGAGTAATCATTGTGGAAGATGCTAGGTAAGGGGCAAGAAAATAAATGAATATCTAAAGACAAGCAATGAATCAAGGGGTCCAGCTATTGTTGATCAAGAGATGCTTCCCAGTATTCTTACTGATGAGTTATGCAGGACTTGGGCAGCACCAAATTTGTATGCCTCTGAGTTGTCATCAAAGTATGCATTGTTATGCAATCTTGGCATCAGGAACTGGTTTCCTAGCTCCCACAGAGGAAAGCTCAGCAGGGACTTCGGAGATCTCTTGTACGCCATTGGAAAGTGAAGGAAAGTAAACATGGGTAAGGTAATGTTTCCTCAGATTGTTGCACATGCTGGTTGTACCAAGTCTACTCATTTCATTGTTCTTCCCTCCCTCATTTATGAATTGATCATTGCACAACATCCGGAGTTGAAGACTCTCTCAGAAGGGATGTCAGTAGAGCTTCAACTGTTTGTGGTTGATCACAAACTTTTCAAGGGAAAGCATGTAGTGGACATTGCACAAGAAGATCCCTTATTGGTTGCTTCTCCACCTGTTCCTGCTCCAGGAGTAGATGAATCTGCCCTTGACACATCTCTACAAGCTGCCCTCAAAGCCAGAATTGTGAGTCACCACAAGTCCGAGCTGAACCTGCTGACTGCAGAGGTAAAGAAGGCCACTGCCAGAAGAGCTCAGGTCCATAGTCTGCTGAGGGACTTGGAGTATCCAGACGAGGAAGCTCCCCTGTTGATGAAGAAGAGGATGACTGATACCCCCTTTTCCATCTTTGTCAAAAAGGGGGAGAAAAAAAAACCCACTGATGTGAGAGATGAGAATTGTTTTATGAACTGAAGTGATTGTAATAGGTAGCTATCATTGTTTTACAGCCTTGCGTGGGTGAACTGACCTTAAGACCAAATGTGGTCATATTTGTCTTAGACAGATAGTGGATCTTTAGTAGAAAAATCGTTAGCTCTAAGACCGGGATCTAAGTAGCTTAGAATTGAGTTAGTCCTGAAGAAAGAGGCCCAGACTGCCCAATCAAAAGGCTGAAGATATGGGCAGGACATGGCAAAATTTCGTTTGAAGTCTGCCACCAAGGGAGAATCAACTCAAGGCATCAGTGGACATCAGGTTTTGTCAAAAATATCAAGGGGGAGATTAATAGTGCAAACAACATTCAATTGAAAAAATTTGCCAGAGTGTACAAGCACAGTGAACAAGTAGTTGCTACAGCAGGGAGCTACAGCAGGGAGCTGTAGCAGCAGAGCAACTATTTTGGCCCGGTGAGAAATCTGCCCAGATATGAAGTAGCAGTTCAACGGGAGGCTTCGAAATATTCTCAGAATAACCCAGTAAAGATTTCCGTGCCTCAAGCTTGAAGATTTGGTTAGGAAATCAAATCTCCTAAAAATTAAGAGATAGGATCTTGTTGAGATCTTTGAGGGCTTCCTAATTTTGATGGCGGAAGAGTTCCTATAGAAGGAGGCTGGGTAGAGCATGATAGGTGATCCGAATTGAGAGAAAAGCACAGAGAGAGCATTCTATCACCGAAGATTGAAAAGCGGAGACTAGAAGAGTCGGATCACCACAGTGAGCAGAACGTGAGTGCAGATCAGTGTGGTTTTTGTATCGACTGACTGTAGACTAGCAGTGTCTGGTCAGTGCTTGATCTGGAGAACCAATTCAGAGCAGGGCATGCTTGTTGGTTGATCAATGGAAGCAGCAGGAGAGTTGTCGAGTGGAGGAACTTGGACAATCTGCAGAAGGCTTATTCTCGCTAGTGACAAATGGTCACTGAGTGAGGGGGAGCATTCCAGTGTGACGAGCCCTCACAATAGAGTTCGAGCGGCTCAGTGGAAGGCTTTGGAGCGAGGCGTCAGAATCTGTACAAGCTAGTTGCACAAGCGTGTGCTATAGCAAACCTACTGAGGCATTGTGTTAATTAGAATAGGCTGAGTCTGTATGATTAGAGGAGCGGCTATTTTGAATTAATTCGAGTGTGTTGGTGAGTGAGACACAAATCAGAGGGTGTTCCGATTGTGTATGATCTACTAGTTAAGGTTGGGTACCATAGGTTGGCCGTGTGTCGAATCTTTGTTTGTACGGAGCACCTTGGAGACTAGTGGATTGAGGACTGGAGTATAGTCCTTCCCAGACGTAGGCAGATTGGCCGAACTACGTGAACAAATCGCTGTTTGCTGTTTCGTTTCTTGTTGCACCAGATTCGGCTGAACAAGGAGTTGTTGTAGCAACTGCTTGTACACTATCAGTAACTCAGGGGCGCTGCAAATTTCAAATATTAAAAAGCAAACTAGTCTAATGGCTAATCCTTGGCAACGGCGCCATTTTGAACGTTGTTGAAATTGGGGTAGTAAAAATACTAGTCCAATCACGGTACGCAAACTATATTTATAATCCAAGTGACCTCGAGTCGAACCCAAGTGAAAAGCCTAGATTAGACTAAAGCTAGCTAATAATGCCTAATGCGAGTTTACTAAATAAAAATGGGGTTTTTCCTGTATGCGAGGTATCTCTAGTGAATACTAAAGACGAGATCAAATTTGGTTAAAAGAAAGTAATAAAGAAAACGTAGTCGGAATCCTACTTCACCCTAGGTCATAAAGTCATAAAGTCAAAAATTAATACAAATGCTTTCAAGGGGGAACTTACCTTCCTAACCCTCGGCGTTTGTAAAACTTTTCCTTGACCCAAAAAAAGCAAATAATATTAACCCTCGGCCTTTGTAAAACCTTAAAAATATAATTTTTCTTTCTTGCGCCCCTTGTTTTCTCTTTTCGCAAATACTTTATTTGACCCCACACTTAATACTTGACAATGTTTCTAAGTTATATATAATGGAGCATGAAGTGTGAGCTAAACAAATGCAAAGGCTAAATAGGAATGCTAAAGTCATCTAAAAGCAAACAAGAGCAAGTATAAGGTTTTATATGAAAACTCTTTTTATTTTATTTTTGTGCTCGCTAAACTTAACTTCATTTTTCATGCACTGAAAGAGCTTAAAAATAAATCAAACTAAGCTATTCGAAACACCGAATCAAGTGAATAACATCATCACAAAGAATGTCAATCAACTTAAAGATACGATTCATGAATTCAAAGCACAATTCATTCCAAAAAAAAAACAATTAAATGATACTACTTAATTGCTTAGCAAAGGTTACTTCGTGTGATCAATACTTAAAGCTAGGATGAAAACGATCATGCGAGTATAATGCACGCAAAATAAATATGTAGCACAGAATCATGTTGTTAAGCAAATAAAAGAAGTAAAGAGAAAGTTTAGAAGGAACTTCTCTCGTGTGAAGGTAGCCAAATGCGTATCCGCTAATGCCCGTGAATGATGCTCCAATCGGTTGCGGTAAATCTGAGACTCAAGAAAAAGGTTAGCGCAACACCTGAATTCACAGATGAAAACAGCTAGCTATGAGAGATAAATCAATGTGAAACATATAGCTAGGCAAAAAATTGGAAAACAAATGCGCGACAATTCAAACGATGAGTTTACTTAGATATGCTCGTTTAAATCAGGAGTCATGAACTAGTGTATTATAGCGCTTGAAAAAAAGTTTCGAACAAATGCGAGTAAAATTGCAAAATATCCAAAGTCAACCTAAAACAGTTCTGCCCAAAACTGCCCGAATCAGAATTGATTACGGGTGCATAAAATGTGATCCGAC
This sequence comes from Umbilicus rupestris, assembly GCA_963678935.1. Lineage (NCBI taxonomy): Eukaryota > Viridiplantae > Streptophyta > Magnoliopsida > Saxifragales > Crassulaceae > Umbilicus > Umbilicus rupestris. The sequence goes on along the minus strand of OY787626.1, from coordinate 4,113,321 downwards.
CAGAGTGTCCGAGTCAAACTAGTTTGGATAGCTTGAGCTTCCCCGAATCAAAAAATTGTGACTCGGCCAGTGAATCCGAATCAAACACTCAATGTAGTCCAAATCATTGTTCTAAGGAAAAACCTACCAAATAAAAACAATATAAGTTCGAAAACCATCTGTCATGCAAAAAAAATCACGGCGAAGTGCGTCAAAATACAAATTAACTAGTCAAGCAAATTACATAGCAAGAATTCCAACACAAGTCATGACATACAAAGACGCAACCTAAACATCATCGAGTTACCCCACACTTAAAACTACTACATATAGATAATCAAATCAAAGGGGTAATTCGAGGACACACAAACAAAACCACCATCGAACATTTAGCGCACGGCGCAACCCAAATTCCACAACGATTCTATACTACAATCAAGTAAAAACAAAAGCATAAATACTCACAAGCCTAGTTTAACGTCTTGGCTAAGACGTAGCCGATTCCCTTTTTCATAAGAAACACACTTGAGAAGTCCTTTGTGAGGATCCCTTCTCAAGTGGCATCGATAGTGTGGGAATCAAGTGGAGTCGTGGAGCTTGAAGTCTCCAAGCTCCAACCTGTCTCTCATCTTCCTCTTGCGGAAGAGCGACATTTCCTTCCCTCCTCGGATTTTTCGTGCGTGCTTTGGTTTGCATTCAAACACCTATCAAGCAATCAGATAAAGCATCAACAAGTGTGAAATTAAATCAAAGTAGGCAAGAAAAGCAATACTAAAAAGCAAACAAGTCTAATGGCTAATCCCCGGCAATGACGCACATTTTGAACATTGTAATAATTGTGGTTGTAAAAATACTAGTCCAATCACAGTACGCAAACAATTTTTATAATCCGAGTGACCTCGAGTCAAACCCAAGAGAAAAGCCTAGATTAGTCTAAAGCTAGCTAGTAATGCCTAATGCGAGTCTACTAAATAAAAATAGGAGTTTTTGATCTATGCGAGGTGTCTCTAGTGAATACTAAAAACAAGATCAAATTTGGCTAAAAGAATGTAATTAAGAAAACGTAGTTGGAATCCTACTTCACCCCTAGGTCATCGATTAGCAACACAAAACAACAATTCATGCATAAAATAATTTGATTGATTATTCTAGGCTAAAGTATCACGCATTCTAAATTCAACTCTCGCTCCTTCTCTAGAATGGGAATGATACCTAAGTGACACAATTTTCAAACTTTCGCTCTATTGAACTGTGTTGAACAAAAGTCTCCTAATCTCAACCTCTCAGTCTATTGATAGTTCACTAAAGTCCGCTCTATGCTTAGCCTAATAGATTGTCAATGTCACTCTCGCGCACAAAAGCTATCTAAAATTAACAGTGCTTGATCTTCTAAACAACCTAAGTTCAATTCTCATTCCATCCTTAGAAGTTTTATCAATTCATACTCATTCATGTGTTTCGTCAAACACTTGGTGTGCATAAAATTAACATGAAGATAAAGCATGAGAATTTTCAATCTAAAAAACTCATTCATAGTAAATTTACATGTTTTGCATTACAGTATAACCTAAGGGATTCATAAAAATCCCTACTACTAAACAACTACTCACTCATGATGAGTTTGAAATAAAACATAATGAAATAGTTCAACAAGGAAAAGCAAAGAAAGTAAAGTAGTAGAGAAGTAGGGTTTAGAGTAGGAATAGAGTAGAATGATATTGTAGAATCTCCAATTGTAGGTGTCTTCTCCGAATTCTCAACAATTCTCCAACTTCTCCAATTAGGGTTTCGTTCTAAGAGAAGAACCCTAGGTGCCGGAGGCACCCCAAGGCACAATCTAATTTTTCCCATCTTTTTTCTATTTATATTTACTCGCCTTGCCCGAGTCAAAAGTGATTCGGACACGCTCTAGTTGATTCAGTCGAATCAATATCTCAGTGCTGTTTCATGGCTGGCAGAATCACTTTTGATTCGGTCAAAATCCTTATCGAGATAAACTGGTACGGGCAGCAAGCACACTTCTTCCTTGGGCGAATCAACTTTGCAGTGCTAGAATCTCGCCTGTGTGACCCTTTAAACATTCGAATTACGGCTGGATATAAACCAGAAAGTTTTAGCCCTTCGAATTAGCTTTCCAACAAGCTATAGCACGCCGCAATCGGATAAGAATCATGTGCTTGGGAAGCCTTCAAAAGTGAACGGGTCACTCTGCCCAGATTTGGTCTTGGGCGAATTCTCCTCGAATCATTTTTGATCCGGGCAGCATGGAGGTTGATTCGACCAAGGCCCTAGCCGAATCAAGTCTTCCTTGGGCGAATCACTTTTGCCTTTTGCTCATTTTTGCTCTCGATCAATCGGAATTCATCCAAATTTTCTTCGGACCACTTCATATCATGTAATACATCTTTTCAACCTGAAATGGACAAAGAAAGCATCAAATGAATTTATAAAATAGCGGAACAAACAAGAAGTAAAGTGAAAATATGGACAAATATAAGTCATTTATCCGCTCATCGGGCGGATATACAGAAGATTGGGATGCACATTAGGGAAGCATGATCAGATGTGTACATTTGATTGATCCCGGGGAACAACATGGCTAGAGATAAGAGATTATAAGATGAGAGAACCTGGTAGGATAAGGTGTATCGAGAATCCCATAATCATACGCAAAGATCAAATTCATGAGGAAGTACACATCAGGAGTGAGCTCAATCATCATTGGAGATCGGGCAGAAGTAGAGCTCAATCATCATTGCTGTACGAACAGCCTGTAAAAGCCACACTTGGTGAAGTGTTGGTGTTCTTGGAAGGAGAAATTACGATCTGTGGGAGATAGATCAAGGAGGGCTGGTGTTCTCAGGAGGAGAGCTTCCTATCTGCTGGAAGCAGATCGAGGTGGACTAGAAAGGGATCTCTGTCTGATGGAGTCAGACGTATTCACTGTAGTGCAACAACATAGCGATAACAGAGGGAGTCTGATTACGTAAGATCTATTGTACTTGACCATTTAAAGTGAAGTTCTTTCCACTTGGGGTTCAGAAAAACCCTGGAGATAAACATGGTGACTATATCTTGTATCTTTTACATTTCATCGTACCGTTTGTGCTGTTACTAACAACTATCTAAACACTATCCGTTTAAGAATTGTGAACCAGCTAATACAGAATAGTGGAACAGTATCAGTGGGATAGACATACGAATTTCAATATATATGCGCGTCATATTTGAAAGAAGGAGACTTTGATTCGACCAACCCTGGTCGAATCAATTATTGAACCTGCACGAATCAAAATTGATTTGGTCAAAGACGGTCAGCCCGGCCCAAATCGAAGGGTACAGATAGAAAATACGGGAAAAATCAAGGGGCTGCTTCCGAATAAAAAACCCTAGCCACTCCGGGAAGAAAACCCCTAAGCCAGAGATCATCAGAGATTAGAGACGAGAAGTCTGCAGCATCGCGATTTCTGAACTCTGTTTATTTTCATTATTATTAGATGGATTGTCGTAGCTAAACCCTAATTTAGTTTGGGGATTTGTATTGCAACGTACGGTTTGAGATCTTATGTTTCATAATTCGATTTAGTGAATTATTGTTCTTTGTATGAATTGCTACCTCTGATTATCAAGTTAGCATAGCCTAGCGGTGAAATTGAATTGATATTTATTGTGTAATACTAGATTGACTGTCCTATTAGACAAGCCTAGCGGTAGAACTAATTTGGTATTGTTAGTCGAGTAATTGTTAACATATTCGAGAACTTAGCAGTTAAGAGTAGGTAGAACATCGGAGTCAACGTTGCCTTAGCAGGATTGTTAGACTAGAACAGTAGTTTTATTAGTTGATGCATGTTCGATCGATGATTAGTAGTTGCAATGCATATCCCTAAACTGATTCTTTCTGAAATTGTTCAACAACATTCTTCTTGCAAACTTCCCTTTTGTGTGACAATTAGTGAAACTCTAGACTATTTGCTCTCTCGTGGGTTCGACCCTGCTTATCACTAGCTAATAAGTAGGTAGTATAAATATAATTTTCGCGCACACAACGACGTGCCGTCACATGTCCCGGTATGTGATGGAGTGTATTTTTACGATTCATCGAGTTGTTTATTCCATTGTTTATTGCATTTTGTGTGTGATAGATTACTTCTTTGTAGTGTTACGCATCGCAGGTGAATTAAGACGGCTTTGGAGCTTTATTGTGTATTTGGAGCATTCTAGGCCTCACTCGATCACTCGGGAATGCAAAAAGCGAAGAATCGATTGCGAGAGCATCGATACGGGCCAGGAGCCCACGAGCCCAAATCCCGAGGCCCACATCCAGCAAATTAGGGTTTGGTTTGCATTTAAATAGAGGATTCGAGGGTACAACTCAGATACACAATTAGAAACAACACAAATCATCAGAGGCAAGTCAGAAGCACGAAGTCAGCCCGGTGAACAGTGCGCGCGTGGCTGTGAATAGTGATCGGCAATTTTTATATTCTCTGAATTTAGTATTTTTGATAATGTAGTATGGCAGTGTTTGACAAAACCAGCACAAGTGAACAAGGAGTTGCTACAGCAAAAATATACTAGCAGGCCAGCAGCAGTGAACCAGCAGCAGGGGATGCTATAGCAGAAGCTTGTTCAACTGGCTACATCATTTGTTCAAGAAGCAGCAGCTACCTGGGTTGGTCTAGAAGGGCTGGAATCTCTATGGATAACCTCTAAAGAATTTCTAAAATACTGTGGAGTATTTTCCAGTGAAGCTTCTAGTTAGAGAAGAGTTGTGCATTGAAAATCAAAATCTAATCTAATCTCCTAGATTTTAGGAGATAATTGTTCTTTTTGGGACATTGCTTAAACCTGGACATTGCTTAAAGCTTGCTACTATTTAAGTGAAAGGGGTTTATAGCGGAATGGTTGATCGAAGCTGAAGGATACACGAGTGCATACACAGAATTCAGAGAGAGCAATCTTTGGTGTGCGACGGACGAATTCTTTGATCATCACCCGAGAGCAGAGCGTGAGCGCAGAGCTGTGGTGATTGTAGCAGAAGGGAATCAGGACTTGCAGAGTCTGATTCGAGCTTGATCTGGAAGTCAATTCAGAGCTGCGGAGCTTATTGGTTGATCAAAGGCAGCCGCGGAAGAACTGACGGGTGTGAGGCTCGGTCAAGTGTCGTGCGGCAGTACTCGCTAGTGGCAGGTGGCCACTGAGTGAGGGGGAGTATTCCAGAGTGTGCAGCGCTCGTGGAATCGTTCGAACGGCTCGGCAGAAGGCTTTGGAGCGACGCAGACATTTGTGCTTCAGCTGTGTGTTACAGCAGTTGCTACAGCAACCCTGCTGAGTAGGTGTAATTGAGAATAAGCTGAGTTCTTTGAGAAGACTGTAGCTATTCTAGATTGACATACTATAGAGGGTGTGCAGACACAAATCAGAGCTTGTTCTGATTGTGTTGAGTGATCCACACAAGGTTGAGTAGCATAGGTTGCGTGAGTTGTAACCGTGTGTACGTTGGGACCTTTGAGTTAGTGGATTGAGGACTGGAGAATAGTCCTCCCCAGACAACTGGGTGAACAAACTTTGTCTTGTTCATTGCTTGCTGAGACGATTTATTAGTGAACAAGAGTGTGCTGCAACAACTGCTTGTTCACAAATCTGTCGAACTAAGACACTGTGAAATTTCAATTGGTATCAGAGCGGGAGCTCAACACACAGAGTAAAAGATCCTACAGTGTCTCTGAAGAAGCCAAGACAATGAAGGAAGGACAGAGCACAAGCAGACCTCCATTGTTGGAAGAGAGCAACTATGGATATTGGAAAGCTAGAATGAAAGCCTTTCTCAAGGCTATTGATGAGAAGACATGGAGAGCTGTCGTGGTCCAGTGGTCTCCCCTAATCACCATGGATGAACAAGGAGTCACAAGGATAAAGCCTGAAGAACAATGGACTGCTGAAGAGGGTGCTGCAGCAACTGGTAATTCAAAGGCCCTGAATGCAATTTTTGCTGCAGTTTGATGCTAACAATTTCAGGCTGATTTCAAATTGTGACATGGCCAAACAAGCATTGGAAATTCTGCAAACTGCACATGAAGGAACTGATAGAGTGAAGCTGTCAAGACTTCAGATCATTGCCACACAGTTTGAGAATCTGAGAATGCTGGATGAGGAGACTTTGGAGAAGGCTTTGGAGCGACGCGGACATTTGTGCTTCAGCTGTGTGTTACAGCAGTTACTACAGCAACCCTGCTGAGTAGGTGTAATTGAGAATAGGCTGAGTTCTTTGAGAAGATTGTAGCTATTCTAGATTGACATACTATAGAGGGTGTGCAGACACAAATCAGAGCTTGTTCTGATTGTGTTGAGTGATCCACACAAGGTTGAGTAGCATAGGTTGCGTGAGTTGTAACCGTGTGTACGTTGGGACCTTTGAGTTAGTGGATTGAGGACTGGAGAATAGTCCTCCCCAGACGTAGGCAGTTGGCCGAACTGGGTGAACAAACTTTGTCTTGTTCATTGCTTGCTGAGACGATTTATTAGTGAACAAGAGTGTGCTGCAGCAACTGCTTGTTCACAAATCTGTCGAACTAAGACACTGGGAAATTTCAATTTTCATTATTGTTTTATATGGATTGTAGTAGCTAAACCCTAACACAGTTTGGGGATTTGCATTGCAACGTTTCGTTTGACATTAATGATTCATAATTCAGTTTAGTGAATTACTATTCTTCGTATGAATTGCATGCCTTGAAAATGAATTGATATCTATTGCGTGATACTGGATTGACTGTTCTATTAGCGACGCCTAGTGGTAGAACCTAATTGGTATTGTTTGTCAAGTAATAGTTAACCTATTCGAGAACTTAACATTTAAGAGTATGTAGAACATTGAAGTCGTCATTACCTTAGCAGGATTCGTTAGTATTACTAAATGATGCATGTTTGATTAATGATTACTAGTTCCAATGCATATTCTTGAACTGATTCTTTCTGAAACTGATAAACAACAATCTTTCAGAGACAAACCCCCCGTTAGTTATTAGTAGAACTGTAGGACTAATTGCTCTTTCGGGTTCGATCCTACTTACCGCTTGCTTGTTTAGTAGGTCTACAAATATAAATTTGGCGCACACAATGACATGCCGTCAAATTTGGCGCCCTTGCCGGGAAGAGCAACACCTAGTATAGAGTTTTCTTATTTTCTTATTTCTTTGTTGTTTTCTTATTTGGCGGCGCAGGTAGTTTCCCCCTGATGATGACGTGCGTTAAACATTATCATGGAGAGGATATCCCACCTGATGAGGAGTTCCAGCTGGCTGAGCCGGTAAGTGATGTATGATGAGAGGTATCGTCGAGCTACAGACGTTAAACAAGTGCGCTCCTCGGGAGGCAGCCCTAGCGTAGTTAGGATTTGTTATTTGTTTCTTTTATTTTTGATGATGCTGTATGGCAGTATTTGACAAAACCAGCACAAGTGAACAAGGAGCAGCTACAGCAGGGAATGCTATAGCAGGAGCTTGTTCAAGTGGCTGCAACATCTGTCCATGAAGCAGCAGCAACCTGGGCTTGGCTAGAAGGCCTAGCAGCTCTACGGATAACACCAGAGGATTATTTTAAAGTGCTGTGGAGAATATTCCAATGGGGTTTTCTAGCTAGAGAAGGAGTTTTGTGTTGAAGATCAAAATCAAATCTAATCTCCTAAATTTTAGGAGATAATTGTTCTTTTTGGACATTGCTTAATCCAGGTCTTGCTTAAAGCTGGTGCTGCTATTTAAGAGAAAGGAGTTCAGAGCAGAGAGGTTGATCGAAGCTGAGGGATACACGAGTTCTTCGATCATTACCCGAGAGCAGAGCGTGAGCGCAGAGCTGCGGTGACAGAAGGAGAAGGAGATCAGGACTTGCGTAGTCTGATCCGAGCTTGATCAGGGAAGCCAATTTAGAGCAGTGGTGCTTGTTGGTTGATCAAGGGGAGCCGCGGAAGAACTGACGAGTGTGTGGCTCGGGCGAGTGTCTAAGCGGCAGTCCTCCCTAGTGGCAGGAGGTCAATGAGTGAGGGGGAGTATTCCAGAGTGTGCAGTGCTCGTGGGATCGTTCGATCGGCTCGGCAGAAGGCTTTGGAGCGACGTGGACAATTGTGCATCAGCTGTGTGTTACAGCAGTTGCTACAGCAACCCTGCAGAGTGAGTGTAGTTTAGAATAGGCTGAATGTCTAGGTGACAGTAGCTATTCTAGATTGACATTTGTAGAGGGTGTGTAGACACAAGTCAGAGCCTGTTCTGATTGATCCACACAAGGTTGAGTAGCATAGGTTGCGTGGAGTTGTAACCGAGTGTACTTGGAGACTTTTGTGTTTAGTGGATTGAGGACTGGAGAATAGTCCTCCCCAGACGTAGGCAGTTGGCCGAACTGGGTGAACAAACTTCTATCTTGTTCATTGCTTGCTGAGACAATTTCCGAGTGAACAAGAGTGTGCTGCAGCAACTGCTTGTTCACAAATCTGTCTGACAAGAGACGCTGCGAATTTTCAATTTTGAATCTTGCATGAGTACCCTTCCTGACGTTTAGATTGTACCATGAGGACACGGTTCGATTTAAGTGTGAGGTGGGGAAGTTAGTAGTATTCTGTGTCAACAAGTTTACCTTTATTAGCATGCATTATTAGTAGTTAAGAGCACGATTATTTATTATTATATGATGTGATGATGCTGGTTTTATGAGATTATATGCTGCGATTATATGTTACGATGAGATGCTGATTTTATGAGATGATGTTCGATTCTATGGGTTTTGATGTGTATGCTTTGCATGATTTTTCCAATATTGTGATGCTAGTGACTTGATGTTATATGTTCTTTTGAGATGAGATATTACAGGATGTGGAATTGATAGAAATGTTCTAGAGGGACTTGACACAAGTTCAAAGGTTTAGGAGATTAGTCGCGTAGCACGCTGAGTTTGTGGAGGTTGGCATTCCGAGTTATGAGGAGTGAGACTTTCACTCCACCTTTGCAACATTTATGTAATGGTGGGACGGAAAATAAAACCGCTCTATCTCTAGTCCTAGTAACCGAGAATGGGTGGGCAACCCCTATCTTGCCTCGCGCTAAAAGGACAATGATGAGAAATAGCGGGCCGCGCTCCATATGCTGCTATTCGAAGGCTATGATTGGAACGGTTCAAAGAGCAAAAAACAAAATAGGACAAGCAATTCACATTGGAGAACAGAGCTTGAAAAGAAAATTCAGACAGATGTGAAAAAAAAAAAAAAAAGTAATCGAGTTGAGTGAAGTCTTCTGACTGAACTAAACAAGAAAGTTTCAAGAGCTGTCCCTACAAAAGAAGAAGAAAGTTGAGTTCTTCATAACTTGGATTTATCACGTGCCAGAGAAAGCAAATTCAGCGTAGAAGCGTGACTATGACCTTGAGCTGAAGATTGGAGTCAGGAGTTTAAAGAGGACTAGCTCCCAGTCATCCATTTAAATTACGTCTCTACCTCACATATAATATGTATCATTACAGTTTCTTACTGATCATTATTAAAGAATGAGTGTGGGTATATGTTGATGAACTTATTAGTAAGGACATCTCGAGTAGATTCAGTGTTTAGTCTTTGGCATGATAGTAGTGATTTGAGCGTTTGCGAGTCTTGATTTTATTCTTGTTGGGGGACGAACAAAGATAAGTGTAGGGTAGTTTATGGAGCGTATTTATATGATCCATCGAGTTATTTATTCTCATTGTTTAGTGCATTTTGTGTGTGATAGATTACTTCTTTGTAGTGTTTTGCACCACAGGTATATCAAGACCGTTTTGGAGCTTTATTGAATATTTGAAGCATTCTAGGCCTCACTCGATCACTCGGGAATGCAAAAAGCGAAGAATCAATCGTGAGAGCCCGATAAGGGCCAGGAGCCCATGGGCCCAAATCCCGAGGCCTAAATCCAGCAAATTAAAGTTTAGTTTGCATTTAAATAGAGGATCCGAGGATACAATTCAGATACACAACACAAATCATCAAAGGCAAGTCAGAAGCGTGAAGTCAGCCCCGGTGAACAGTGCCCCGACAGTGAACAGTGATCGGCAGTTTTTGTATTCTCTAAACTCAGTATTTTCATTATTATTTTAGATGAATTGTATTAGCTAAACCTAATTCAGTTTGAGGATTTATATTGCAATGCATGGTTTGAGATCTAAGTTTTATAATTCAATTTGGTGAATTTCTATTCTTGAACTTAATGGCATGCTATGTCTGACTAGAGGAACTTACGATGATCTAGTTAGACTAGCAGTGCATGATATTCGATTAGTCCAACATTAGCGTAAGCCTGGCGGCGGAACTAGTACTGGTAACTAAGAGGATAAATATTACATCTACTTGAGAACTTAGCGGTTAATAGTAGATAGAATATGAAGTCGACATTACCTTAGCAGGATTGTTAGACGAGAACAGTAGTTTTACTAGTTGATGCATGTTCGATCGATGATTACCAGTTGCAATGCATATCCCTGAACTGATTCTTTCTAAAATTGTTCAACAACATTTAAAATAGCACTGAACTTTTTAAAATTTAATACCATTCCTTATAACCTCTTAAATAAGTTAAATAAGACATTTAGAAAAGCACTTTTATTTCCGATTTGTATTTGAGGGCCGGGTGGAACTCCTCTGAAACATCCCTTAAAATAGGGCCATAGAACAGGATGCAGCTCCATGGTGAATTGCAAGGGAGCAAGTATTTCCTCTTTTACAAGGAAGCCAAGGGATCCACAAAAATCTAAAACCTTTTGAGGAGAAGAAATACCCAGAATTTTCAAAATCAAATCTGAATTGAAAGAGGAGTTGTACGAGGCTTTAATCATGGGAGCAATATCAATAGCTCAACTTATGACTCTCCAGCAAGGACAAGCATATTAATTGAGATAGGGTGACAAACAAAAATAGACTGCATGATTAAAAAAAATTAACATTTTAAAAAACCATTTACTACATGAAAATAAAGCATGTCTTGTTTACATATCATGAAAATCATCTATTATTGAATCTATGCTCAGCATTTTAGCTATTTCTTTCTCAATGTTGATAATCAAGCAATCTGATAAGATATGCATTAGATTCTGAAGGACCATCTTTCTATTGAAATAAAAAAACATGGCAGACAAACTATGGCATTTATTTCCTCAAAATATTTTAGCCAAGATGCAAACGGGTATACCAAGATGACTGAAAGCTACGGGATTATTTTTCAACTAATTTTGGATACTTGTTAAGTATGAGTTGATTCGGACCAAAACTAATATTAGCTCTTTGAACCTCGTCCCGCCTACCAATGGGATATTCCATATTTGTGGCCATAAATTCGGTCACATTAACTTGTCAAGTAATTACCTTTTATCCGGATTGAGCATCTGACCCAAATTCATACAGAAATTGCAATTAACTTTAAGAGGTTACTACATGAGTTCTTTGTACCATTGATGAAGATAAGCAAGTCATCCACAAAATGAAAGTGACGAATTTGTATACCACCTTCCCTTGTTCGATAAGGTTCCACACTTATGACTCTCCTTCCCCATGTTAAGTGCTCAACTAAAGCATTCCGTCCCTAATAATATCCCAACAAATGCAAGAAGAAATTACTTGTGAACCCATCAGGAACTAGAGTGCTATCAGGGGGAAGGTTTTTGATCGCATGAAAAAATTAATTTTTTCAGGAACCTTAGCAATAATTAAATAATTCTTCTCTGTGATAAACGATTGAACAAAATTAAAATATTTTGGATCTGGATTCACGGATAATTCCTCTTACAAGGACTTGAAATAACTAACTACCTCTATCAGTAGTAACATCTTAGAGCTGGATCGCAATTGAAAACCTCCAAGATTTCTTCTAGATCTTATTGTCACGTGGAAGAGGTTAGTGTTTTTATCACCTTCTACAATCCAACAAACCATGGCCTTGTCTTCAAGGAACTTTTGTTGATCCAAAAGCGCATGATTAAGCGCTTTTTTGAAGAAGTTTACATCATTTATCTGTTATACCCCAATTGGAGATCACGCTCTCCTTCCCCAGAAACCAGTTGTTTAACTCTTTTGTTAACGTTACCATCTCTATAAACCTACATGTTCCATATGCTAAGAGTCCTCAAAAGCTTTTTAAGTTTCATCCCCAAGTTTTTAAACATGTTATCATGCAAGGATCCCTCCCAAGTATCTTTGACAATTAAAAAAAAAAAAAAAAAAGGAATCATGATTCGGCCAAGTAGAAGCAAAACTGAAGAAGCTCTTCCTAGACTTGGGATTATCAAAGGAAATCAACAAAGCGGCAATGATAAAATGGAACCCGGGCCAGATGCTTCACTTTCATTGATGGGAAAGCAGCCTGATTAAGCTCCTTTGTTCGTTAGACGAGTGATCCGCGCGTCGTTGTGCGCGTCAAATTAATTCCTTCCTCTCCCACTAGTACAGCGGTTAAGTAAGGGTCGATCTCCACAGGGAGCAAATAGTAAGTCTTTAGCTAGCAACCTACACTTACGAAAATGGGGGGGTTGTGTGAGTGATTGAAATGCGCGATGCGCAAGTGAACAGTAACTAGTGTAACGCAGGAAATTTGCACTAGACGTGCGCAAGCAGTAGAGATTAAATACTATGATTATGAGAAGTATTGGGCAGACAATCCTCTATGAGTGCATTCCTTATCATCGACTCTAAACGTCTATAGTTTTCGGTTTACTTGGGTTACTGTCCGGTCAAGGCTTTCTAACACGTGCGCATGTTCCGTTCAAAGTTCATGTGCTATTAATCCTTAGAACATAGACTAAAACAGCTGCGAATCCGTTCAAAGTAGCAACTGATCACCCTAGCTCGTTACTCCTAGTTGTCACCGTAAAGCTATTAACTAGTTTAACATATGACAAGCAAGCAACACAAGTAAGATAGCGGTTCAAGGCTTCCCCTACTCATGCAACTGGCTGTCTCCGTATGCACAGGATTAATACAAGTAAACTACGCATTAAGCTCAAGTCTCAAAGAAAATACATCATAGATTCATGCCCGACCAACACTAAGAGTTTAGCTAGACATGCTAGTGATAAACATCATAGAACAGTAAATAATGACTAATGTGTCTGAGAAAACAGTAGCAAACAGTGCGTGCAGCTTGTCTTCTCGGCTGGCGCAGTCGGCTGGCGCAAATCTTCTCAACAAGTCCGTGTGTTTTCCAGTTCTGCTGCGCAGTGCCTCTTGGTGATCTCTGATGCGTCTCCAGAAAGTCTCTTGCTCATCCTCCGTTGCCCTAGCCTTCCTCTTGTTTATATACTGCTTGGGAAGCTCACTTTTGACAACTTCCAAATCTGGTTACGTCACGATTAGGCAGTACTAGACTCTGCGCCTGGCGCACGGCATCGGCTAGCGCATGGGTTAGCGCACCTCTGCTGACTCTCGCTAACTTCTCTCCTGTTTGTGCTGCTAGCTCCGCAGGCGGATTTTTCACTCCTAGAACGCTGCCTGTTTAGCGCGTATCCGACTCAAGGACTCGTTTTGCCCTGTAAATACAAAAACACTAGAAACGAGTAATCTTGCTCATAAAATATTGCAAACAAGCATAGGGTTATGACCTAAATAATGCGTATAAATAGCCTCTATCAAACCCCCCACACTTGCCCCTTGTTCGTCCCGAACAAGCACTGAAGTGCGGATACAATTACCTCTTCTGCAGTCTAGCGCACAGTCTTGCACTCTGGCGCGAATGCACAATTGCTCAACTCGCACTGCTCTATCACCTGCGCACAACTGCACTCAACAATTCTAATATAATAATTTCGAAATTCATTACCTCTCAGCCGGGATGAAGATTTTTTTGGATGGCTGGGAGATAGCTCTTCTTAGGCTCCAGGTTGCCAGCTCCTACTCCGAAGATAGGTATATGGTGGATAACGCAGCTTCTTCCAGTGCGTGATTCGTCCGCGCACTTCCTGGGAACCTGAGCTTTCTGATGATTTCCTTATGGTCTTTGCGCATGTTGATGCTTGTGCGCATGCTGATTCTTTTGTAGCGCGTATCATCTGCTGGTATTTTTCTTTTGTACAGCTTTCTCTTTAATTTCTTACATTCCCAGAGCAGTTCCAGTCTCAGCCTTCGGATAGCAGCTATGGAACTCGCTCCGCTCTCTCTCTTTTGGTCTGTCTGCGCAGGTCAGCGCACGCGTTTATATCCGCGCCTGCCTTCCTTAGCTCGATTTCCAGAGAGAAGGTGGTCTGTTTTCCCACCTCGCCACGCTATGGGTATTTCGCCTTTGGCATCTGCGTGACTGAGCGCGCTCTTTTGTCCCGAAGGCTGTGAAGCACCGGCCTCCACTAACGCTCTCGACCATATACCTTGCCTTCGAAGCAAAAGCGACTAACCGCCTCTCTGGAGCATTTCTGTCAACTCCACATCCCCTGCATATCCCAACTAACAGGAGCAAAAAAAACGAAAAAATTATACTAAAACAGTAGATAGCAGCGCACGCAATATGGATAGCGCAAAACAAGCTGGAGCGCATGCGCATCCTGCACTCTAGCGCACTACTGCTACTATTCTCTTTAACTTAATACTAAGCTATACTAAAATGCTCAAAAACGTGAAAAGTGAATGTAACGCCCCCTCCCCCCCCCCCCCCCACACTTGAACAGAGACATGTCCCCACGACTCAAGCGCAAGCGCATGGAGAGCGCACACATGCATGCAATGCAAAAATAAAGAACATAAGAACAAAGACAAATAGTCACACAGCATAAAATATAGCACAGGGTCACAAAATATGCGGCACAAATATTCAGCACATAATATCCAATAAGACGCAGCAAAATAAAAGACACCACCCTAAAGAAAACTAATGCTGCTGCCCCTCGGCTTTAGAAGTCCTCCGAGCTAGACGCAGCTGCTGATCCAAGCGCCTCATCCTCTGAAGAATCCGTCACGTATTCGGTGCTGGAGGCTGGTGGCACTATGGTGAGGGGGTCAGGCTGCGCTACGAGGTCGTCCTCGGAAAGTGAATCCCAAATGGAATCGGAGTCTATGCTGGGATAGGCTATGGGGGACTCCGGAACAGAAGGCCGGGCAGGGGAAACTGCTGGTGGTGGTATCGGTTCTGGTTCAGGGGTGGGCTCTGCTGCGGGGGCTGCCGGTTCTGGTGCTGGCTAGCGCAACTGACCTGCGCATTGCTAGGCACACGGTCCTGCGCACTACTGCGTGACTAAAAAACTACCAAGTCCTAAACTAGCTAAAAACTCAAAAAAAAAAACAAAACAAGCATAAAATAAAATATGCGAAAATAAAACGTGTCGGGTTACCTCCCAACAAGTGCCTTTGTTTAACGTCGTTGGCTCGACTGTACCTCGTTACGTGCCAAAACGTGTGTCTTCAACCTCCCCCACTCTTGCTCCTGAGTGTTCCTGCGCCAGTGTGTGTGTTGCGATCTCATTGGTCCTGCGCAAAGGGTAAGATGGGAAGTCAGCATGTGATAAATTATGCGTAACGAGGGTAGATGCAGAGGAAGAAGAGATATAAGCAATAGGTTCCAGTTCTCCCTCTGGTACATCCGGTGGTGCGTCTGGCGCAGCAGCTTGCGCATCTATTATCTCTGGTTCGGCCAAGTCAATGTTGCGCGCTGTGCTATCCCAAGGTTCTCCTAAGTACCGTTTGACTCTCTGCCCATTAACCTAAAAACGATGCCGGTGCCCGTCTTCTAACTCGATTGTTCCGTAGGGGAAAACCTTGGTGACCGTGTATGGTCCCGTCCATTTGCTGCGCAGCTTTCCAGGCATAAGCTTCAGGCGTAATGAGAATAGTAATACCTGGTCTCCTGGTTCAAAAGTGTGTCTGAGGATATGCTTGTCGTGAAATGCCTTGGTGCGCTCCTTGTAATCGCGCAGTCCCTCATAGGCGTCCAGGCGCAGCTCTTCTTGTTCGCTCAGCTCGAATGCGCGCTCCTTTCCTGCCTCATCCAAGTTCAGGTTGCAAATGCGTAAGGCCCAATATGCCTTGTGCTCGAGCTCTACTGGCAGGTGGCATGCTTTCCCATAGACCAGCCGAAATGGTGAGGTCCCAATGGGCGTCTTATGCGCAGTGCGGTATGCCCATAGCGCATCATCAAGGCGCTGGCTCCAATCTTTGCGCGATGGTCTCACAGTCTTTTCTAAGATGCGCTTGATCTCCCTGTTAGAAACTTCGGCCTGTCCATTCGTCTGCGGATGGTAAGCGGTGGACGTCTTGTGGCGCACCCCATAGTGCTTGAAAACTTACGCCACGACCCTGTTGCAAAAGTGTGTCCCCTGGTCGCTGATTACTGCCTTAGGCATCCGTACCTGCAAAATATGTTAGTTCTGAGAAAATCAGCCACAGTCTTACCATCATCCTTCCGCGTAGCCTTAGCTTCAACCCATTTGGAGACATAGTCTACTGCCACCAATATGTACTCGTAACCTGCAGGTGGGGGAAATGGCCCCATGAAGTCGATTCCCCAAACATCGAACACTTCATCCACCAGAATCGGGGTCTGCGGCATCTCATTGCGCGCGGATATTCCTCCTGTGCGCTGGCACCTGTCACAATTCCTGCAGTGATTATAGACGTCTCTAAACAGGTGCGGCCAATAGAATCCGCAGTCCAGGACCTTTCTGCTTGTGCGCTTGGGACCGAAGTGTCCTCCGCATGCGTGCGCATGACAAAACATCAAAACAGAATTAATTTCGTAGTCAGGCACGCAACGCCTCAATATCTGATCTGGTCCTATTCTAAGCATGTAAGGATCATCCCAAAGGTAATGCTTGGACTCATGTTTGAATCGCATGCACTGAGTTTTATTGAAATGCGGAGGAAACGTACCTGTGACCAGGTAATTTGCGATGTGCGCATACCATGGTACCTTACCTGTCAGCGCCATCAGATGCTCGTCAGGGAATGTTTCCGTGATCTGCCCTGGTTCCTCCTCTTTCACGATCCTGCTCAGGTGATCAGCAACTGTATTCTCCGTGCCCTTCTTGTCTTTGATCTCCAAGTCAAATTCCTGCAGTAAGAGCACCCAGCGCATCAGGCGCGGCTTGGTTTCCTTCTTGGACATGAGGTAGCGGATAGCTGCGTGGTCAGTGTAGATGATGACTCTTGCGCCTAGAACATATGCTCGGAACTTCTCCAGCGCAAATACAATTGCCAGAAGCTCCTTCTCCGTGGTGGTGTAGTTCCTCTGCGCAGAGTCCAGTGTGCGCGATGCATAGTAAATGGCATGCGACTTCTTGTCTACGCGCTGCCCCAAGACTGCACCTACTGCATAATCACTTGCGTCGCACATCAGCTCAAATGGCAGGTTCCAGTCTGGTGCGCGCATTACTGGCGCACTGCTCAGCGCTTCTTTCAGCTTATCAAACGCAGCCCTGCACTCATCAGTAAAGTCGAAGCACACATCTTTTTGCAAAAGGTTAGACAGGGGTATACAAATTTTAGAGAAATCTTTGATAAAACGCCTGTAGAACCCAGCATGCCCTAAGAATGATTTCACGTCGCGCACGTTGGTGGCATAAGGTAGATTAGAAATAAGATCTATCTTAGCTTTGTCTACCTTGATCCCCTCCTCTGAAATGATATGACCTAGTACTACTCCGTGCGTTACCATGCAATGACATTTTTCGTAATTTAGCACTAAGTTCTTAGAGATGCAGCGCGCTAAGACTTTATCTAGATGTGTTAAGCATTCATCAAAGGTACTTTCATATACTGTAAAATCATTCATGAACACTTCTATGCATCATATCAGAAAAAATGCTCATGACTAAGCGTTGGAACGTACCTGGCACGTTGCACAGCCCAAAAGACATGCGCCGAAACGCAAACGTACCGAACGGGCATGTGAATGTGGTCTTCTCTTGATCTTCCGCAGCTATGGGTATCTGGTTGTACCCTGAATATCCGTCCAAGAAACAAAAATAAGGCTTACCTGCTAAGCGATCCAGCATCTGGTCCATGAAGGGTAGCGGGAAGTGGTCCTTGCGCGTTACTGCGTTAAGCTTCCTGTAGTCGATGCACATGCGCCAGCCAGTTTGTATGCGCTTGGGGACTAGCTCGCCCTGCGCATTTTCTTCCACCGTGATTCCTCCTTTCTTTGGCACAACATGCACCGGACTGACCCATTTGCTGTCCGAGATTGGGTAAATGACCCCTGCGCCAAGCAATTTCAGGACTTCCTTTTGCACTACCTCCATCATATTTGGATTTAACCTGCGCTGAGCCTCCCTGGATGGTTTGGCACCATCTTCCAATAGAATCCTGTGCATGCACACGTCTGGGCTCACTCCGCGCAGATCGGCAAGTGTCCATCCTATGGCGCGCTGGTTCTTGCGCAGCACCTGCTATAAGCGCGCCTCCTGCTCCTCTTCTAGTCCTTTCTTTATGATCACTGGCAGGGTGTCCTCATCTCCCAAGAAAATGTATTTGAGGTGCTCTGGGAGTTGCTTCAGTTCGATCTTGGGTGCCTGTTCAATAGAGGGCAAGATTTTGTTAGCGGTGCAAATATGAACTATATCACGTACCTGTGTGGGTGCTGGTTCAGCACTGCTCAGATCTTCCTCTTGCTCCTCCAGCTCTGCCTGTGTCAGTAGCTCTAGTCCTACGGTTGCGCTCGCACATTGCGCTTCTGTGACTAAATCGTCAATGCTGTCCATTGCGTGCACTGTAGCGTCCTCATGTGGATGCTGCATCCCCTTGAATATGTTGAAATGGATTTCTTCGCCATCTACCTCCATGGAGAGCGTGCCCCTCCACACGTCTATCTTCGTGCGCGCGGTCATCAGAAACGGTCTGCCTAGGAGGATCTGCGCACCGCTGGCGCTTGATTCACCCTCCATTTCGAGCACATAAAAATCTGCTGGGAACACCAGCTCTCCTACTCGGACTAGGACATCTTCTATCATGCCTACAGGTTGTTTGCACGATCTATCTGCTAGCTGAATGGTGAGACCTACAGGCTTAAGTGGTCCAAGGCGCAACGTTGTATATAGGGAATAAGGTAGCAAATTGATGGATGCGCCTAAATCGATCATGTAATTACTCACTGTGGTCTTACCTAGCGTGCATGGAATAGTAAATGTACCTGGATCTCGGCACTTAGGTGGTACCTTTTGTTGCACGATCGCTGAGGCCTGCGCATTTAGCATTACCTGCGCGCATTCGCCCTTCCTCCTTTTGTTTGTGCACAGCTCTTTTAAAAACTTTGCATACCTGGGAATCTGCCGAATAGCTTTAATAAGGGGAATGTTGATTTCCACCTTGCTGAACAACTCATAGAGCTCCTTGTCCAGCGCTTCCTTTCTAGCCAATGGTGCCTGCACAGGGAAAGGTGCAGGTATGTTAGTACAATTTTTGTCCTTGTTTCTTGACTGAGACATACCTGGCGCTTTGCCCTGCTGGTTTGTGGCTGGCGCTTCTGGTTGCGCATCTTGCTCTGGTTGCGCATTCTGATCTGCTGGATCCGGGATTTGCGCAACTGGTTGCGCGGGCGCCTGCGCGGTCTGCTCTGTTCCTACTGTGCGCCCAGTCCTCAGTGTCACTGCATTGACTCCTCCTTTAGGGTTCGGAATCACTTGCGAAGGCAGGTTGCCATCGCTCTTTTTTAGCTCGTACACCGTGGTAGCAATTTGTGATAGCTGCTTTTCGATGGACTCGAACCTCTTGCCATATTTCTCGTCATTTTTGCGCACTGTATCTGCTAGCTGCCCCACGATATCTTCCAAGGATCGCCTCGGTTGCTGGTTGTTATGCGCTGGTGCGTTATTGCGGCGATGCGGTGGATTGTAAGGCGCGGCTGGTTGCGTCTGCTGTGGCGCGCGCTGATCAGTGGACTGCCTCTGGAAATTGTTTTCTTCCCTCCATCTGAATCCATTTGCGGCAAGCCCAAAGCGCGGCTGATTCTGCCTCTGCGGCCCTCTGTTGTCCCATCTCCAAGAGCGTTGACATCTCCAGAGTCTTCAAAAAGTGTTGGGCATTCATCTGTCTTGTGCTCAGTGGACCTGCAGAATTCACATACCTTTGGCGCAACTGGTTGTGCGCTCTGCGCACTCATCAACTTCTGCAGCATGGCCTTCATTTCCTTGATCTCAGCGCTTGCTTCTACCTGATGCACAGAACGAGCACGACTATTTTCAAGCGTTAGTTGATGTCTTACCTGCCCAGCAGAGTCTTCTATCAGCTGCCACGCATCCTCTGCAAATGTCCCCTCTTGCGCATGCATTCAGTAGTCGCAGCTCCATGGGCAGCAGTCCATTCAGAAAGTTCTCTATCAGCACATTCTGGGGCAGGCCGTGATTGTAGCACCAAGGCTGGTTGACAGTGATTGGGGCTGACATCTCGCGCACTGTCCTGCGTCGCGCGACTGGTCGGACGGGTGGCGCATGGTATGGTTCGGCAGCCATCCGTGCTTCGACCTCGCGTTGCACTTCCTCTCTGAACAGGGCTGCGCGGTTGTGTGCCCTTGCTTCCTCTGGGGTTCTGTCCCCTACGTTATCTCCAATGACACTGTTATCGTCCATACCTGTTTTTGAATCTCAAAGAAAAATGATATTAAAAGGCAACGAAGCTGTTGCGTCTGTCAGAGCGCAACTAGAATCTGCGCAGCGCAACTGTTTCAAGGTTGCGCAGGCTGATGTGATTGCGCGCTGTCAGAAACAACAACGAGAAAACAAAACAAACTGAAATAACTAGTTACTAAAAATGAAAAAAATGTAAGCTAGCTAAAACTTAGCTGTGTTGCTCCCCGGCAACGGCGCCAAAATTTGATCCGCGCGTCGTTGTGCGCGTCAAATTAATTCCTTCCTCTCCCACTAGTACAGCTGTTAAGTAAGGGTCGATCTCCATAGGGAGCAAATAGTAAGTCTTTAGCTAGCAACCTACACTTACGAAAATGGGGGGGTTGTGTGAGTGATTGAAATGCGCGATGCGCAAGTGAACAGTAACTAGTGTAACGCAGGAAATTTGCACTAGACGTGCGCAAGCAGTAGAGATTAAATACTATGATTATGAGAAGTATTGGGCAGACAATCCTCTATGAGTGCATTCCTTATCATCGACTCTAAACGTCTATAGTTTTCGGTTTACTTGGGTTACTGTCCGGTCAAGGCTTTCTAACACGTGCGCATGTTCCGTTCAAAGTTCATGTGCTATTAATCCTTAGAACATAGACTAAAACAGCTGCGAATCCGTTCAAAGTAGCAACTGATCACCCTAGCTCGTTACTCCTAGTTTTCACCGTAAAGCTATTAACTAGTTTAACATATGACAAGCAAGCAACACAAGTAAGATTGCGGTTCAAGGCTTCCCCTACTCATGCAACTGGCTGTCTCCGTATGCACAGGATTAATACAAGTAAGTAAACTACGCATTAAGCTCAAGTCTCAAAGAAAATACATCATAGATTCATGCCCGACCAACACTAAGAGTTTAGCTAGACATGCTAGTGATAAACATCATAGAATAGTAAATAATGACTAATGTGTCTGAGAAAACAGTAGCAACCAGTGCGTGCAGCTTGTCTTCTCGGCTGGCGTAGTCGGCTGGCCCAAATCTTCTCAACAAGTCCGTGTGTTTTCCAGTTCTGCTGCGCAGTGCCTCTTGGTGATCTCTGATGCGTCTCCAGAAAGTCTCTTGCTCATCCTCTGTTGCCCTAGCCTTCCTCTTGTTTATATACTGCTTGGGAAGCTCACTTTTGGCAACTTCCAAATCTGGTTACGTCACGATTAGGCAGTACTGGACTCTGCGCCTGGCGCACGGCATCGGCTAGCGCATGGGTTAGCGCACCTCTGCTGACTCTCGCCAACTTCTCTCCTGTTTGTGATGCTAGCTCCGCAGGCGGATTTTTCACTCCTAGAACGCTGCCTGTTTAGCGCGTATCCGACTCAAGGACTCGTTTTGCCCTGTAAATACAAAAACACTAGAAACGAGTAATCTTGCTCATAAAATATTACAAACAAGCATAGGGTTATGACCTAAATAATGCGTATAAATAGCCGCTATCAACGTGGTAAAAGGATCATCTTCGAAACCAACATCAGATAAGCCGGTCGAAATTTGAAAATTAGTAAAGCAACCATAACACCATTATATCTTGTTGTTGCGTCTCTTTTCATCTCAACAGGAGATAACATTGAAATTCCCAAAAACACACCATGGCCCAGTACCTTGAATAAAAGTATCAAGTATGTCATCCCACAGCCTCAATATGTCCTGAGGAGTTCAGGAAGCATAAACAAAGTTGCACATTGCCTTATGTTGGGAATTAACTAGGTGAACTATAGCAATGATACGCTGATCATGGACTATAAATTCTCCAGCTCTAAGGAGTTCCGCCACATAATGCATATATGGTTATTAGTAGAACAGCTATGAAAATAATTCACGAAACCAAACTATTAATGATATAGCATCTATGACAAAGCTGAAGAAGCCAGCGAAAGAAGAAGCTACATCTTCCTGTGGTACCAGAAGCTGGTACTTGCAAATGCAGACTAACAAAACTCAAGCAAAAGAAGAAGCTACAGCTTCTTGTGGTACCAGAATCTAGTACTTGCAAATGCATACTGACAAAACAAAGGAGCCAGAAGAAGTTATAGTATTCTGTGATAACAGAAGGTGGTACATGTGATCAGATGGGATCAAGAAAAGAACCAGAAGAGGCTATAGCATCTCTTGAAGATTCAAGGCTAACGCATCAAGAGAGTATCTTTGTAGCCGATCAAACTGGAGGAGCTCGGAGGATGTCCAGGTGATTGCTGGGTGTAGCAACGGTCAGAGCTGAGTACCAGTTGATCAGAGTTCTTTGGCAAGAGGCTCGGATGAAGGCAAGCAAGATTTGTTTCGAAATTGTGTTTTAGGAAACAAAATCGCAGCATCTTCCAGAAATCCAGGGGAGGATTCGAATCTAAACAAACTTCCAAGGATCTAGGGGAGAATTCGGAAGGTAGCATTATCTATTGTTGCTGCGGTGCAAAAGCTATAGAAGCAGGCAGAGACCAAGGCAACCATTATCGAAGAATCGAAGAAAACACACACATTGAGCAGATATCACAATTCGCAGAAGCAGAAAGAGCTGGAGCGTTAGTTGTGTTAGAGCTGAAGAAGCGATCAGAACTGGAGTAGTATGATCCTATATTGATTCGAGGGAGTCGACTGGAGTAGAGCCTCGTTGACAGACCGAAGGGTTAACAGTTGCGGAGTGCAGCTTGCACAAACTGTCCCAGCGTGCTCCTTAATAGTGATGGGAGGTCAATGATCCAGAAAGGAGTGTTTGATGTCCCAGCACAGTCTGTCATAGCGTCGATAGAAGTGTCAGCAACTTGGTGGAAGAAGTTGTTGCAGCATCCGCTGTAACACATTGTAATAGGATAGGTTGAGTATGTGTGATCAGGTCTATCTATTACTGTAGTTTGTTGATAGTGAAGGCTAGTCTGTGTTGACAGATTGAGCGGAGATTTCGACTAGGTTAGGAGTAGTGGTGTACTCTAACTTAGTGAAATCTTGAGGAACGAGAGTTGTTCTCCTCAGACGTAGGCTGTTGTCAAATTGGGTGAACAAATCTTTTTGTGTTCTTTAGGTTTGGCCGAATCAAAGCATCAGCAACCGAGCGGCAGAAGTTGATGTGGCAACTTGTGGTATCTTTACAATAGCAACGCATCGCTTATTTCACAAACCTCTTTGTAGAACTTTCTAACTGAGATCCATGCAACTTGGATGTAACTTGGACTCTAGAATAACACAAAGGGAGATCATATGAGAGGAAATTAAAGACTCAAGGTAACAAAAGGTACCTTTATTGCCAACACCTCGAGCATTCCAACAAAGAGCATTCATCATTGGGACGCTGAAGAGGAGAATTTAGGATCATATTGCGCTATGTGAAGCATTATCTTATCTCCACCTTCTTCTTTATTAGTAACTAAAACTCTAGTTACGTATATGTGTGGCTACATTAGTATGGCATGTCGACAAAATATACAACAGATTGTCCAAGACTTTGTCCAAGCAACCTGTGCAGTATAAGTATGAGCATATCTGGAAAATCCGGCAGTACGAAAAAATAGGATATTCAAACCAGAAGATAAAGCTGCAGAATTATAGGAGATTAACAGTAAACGAAGTCAAGTGCCATATGGAAACAGGGAAGTTTTGCTGCAAATGCCAAGGGGGAGATTGTGGCTTCACATTGGCATGTTGAACAAAATTGTACCACGGGGATGTTCAAGGTGTTGTACAAGTGACCATGCCGGACAACCTCGAAAGAAGATAATCTCATGAGCGCAAAATCCGTAACAAGATCTGAAGATATAATCTTGAAGATAACACTAAGTATATTCCGAGATGCAACGGATCATCTCATTAAGGCAAACAAATAACATCTACTTGGAAAAGAAGATCATCTTCATCAATCACTTTGGGGTAGAAGATCATCTCCATCAAGCACTTTGGAATAAAAGATCTTATACATCAAGCTGTTTGGAATAAAAGATCTCAACAAATCATGGGGATATAATCAACATCTCAGGCTGCAGCTAGTATAAGTATGCGGATCACGCGGCTGATGAAAGACATGCCTTCTAAGAAGAAAACCGAGAGTTGATCTTGAGTTAGCATTGAAGACAATCTGAAAATCATCCAATCTTGAGCTTTCAATAACACTCAAGGGGAGCCTGAGTACGCAGTGGGAAGAGACGGGAGGTCTCACATTCAGGGGGAGCCTGAGTGTCAATCACTGTAGGTGAGTAAAAGTTCGAACAGAGAGGGAGTCTGCTGTTCTATAACGTCCTTGTACTCAATCTCGAAATATTGAATTGGTTCCCACAGACTTGGGATAAGCCCCTAGACGTAGGCTGGTCTATAGCCGAACTGGGTAATCTATCTTGTGCACTTAGCAAGTGGGATTGATTATTATCTGTCGTGTCCTCATACTGGGCAGCTTGTCCAAGAAGATGTACTACCGACAAATTGGACAAGTTCCTATCATCCAGCATTCAGCATTTTCAATATGGAATCATTTGCCTCATGTATTGGGACTCCCTCATTGGGGTTGTAAAGTTGATTTAAGGGCCTTCCTTACTCTGTTTAGGGTGACCATGTCGTGCCGACTTTAGCCCTTGCACCACCTTCCATTTACCTACTTGTTGAGCATTTTTCGTGTTAGAATCACGTATACCCTTTAAGGGTTCCCTTTTGTTATCGTCATCTGATTAGGGGGATTATTTTATTAAATTTTTGGTACATGTGCTTCCTCTTCTGTTTATTTTTTATTTGTCATTTACATCACATTCGTCACAGCAAACTAGTATTTGAGCTAGATTCTTTGATTTGGACAAATAAAATGTCTGCTATGAATGGGAAGATCGATCGTACACATTTTACTAAGTGTTTGTTTCATTACATGTGAAAAAGTTTTAATTTTGTGCTAAATTTTACTTTTTATTCTTCATTAAAGAAACACATTTATAATCAAGTCATTGGAAATCTCGATAGATTTTTATTTTCAGAAGAAATATTTGAAACTTAAAAGATAATTAAGATGTGTTATAGTTATCCAAATAAAATAAAAGATATATGATTTTATTTAACAGAAGCAGTAAGCTTATTAGATCCCTTGTTCCACGCTAACGTACACAGTGGCGGAAACATTGACGTTGGATTCCAACACAATCTTGTTGCTAGTCGTGTTTCTCAAAGAATAAATCGGAAATCCATCCGTGACGCGAACCGAGTACTGCACGTGGTCTATCCGGTTCGGAAACAGAAGAATGGGATTAAAATCGACGACCCAGGAAGTCCCATTCCCATTAACCAATGCTTTCGCAACTGTCGATGTCACCTCCATTTGTTCAGCCACATTTCGGTCCACTAGAATAGACTCGACGTCCTTAAACGGGCCTTTTGACTCGTCCAGTTGCACAATCCCAGTCCCCTGGTCTGACCCCGCAAATTGATTGTCTACGATGTTCACCCCTTTCACCACTCCTTTTACAGACTTAAGCAACACGTAAGCGTTGCCGAGGAAGAAAGAGTTGGCGATGAGGAGTTGCACTGGATCCTCCGCCACAATTCCGGTGTAGTCCATGTAGCAGTTGACGATCCGGGTCTGAGTTTGTCCCGGAAGTTTGAGGTAGATGCCCGTGCCGCCAAAGCCGGTGGCTTTGTTATAGCAGTGGACGCCACTAAGGATATTCGCTTGGCCCGAGATGTAAATGCCTGTGGCAGCAGAGAAGATGACGACGTCGGTGACGGCGTTGTCATTGCCGGCGAGGGTGATGGCTGTTCCAGAGAAGTTGCGCTCTCCAGGGTCACCTCCGCCAGTGATGTGTTGGCCGAGGAAAGAGTTGTGGATGTAGGTCTCGTGTCCCCCTCGAGAGATGATTCCATCAGTGGAGAAGTGCGTGACGTAACAATTATCGATTGTTGTACGGAGGGAGTTGGTGATGGAGATGCCGCCAGCTATGTAGTTGGCGTCGAGAAGAAGGTCCCGGAAAGTCACGAATTCGTAATTGTATGAACCGCCATTAGAAACAAGGTTGGCTTCCGGCGCAGTCAATTCAATTAAATATCCGTTGGGCGGGAAGGTGGATGAAGTTCTGATAGTGCCGCCATGTATCTGAAAAATAAACATTGTTATTCATGCATGCACGTCACCTTTCTACGTCCGCGGGAGATCATATAATTACCACAACGTTGCCCACCCCGGCGGCAGGGAAGCGAATGGGTCTGTTGACGGTGTAAGTACCGCCGACGAGATCAATGCGAGCACCGCCGAGATCAGAAATCCCAGAGATGAGGGTTGCACCGGTGGAGCTGTTGAAGGCATCCGACAGGGCTTTCAAGATGGCGTCGGTACTGTCGATCTTGCCGGTGGGATCGGCTCCGTAGGTGGTGACATCAAACACCCGTGTGTTCTGGAACACAAAATTAAGATTAGAAGGGTTTAGGGCGGCGGCGGCGGAGTCTTATTATGGAACAAGTACCTCATTAGCAGCCGCGTGGGAATAAGTGAAGGAAGATGGGGAGATGAGATCTCGTCGAAAAAGTGACCTCTTCAAGTACTCTAGCCTTGAAAACTGGCCAGCCTCAGCCTCAGCCTTCACCTTATCACAACAACAACAACAAGAACAAACAAACACCAACATCAACAACCCAAACGTGTGTTTTCTCATAACTTCCAAAACAAGAAATTGCTGGGAGAAAGGAAGCTCAGGTTTTGATTCTATGAAACCCTGCACTACGCACATTTTATAGGTTACAATGTATGTTATCGTTACCCTAAATTAGGGTAAGGAACTAATGCTAGCTTGCTTCCGTACTCTAGCCCAATATTAAAAGCGCCATAGTCAAAATTTTTATTATGAATCTATTTAATTTTCATAGTCAAAATACAATGCACTGCTCCTTTTATTTTAAAATATCCATTTAAACAGAATAAATAATAGTCCAAAATTATCCTGATGAACCAACGACTTGAAGTCTATTCCAAATGAATATTATAACTCTTGCTAATTTAATCACACACACCAGCAGTCCAAATTCTTTCCCTGGGACAATAGTAAATCGAAGGCCCCAAAGTAACTTTTGAATTTCCCCTTTATCATGCATATTAACAAAAACATATTCTAGACGAGTTTCAAAATGAATAAATTTTTTAATTCAAATTAAATATGTCAAAATGCAACAAATATCACTAATTGTTTTACGTAAGAATTTTAATTTAAATTGAAAGACCATACAACTTAATTAAGGAAATTAAATATTAAAATAGAAATTATATGTATTAAACTATAATAAATAATTTATGTGGCATAGTTTGGGACGGGATTGCTATGGAAATGCACAAGCAACCGCCGCATATCTTTATATCCGCTAAAAATATTTGTTGCTGTGACGCATTATCGATCTTAAAATTATGCGATAGAATTGCCAAGGTATCTTTTCCAAAACAAAATATATTTTGTAAAGTTACCGTCAAATGATAACAAGACGGAAAATGATTAATCATACCACCACCACCCCAAACCCACCACCCCAATCCACAACCACCACCTTAATCACGTCACCACTACTATCCCAATCAGTATATATTGTTAATTTCCAGATATTTAAGATTAAAAATATATTTACAAAAATATTTAAGTTAAATTAAATATAAATTAATATCAAAAGAACAGATCTGAATCTACTTTTTTTATTATATCAAAAACAGCGTCGTTTCCACCAGGAAAGCCAAGCAAAACCCGGCCCGGCCCGGCCCGGCCCAGCCGCAAATCTAAACGGAAACCCTCTCTTCTTCTCTTTTGTTGTCTGACCCAAAACCCTGAAATCCAAAATCTCGACACATTCAACTCAGCAGCCGGGCGCACATCTGTTTTCAGACGGCTCCTCGGGTTTCAGACATCTGAGAGGGAGGAATCGAAGTTCTATGTATACATGCCGTCCACGTTGTGACTCCTCGAACCCCATTTGGTTGAATTGAAATGAACGCTTTCCGAGCTCTCAGGACGCTCGCTTCCATCTCCTCCAACCCCAACTCTCCCACCACCACTTTCGCTTTCTGCCGATTCTACACCGTCCAGGTTCACCATCAAAACACCCCATCCGATGATTCTGAAAATGACGCCGTCTTCGATAGCAGCCACTTCGCCTTGCCCCAAGGTTTAACTTCTGATAATCATTCCACGGACCCCACTTGGGATGACAAGTACCGTAACCGGGTTAAAAGCCGTATATTTAGGGAACAAGTTGAAGATAAGCAGCAAGCTGTGGATGAGAAGGAGAAGCTTATGAGGGATCGAGCGAGTGCCATGCTTGCTAGGACATTACTTGATGTGGCTATTACTCCTGATTATGATGAGGACAACGATGAGGTTAAGGAAGAGGACCAGAAGTCATTGTCTGTTGGAATAATTGGAGCTCCTAATGCTGGAAAATCTGCATTGACTAACTCTATGGTACAAGGGTTAACAGTCTGTGTCAATTTTGCTGCTCCTGCTTGTCTCTAGCCTTTTGTGGGATTTGGTTCATGTTAAGAATTGCACGAAATCAAGTTAGGCACTTCTGGATTGGTCTCGGTTGCTCTTTTATTCGCAAACCAAATTCATCTTTTGATCATTGCATTTTCTTGGCATTGGACACTTTCACTGTTCAACAAACAATGTTTTTGGTTGTTGTAAATGAGTGCATTAACATGTCTATCAACAAAGATATCATTTGAATTTTCTAAGTGGTTGTAATGTTAGCATGAACATGTCTACCAACACATATTTCTCTGTCTTAATTTTTCTTTGTTTTACATCTCATAACATGGTTGCATTTTCTTTTATTTTATAGCTACATTATTCTCCTTATTGTGTTCTCTGCTCTGCGTAGGTTGGCTCAAAAGTTTCTGCTGTCTCTCGTAAAACTAATACAACTACTCATGAAGTTCTTGGAGTAATGACGAAAGGAGACACCCAAATCGTAAGTGTAAAAGTCACACAGAACATTTGATTATTTCTTCCGTGGAAGAAAATCATTATTGGAGCATTTTTTCTGCGGAAACTTCTTCGGAAAGAAAATAAATAATTTTACTGTCAGGAACTAAGGCTTTATCCTGCTCTGGGTTTTACTCTAGCACAATTGTGAAATCTCTTTTGAATACATATTCTCAATCCTGTTTTCTTTACACTGATGCGGTCTTCTTTTCTCAATCCTCTTTTAAATACATAGTCTCTGTGACACACAGAAATCTGGACTATTATGGATATAGTGGCAGTAACACTAAACTGACTAATTGCTGTCATCTCCCAATTGGTTGGGTATGCAGTGTCTCTTTGATACTCCAGGCCTTATGCTCACAAAAAGCGGCTACCCTCACAAAGACATGAGAGTTCGTGTTGAAAGCGTTTGGAGTGCAGTTGAACTGTACGATGTTCTCATTGTCATTTTTGATGTTCAGAGGCATCTTACCTGGTTAGTTACATCCTACAGTTGATTATAAACTTATTCTTTTCTTGATTGCCATCCTATCTCATATTCCCTGTTGTAGGTGTTTAATCTATTGCCATCCTATCTAACTATGTAACAAGTATTCTTTCATGAAGATCTTGTCACTTT
Source organism: Umbilicus rupestris (assembly GCA_963678935.1). NCBI lineage: Eukaryota > Viridiplantae > Streptophyta > Magnoliopsida > Saxifragales > Crassulaceae > Umbilicus > Umbilicus rupestris. The sequence goes on along the minus strand of OY787626.1, from coordinate 4,083,221 downwards.
TGTGAGATTGATCGGTGAAGTGTAATTATGCCTATTTGCTTCACAATTTGGATCCTATTCTAATGGACTTCTACCGTAATCACAGTAGTATAAGTAAACAATTTTGCATTTTTGGTGGATCCTGACTCATCTTGTTGATTCTTTTATTTTATCTAGTACGGATTCGAGAGTTGTACGGTTGATTAAGCGTATGGGTGAGCAAGTGCACCCTACACAGAAGCGGGTTTTATGTATGAATAAGGTTGACTTGGTTGTGAAAAAGAAGGATCTGCTAAAGGTTGCTGGAGAATTCAAAGATCTTCCTGGTTACGAGCGGTAGGTTTTATGGTTCACTGTTGAAATAAACTTGGATATATACTTGAAAACTAATGCGGACATATAATTTTCATTATCTTTAGGTACTTCATGATATCCGGACTAAAAGGTTCAGGGGTGAAAGATCTCACTCAATATCTGATCGAGCAGGTACACTTAAAGATTATATGATTTGGCTTTATTTATTTTAATATGTTTAAATATTTCACACTTGTTTTTTTATCCATTTTTTTATGTTCTCTTGTACGTCTGCGTATGTATCAGCTAACACAAGCACACAACATTGTTTGCGTTGTAAATTTTGTGTATATGGAAGAACACTAGATGAGCATCAGTATGTACTTCGTTGGAGGTTCCAGTGTAACAGGATGATATATTGAATCCTATACAACATTCGTTTTGTTTGGTTTGTGGAACCTCTCTTAAACTTACAGCTAGAGCAGAAGGTCCGAGGTCTCATATTATTAAGGGAAATAAATTTTCATGCACTTGCTTAGCCAACTCTTGAATAAGGACAGATAGCCTTACGCCCTTTGACATTTTTCAAGGTAGCTTTCTTTATGAAATAATATCAAGAGAGATTAAAACATTTGCGAGATTTCATAAATACTGTGAGTAGAAGTTACAGTGACAAGCATGTGGAGAAAGAGCCACATTTTAGTGTTTTTTTTCCATGTGACCTTGCCCTCTATCTAAAGTTACCCATAATCTTGATTTGTCATTGCCATTGTATACTTGACATGATAGCCCACATCTTAATCATTTAACCCACACTAATACTATTGGCTACTTTTATAGTACTTATCTAAAGCTTCTGGATCCAATTTATTTTCTTTATATGCTGACCAAAATTGAAAGTTAATGTCCCCTGATCTGTTCCTGCTGTCTATGTAACCATGTTTCTATTGCCTAATTAATTCACCTATAAGCAGGCAGTTAAAAGACCTTGGGATGAAGATTCCCTAACAATGAGTGAAGAAGTGATGAAAAATATATCATTAGAGGTTGTTCGTGAAAGGTTAATGGATCACATACACCAGGTGTGCTTTTAAGTCCCTCGGATCTTGTTATTGCTATGCTTTCCTTGCTGATTGGCCTGTTTGTTTCAGGAAGTTCCATATGATATACAACATCGATTGGTAGATTGGAAAGAACTGAGAGATGGTTCTTTAAGAATCGAACAGCATTTCATCACTACAAAACTAAGTCAGCGCGGGATCTTGGTGGGAAAGAATGGGTCCAAAATTGGGTAATGCTTATAAGTTTTCTCATATGATGGCAATGATAACTTATTATCAGTACTCTTACCTTTGTGACTAGGTTTAATATTCCATTTCAGCATAATTGGAAGCTGCACATGGATTGAAAATGATTATATTATTTAATTATCAGATAACCATTGGTGAATGGCTTGTCAATGTTTAGGTTGAGTTTGAAACTATGAGTGTATGCAGTTATCACTTGTAAATTTTTGGCAGCCACTTGAACTGAATCATAATCTTCTTCCAACTTGTGGATCTTGTGCTGGCTAAGCTTATCTTGTGGCTACTGAATTAACCATATGCATCTAATTTCGCTAGCAGCCCTAAAAGGGTTTCATTAGAAGAAATTGAGCATCTTAGACAAACTGCCGCTGCCACTTTGTCACATTTAAATGTAGTTATGAAGTAGGCAAAGAAATGCATAGTAAGGTTATGATATCTTACTTAATTGTTCATTAGCCTAGCATTTACAATTATCTGATTGGCAAAATGTCTGATAGTGTTTTCTTTGCTTAGCAAACTTGTACTAATTGACCTGTGTTGTCAAACAGGAGAATTGGCATTGAAGCGAACGAAGAGCTACGAAATATTTTGAAGAGGGACGTTCATCTCATACTTCAAGTTAGAGTTAAAAAGGCTTGATATAGTGAACTGCAGATACAAAATAAATGTGGTTGCCCTCCTAGCCAAATATGTCAGCAGAAATGTAGGCTGATTTGGCAACTGAGCTGGTACGTGTAATAGGTTGCCTGCTTTGTTGCTGTAAAGGTACATGTTTTAATGCAAGATATGTGATTTGTGCGGAACATGAGTGATGCAATTAGAATGCAAGAGCAGTTGTAGTACAAAGGTAAAAATATGCTAGTTAAACATTGCATGACTGAAAAGGAAGAGTGAGCTGATCCAGCAGGCCAGTGACTGGTGTGGCAAGTCTAGGCTCATAAGCAAACCCATGCAGCTCATCATGGACAAAAGGGCAAAGAGGAATCCAAGTCCATCTTTTCCAGAAGAAATCAAACAGCAAAGACTTGCTGGAGCCTCTGATCATGATGATAATGAACTCTCCATGCCCCACGCAGTCGAACCCTCTCCCTCCCTCAGTCTCCTCGAACTGAATGTAAAGTTGCAATGGCATCCTCTCTATCTCCACCCAGCTCGTCCCACACTCCTGTAAACACCACATCCTCAAGCTCTTGGGCACGTTCAGCCTGCTTTTCTCAACTGCCGCAACTAGGATGAGCTTCCCCTGGTTTTCGATCAGGCTGGGGGACCGCAGAAATCTTCTCATGGGAGCTTGTATCTTGGACCACAAGTTTCCGGCCACATCATAGGCTAGAACACTGAAGGGGCTGTAGTTCATGGAGTAGAATTTGCAGTCCGCATACACCATTTGGCCTGACTCAAGACTACAGAGCCTCGGTAGTGATGACCCAGTTCCCCAAAGTGAGTAAAATCCTCCAGCATCAATATGAAAGCTCTCTGCACTCAAGTTCTTAACCGCATAAGGTGATATCATATCATCTCCTGCCACAACTACGTCTAGGGATGAAGGTGTGACAGTGAAGCCAATGGAAGGGAACAGCCTGGGGCTCGAAGTTGGCGGTAACTGAGATATAGTGCCAGTAAGCGGGTTGTAGAGGACTAAGCACTTGGGACCTGATTCATTAGAAGTCCAGCAAATGAGGCCGCCTGATGAGGAAACGGGTGCGAAACATGATGGGATCAAGGGAAACAAGAGGCGGTACCAAGTTAAGGTGTAAGGATCAAACAGGTAGCCTTCGCTACTGCCGGCATCGCTTGTTGCGGGTTTGGTACTGTTGTTGTTTCTATAAATGTAGCTGTTTACTGTGTTTTGCTTGAAGAACAAGAACCAGCGATGACAGGGCGAGACTTGCAAGTAAAGCTTAAGAAAAGTGGTGGAAAACACAAGTCCATACCATCTCTTGCACACTGATCTAGCTCTGAAGAATGCTGGAGGTGGTAGGAAGGCGATAACTCGATCAATGAGTGTCTGTGGGAGCTGAGACCATATTCTGCTGTCCATCCATGAGCTGCAGCTGCTCCTACCCGAACCATCGAAGCTGCTGCTTGTGGTGCAGCTAGCAGTGGCGATTGGGTATGAAAAGGGGAAGGGCAATGAAGAATTGAAGCCCTCCATTTAGCTAGGAGGAGGAGGAGGCTATATGAGGGTTTTGTTACATGGGTGACAACTAGTAGCATAGCACCATTTGGGAAAACCTCAACTTGTGGTGGTTTGTGCAACTCATTTGGTTGGCACCATTTTGAGACAAGTGCTGAAGTGCATGCTCATTATATACATAAGCAAGCTTTGATGGGAAGCAATTGCATGAAACTAAAGTCTCTTCTCTATAATGCTATGATATGATATGACTGATCCATCTGTCATTTCTCAAAGTGTGTTTTCTTGTCAAAAGGCCGAGGTTTAACAAGTACATCAAGTACAGCACATGCATTAATCAGTCACCACTGCTGCTCTTTCATCGCACACTAGAATAGAAGCTAACCAACCACATAAGAAAACCTAGCTCTAGCTTGATTACTTCCATAAACAAAATCTCTACAATAGATTTGTGCCAACAAAATTCATTTCTGACACTACAAAATCAACAGTGTCATTTAAGTACTGAAATGACGCTTTTCAAAGGATGGAAGTCACATCCTATTACTTATTTCCAACTCTGAAAAAACCAGCTAATGCGAATTGTGAATAATAATGCTGAAGAAGAGAGTAAAACAAAATAAAATGAGTATGTGAATGAATGAATGGAAACATCAAATCTGCATGACAAAAAACAGTGAAGACTCAGATCATGCGTCCAATCCCAGCCCAGTTTCTCACTGTCTTGTTTTTGTCAAGACCCAAATATGGATAAAAGGAAAGCTATTCATATATGGAAATTTGTAGTTTGCTTTAAGAAACCTCCCTCTTTTAGAAAAAGTTTTCTTCCCTTTCTGGAAATGTTTCCCTCTTCCCGAGTTACCCAACTTTCAATGTCCTTTTGGATTCCCTCCCTGTGCACACGCTGTAATTTTACACTAAACTCTCAATTTCACTTGGTAATCCTAACCATCTTCTTCCCTTCCCCACCTTGCCATTTCATAAAAAATATGCTTCTTAAATATCTCTCATCCTTATAGTAACATATTCTTACGAATGCTACCCTTCAGCTTTCTTTACATCTCATTTTTTTTTTTTATAGAGTTGACTGTATGCTAGTCAGAGTCCTAATTTGATCCAAAAGGATCCCAGCAGCCAATTTGGCATCCAAGCTAAGAACTAACTAAGAAAAACAAAAGAGACTAGTTAGTAAACACAACCTAACTATCAAGTCATAGCTACTGGCAAACCAGAGCTACTGCCTCAGGTGCGCAGTGTGGAGAAAGTTAGTGAGTAAATCCGCAGGTTGTTCGATGTGGAGAGGAAACGTGATGGTGAAGAAAGTGATAGTCTTAGTTCAATATGCTTTGCTTCTCTCGTGAAATAAAGGATTCTTCACAATGTGTATGGCTGCCTTGTTATCACAAGAATGAAACATACAAGTCCTTCAGAAGATTAAAGAGACGCCAGTTCGTAGGTCACATGCGCCTTGGCCCTATATTCGGACTCGGTAGAGGATTTGGAGACTGTAGAATGCTCCTTTGCTAACGAATTTTTAATTCAGAGCTCACCGAGAGATCAAGAATAAGGACAATCCAGACCAGAGGGGGAATTTGCAAGAGGAGATCCTCCCTCGAGGCAACTGGATTTGATTAACCGAAAGGAGAAGGAATAAGAGATTCGTAGAAGGAATATAATTTTTTATTACTCAAATGACACAAGCGCAGATTTTTACATAGAGTTCTAGTTTACTCGGTTTGAAAAAATTCAAACCTTGGATCAGTAAAGTAAACCTATAAATTATTCATATGGCATGTTGCCATATTACAATACTCCCCTGATGAGAACATCTCTGTCCTCAAGAATGAAAGTCTAGATATCTGCTGATGAAATCAGGGTAAAGTTTCCATGTAAGTCTGCATATCTGCTGTACATGCTCCACTGCACCAAGATCTTTGTTACTGCATTGTTCCAAAGCTTAGACATCTTACGATCCAAAATAGCTTCAGGCTCTTTTGATTTGCCTAAATCGAGCATGTGCAGGGACATGACAAGGGTTTGAGCAGGAGGATTCAGACACAGTTTCAGCTGGCTTACATGGAATACATTGTGTATGGCCACCTCATGAGGAAGCTCCAACTTATATGCCACAGAGACAACACGGTCAATAATGCGAAATGAACCATAAAAACGAGGTGATAGCTTGTGTGGGACTTTGGATTTCAAGGAGTTCTGTCTATATGGCTGCAATTTCAAGTAGATTTTGGGCTGCAATTTCAAGGACTCGATGGCGTCGCCCGAATAAGGTGCAAGCTGGCAGTGCAAGCAAGCAGGTTTTGGGCTGCCGGAGTCAGATGGATCATTATAATATACTTTTTAAGCAGAACGGGTCCACTGATGAATCTCACGCGAGCTTTTGGGCCCTCTGATTTCGTTTCCTAATAGTTTTTGAATTATTGTGTTTTAGGGTTTCAGTTTTTTTATTTTTCTAGGGTTGTAGTTTCCTTATTTTTGAATTTAGATTTGGTTTAGATAAGTTTCATTATTTTTGAATTTAGATTTGGTTGTTTAGATTTTCTATTTCATAATTTGTAGGTTCTGTTTACTATATAAACAGAACCAGGGAAGTAGGGAAAATAGTTTTCTGGAATTAATAAAATTTTGGAGTTCTCTTTATACAGCTTGTAATTCGTGCCTAGGATTTCGAGTTCAAGCATCATCATCCATTCGCCCATACGCGCTGCATCAAATGGTCATCCACATTAAATTCCCTAGAAGGCCAATGGGAATCCGTGATAGAGCCTAGTTATATGCGCTATTTAGATCTTAACACTGTACTTGTTTGCATTATTTTGTGTACAAGATTACTGGTTTTCGGTATTTTTATATTTCAGGATGAAACAGGAGTATAAGTCAGATGCGCGCTAACGGGCGCTTTTAAAGAGCGCAATGCACGACCTGCGGAGCTAGCAGCGCAAAAGGAGATAGGAGATAGCTGATTCAGACTGCAGTGCGCAAACCAACTGCGCAAAGCGAGTAGCACAATCAACGTGTGCAGCGAGCCATGCGCAGGATAGCAGCGTTTCTAAATTTTAATCATCATTATCTCTACAAAATCTCTTAGATTTGGGAAGTAGCTAAGATTCTCACGGGCCAAATCTAAGCATTCCTTGGGCTTCAAGACCAGTATATAAAGAGGAGGGAAGCTAGGGTTTGGAGATATATACATAGTGATATATATATAGAGAGAGACATATAGCAACAGAAGACACACGAGCTCCAGAAATCCTGCCGTCGAGATTCTGCGCGAACCACCTGCGCCAGCCGAAAACAGCAACCTGCGATTGCACCGGCTTGCTACTTTTCCTTGGCTGCTTTAGTTTTACTTATTATTTCTATGATGTTTGCTTCCAGCATGTCTAGCTAAACACCTTGTATCGGTTGGGCATGATTCTATGAAGTATTTCCTTCGAGACTTGTGTTTAATGCTTAGTTCGTCTACTTATATTAATTCTATGCACATGGGTGATAATTAGTTGTGCGAATAAGAGAAGCCTTGAACTGCAACCTTATTCTAACTGCTTGTTATTGTATGTTAAACTGGTTGATAACTTGACGGTGACAACTAGGAGTAACACACTAGAATAATCGGCTACTACTGTGATAGGATTCGTAGTTGCTTAGACTAGTTTCAAGAATTAATAGCTCATGGACTTTGATTGGAACATGCGTGCACGTTAGGAAGCCTTGATCGGACACTAACTTAAGTAGAACTGCGCTATAGATGTTTAGAGTCGATGATAAGGGATACATTCATAGATGATTGTCTTTACCGATACTTTTCATAGTTATAGTACTTAATATCTACTGCCTGCGCACGTATAGTGCAATTCTGCTTTCACTACTGTTCATTCGCGCACCTGCGCAACCCAATCACTCACAATCCCCAATTTCGTAAGTTGTAGGTTGCTAGCGAAGACGAGTCTGCACGCTCCTTGTGGGATCGACCCTGACTTAGCTGCTGTACTAAGTGGAGAAGGAAGGATTAATTTGACGCGTACAACGACGCGCGATCAATCCGCATATTGCTTCATCCTGCAATTTGGGCATATTAATAATCTCCCCTCTTTTTCGAAGGCTTAGATCAATAGTGATGCAAGAACTTTATCCTTGTCTAAACTGATTCCGGCAGCTCGCTTCTTCCGTGGCCGAATCACTTTTTGATTCGGTCAACCTCATATGTGATTCGATCAAACCAGTCAAGTTCTCCCCGATTCAAGTTGATTCGTGTAGCTGAGGGTGATTCGGCCAAGCTGGTGCACGAATCACTTTTTAACTCGGCCGAATCACTTTTGCAGCTTCCCCAATCTTGTTGTTTTTTTATCTTGCTCGACCGGAAATCATCCAGATTTTCTTCGAGCCACTTCATATCGTGTAATACATATTTTAAACCTGAAATGGACAAAGAAAGCATCAAATGACTTTATAAAAGAGCGGAACAAACAAGAAGTAAGGGGGAATATATGGACAAATATAAGGTTATTTGTCCGCTTATCAAAACATTCCACACTTAAGTCTTGTTCGTCCCGAATAAGTATATGCATAAGTCAAGCGGAGAGCAAGATGCTAGATCATATATGATAGTATCAAAGCACGTTGCAAATCTTACGCACATAAAACACATCCAACCCCTAATCACGTAACATAACATAAAAATGACTAAACAAAGAAAACTATCTACTCCTAAAGCACTGTCGTAGGAATCAAAGATGCATTTAGCGTATGCATCAAGCCTTTAAACCCCTAGGCTACCCTAGTGGACGAGTTATAGTCTCGTGAGAGTTTTCAGAATAGGAATACTGATAGAGCCTATTTATACGCGCTATTTAGATCCTAACACTATGCTTGTTTGCATTATTTTGTGTACAAGATTACTGGTTTCCGGTGTTTTTGTATTCCAGGGTGAAACGAGGGCCTAAGTCGGATACGCGCTAACAGGCAGCGTTTAAGGAGCGCAACACACAGCCTGCGGAGCTAGCAGCGCAAACAGGATAGAAAGTGGCAGAGTCGACTAAGGTGCGCAAACCGATTGCGCTAACCAATATGTGCAGTGCGCCATGCGTAGAATAGTGGTGTTTCCAAATCTTGACACCATCAGATTTGGAAGCTGCCAAGGTTGGGCCTCATGAGCAGTATATAAAGAGAGCAAGGCTAGGGTATCAGGAGGACGATCTTAAAGGACCACAGCACACGAGAGAGAGGCAGAACTGAAAAACACACGAGCTACTGAGAGGACCTGCGCTAGCCGAGACACTGCAACCTGCACGCACCTGCTTGTTACTGTTTTCTTGGATACTTTAGCTATTATTTACTATTTCTATGATGTTTACTACTAGCATGTCTAGCTAAACGCTTTGTATCGGTTGGGTATGATTCTATGAGTATTTCCTTTGAGACTTGTGCTTAATGCATAGTTTGTTTGCTTGTATTAATTCTGTGCACACGGTTGACAGCTAGTTGCATGAGTAGGGGAAGCCTTGAACCGCAATCTTACTCTTGCTACTTGTTTGTTATATGTTAAACTAGTTGGTAGCTTGACGGTGACAATTAGGAGTAACGCGCTAGGATAATCAGTTGCTACTGTGACTGGATTCGTAGCTGCTTAGACTAGTCTTAAGAATTAATAGCTCATGAACTTTGATCGGAACATGCGCACATGTTAGGAAGGCTTGATCGGACACTAACCTCAGTAAACCGAACTATAGACGTTTAGAGTCGATGATAAGGAATACATTCATAGAGGATTATCTGCGCCGATACTTTTCATAGTCATAGTACTTAATCTCTACTGCCTGCGCACGTCTAGTGCAATTCCTGCGTTAACTATTGTTTATTTGCGCACCTGCGCAACCCAATCACTCACACCCCAATTTTCGTAAGTGTAGGTTACTAGTTAGAGCGAGTCTGCTTGCTCCCTGTGGAATCGACCCTGACTTAGCCGCTATACTAAGTGGAGAAGGAAGGATTAATTTGACGCGTACAATGACGCGCGATCAAATACTCACAAATCCTACTCGCAATCATCCATAAGAGTTCAAAATCCAAATATAGTTTGCTAAGCAAGTAGTTCTTTATCAGCCCACATAATAATAAAGTTGTGCAAATCACTCACTTCATGCAAACTCTAAGGACCATTCACTTCATTGTGACAACAAATATTCATAGAATCGATATCAAGACTAGCATTCGTCAAATTAAAATTATCGCTCAATTTCCTATGCAAGTAGTATGAAGAAAAGCGTCGTTACACAAAAAATATGTCGAGTCAATCACACATGCTTGCTAAGGGCAAGTCCATAAGCTCATGATAACTAACTCATTCCCAAATTTTAGACTATACGTCATAATCCGTAAGAGAAGAGGAGTTTCGACATTGGAAATTTTAAAATTCACTTGTACAAATCTTGATGCTTAAGTAATAAATTACGAGGGTCATACATTAGACGCTTCCTAAAAGCGAAATGCAAATGCTTTACTCACACACATGCGAAAGAATTTGCGGAATAGGCACAAAGTCAAGAATTAAGTGTGTTTAACAATTTTATTGCGTTTATACAAATGCTTTCAAGGGGGAACTTACCTTTCTAACCCTCGGCATTTGAAAACTTTTCCTTGACCCAAAAAACAAACAAATAATAGTTTTGTGTTTATACAAATGCTTTCAAGGGGGAACTTACCTTCCTAACCCTCGGCATTTGTAAAACCTTAAAAATATAATTTTTCTTTCTTGCGCCTCTCTTTTTTTTCTTTCTCGCAAACCCTTCAAAACACCCCAGACTTAATACTTGACAATGTGCCTAAGTGATATATGATGGAGCTTGAAGTGTGAGCTCAACAAATGCAAAGGTTAAATAGGAACGCTAAAGTCATCAAAAGCAAACAAGAGCAAGTACAAGGTTTTTGTATGAAAACTGTTTTTATTTTGTTTTTGTGCTCGCTAAACTTAACTTCATTTTTCATGCACGGAAAGATCTTAAAAATAAATCAAACTAAGCTAGTCAAACACCGAATCATGTGAATAAAATCATCACAAAGAATGTCAATCGACTTAAAGATACGATTCATGAATTCAAAGCACAACTCATTCCAAATTTTTTTTTTTTTTTTTTATAAATGATACTACTCAATTGCTTAGCAAACATTACTTCGTGTGATCAATACCTAGAGTTAGGATGACGGAAATCATGCGAGTATAATGTGCTTAAAATAAATGTGTAGCATAAAATCATGTTGTTAAGAAAATAAAAGCGAAAGCGCAAAACACTCCACACTTAAAAGTTTGCTTAGTCCCTAAGCAATATAAAGAATAAAGAATAGTAAAGAGAAGGTTGCGAAGGAACTTCTCTCGTGTGGAGGTAGCCAAATGCACATCCGCCCGTGTCCGTGAATGATGCTCTAAGCATTTGCAATAAATATGAAACTCGAGATAAAGGTTAGCGCAACACACGAATTCCCAGGTTTAAACAACTAGCTATGAAAGATATATATAAATGTGAAACATATAGCTAGGCATGAGATTGAAAACAAATGCGCGACAATTCATACGATGAGTTCTCTTAGATATGCCCGTGTGCATCGAAAGTCATGAATTAGTGTATTATAGTGCTTGAAAAAGGTTTCGAATAAATGCACATAAGTTGCAGAAATTTCCAAAGTGAACTGAGAAAAGTCCTGCTCAAAACTGACCGATTCACAATTGATTCGGGGAAGGAAAAAATATTAATTCGGTCACACCCTGGTCGAATCAGTTCAGTTTGGATAATATGTGCTTGCCCGAATCAATTGTGATTCGGTCAAGGCAAAAAAATGGGATTCGGCCAGGGTGTCCGAATCAAATGAGCTTGGATAGCATGGTTCCCCGAATCACAGGTGATTCGGACAAGGCCAAAAAAGGTGATTCGGCCAGTGTGTCCGAATCAATTTACCAGCGCAGTTCAAAAGTTTGTTCTAAGGAAAAATCTGCCAAATAAAAGAAACATACAAGTATGAAAACCATCTGTCATGCAAAAAAAAATATCGCGGCGAAGCGCGTCAAAATACAAATCGACAAGTCAAGCAAATCACATAGCAATAAAAGCACCACAAGGCATGACGAACATAAAAGTAACCTAAACATCATTCCTATGCTTCGTGAGCCTCTCGAGGTCTAAGTCGTCACTTTCTTCAGTGGCTATCCCCTCGTCTACATGCTGCTCTCCACTGCCTACCCTGGTAGCTCCCTCACCATTACCTCTATCAACTCTACCTTCAACTATGATTGAAATGGAGTCATCGCTCGCAGCAGCAGGCGGCATAGTCGGCTGAGGTGGTGGCTGGGAAAATGGTGCTGGCGGTGGTGGAATATCTGCAATGCCCAAATGTGTTGCCATACGCACCATCACACCTCGCCATGCGGCAAAATCGTGGACAAGGGTGGATAATACCTCGTGGGAGCGGATGAGTGTCGTGTGAGAATCTGAAAGTGAGTCCAAATATGCGCTCATCAGTCGTAGGTCCTCGTGTGCAAGTGGTTCGGCCTTAACGGGAGGATGGGCAGTGGGGGATGGCCTGATATTTGAAGTATGTGCTGAGGCGGGGGTAGGGGTAGATTCATGGGCTGGGGGCTGCCCACTAGCTGATCTAGGCGGGGTGGGAAGTCGAGGAGCCCCATGTTCTTTTCTCTTCTTCGCTATCCGCTGCTCTAACTGCTTCGGCACTTCCTTACGAACAATCCACTCACGCGTCTCTGTGTTTATCACGTGCGTCTTGCGAAGACCCTCCATGTCAGGCACCTTCTTAGGTAGAGGCGTGCTTTGGTTCAAATCCAATCCCAAGTGCTTCGTGAGAAGCGTAATAAAGGATCCCCCACCTAAGGCGCGCCCCTTGTATTGGGGGTTCTGATAAGATTCGAACTGGAGTGTAAAAGCGTGGATGATGCAAAACACTTCCCCCGCTCTAACTTGTAGCATAAGATCCAAATCTGAGGTGTTCACTATCGGCCACCATCCTTGTGAATGTGGATAGACGTGGCAATAAAATGATGAATCAGCTGCCAAACTGGGGACTGAATCATCGATGCTGGCTGAGGGGACGTGAAGAAGATATCTTGCCCGTGATTTCTTCCCAAAACTTGTACCTCTGTCCTTCTTTGAATCTCGGGTACCCGCCAATTTTAGTGCACCCGTTGGCCGTGCCGACATCCATGGCAGGCATGTTAAAGGCCTGGCCACCCAAGCGAAAGTTCCAACGTACATGGCGCTCCCTTTGGCCCTTGCAATATGAATCGTATCGGCCATCTTCCCAAGTTGCTAAAAACGAGGCCAATTCCTTAACTAGCCTCGGGTAAGTACCCGGATCAGCCATCAAAATATAGTGCAAATCACTAACACGCAGATAATGGCAAATCTCATCCGCAACATGAAGCTCACGTAGGGTGGCAATATCTGGGTAAGTCGGAGCTAGTACCTCATAGTTGCTGTGCTGCGCCAATAGGGCCTTCATCCGAGCATCGACAGCCTGAATTTCGCCACTAAAGGGAAAGGGCGTCCTTGCCCTTTCTACGCTCGCATGTGGGACGTTGGCTAAGCTGGTTCGTGCGCGAGATGATTCTCCCAAGGGTCTGAATTCCTCGGAGGATGATGATGAAGAGGCACTGACAGGAGACGGCGGGGGGGGGGGGGGGGGAGTGGAAGACAATGCCGCCAGCAGCTCACCTCGGCTTTGGCTGGAGCTTTAGGTTTTAGCAAGTCCCTTCCCTTTCTGAGCCTCGGGTTTCTTGGTGGGTGGCTGTTTTGGTTTCTCCGCCGTGTTCAAGTTGGTGCGAGCCATGGGAGCAGGGCACGTAGAGAATGATTCGGCCGGATTAGAGCAGGGCAGGTAGAGAGTGCACAGGTGAAGCGGGACGGGTGTGGTTGGCCGACTGAGCGGGTGAGGATTTAAGGGTTCGCTTGGGAGGGAAGTGCTGGTGAAGGAAGGCTAGGTCGGAGGGATGAACGCTGGCGCCAAACAAGGTCTGGTCGAGTGGAAGGGGATTTAGGGTTCGTGGTCGGGAGAAAAGTGAGGGATTAAAAAAAATATAAGGCGATTCGTTGTATAAGCCCGAATAAAATTTGATTCGAGCAAGGGTGAGGGAAGGGTTGTTGCCCGAATCAAAAGTGATTCGGGGAGGCCAGAATGTGATTCGCTCGAATCAAATACTCAGTGCAGGACGGAATGCTTTCGACTCCCCGAATCAAATGTGACTCGCGGACCCCTTGTCAGAATCAAAATTGGTTCGCAGACTTTGCCCGAATCAAAAGTGATTCGGGGTGGCTAAAAGTGATTCACCCGAATCAATTACTCAGTGTTGTCTTGAAAAGTTTCAGGCTGCACGAATCAACTGATTTGGGCAACCAGAAAACTGATTCGGGCGAATCAACTGCTGTGTGTTAACAACCACTCTGCATAAAATTCTTCGCAGAAATGCACCAGATTCCGCAATCACTTAAATATCCCTAACACTCACTCATAGCACCCCACACTTAAATATTTCTACACATAGATAATTAAACCAGAAGGGGTAATTCGAGTGCACTCAAACACAAAATCGCTAAAACCTCTAACTGAATATTGGCACAACGCAACACAAAGTCAAAAATAATTCTACACTACCAACAAGTAGAAGCAAAAGCACAGATACTCACCATCCTAGTTTAACGTCTTGGCTAAAACGTAGCCGATTCCCTTCTTCATAAGAAACAAACTTGAGAAGTCCTTTGCGAGGATCCCTTCTCAAATGGCATGCAATAATGTGGGAATTAGGTAGAATCATCAAGCTTGAAGTCTCCAGGCTCCAAGCTTTGCTCATCTCCATGGTACGCTTTAATTCGATGGTCACTCACTTTGAAAGTTTCGCCTTCTTTGTTCATCAATTCGAAGTGGCCATCTTCATACACTCTTTCGACTTTGAAAGGTCCCAACCACCTTGATTTCAGATTTTCTGGGAATAGTCTAAGTCTAGAGTTGAAAAGTAATACGCTATCTCCCTTCGAGAAAGTCCTCCTCTGAATTTTTTTTGTCATGCCACAGTTTGATTTTCTCCTTATAAATTCTGGCACTTTCATACGAGTCAAGTCTGATCTCATCGAGCTCATTAAGCTGGAGCAGCCTCTTTTCTTCTACTGATTTCAAGTCGAAATTCAGCTTCTTTACAGCCCACATGGCTTTATATTCGAGTTCCACGAGGAGATGGCAAGGTTTCCCGTACACAGGTCTGTAAGGGGACATACTGATTGGTGTCTTAAACACCGTTCGGTAAGCCCATAATGCTTCATCAAGCTTTGACGACCAATCCTTGCGAGAACTACTAACTGTTTTTTCCAATATTGCCTTGATCTCGCGATTGGAGACCTCAACCTGCCCGCTGGTCTGAGGGTGATACGGCGTTGCTATCTTGTGGTAGACACCGTATTTTTGGAGCAATGCCTCGAACTGTTTTTCTTTAAAGTGCGATTCATTATCGCTGGTCACTGTTCTTGGCGCACCGAACCTTGGAAATATTATTTTGGTGAAAAGTCTCTTTACCACATTAGCATCACAAGAAGGAGCAGCGATGCCTTCCACCCATTTAGAGACATAATCGACGGCGACCAGAATATATCTGTTCCCATTCAATGATAGGAATGGCCCCATGAAGTCTATACCCCAAACATCAAATATTTCAACCTCAAGGATTCCCTTCTGCAGCATCTCGTCACGCTTAGATATATTTCCCATACGTTGGCATGCGTCACAAAACTTTACAAAACTGCATTGTAGCACTCTGAATTTGTAAAGTCTACATTTGTATGAATTTGGAGATAAGATCTTGTTGAGATCTTTAAGGAATTTTCCTAAATTTGATATTGATGGAGCACGGAGTTCCTATTTAAAGGAGGCTGATCGCGCGTCATTGTACGCGTCAAATTAATCCTTCCTTCTCCACTTAGTATAGCGGCTAAGTCAGGGTCGATCCCACAAGGAGCGTGCAGACTCGTCTTAGCTAGCAACCTACAACTTACGAAATTGGGGTTGTGAGTGATTGGGTTGCGCAGGTGCGCAAATGAACAGTAGTGAAAGCAGAATTGCACGATCGTACGCATGCAGTAGATTTTAAGTACTATGACTATGAAGAGTATCGGTACAGACAATCCTCTATGAATGTATCCCTTATCATCGACTCTAAACATCTATAGTGCAGTTCTACTTTAGTTAGTGTCCGATCAAAGCTTCCTAACGTGCGCGCATGTTCCGATCAAAGTTCATGAGCTATTAATTCCCGAAACTAGTCTAAGCAGCCACGAGTCCTATCACAGTAGCAGCTGATTATCCTAGTGCGTTACTCCTTGTTGTCACCGTCAAGCTATCAACTAGTCTAACATACAATAATGAGCAGTTAGAATAAGATTACGGTTCAAGGCTTCCCTTATTCGCACCACTAATTATCACCCATATGCATAGAATTAATATAAGTAGATGTACCAAGCATTAAGCACAAGTCTCAAAGGAAATACTTCATAGAATCATGCCCAACCGGTACAAAGTGTTTAGCTAGACATGCTAGAAACAAACATCATAGAAATAATAATTAAAACTAAAGTAGCAAGGGAAAACGTAGCAGGTTGGCGCAATTGCGCGTCGCTGTTCTCAGCTGGCGCAGGTGGTTCGCGCAGATTCTGGCTGAAGTAGCTCGTGTGTTTTGCTGCTGTGTGTCCTTCTCTCTATCTTCTCTCTCTCTCCTCTCAAACCCTAGCTTCCCTCCTCTTATATAGTGGTCTTGAAGCCCATGGAATGCTTAGATTTGGCCCGAGAGACTTTTAGCAACTTCCCAAATCTAGGAGATCAATATTTAGAAACTCTGCCTACTTGCTTCGCGCAGTCGATTTGCGCACTGTAGTCCGAATCAGCTATCTCCTTTTGCGCTGCTATCTCCACAGGTCGTGCATTGCGCTCTAAAAATGTCCGTTAGCGTACATCTGACTTATGCTCCTATTTTATCCTGGAATACAAAAATACCGAAAACCAGTAATCTTGTACACAAAATAATGCAAACAAGCACAGTGTTAAGATCTAAATAGCGCATATAACTAGGCTCTATCAAATCCCCCACACTTGCCCTTGTTCGTCCCGAACAAGTACTGAAGCACAGATACTTTTACCTCTCTGAAGTCTAGCGCACAGCCTCATACTCATGCGCGATCCGCACAGCGATTCCCCCTGCGCTGCTCTATCACCTACACGCACAAACCCTTAACAATTCTAATATAATAATTTTGAAATTTGTTACCTCTCAGCCAGGATGCAATTTAATTCAGATGATTCAGAGATAGCTCTTCATAGGCTCCTGGTTGTCGGTCCCTACTCCGATTTCTGGTACATGGATAATCGCGCAGGTTTCTTCAGGTGCGTGATTCACTCGCGCGCTTCTCGGGAACTCAAGCCTTTCGTCTTTGACGATTTTTACTTTTGGACTTGTGCATGCGCTGATATGGAGTTGTGCGCGCACGCTGATTTCTTTTCCTTGCGTATATCGTCAACTGATTACTTATTTTTATACGGCTTCGTCCACTCTTCTTATATTCCCAGAACGGTTCCAGTCTCGGCCTTCGGATAGCAGCTATGGAACAACGCCCCGCTCTCCCTCCTTGGTCTACTTGCGCAGGTCAGTGCACGCCTTTACACCCGCGCCCACTTTCCAACACTCGATTTCCAGAGGAAAGGTGGTCTGTTTTCCCACCTCGCCATGCTATGGGTATTCGCCTTTGGCATCTGCATGGTTGAGTGCGCTCTATTGTTCTGAAGGTTGCGAAGCACCTGCCTCCACTAGCGCTTTTAGCCATGTACCTTACTCTCGAGGCAAAAACGACTAACCGCCTCTCTAGAGCTTTTTCTTTCAACTCCACATCCTCTGAATATCCCAATTAAATAGAAAAAAATCGAAAAAAAATACTAAATCGGTTAATGGCAGTGCATGTATGATGAATAAGGCAAAACAAGTCGAAAGGTGTGCGTAATCCGCACACACACACACACTTAAACAGAGACGTGTCCCCACAACTCAAGCTCAAGCGCAACGGAGAGCGCACACATGCAAGCTACTAGGATAACTAAGAACTAAAAAAAATGAAATGCATCATGAAAATGAGAAATAGAGTCAATGCAGCACATGAAACACGGTCAGAGGTTCACAAAATAGCCACACAAAATAGGAACAGAATATCCAATGATAGTTTTTCAAAAGCAACAACGACAACCCGAAATGATTTGTGCCTAGCCCTCTGCTGCGCCCTAAAGGTCCTCTGAGCTGGAGTTGCGCAGATCCTTGTGCCTCCTCGTCCATGGACTCTGTCTCTGTCTCATACTCTGAGCTGGAGGATGGCTGCGCAACTGATACTGCTGCGGGCTGTCTCATCCGAGTCAGTCTCCCATATTGAATCTGAACTTAATTCTTTGATGGGGGTGGCCTCAGAGGGCGATCTGTTCATCTGGACAGAGGGTTGCTGAGGGGGTTCTGCTGGCATGTGCAGTGGGTCCATGACTGGGGTGCGCACTGAGGATTGGGCTGGTGACTGCGCGGGAGAACTGGCTGGCTCGCGTTGCTGTGAAGGTGACCCTGGAAGTGGCCTGCGCAGACTGAGGAGAGGGGGAATGGGATCTCCAAATTTCCACCCTGCTGGTGGATTGATGCTTAAATCTGCCCCCTCTGGCGCCAAGTACTCCAGCACGCGCATGACGTTAAACATCATGCGCTGCTTTGCTGGCGCCTCCTCAGAATCCTGTCTGTGCCGCTTCGCCGGCGCACGCGGGGGGGGGGGGGGGGGGGGAGTCTCTGATGTCAATGGTCACAACTTCCCCTGGCGGTCCACTCGCCAGCGCGCGCTCCAGTCTGAGCACGCGTCCTCGGCGCACCGTTGTAGCGCCCAATGACTGCGTACGCGACCATGCGCCACAGGTAATACATCCAGGGGTCGCGCAGCTCACGCCCTCTGCTGCGCCCAGCGGCAAACGGTTTGCCCGGCGCCATCTTGCGCCATGCCTCCTAGTTGGTGTGCGTATCCACATCTTGCTCACGCACCTTGTCACAGCGCAGGGTGCGCTTCAGCCTCTTGGCCGATGCAATGTACCACACCCCTCGGTGTCGGTATCGGATCTCTAAGTCTTGGATCTGCAGGGACGCGAGGAACTCACAGGTGTCCTCTTTGTCGGCTGCGCTTTCTAAGTCCATCAGCGCTTCCCAACCGGCCTGCACAAGCTTCTCTGTGACCAAGTCCTCTAAGCCCACCTCGCGCAGGAAGTCCCTGCTGATGCACGAGGTGCCATACATGTCCAGCCTCCAGAAGGCGTCATACTTCCGTGCGAAAGATGCTGGGGTGTCCTGGTCCTCTGCTGGCCTCATATTTGCAGCGGTCAACTGTAGTCAATGCTCTACTAAGGATCCCAAAATCAGAACTTCAAATCAAACCCTCAAATTCCTACCAGATGGGCGCCTCACTCGTGTCAACAAAACCCAGCAATGAAATCACCAAACGGAGCTGGCTAACTAGGTGCGGTTTTGATTCTAGGGTTATGTCCTCAGTGGGGTTCCTTCACCAAACCCTCACTAAAATGACTGAAACAAGGAATGAGAGGTTACCTAGTGCGCTGGTGATGTTGTGCTCTTCAAATCTCTCTAAAGAACGTTGGAAACGGTAGGCGGACGGCAAAGATCGGCTGGCAGCAGTGCAGAGCTGTTAACGGTCGAAATTGCAGAATGTCTGGAATTTTCTAAGTATCTGCCCTTATATACCCCCTGACCTGCGCATTTGTCCTGCGCACTGAATTGCGCACTGACTCGCGCACTGCTATGTGACTCAAAAAATATGCAAGTACTGAACTAGCTAAAATGCAAATCCTAACAACGTGTAAAAATAAAACGTGGAAAACGTGTCAGGTTACCTCCCGACAAGTGCCTTTGTTTAACGTCGTTGGCTCGACAATACCTCGTTACTTGCTCAAGTTCGTGCTCCGACCACCCCCACACTTGCTCCTGCGCGCTCTGGTGCGTTTGTGTGTGCTGTGTCGTCCTTAGTCCTGCGCAAAGGAACAGATAGGTGGTCAATGTGGCCAAAATTGTGTGGCACATCATAAGTAACGAGGTTAATCAGTGAGGGAGAAGATATATAATCAGTAGCTCCTAGTTCTCCCTCCGTTGCAGCAGGTTGTATTTCTGGCGCAGCAGCTTGCGCATCTTCTATTTCTGGTTCCGCCAAATTAACTTCGCGCGTGGCCTCATCCCACGGTTCTCCCAAGTATTTCTTGATTCTTTGCCCATTAACCTGAAAGCGATGCTTGCGCTCGTTCTCTAACTCGATAGTTCCATACGTGAAAACCTTTGTGACCGTGTAAGGTCCCGTCCACTTGCTGCGCAACTTCCGCGAGGAGAACAACAGCACCCGGTCTCCTGGCTCGAAGGTGCGTCTGAGGATGTACTTATCGTGAAATGCTTTCGTGCGCGCTTTGTAGTCGCGCAACCCCTCATATGCATCCAGGCGCAGCTCCTCTAGCTCGCTTAATTCAAATGCGCGCTCCATACCAGCCTCATCGAGGTTCATATTGCAAGTGCGCAATGCCCAGTATGCCTTGTGCTCCAACTCAACCGGTAGGTGGCACGCCTTTCCGTACATCAACCGAAATGGTGAAGTCCCAATCGGTGTCTTGTGCGCAGTCCTGTATGCCCAAAGTGCATCGTCCAGCTGCTGGCTGCAGTCTTTGCGCGAAGGTCTCACGGTTTTCTCCAAAATGCGCTTGATCTCTCTGTTGGAAACCTCTGCCTGGCCTCGTTTGAGGATGGTATGCAGTGGACGTCTTGTGGCGCACCCCATAATGCTTTATTACTCGCGCCATAATTCTGTTGCAGAAGTGCGTCCCCTGGTCGCTGATTATTGCCTTAGGCACTCCGTACCTGCAGAAAATGTTAGTTCTTAAAAACTCAACGATCGTTTTACCATCATCCTTGCGCGTGGCCTTAGCTTCGACCCACTTCGAGACATAGTCCACTGCAACTAGTATGTACTCGTACCCACAAGATGGCGGAAACGGCCCCATGAAGTCAATTCCCCATAAGTCGAACACTTCGTCTACCAGTATAGGTGTTTGTGGCATCTCGTTGCGCGCTGAGATACTTCCTGTGTGCTGACACCTGTCACAAGCCCTGCAGTGGTTATATGAGTCACGAAATAAGTGCGGCCAATAAAAACCGCAATCTAGGATTTTCCTGCTCGTGCGCTTTGGACCAAAGTGTCCTCCGCACACGTGCGCATGACAAAATTTCAAAACAGAGCTCATCTTGTGATCAGGCACACATCGCCTCAAGATCTGATCAGGGCCTATTCTAAGCATGGATGGATCATCCCAAACGTAATATTTAGACTCATGTTTTAACCTCATGCATTGAGTTTTAGTGAAATGAGGGGGAAACGCACCTGTGACCAGGTAATTTGCAATATGCGCATACCATGGTACCTTACCGTTCAGTGCCATCAGGTGCTCGTTCGGGAATGTCTCCGTGATCTGCCCTGGCTCCTCTTCCTTCACTATCCTGCTTAGGTGATCAGCAACAGTGTTTTTCGTTCCCTTCTTATCCTTGATTTCTAAATCGAACTCTTGGAGCAGCAGCAACCAGCGCATCAAAAGCGGCTTAGTCTCTTTCTTGGACATCAGGTAGCGGATATCAGTGTGGTCAGTGTAGACGTGACTTTAGCGCCCAGAATATATGCGCGGAACTTCTCCAGCGCAAATACGATTGCCAGAAGTTCCTTCTAGGTCGTGGTGTAGTTCCTCTGCGCAGTGTCCAGTGTGCGCGACGCATAATAGATAGCGTGCGGCCTTTGATCCACGCACTGGCCCAGTATTGCGCCTACAACGTAGTCACTAGCATTGCACATCAGCTCAAATGGTAAGTTCCAGTCTGGTGCGCGCATCACTGGCGCACTAGTCAGCGCATCCTTTAACTTATCAAAAGCATTCCTGCACTCATCAGTGAACTCAAAGCACACATCCTTTTGAAGGAGGTTAGACAATGGAATACATATTTTAGAAAAATCTTTAATAAAGCGCCTATAGAACCCTGCATGCCCAAGAAACGACTTAACGTCGCGCACATTAGTGGAATAAGGCAGATTTGAGATAAGATCAATTTTTTCTTTATCGACCTTAATTCCTTCCTGCGAGACGATATGTCCTAGTACTACTCCATGTGACACCATAAAGTGACATTTTTCATAATTGAGAACTAGGTTCTTGGTAATGCAGCGCGCTAAGACCTTATCAAGATTATCCAAACATGCATCAAAAGTCTCACCATGCACAGTGAAGTCATCCATGAATACCTCTATACATAAACCAATTATATCAGAGAAAATGCTCATGACTAAGCGTTGGAACGTACTTGGCGCATTACATAGCCCAAACGACATGCGCCGGAACGCAAAGGTACCGAATGGGCAGGTAAAGGTTGTCTTCTCCTGATCCTCCGCAGCAATAGGGATCTGATTGTACCGTAAGTAACCGTCCAAGAAGCAAAAGTGTGGCTTCCCTGCCAACCGGTCGAGCATCTGGTCCATGAATGGTAGCGGGAAATGATCCTTGCGCATGACTGCGTTTAACTTCCTGTAGTCAATGCACATGCGCCATCCAGTTTGTATGCGCTTGGGAACTAGCTCGCCCTGCGCATTCTCCTCTACTGTGATGCCTCCTTTCTTCGGCACAACGTGCACTGGACTTACCCACTTACTGTCTGAAATTGGGTATATTACACCTGCGTCAAGTAGCTTCAGGATCTCCTTCTGCACTACCTCCATCATAATCGGATTCAGTCTGCGCTGAGGTTCCCTGGATGGTTTGGCATCATTTTCTAGCAGAATTCTGTGCATGCACACATCAGGGCTTACTCCGAGCAGATCAGCTAATGTCCATCCTATAGCACGCTGGTTCTTGCACAACACCTCCTGTAATCGCGCCTCCTGCTCCTCCTCTAATCCTTTCTTGATAATGACAGGCAGGGTGTCCTCATTGCCCATGAAGAAGTACTTTAAGTGCTCGGGCAATTGCTTCAGCTCAACCGTGGGTGCCTGTTCAATAGAAAGCAGGATTTTATTAGTAGCGTAAACATTAACCAGATCACGTACCTGTTTGGACACTGGTTCTGTGCTGCTCAGCTCATCATTTTGTTCCTCCATCTCTGTCTATGCCAGTGGCGCAGGCTCCCCTGTTGCGCTCGCACACTGTGCATGCGCAACCAAATCGTCCATACTGTCTAATGCATGCACTGTGGCGTCCTCATGAGGGTGCTGCATCCCCTTAAAAATGTTAAAATTAATCTCCTCGCCATCCACCTCCATTGAGAGCGTGCCTTTCCACACGTCTATCTTTGTGCGCGCTGTCATCAGAAATGGTCTGCCCAGTAGGATTTGCGCGCTTCCCTTGCTCGGCTCACCCTCCATTTCCAAGACGTAGAAATCTGCTGGGAACACCAGCTCTCCCACCCGGACGAGAACGTCCTCTATCATGCCCATCGGTTGTTTGCACGACCGATCTGCTAATTGGATGGTGAGACCTGCAGGCTTTAGTGGACCAAGGTGCAATGACACAAACAAGGAATAAGGAAGCACATTTATAGATGCACCGAGATCAATCATGCAGTTGCTTACCGTGGTCTTACCTAGGGTGCACGGTATGGTGAACGTACCTGGATCCCGGCATTTAGGTGGTACCTTGTGTTGCACAATTGCTGATGCATGTGCGTTAAGCATTACTTGTGCGCACTTGCCTTTCCTCCTCTTGTTTGTGCACAGCTCCTTCAAGAATTTGGCATATCTGGGAATATGCCGAACTGCCTCAATCAGGGGGATGTTTATTTCTACCTTACTGAATAATTCGTATAAGTCCTTGTCCAGCGCCTCCTTTCTTGCTAAAGGTGCCTGCACAGGAAAAGGTGCAGGTGCATTAGTATGACTGGTACTCTTTTCTCCTGATTGTGTCATACCTGGCGCCACCCCCTGTTGGTTTGTAGCTGGCGCGGCTGGTTGTGCATCCAGCTGTTCTAGCTCTAGAGGTTGCGCAACTGGCTGAGGACTCCTTCATGGCTGTCCCAACTGTGCGCCCAGTCCTTAGTGTTACGGCGTTAACCCCTCCCTTAGGGTTCTGAATCACTTGCGAAGGCAGGTTGCCGTTGCTCTTTTTCAGTTCATAGACCGTGGTAGCAATCTGCGACAACTGCTTCTCAATTGACTCGAACCTCTTGTCATACTTTTCATCGTTCTTGTGCACGGTGTCTGCCAACTGACCCACTATGTCTTCTAAGGAGCGCCGCGGTTGCTGATTATTCTTTGCTGGTGCGTTATTGCGGCGGTACGGTGGGTTGTATGCTTGCTGCGCCTGCTGAGGTGCACGATATTCCGCTGGCTGCCTTTGGAGATTGCTGTCCTCCCTCCATCTGAATCCATTTGCGGCCAGTCCAAAGCGCGGCTGGTTCTACCTCTGCGGTCCTCTATTGTCCCATCCTCCTAGAGCATTGACATCTCATGATTCCTCGAAAAGTGTGGGACATGCGTCGGTTTTGTGCTCAGTGGACGTACAGAACTCGCATACCTTCGGCGTAACTGGTTGCGTGCCTTCCGCACTCATCAGCTTCTGCAGTATGGCTTTCATTTCCTTTATTTTAGCACTGGAATCCACCTGGTGCACAGCGCGCGCACGACTGTTCTCGAGCGTCAATTGATGCCTCACCTGTCCAGCAGAGTCCTCGATCATCTGCCATACATCCTCCGGGTACATGTTGCAGATGCCACCACCTGCGCATGCATTCAACAGTCTAAGTTCCATCGGTTGTAGCCCGTTCAGGAAATTCTCTATCAGCACATGTTGGGGAGGCCATGATTATAGCAGTTGGCTTCCAGCTCCCTGAAACGCTCATAGTACTCTGATAGTGATCTCCTACGCCCTGTCTAGGTGCGGCAAATTCCCTCCTGAGTAGCGCAATCTTTGCTGCGGGGTAGAACTTGTCCAAGAACTTCTTCTGGAGCTGCTCCCATGTACGAATAGATCCTGCTGGTAAGCTCATCAGCCAATGCCAGGCTATACCACACAATGAAAAAGGGAACGCCTTCAGCTTCAGCGTTTCTTCACTCTCCCCGTCGGTCTTCATGTTCTCGCAGATAACTAGGAATTCGCGCAGATGCTTGACTTGGTTCTCGTTGTTCATTCCATGAAACTTAGGCATATGATGAATGAATGAGCTCCGTAGTTCAAAATGCCCATCGGGTGGAAGCACTATGCACCACGGTTGGTTGACTGTGATTGGGGCCCACATCTCGCGCACTGTTCTGCGTCGCACGATCTGTTGCACGGGTTGCGGATTATATACTTCAGCGGCCATCCTAGCTTCAACTTCGTGCTGCACTTCCTCTCTGAACCGAGCTGCTCGGTTATCTGCCCTTGCATTGTTAGGTCCCTCTGGGGTTCTGTCCCCTAAGTTATCGCCGATGACACTATTATTCTCCATGCCCTGTTCTAAACTTCAAGCAAACGGAATTAAAAGAAACTAGGTTGTTGCCCCTGTCGGTGCGCAACTATGATCTGCGCAGCACAACTGTTTCAAGGTTGCGCAGGCTGATGTTGATTGCGTACTGGCAGAACCACCAACGAAAAAATAAAAAGAAATAACTAACTACTGTAAAAGAAAACTTGAACTAGTTAAAACTTATCTGTGTTGCTCCCCGGCAACGGCCCCAAAATTTGATCGCGCGTCGTTGTATGCGTCAAATTAATCCTTCCTTCTCTACTTAGTATAGCGGCTAAGTCAGGGTCAATCCCACAAAGAGCGTGCAGACTCGTCTTAGCTAGCAACCCACAACTTACGAAATTGGGGTTGTGAGTGATTGGGTTGCGCAGGCAGTAGATTTTAAGTACTATGACTATGAAGAGTATCGGTACAGACAATCCTCTATGAATGTATCCCTTATCATCGACTCTAAACATCTATAGTGCAGTTCTACTTTAGTTAGTGTCCGATCAAGGCTTCCTAACGTGCGCGCATGTTCCGATCAAAGTTCATGAGCTATTAATTCCAGAAACTAGTCTAAGCAGCCATGAATCCTATCACAGTAGCAGCTGATTATCCTAGTGCGTTACCCCTAGTTATCACCGTCAAGCTATCAACTAGTCTAACATACAATAATGAGCAGTTAGAATAAGATTGCGGTTCAAGGCTTCCCTTATTCGCACCACTAATTATCACCCATATGCTTAGAATTAATATAAGTAGATGTACCAAGCATTAAGCACAAGTCTCAAAGGAAATACTTCATAGAATCATGCCCAACCGATACAAAGTGTTTAGCTAGACATGCTAGAAACAAACATCATAGAAATAATAATTAAAACTAAAGCAGCAAGACAAAAGGTAGCAGGTTGGCGCGATTGCGCGTCGCTGTTCTCGGCTGGCACAGGTGGTTCGCGCAGATTCTGGCTGAAGTAGTGATCGCACGTCGTTGTGCGCGTCAAATATAATCCTTCCTCTTCCACTCAGTACAACGGTTAAGTAAGGGTCGATCTCCACAGGGAGCAAGTGGTTCAGTTTTAGCCAATATCCTACACTTACGAAGATTGGGGGGTTGTGTGAGTGATTGAAATGCGCGATGCGCAAGTGAACAGTAACTAGTGTAACGCAGGAAATTTGCACTAGACTTGCGCAAGCAGTAGAGATTAAATACTATGATTATGAGAAGTATTGGGCAGACAATCCTCTATGAGTGCATTCCTTATCATCGACTCTAAACGTCTATAGTTTTCGGTTTACTTGGGTTAGTGTCCGGTCAAGGCTTTCTAACGCGTGCGCATGTTCCGTTCAAAGTTCATGTGCTATTAATCCTTAGAACATAGACTAAAACAGCTGCGAATCCGTTCAAAGTAGCAACTGATCACCCTAGCTCGTTACTCCTAGTTGTCACCGTAAAGCTATCAACTAGTTTAACATATGACAAGTGACGCGCGTCGTTGTGCGCGCCAAACTTGTAATTTATATCTCCAAGCTTAGCTAGTGTAGCGGCAAGCAAGGGTCGAACCCAAGAGAACTGACTGTGAAGCTGTTTCCTGTGAATACGGAACTAAAGGGGGGTTTTGAGTGTATGGTCGCAAGAACGAATGTAATGAAAGTGCGAATGTCAATCGAGAGAAATATTCAGCTCAGGGAATTCAATAATGACTGTTATCATCGACTTCTAAAGATGCAATCCTACTCAAACGTTTGGTCACTCCGACAAAGGTAATAACCTAAAGTATCCCGGCAAGGGTGATACTAAGCCTAGATTCTACTACTTGTTTCCACGACAAAGCTTCGACAAGAGTTAATAATCAGAATTGATGAACGGATAGTTTCACGACAAAGTATACGCTAACCGTGCAATTCAATTCAGGCGAATAAGATCCAGAACTTACGAATGAATAGAAATATGCGTTTAAACCAAGTCTCAAACATGAATGTCATTAATTGAAAACCCTAAACTGAAACAGAAGTTTAGCTACTCATATTCAGAACTGCAAAATACATTAACTGAAAAATCGTAAAAAAGTACTGTTCACAAAACACTGTTCACGCCGGAAAACACTATTCATGCCGGAAAAAATACTGTTCACGCCTCGCTCCGAAATTCCGTACGTCGTCTCAAAATTCTCTCTGTCTCTTCGTCTCGACTGCCGTCCCAATCTTCCGAAACCCTAATTGAGATCGGGCTCAAAATTGATTTCGGGCCGCGGGCCCGATTGCTGACGTCATCATACGATAAGCGCGCCCCAAGAGTACATTAACTCGCGCGCCCGAAGAAGACATTAACGCTCGGCGCGCGACACTAATGTTGCCTGTTGGCGCGCAACTCACTGCAGTGCACTCCCATTTCCGCCAACGCCGATTTCTTCCGTAAAAACACCGTTTTGAGCCGCAAGTCTCTTCTCATGTATTCCGAACACCTGAAATGCAAACAACACTAAGAAGTAACTGTTCACATCAAAACATGTCGAAATAATTGGGTTTAAATGGTTTAGCGAGTCGTATAAATACTCCCCATCAACAAGCAAGCAACACAAGTAAGATTGCGGTTCAAGGCTTCCCCTACTCATGCAACTGGCTGTCTCCGTATGCACAGGATTAATACAAGTAAGTAAACTACGCATTAAGCTCAAGTCTCAAAGAAAATACATCATAGATTCATGCCCGACCAACACTAAGAGTTTAGCTAGACATGCTAGTGATAAACATCATAGAATAGTAAATAATGACTAATGTGTCTGAGAAAACAGTAGCAAACAGTGCGTGCAGCTTGTCTTCTCGGCTGGCGCAGTCGGCTGGCGCAAATCCTCTCAACAAGTCCGTGTGTTTTCCAGTTTGTTGCTCTGTGTGCCGCTGATGAACTCAGAGTGCTGCTGCCTCTGATGTGTGATGTCCAATGATGGATGTTCGTCGTTTAAACCCTAGACCTCTTCCCCTTTATATACTGCTCGGGAGGTCCATCCTTGGCAACTTTTAAATCTGGTCATGTCAGGATTAGGCAGTACTGGACTCTGCGCCTGGCGCACGGCAGCGGCTAGCGCATGGGCTAGCGCACCTCTGCTCTCTTGCCGACTTCTCTCCTGTTTGTGCTTCTAGCTCCGCAGGCGGATCTTTCACTCCTAGAACGCTGCCTGTTAGCGCGTATCCGACTCAAGGACTCGTTTTGCCCTGTAACACAAAAATACTAGAAACGAGTAATCTTGCTCATAAAATATTGCAAACAAGCAAAGGGTTATGATCTAAATAATGCGCATAAATAGCCTCTATCAAGTAGCTCGTGTGTTTTGCTGCTGTGTGTCCTTCTCTCTATCTGCTCTCTCTCTCCTCTCAAACCCTAGCTTCCCTCCTCTTATACAGTGGTCTTGAAGCCCATGGAATGCTTAGATTTGGCCCGAGAGACTTTTAGCAACTTCCCAAATCTAGGAGATCAATATTTAGAAACTCTACCATTCTGCGCACGCTGATTGCGCTACTTGCTTCGCGCAGTCGGTTTGCGCACTGTAGTCTGAATCAGCTATCTCCTTTTGCGCTGCTAGCTCCACAGGTCGTGCATTGCGCTCTAAAAACGTCCGTTAGCGCACATCTGACTTATGCTCCTGTTTTATCCTGGAATACAAAAATACCGAAAACCAGTAATCTTGTACACAAAATAATGCAAACAAGCACAGTGTTAAAATCTAAATAGCGCATATAACTAGGCTCTATTAGAGGCTGGGCAGAGTAGCAAAGTATCGATCCAAGACAGAATCCAAGCACAAAGATAGAGAAATATACTGAGAGATATATTCAGAGTGCTAGTGCGGAGGATCAGATCACCACCGTGAGCAGAGCTGCGTAGTTTTGTAAAGACTTTACAAAACCACATTTAGATAACGTAGGCTAATAAAAACCACATTGTAGAGCCTTCGCGGCTGTTTTGGAGCTGGAGCCATGTCCACCATAAGGGGAAGAGTTGCAGCTTCGCAAAATCCCCTTTTGATCTGAAATTTCCGCAGCGCCTCTGAGTTGCAGATTGTGTATAAGTAGTTGCTATAGAAGACTCTTGTACACTCAGTTCACCCAGTTCGGCCAACTACCTACGTCTGGGGAGGACTGTACTCCAGTCCTCAATCCACTAGTCTCAAAGGTCTCTAGTACAACTAGGTTTGACTCAACGCAATCTATGCTACTCAACCTTAGCTAGTCAATCACACAATCAAAACAGGCTCTTACTTGTGTCTCACACACCTAAACACTCGAATTAATTTAGAATGGCTACTCCTCTGATCTCACAGACTCAGCCTATTCTAATTAAATCAAAGTCCCCATAGGCTTGCTATAGCACCTACTGTAGCACACAGCTGGTGCAAGTTTTGTTCGCGTCGCTCCAAAGCCTTCCGCTGAGCCGATCGAACTCTTCCACGAGCGCTGCACACTCTGGAACGCTCCCCCTCACTCAATGACCTCCTGTCACTATCGAGACCTAGCCTCCTGCAGATTGTCCGAGTTCCTCCACTCGACAACTCTGCCGCCTTCCTTGATCAGCCAACAAGCAAACCCTGCTCTGAATTGGCCCTCTCCGATCAAGCTCTGACACGACTCTACAAGTCTACAATCAGCCTCTGCACTAAACCACTCAGCCCTGCTCACACGCTTTGCTCACGATGGTGATCCGATCCTCCGCTCTAGCACTCTGAATATATCTCTCGGTATATTGCTCTATCTTTGTGGTTGGATTCTGTCTTGGATCGATACTTTGCTGCTCTGCCCAGCCTTCTTTAAATAGGAAATCCATGCTCCATCAATATCAAATTTAGGAAAATTCCTTAAAGATCTCAACAAGATCTTATCTCCTAATTCGTAGGAGATTAGATTTGCTTGGAAAAACAAATCTTTCCACAATCAAATCTTCTCCTGGATACGAGAATCTCCACTGGGATATTCTATCTGAATATTTAAAAGGTCCTCCAAAATCTCAATAAAATCATATCTCCTCCCAATCAAATCTTCAAGCTTTGGTACCGAATCTTCACTGGGGATATTCTGAGAATAGTTGAAAGCCTCCCGTTGCACTGCTACATCATATCTGAGCAGATTGTTCTTCGCGCCAATACTGCTGCTATAGCTCCTGCTGTAGCAACTGCTTGTTCACTGAGCTGGTTCACTCTAGCTGGATTTGCACAAGCTGCTATCTTCACACGTTTGCTGTAGCAGACTCTTGTGCACCTTGTAGGAGTTTGTCAATGATGCCACATACCTTAAAAATCTCCCCCTTTGCATTTTTGACAAAATCCAAGGACCCTTCTTATCTTAGGCAATCCTCAGCTCGTCTTCAGACTCCTTCTCTAGCAGCTTCCTCAGGATTCATCTCAAGTCAAGGACTCTGCTGTCTCAAGCTATCCCTAGCCTGTCTTCTGGCTTCTTTCTCAAGTGGTGTCTTCAGATAGCTTCTAGCTCGTTGTTATTTTGTCAGTCTTTTGAAGAAGCTCCAGCTTCATTCTTCGCGGGATTCTGTAGCAACTTCTTGCGCTGGTTTTGCACAAATACATGACAACTAAGTGAAACATCAATGTAAATACAAAGCTAAAGGGTTTAAGAGAGGTTGATGTAGAATCCTCAATCCAAACTTCAATCTTCAATCAAGCTTGATCTTCTCCGAGTTCCAGTCGCCTAGGGTTGCGAAAAATATGGAAGCTCTCTTTCTTCACTTCCATCTCATTCTATTTATACATTTTGAAGATTTCCAAAAAGTGCCCGAAGTGTCCGAATTACATGATTCGGTCACTGTCCATGTGATTCGCTCGAATCATCTGTTCAGTACTGTTTTGAGTTTGGGCGAATCACTTATCCCGGCCGAATCACTTTTTGATTCGGTCACACCCTTGTGTTGATAAAGTCAAACGTCTTATGGAGCTCAACTGATTCGGGCACCTCATGGGCGAATCATTTCTGATTCGGCCGAATCATCTGTTCAGTGCTGATCTCGGACTGGGCGAATCACTTTTCTTGGCCGAATCACTTTTGATTGGGTCACACCCTTTATGTGATTCGGTCAAATCTTCAAGACTTTCCCCGGATCAGGTCGATTCGAGTAGCTGAGAGTGATTCGGCCAGGCTGGTGGGCGAATCACTTCTGATTCGGCCGAATCACTTCTGCAGTTTGCTCACTCTTTCTGCTTTTGATCTCCATCGACCGAAATTCGTCCAGAT
The DNA here is from genome assembly GCA_963678935.1 of Umbilicus rupestris. Lineage (NCBI taxonomy): Eukaryota > Viridiplantae > Streptophyta > Magnoliopsida > Saxifragales > Crassulaceae > Umbilicus > Umbilicus rupestris. The sequence goes on along the minus strand of OY787626.1, from coordinate 4,051,699 downwards.
TTTCTTCGGGCCACTTCGTATCGTGAGATACATATTTTTAACCTGAAATGGACGAAGAAATCATCAAATGGCTTTATAGAATAGCGGAACAAACAAGAAGTAAGGGGAAAAATATGGACAAATATAAGGTTATTTGTCTGCTCATCAAAACACCCCACACTTAAGTCTTGTTCGTCCCGAACAAATGTCTGCTTAAGTCAAGCCGAGAGTAAGATTCTAGATCATATTTGACAGTATCAAAGCACGTAGCAGATCTTACACACATGAAACACATCAACCTCCTACTCATGTAACATAACTAAAGAAAACTAAACAAAGGAAATTAATCTACTCCTAACTCACTGTCGTAGTAAACACGGATGCATTTAGCGAATGCATCAAGCCTTTAAACCCCTAGGTTACCCTAGCGGACGAGTTAAAGTCTCGTGAGAGTTTTCAGAAAAGGAATACTCACAAATCCCACTTGCAATCATCCATGAGAGTTCAAAATCCAAATATAGCTAGCTAAGCAAGTAGTTCACTATCACCTCAAATTGTAATAGAGTTGTGCAAATTATTCACTTCACGCAAACTCTAAGGATCATTCACTTCAATGTGATAATAAATACTCATAGAATCGATGTCGAACTAGCAATCGTCAAATTCAAATTTCTGCTCAATTTCCTATGCAAGAAGTATGAAGAAAAGCGTCGCTTGCACAAAACTTTTGTCGAATCAATCACATATGCTTGCTAAGGGCAAGTCAATAAGCTCAAGACAATAAACTCGTTCTCAAGTATTAGACTATACGTGATAAACCGTAAGAGAAGAGGAGTTTTGAATATGAACAATTTAGAATTCCCTCGTACAAATCTGGATGCTTAAGTAATAAATTACGAGGGTCATACCTTAGACGCTTCCTAAAAACCGAATGCAAAAGCATTGCTCACACCAATGCGAAAGAACTTGCGGAAAAGGCACAAAGTCAAGAATTAAGTGTGTTTATTTATCTTTTTACGTTTATACAAATGCTTTCGAGGGGGAAATTACCTTCCTAACCCTCGGCAATTGTAAAACCTTCAAAATATGATAATTCTTTTTTTTCTTTCTTGTGCCTTATTTTTTCTTTTCCTCTTTTTTTTTTCTTTCGCAATCATTTCGAAACACCCCACACTTAATGCTTGACAATGTGCCTAAATGTTATATGATGGAGCATGAAGTGTGAGCTAAGCAAATGCAAAGGCTAAATAGGGACACTAAAATCACCTAAAAGCAAACAAGAGCAAGTACAAGGTTTTTGTATGAAAACATTTTTTTATTTTTGTGCTCGCTAAACTTAACTTCATTTTTCATGCATGGAAAGAGCTTAAAAATAAATCGAACTAAGCTAGTCGAACACCGAATCATGTGAATAAAATCATCACAAAGAGGATCAATCGACTTAAAGATGCGATTCATGAATTTAAGGCACAACTCATCCCAAATTTTTTTTTTGATACTACTTAATTGCTTAGCAAACATTACTTCGTGTGATCAATACTTAAAGCTAGGATGACAACAATTATGCGAGTATAATGTGCTCAAAGTAAGTGTGTAGCATAGAATCAAGTTGTAGAGAATAAAAGCAAAAGCGCAAAACACCCCACACTTAAAATTTTGCTTAGTCCCTAAGCAATATAAAGAACAAAGGATTGTAAAGAGAAAGTTGCGAAGGAACTTCTCTCGTGTGGAGGTAGCCTAGTGCACATCCGTCCGTGTCCGTGAATGATGCTCTTGGCAGTTGCAATAAATTTGAAACTCACGAAAAAGGTTAGCACAACACTTGAATTCCCAGGTTTAAACAGCTAGCTATGCGAGATATAATTAATGTAGAACATATAGCTAGGCATGAGGTTAGAAAACAAATGTGCGACAATGTATATGATGAGTTCACTTAGATATGTCTGTGTGCATCAAAAGTCATGAACTAGTGCATTAATGTGCTTGAAAAGGGTTTCGAACAATGGCAAAGAAAAGGCAGAAATTTCCAAACCGAAAACAGTGTTGCCGAAAAGTGCCCGAATCAGGTGATTCGAGGACGGCAAAAATGTGATTCGGTCACCCCTGGTCGAATCAGTTCAGTTCGGATAAGATTGGGATGCCCGAATCAGGTGATTCGGACAAGGCAAAAAAGGTTGATTCGGGCAGGGTGTCCGAATCACTTGAGCTTGGATAGTGGTTTCCCCGAATCAAACTTGATACAAGGCCAAAAGAGGTGATTCGGCCAGTGTGTCCGAATCACTTTACCTGAGCAGTTCAAAATAGTGTTTAAAGGAAAAATCTACCAAACCAGAGAAACATTCAAGTGCCACAACCATTTGTCATACAAAAAATATTACGGCGAAGCGCGTCAAAGTACAAATGGACAAGTCAAGCAAAATAAATGTCAATAAAAGCATCACAAGTCATGACAAAATATAATAGCAACCTAAACCTCATTCCCTTGATTTCCACTGCCGACTCCGGTAGCTCCTTCAACATTACCTCCATCCACTCTTCCTTCAACCATAGCTGAAATGGAGTCACTCGCAGCTGTGGTAGGCACAGTCGGCTGAGGTGGTGGCTGAGAGAAGGGTGCTGGAGGCGGTGGAAGGTCTGAAATACCCATGCTTGCTGCCATACGCACCACGACACTTCCTTGCCATGCGACAGAATCGTGGACAAGGGTGGATAATACCTCATGAGAGCGAATGAGCGTCGTGTGAGAATCTGAAAGTGAGTCCAAGCGTGTGCTCATCAATGTCAGGCCTTCGTGTGCAATGGGCTCAGGCTCGACTGGAGGAATGGCAGTGGGAGAGGGTCTGAAATCTGGTATAGGTGCTGAGGTGTGGGCAGGATCGGCTGCTGCTGACAGGGGTGGCTCGCTGGCCTGCCTGGGTGGTGTCTCTATCCGAGGGAGCCCATGCTCCTTTCGCTTCCTCTCTATTCTCTTCTCCAAGTGCTGTGGAACATCGGCTCGAATAATCCAATGGTGCGTCTTAGCCTCTATCATGTGCATCTTACGGAGACTTTCCAGGTTGAGTATTTTCTTGGGCAAGGCCGTGTAGTGGTCGAAAGTAAAACCCAGCCGCTTCGCGAGAAGCGTAATAAATGTCTCGCCACCTAGAGCTCGCCCTTTGTACTCTATTCTCTGATATGACTCAAACTGGACCGTCAATGCATTTACAATGTTTACCGATCCGCCGCGAAAAATGAGGAGCATCAAGTCCAAGTCCGATGTATTAACGTACCTGCCCCATCCTTGCGGCTGTGAATGGATGTCGCGATGATACGGTGAATCAGCCGCCAAACTGGGGAGCCAATCATTGTGGCTGGCTGAGGGGACGTGAAGAATATGTCTTTCGCGGCGAGGTCTACCCAGAAATGGTACCGATCGCGTGTTCTGAATCGCGGGGACTCACCAAGCTCAGTACACCCAAATGCTGTGCAGATATCAAGTGCGGGCAGGGTAAAAGTCTGTCCGCCTAAACGAAAGGTCCAAGAACTTACATTTTGGTCCCTCTTGCCATTATACCTTCGACCACCCTCAACATCTTCCCATGTCGTAAAAAATGATGCCATAAATTCTTTCACCAGCCTCGGGTAAGTACCCGGATCATCCATCAAAATGTAATGCATATCACTGGCACGTAGATAATCACTGATCTTATCCATAACCTTAAGCTTGCTCAGTGCGGCATGATCAGGATAAGTTGGAGCTAGTACCTCATAGTTCTCGTGCTGTGTCAACAAAGCTTTCATCTTAGCATCGGCAGCAAGGATTTCTTTAATGGGGGGGGGGGGGGTCTCCTTGTCTCTTCTGCTCAAGCATGTGGGATAACTGCCAACCTGGCTTGTGTGCGGGACGATTCTCCCACGAGTCTGAAATCTTCGGATGATGATGATGATGATTCACTGACTGGAGACGGCGGGGAGAGGAGCGGATTACGATACAACTAGCAGCTCGCCTCGGCTTCAGTTTGGTTTTGGCTGGGGCTTTAGGTTTAGAAATACCTTTACCCTTTTTAGCTGCGGTGAGCTTTTTGGCAGGCGGTGGTCGTGGTTTCCCTGTTGCTGTCAAGTTTGTCTTAGCCATCTAAAGCTGGGCGAAGGAGAGGAGCGACTCGGGGACTTGCGTCTGATTCAGGCGAAGAGAACTTCGGAGGAAGCTGGGTTGAATGGGGGTCGAGTCTAGGGTTAGCTCGGAAGGGGAGGGCTCGGACTGCGGCGGATGTGGTTGGGATGGTCGGACGGACGAGGGTTTAGGGTTTGGGGTAGTCGGACGGAAGCTGGTCGAGTGGAAGAGGAATTAGGGCTCGTGGTGAATGAGCGATAAAGCAGAGTTTGAACGAATAAATCTTAAACCTCGAACGAATTTGATTCGGGATGATGCCCGAATCACCAGTGATTCGTGCAAATCTTTTGTTCAGTGCTGATTTAAGTAGTTTCCATCTGCACGAATCAACTGATTCGAGCGAAGTCTTGGCCGAATCGATTCGTGTTAGCTGCTTTGACCGAATCAAGTGATTCGGGGAGACCATCAGTGATTCGCTCGAATCGTTTGTTTAGTGCTTAATTATACATTTTCGGGTTGCACGAATCAACTGATTCGGTCATGCCTGAAAACTGATTCGGGCGAATCAACTGGTGTGTGTTAGCCACTCTGCACATAATTTTTCACACAAATGCACCAGATTCCTCAATCACTTAAAGACATCTAATACTCACTCAAAACACCCCACACTCAAATATTTTCACACATGAATAATCAAACCAAATGGAGTAATTTGAGTGCACTCTACCACAAAAATCCCTAAAACCTCTAACTTGATATTGGCATGGCGCAACACAAAGTCAAAAATAATTCTACACTACCAACAAGTAGAAGCAAATGCGCAAATACTCACCAGCCTAGTTTAAAGTCTTGGCTAAGACGTAGCCGATTCTCTTCTTCATAAGAAACACACTTGAGAAGTCCTTTGCGAGGATCCCTTCTCAAGTGGCATGCAATAATTTGGGAATTAGGTAGAATCATCAAGCTTGAAGTCTCCAAGCTCCAAGCTTTGCGCGTCTCCATGGTAGGCTTTAATTCGATGGCCATTTACTTTGAAAGTTTCACCTTCTTTGTTTAATAATTCGAAGTGGCCATCTTCATATACTTTTTCAACTTTGAAAGGCCCCGACCATCTTGATTTCAATTTTCCTCGGAATAATCTAAGTCTAGAGTTGAAAAGCAATACGCTATCGCCCTTTGAGAAAGTCCTCCTCCGAATTTTCTTGTCATGCCACAATGTGGTTCTCTCCTTATAAATTCTTGAACTCTCATAAGAGTCGAGTCTAATCTCATCTAGTTCGTGGAGTTGGAGGACTCTCTTCTCCATCGCCGTCTTCAAGTCAAAATTTAACTTCTTGATTGCCCACATGGCCTTGTACTCCATTTCGACGGGGAGATGGCATGGTTTCCCATAGACTAGGCAATATGGTGACATGCCAATCGGGGTCTTGAAAGCGGTGCGATATGCCCATAAAGCTTCTTCTAGCTTTGAAGACCAATCCTTCCTTGAGTTCCCCACCGTTTTTTCGAGAATAGCTTTTATCTCCCTATTAGAAACTTCAACTTGTCCACTAGTTTGAGGGTGATAAGGCGTCGCAATTTTGTGATAAACTCCATATTTTCGAAGCATCGCTTCGAATTGCCTTTCTTTGAAATGAGTACCATTATCACTAATCACGGTCCGAGGGGCTCCAAATCTTGGAAAGATGACCTTCTTGAATAACTTAATCACAACTTTGGCATCGCAAGAAGGAGGCTATTTATACGCATTATTTAGATCATAACCCTATGCTTGTTTGCAATATTTTATGAGCAAGATTACTCGTTTCTAGTGTTTTTGTGTTACAGGGCAAAACGAGTCCTTGGTTCGGATACGCGCTAACAGGCAGCGTTCTAGGAGTGAAAGATCCGCCTACGGAGCTAGCAGCGCAAACAGGAGAGAAGTTGGCGAGAGTCAGCAGAGGTACGCTAGCCCATGCGCTAGCCGCTGCCGTGCGCCAGGCGCAGAGTCCAGTACTGCCTAATCCTGACATGACCAGATTTAGAAGTTGCCAAGGATGGACCTCCCGAGCAGTATATAAAGGGGAAGAGGTCTAGGGTTTAGAAGAGGAACATCCATCATTGGACATCACACATCAGAGGGAGCAGCACTCTGAGTTCATCAGCGGCACACAGAGCAACAAACTGGAAAACACACGGACTTGTTGAGAGGATTTGCGCCAGCCGAGAGACATTCTGCACGCACTGTTTGCTACTTGTTTCTCAGACACATTAGTCATTATTTACTATTCTATGATGTTTATCACTAGCATGTCTAGCTAAACGCTTAAGTGTTGGTCGGGCATGAATCTATGATGTATTTTCTTTGAGACTTGAGCTTAATGCGTAGTTTACTTACTTGTATTAATCCTGTGCATACGGAGACAGCCAGTTGCATGAGTAGGGGAAGCCTTGAACCGCAATCTTACTTGTGTTGCTTGCTTGTCATATGTTAAACTAGTTGATAGCTTTACGGTGACAACTAGGAGTAACGAGCTAGGGTGATCAGTTGCTACTGTGACAGGATTCGCAGCTGTTTTAGTCTATGTTCTAAGGATTAATAGCACATGAACTTTGAACGGAACATGCGCACGTGTTAGGAAGCCTTGACCGGACACTAACCCAAGTGAAATTAAGCTATAGACATATTAGAGTCCGTGATAAGGAATGCACTCATAGAGGATTGTCTGCCCAATACTTCTCATAGTCATAGTATCTAATCTCTACTGCCTGCGCACGTCTAGTGCATTTCTCTGCGTTTCACAACTGTTACTCGCGCATCGCGCAAACCAATCACTCACCCCCAATCTTCGTAAGTGTAGGTCACTGACTAAAACTGAACTACTTGCTCCCTGTGGAGATCGACCCTTACTTAACCGCTGTACTGAGTGGAAGAGGAAGGATTATATTTGAAGCGCACAATGACGCGTGATCAGTGAGGCAATGGCTTCCACCCATTTTGAGACATAGTCGACGGCGACTAAAATATACTTATTCCCATAAGAAGATGGGAATGGTCCCATGAAGTCCACCCCCCATACGTCGAATATCTCAACCTCTAGAATACCCTTTTGAGGCATTTCATCTCTCTTAGAAATATTTCCTGTTCTTTGACACGCATCACAAGACTTCACGAACTCATATGCATCTTTGAACAAACTCGGCCAATAAAATCCACTTTGAAGAACCTTTGCGGCCGTTTTGGAACTTGAGCCTTGCCCGCCATAAGGAGAAGAGCAACATCCTTCAAGAATACCTTGTTGGTCGCATTCCGCGACACATGATCTATAAAGTCCATCCGCGCAAAGCCTATATAGATAAGGCTCGTCCCAATAGTACCGGTTGATATCATGAAGGAATTTCTTCCTTTGATTGTAATTTGCTCCCTCCGGTAGAATTCCACAAGCTAGGAAATTCACGAAGTCCGCATACCATGGAGCTTGCGCGGTCTCGATGCTCATCAAGTATTCCCCAATGAATGTGTCATTTACGGGAATCGTTATTGAATCTTCTTCTTTGGTTAGTTCGAGTCTTGATAAGTGATCCGCCACTACATTCTCTACTCCTTTCTTGTCCTTAATCTCTATATCAAATTCTTGCAATAGGAGTACCCAACGGATAAGTCTAGGCTTTGCTTCCCTCTTAGAAACCAAATACTTGATGGCGGCATGATCCGTGTAGACTATGGTTTTTTGAACCAATCAAGTATTGCCTAAATTTTTCAAAGGCATAGACAATAGCTAGCATTTCTTTCTCCGTTGTTGAGTAGTTTCCTTGGGTAGTGTCAAGGGCCTTACTAATGTAATAGATTACGTGGAGGCGCTTGTCGATTCGTTGACCCAAGATGGCTCCAATGGCGCTATCACTTGCATCGCACATCATTTCTAATGGTAAATCCCAATTCGGTGGTTGAATAATAGGTGCGGTCACCAAAGCTTGCTTCAATACTTCAAACGCCTCAAGACAAGGCTCATCAAAAGTAAATTCCACCTCATTGCGTAGAAGATTTGTGAGGGGCTTTGCTATCTTGGAAAAATCCTTAATGAACCTTCGATAAAAGCCCGCATGCCCGGAAAACTTCTAATTCCTTTAACATCCCTTGGAGGTGGCAACTTTTCAATCACGTCGATTTTTGCTCTATCGACTTCGATCCCTCTTTTCGACACACGATGTCCCAAAACTATGCCTTCTTTCACCATGAAATGGCATTTCTGCCAATTGAGGACTAAGTCCATCTCAATGCACCTAGCCAAAACACGTGAAAGATTTGTAAGACAATCATCAAAAGAATATCCATGCACCGAAAAATCATCCATAAAAACTTCCATGGAATTTTCAAGAAATTCGGAAAATATGGACATCATGCATCTTTGAAAAGTACCCGGCGCATTACAAAGACCAAAAGGCATTCTCCTCTATGCAAAAGTGCCATAGGGGCAAGTAAATGTTATCTTTTCTTGGTCATCGGGGTGGATGGGAATTTAGAAAAAGCCACTATAACCATCTAGAAAGCAAAAATATTCATGTCCCGCTCATCTTTCTAACATTTGATCAATAAAAGGAATTGGGAAATGATCTTTCTTGGTGGCTTTGTTTAATTTCCTATAGTCTATGCACATTCTCCACCCCGTGACCGTGCGCGTAGGGATCAATTCATTCTTATCATTCTCCACAACGGTGAGCCCGCCTTTCTTAGGCACCACATGAATTGGGCTCACCCATTCGGAGTCGGGGATCGAATAAATTATTCCCGCATCTCTTAACTTAGTCACTTCCTTTAACACAACCTCACCTAGCTTAGGATTTAATCGACTAAGAAATTCGCGGCTAGGTTTCACATTCTGCTCAAGTCTTATCCTATGCATGCAAACCTTAAGGCTAATCCCTTTCAAATCATCAATGCAATGCCTAATAGCACCCTTACACAATTGCAACACATGCATAAGCTTAGAGGTCTCACATTCATCAAGAGATGCTTCGATAATAACGGGTAGTGAGTTGTTTGGTCCGAGGAATTCATACCTTAGATTCGGTGAAGGGGTTTCAATTCCTCACCGAATTCCTTACCTTTTTGTGTATCTTCTTCAATGGTGTCCTCATCGAGAGTGTTACTGTCCTCAAGATTCATCAACGAGGCGAAAGATGGACTACCACTATCTTGGGTGAGCAACTCGTACTCAAAATTTGTCAACTCATCATGAGCATCATAAACATCACAAGCATCATTTATTTCAAGCAGATGACAATCCATAGAACTACTAGGAGCATTTAAAACCTTTTTCAAGTAAAATTTAATTTTGTCGGTTCCTAAGTTAAGTTCTATAACTCCTTCTCCACAATTAATAACGGCTTTTACCGTATTCAAGAAAGGCCTTGCTAGTATGATAGGGATTTCACGATCCTCATCTATTTCAAGCACATAAAAGTCAACGAGAACATAAAATTTCCCTACTCTAATTAGAACATCCTCTAAAATACCCTTAGGTAACCTAGATGATCTATCCGCCAATCTAAGATTTATGGATGTAGGAGTGAGTTCACCCATGTCAAGTTTTTGAAACAAGGAAAATGGCATCAAAGAAATACTAGCTCCCAAATCACACAATGCGCTATCTATGCAAAAATCGCCAATAGCAATAGGGATAGAGAATGAACCATGATCATTTAGCTTCCTAGGCATGTTATGTTGAATAATAGCGCTACAATTAGCATCCAAAGCTACGATCAATTTCATGCATTTCTCTCCTATGAGATATAATATCTTTAAGAAATTTTGCATAAGTGGGCATTTGAGTTAGTACCTCCGTGAAGGGGAGAGTCACTTGGAGTTTACTCAAGATATCCGCAAAGCGTTTGAAATGTGTGTCCTCCTCCTTCTTCTTTAATCTTTGCGGAAATGGAATGGGAGGCACATATGGAGCGGATTCTTGAGCTTTTTCTTTTCCTCTCTTCTCAACCTTCTCTTGAGATGAAGACCCTTCTTTATCAACCTCAACGGTTGTGTTGGCAATTTTGGTCTTCACTTGGGGTTCTTCTAAGATTCTTCCGCTCTTTCGGGTGATGGCATTTATAGTTTCGGAAGAGTTCACATCCGGTTGAGAAGGAAATTTCCCTTGATATTTTGAGGAAGAACTCGCTTGTTGAGCAATTTGGGTCTTAAGCATTTTGTTATGTGCTTGCAATTGTTCTTTGAAGGATGAGTTGGTTATCCTTTTGTTGTTGAGCTTGAGTTGCGGCCAATTGCGCGACAATGGATAATAGGGATGGTTCCTCTTGGCTAGGCCTCTCCTCATTTCTTTGGTAAGGAGCTTGCCCTTGTTTCCTTGGTGGGAATCCCGAAGGTGTAGGCTTTGGCTTATTGTTGATGGGCGCTCTCCTCGGAAAGTTTGGGTCTTCATGGAACCTTACATGTTGATGAGGGTTCCTTGGTTGGTAGGGAACATTTCTTGGTTGATACCCACTTGATTGAGGTGGCACATAAGCTCTCTCTTGGTTCCTCACAAGATAGCTAACATTTTCAAATTCATCCGCATGCTTGGAGGTGCAAGAATCTTCGTCATGCGACGGGTTAGCGCATATGCTACAAGCTTGCGGATGTTCTCTTCTCTTGTTCAAATTCATGTTCCCAATAGATTGTGCCAAGGAATTTACCGTCTTTGCTAGGGAGTTGAAATCTTCCTTTGTTACGGCCTTAGAGGTTTCCTCCTTGCTCTTTTTCATCAAGTGGTTCCTTTCACCACCCCATTGATGAGAATTTCGTGCAATCTTTTCGATGATCTTGAAACCATCGGTAGCCGTTAAGTCCATCATTGCTCCATTACTCGCATGGTCCATATGGTTCCTTGCATCTTGGTCCATCCCATCGTAAAAGCTTTGCAATAATTGCCACTTGTTGAATCCATGATGAGGGCAATCTCTTTGAAGCTCTTTGAAACACTCATAAGCCTCATAGAAGGTTTCATCGTCACGTTGAGTAAATTGATTGATTCTATCCCGAATCTTCTTTGTCTTGGCGGGAGGGAAGTATTGGATTAAAAAGGCTTGAGCTAGTCCCTCCCAAGTGTTGAACGTATCCGGTTCATGACTCATCAACCAATCCTTACACTTCCCGGAAAGTGAGAACGGAAAAACCTTCATGTATACCCACTCTTGTTGGATGCACGGCTTTTTGTATGTGCGGCATAGCTTCGTAAATTGGGCCAAATGTGCATTTGGGTTTCCATACCCGTCAAAGTGATGTGCGGCCACCATATGGAGGAGGGCGGATTTGATTTCAAATTCTTGGTCTTCTCCCCCGGCAAGCAAATAGGAGAACCATAATGTCCAATGGTTGGGGCGATGTATGCCCCAACCGGTCTTTCTTCTTCCTCTTGCGGAAGAGGAGCATTTCCTTGCCTTCTAGGAATTTGTGGATCCATATTTCCCGGTTGTTCGGCTCGTGTAGGCGAAGGAGTATCCAAATGAGGAGTGTGAAGCTCGTGTGAAGCGGAGGGATGAGAAGGTTGGCTTGTAGTTGAGGTAGAAGCTTGTTCTTGTACTCTCTTGCTCCTTGCTCTAGTTTGCATTCAAACACCTATAAAGCAATCAAAGAAGCTTTTGTAAATGTGAACTTAAATAGAGACAAACAAGAATAGCACGCACGCAAGCAATTACGATAACTAAATAAAAGAAAGAAAAAAAAAGTGAAGTAAACTAACTAAAAGTAATACTAATTAGCAATCTAGTCTAATGGCTAAGTCCCCGGCAACGGCGCCATTTTGACGTTGGCGTTTTAGGCAAGCAAAATGAAGTGCTATTCTAGTCACGCAAATATCCAACAATATTTATAACCGAGAGAACTCGGGTCGATCCCAAGAGAAAAGCCTAGATTAATTGATAACTAATTAATGCTACTATTGTAAGTCTACGGGCGGGGTGGGGGGTTTGTCCTCCTATAGAGGTATCTCTAGTAAGCACTAAAGATAAATGATATTTTTGGGTTTTGCTTAATGAATAAAAGGGTGACTAGGGATTCAACTTCTCCCCTAAGATATGAGGAAAATGAAATAACTCACTAATACATGCATGAACTACATTTGGTTGATAAAAGCAAGGCTAATGCATCGTCCGCTCTAGGTTCAACTCTCGCTCCTTCCCTAGAATGGAGAGGATACACAAATGACATGTTTCTCAAACTCTCATTCTATTGAACCGTGTAGAACCTGAGTCCCATAACCGCACCCTTTCGGTCTATTGGCCGGTTACTCAAATCCGCTTAAAACTTAGCCTAATGTCAAAAGTGCATGTCGCTCTCACGCACAAACACTCCATCTATGATCATACAATAGCTATGAAACATCCTAAGTTCAACTCTCGTTCCTTCCTTAGGGGTTTTACCCAAGCATACTCACTTATGCATTTCGTCAAACACTTGGTGTGCATACAATGAATACATAGCTAGGGCACAAGTAATCAAACCAAACTTCATTCAATACAATAACATAGTGTTCTACATCATATCCAATCCTAGGGGATCCATTTAATCCCCAACCACAAGAACAACTACTCACTCATAATGAGTGTGCACAAATACATGACAACTAAGTGAAACATCAATGTAAATACAAAGCTAAAGGGTTTAAGAGAGGTTGATGTAGAATCTTCAATCCAAACTTCAATCTTCAATCAAGCTTGATCTTCTCAGAGTTCCTGTCGCCTAGGGTTGCGAAAAATATGGAAGCTCTCTTTCTTCACTTCCATCTCATTCTATTTATACATTTTGAAGATTTCCAAAAAGTGCCCGAAGTGTCCGAATTACATGATTCGGTCACTGTCCATGTGATTCGCTCGAATCATCTGTTCAGTGCTGTTTTGAGTTTGGGCGAATCACTTATCCCGGCCGAATCACTTTTTGATTCAGTCACACCCTTGTGTTGATAAAGTCAAACGTCTTATGGAGCTCAACTAATTCGGGCACCTCATGGGCGAATCACTTCTGATTCGGCCGAATCATCTGTTCAGTGCTGATCTCGGACTGGGCGAATCATTTTTCTTGGCCGAATCACTTTTGATTCGGTCACACCCTTTATGTGATTCGGTCAAATCTTCAAGACTTTCCCCGGATCAGGTCGATTCGAGTAGCTGAGAGTGATTCGGCCAGGCTTGTGGGCGAATCACTTCTGATTCGGCCGAATCACTTCTGCAGTTTGCTCAGTCTTTCTGCTTTTGATCTCCATTGACCGGAATTCGTCCAGATTTTCTTTGGGCCACTTCTTATCGTGAGATACATATTTTTAACCTAAAATAGACGAAGAAATCATCAAGTGGCTTTATAGAATAGCGGAACAAACAAGAAGTAAGGGAAAAATGTGGACAAATATAAGGTTATTTGTCCGCTCATCAAAAAATAAGAAAGACAAAGTTTAGAACTCAAAACTGAATGTTGCCCTCCCCGGCAACGGCGCAATAATTTGACAGCGCGTCGTCGTGCACCTCAAATTTGTATTTGTAGCTCCTGTTAACAAACTAGCAAGCGGTAAGCAGGGTCGAACCCAAAGAGAGCAAGTAAGATAGAGTTCTAATGAAAGTCACAGAAAAAGGAACAAACTGAGGATATCAATTCAGAAAAAATCAGTTCGGGGAATACAATGCAACTAGTTATCATCGATCGAATACATGCATAAACTAATGAATTCTGCTTCAGTCCAACATTCCCGCTATAGATATGTCGACAATCGAATTCTACCTATTCTTAACCGCTAGGCTTTCGAACAAGTTCAATAGTTACCCGATTGAGACCACAAATTAGTTCTAAGCTAAGCTCAACTAATTATGCATTCCAGTTAAGTATAACACAATTGATATCAAATTACCTCACCGCTAAGCTGCACTAAATTGACAATCAACGCATTCAGTTCATACATGCGAGGGCAATAAAATCACTAGCTCAAACATTCATTCATTGATCTCAAACCATTGTCGCATTATAAATCCCCAAACTGAAATATTGATTTAGCTACTCATATTATCCATGGAATACAATAAATTTGAGTTCATTACACTACAATAAGTTAAAGAACAAGAACTGAACCAAAATAAAATCCGGCCGTGAATAAGCTTCCGGCGTGAATAGTAACAGTGAACAGTGTTCCGGTGTGAATAGTGAATAGTGACAGTAACAGTGAACAGTACCGGCGTGAATAGTGAATTCCGGCGACTTCTCTCTCAAGCTCTTCAATCTTCTCCTCCACTGCGTCACTGTAGCTCGTGAATAGTAGCTGTCAATAGTGTCTGAATAGTGTCTCAATAGTGAGAGGATTCTTTTCCTCTTTTGTCCATCTCTTAGGTTTAGAGTTTTTGGATTGAACCACATCTGCTGAACCGGATCTGATTTCTAATTGAACCAGCAGAGTTGACTGCTGTTGACTTCTTGATCTTGGATGAATGCTTCAAATATGCGATAAAATCCAATGCAATCTTGAACACACCTGCGATGCGAAAAACACTATAAAAGAGTAATCGATTCACGCAAAATGTAATAAAACTATGGGAATAAATAACTCAATGGAGCGTATTTATACGCTCCATCAGGAGCAAAGAGCATCATCGCCGTGTGCTGAAGTTTTAAGTTGAACAGACACTATTTCAGGTCTGATATTCTCGGGAAGAGAATTACTGATTTGTGGGAGGAAAATCGAGGTGAGAAGAGGTGGATCTCCGTCTGAGAGAGTCAGACGCACTGACATCAAGTCAGTTGCATAGTGGTAACGGTCGGGGATTAGTTACTTAAAGAGCCATTGTAATTGATCTTATATTTGTGAAGTGATTCTCACTTGGGGTTCAAAGTAACCCCCTTGAGTAGGTTTGGTGAGCCGATTAGGGTAAACATATCCTGTATCGTTTACTGTTCTGCATACTATTTCTGTCTCGAACTAACTATCACCGAAATGAAATCTGCTAAAGCTTTTGAAACAGTTAACAAACGATCTTGAACAGCCGGAGTCGAACAGACTCATAACTTTCAATTGGTATCAAAGCGGGACACTCGCTGTATAAAGTGTGATTCAGGGACTGGAACAGTGCTGTTCAAGATGAGTACCCGAGAAGGATAGAACATTACTCGGCCACCACTCCTTGATGGTTCGAACTACCTATACTGGAAAACACGCATGAGAGCCTTTATCAAATCGATAGATGATCGAGCATGGAAATCAATAATCTTCAAGTATGATTCGCCAATAGTTGCAGACAAAGATGGAGTTACCTATCCTAAGACGGAAAGTCAGTGGACAGCTAACGTGGATAAAACGGCTGCAACAAATGCTAAAGCTCTCAATGCGATCTTCAACGAAGTTGAGCCAGACATTTTCAGACTAATTTCTACATGTGAAGCAGCAAAAGACGCATGGCATATACTCGAGACAGCCTTTGAAGGGATGGACAAGATGAAATAGTCTCGGTTACAGATGGTAACCACCAAGTTTAAAAATCTGAAAATGGAGGAGGAGGAGTCTATTACTGAATTTAATGTGAGATTGATGGACATTGCTAACGAGACACATGCACTTGGAGAACCAATCAGCAATGAGAAGCTTGTTAGAAAAGTTCTGAGGTCACTAACCCCAAAGTATGCTATGAAGGTTACGGCTATTGAGGAAGCCCATGACGTAAAGGGGATGAGACTTGATATCTTGATGGGATTCCTTCGGACATTTGAGATGAAGCTGTTATCCGAAATTCCTGAAAAGAAATCTAGGGGAATAGCTCTCAAAAGTGAAGCATCAGAATCGGTTGAAGATGAGGGAGAGATGTCTGAACAAATAGCCTTACTTGCAAAAAACTTTGGCAGATTCATGAGAAAACTGAACCAGCGACAGTTCAACAAATCTAGAACAGACATCAGAAATCCACCAGACGGGAAGTTCAGAAAAGTGAGAACCACTAAAACTCAAAAAGGTGAAAAAGGCAAAGGAATTCAACGTCGAGAATGTCAAGGCTTTGGACACATCCAAGCAGAATGCGCCAATACTCTTAAGAAACAGAAAAAGGTTGTTCTGGCTGGATGGGATGGTACTGAGACAGAGGAGTCTGAAATAGAGGAGGAGAGTCAAATTATCTGGCTCTTACAACCGTGACAAATGCTGCCAGCACTGAACCAGAACAATCAGAATCAGACAGTTATAGTGACAGTGATACAGACACAGAAATCACCAAAGAAACATTTGCTGAAAAGTACAAAGCCTTGTATGAACGTGGGAGGAAGCAGTGAAAGCTAATTCCAAACTATGCAAACAAGTGGTAAGCTTAAAGGCTGAGAAATATGAGCTGGCTGAGACAGCTAAGAGACTGCAAACAGCACTGGACAAGGAGAAACTGGAACACTCAGAAGCAGTGGCTGAACTATCAAGAATAAGAAAGTATGTCAGTATGTTGAAAAATTGGATGAAGAAACTTGATTCGATTTTGGGTGCTCAGTGTTCGAATAGCGGGAGTCCTGGTCTGGGCTACGAACATCAGAAAAATTGTGGTAAGACTGTGTTTGTTCAATCTAAAAACCCTAATTATGCTAACGTTGTTCATCCCAGTCACAGATTTAATAAGCGTTGGACGGAGGACAAGCGTATTTGCTACTTTTGCAAAGCTCAAGGCCACATCCAGGGGCACATTTTTTGCAAAATATCGCTTGAGAAGATCCATGCCTGTCTCAAAAATTCATGACAACCATTGCTATGTCGCATACAACTCATCTTCTCACCTTGAGA
This sequence comes from Umbilicus rupestris, assembly GCA_963678935.1. Taxonomy (NCBI): domain Eukaryota; kingdom Viridiplantae; phylum Streptophyta; class Magnoliopsida; order Saxifragales; family Crassulaceae; genus Umbilicus; species Umbilicus rupestris. The sequence continues at coordinate 4,034,869 of OY787626.1, read as the reverse complement.
AGGATCGGTGGTACTTTGACAGTGGCTGTTCAGCCCACATGACAGGAGAAGCCAGCTATCTGACCGATTTACAAAACCTAGATGGGAGATTTGTTACATTTGGTGATGGGACAAAAGGAAATGTTATTAGTCAAGGTACATTATCTATTCAAGGGATGCCCACAATTGACAAAGTGCTCCTTGTGGAAGGCCTTCAAGCCAACTTACTAAGTATAAGTCAGCTGTGTGATGGAAAGCTGAATGTGCAATTCACCAAAGATTCGTGCCAGGTCGTCAACAGAGAAGGGAAGTGTGTTTTGAGAGAAATTCGTTCATCAAATAACTGTTATCTGTTGAATTCTGACACAGAGCCTGTCACAACTCGTTGTTTTCTGTCTCAGCAGGATGAAAAGATTCTGTGGCACAAGAGGCTGGGATACTTGAATCTCAAGGCCATAGGCAGATACTTAAACTTGGACTGGTGAAAGGAATACCTGAACTGGCAGGAAAAACTGATGCTTTGTGTGGTGAATGCAAGATAGGAAAACAGACAAGACAAAAACCAAACACTGTTTTAGTTGTGATTCACTTGATTCTGAGACTGCAACGTGAGAAAGACACAAATCTTACTACCATTAGAAGGGATCACATGTACCGTCTCCAAAAGGTCTTGTACTGATTAAAATAAGCGCCCAAAGCATGGTATGAACGTCTCACGGTGTTTCTCGTTCAACATGGCTATGTGCGAAGGGGAGAAGACAAGATTCTATCTATGAAGCACGTTCACAAGGATGCCAGGAACTTAGTGAAGAAGTTCGGGTTGGAAAATACAAGTCATAAGCACACTTATTCTAGAGTCAGCGTGGAACAGACCCTGTACAGAAGCAAAATTGGAAGTTTACTCTATCTCATGAACATACCCTATTCTGCTCAAGAGGACTATATAGCTGCAGGAAGCTGTTGCGCCCATATGATTTGGATGACGCAGATGCAGGAAGAGTATGGTCTAAAACACGGGGAGATAACTCTGAAACATGTATCCACTCATGGACAACTAGCAGATATCTTCACTAAGGCGTTGAACAATGCTCAGTTTGAAACATTTAGACTTGCCTTGGGTCTATGTGTTGTCAACAATTAAGTTAGATCCACAAAAGCTGGACAAGTTCCTAATCACTGTACAAGAATCTGTTGAACTGGTTACACAATTCAAGGGGAGAAGTTCTGGTGTTTATCTAGTTGGATGGGTAAGATAGTGTTTGTGCCATACGAGGTGTATTGAAACATGGATATCTAAAGGAAGATTTATTTTGGAAAGAAGAGATCGGTAAGATCCGAGAGTCTGATTGAGGTTTCTGATTCTTTGAGACTTATGTCTTGAATTCCTAATTAGCTCCTATATATTCGGAATGCATCCAGGTGAAAGCTCCGGAGAAAAGAAGTTTTGCCAAAACATGCCAAGTCCAGTTCAGAAGTGTGCAGCAGTTGAACAAAGTCTATTTCAAAGGTTCTGACAGTCAGGGTGAGTTGCCTGCCGAGAGGACTGAGACGATTAGCGATAGAAGGCGAAGTCGGTCAAAAGGTCTCTGGCAGACAAGTGTGGAACAGACCTATTTCAGAGAACAAAATGTGTGGAGTTTGTTGGTTGAACAAGTGACAAGCCTCGAGAGTAGCCAAGCTGTTGGCTCAGAAAGCTGAGGAGAAGATAAAGGAATCAGAATTTGGGTTGCTGGAAGGACCAAAGTATGCACTGTCATGAAGAAGAGCAAGATTGGTGCAATGAAGTCCGAGGAGTGTCCACCCTATCAGAAATCTAAGTGGAGAGTCTTTGAAAAAGGCTGTCACAGTATCAGGAACATTGTTCTCCAACAGTGAGGTTGATAGAAGTGGAAGACTGTTCAGGAGATGAGAGTTGTTCAAGAGAATGTATTGAAGTTCCTGAGGATGTCAAAGCCATTGAGGAACCGAATCTGATGATGTGAAGACACCCCTGGCTAGGTAATGTCGCTCTCTAGTTTTGATTGGCCACATATATTGCTTTGTCATCTTTTGTTTACAAAAAGGGGGAGGATTATTGCTAGCAAATTCATTCGAGAGCTAGTTTTGTCAAAAAAATGCCAAGGGGGAGAATGTTGATCCAAGTAGTTCGTGGATGATGAATGGCATAGTTTTTGACAAACAAGGCAAAGACTTCGGCTGGAACATAAGGTGAGACAGTAGCTGTTCAGACAGGCGCTGTAATAAAATCAAACGAGATCTGCAAATATAGTGTATCTGCAAAGCAATATTCGGAGATATTTCGAAGATATTCAGAAGATATTTCGAAGACATTTTCCCTCAAATTCTCGTCTTCAAAGAATGGATCCGCTCCTAAGTTGGAAAGCATGATCGAACCCGAACCAGTTCCTAATCATTGTGCAAGAATCTGTTGAACTGGGTATAGAATTCAGGGGGAGAAGTTATGGTGTTTTTCTAGTTGGATGGGTAAGACAGTGTCTATGCCAGACGAGGTGTATTGAGACATGGATATCTAAAGGAAGATTTGTTTTGGAAAGAAGAGATCAGCAAGATTCGAGAGTCCGATTGGCGTTTCTGATTCTTTGAATTCCTAATTAGCTCCTATATATTCGCAGTGCATCCAGGTGAAGCTCCGGAGAAAAGAAGTTTTGCCAAAACATGCCAAGTCCAGTTCAGAAGTGTGCAGCAGTTGAACAAAGTCTGTTTCAAAGGTTCTGATAGTCAGGGGGAGTTGCCTGCCGAGAGGACTGAGACGATTAGTGATAGAAGGCGAAGTCGGTCAAAAGGTCTCTTGTAGACAAATGTGGAACAGACATGTTTCAGAGAACAAAATATGTGGAGTCTGTTGGTTGAACAAATGACAGGCCTCGAGAGTAGCCAAGCTGTTGGCTCAGAAAGCTGAGGAGAAGATAAAGGAATCAGAATTTGGGTTGCTGGAAGGACCAAAGTATGCAGTGTCATGAAGAAGAGCAAGATTGGTGCAAGGAAGTCTGAGGAGTGTCCACCCTATCAGAAATCTAAGTGGAGAGTCTTTGAAAAAGGCTGTCACAGTATCAGGAACATTGTTATGCAACAGTGAGGTTGACAGAAGTGGAAGACTGTTCAGGAGATGAGAGTTGTTCAAGAGAATGTATTGAAGTTCCTGAGGATGTCAAAGCCATTGAGGAACCGAATCTGATGATGCGAAGACACCCCTGGCTAGGTAATGTCGCTCTCTAGTTTTGATTGGCCATGTATATTCCCTTGTCATCTTTTGTTTACAAAAAAGGGAGGATTATTGCGAGCAAATTCATTCGAGAGCAAGTTTTGTCAAAAAAATGCCAAGGGGGAGAATGTTGGTCCAAGTAGTTCGTGGATGATGAATGGCATAGTTTTTGACAAGCAAGGCAAAGACTTCGGCTAGAACAGAAGGTGAGACAGTAGCGGTTCAGACAGGCGCTGTAATATAATCAATCGAGATCTGCAAATATAGTGTGTCTGCAAAGAAATATTCGGATATATTTCGAAGATATTTTCCCCCAAATTCTCGTCTTCAAAGATTGGATCCGCTCCTAAGTTGGAATGCATGATCAAACCCGAACCAGTTACTAATCACTGTGCAAGAATCTGTTGAACTGGTTATAGAATTCAGGGGGAGAAGTTATGGTGTTTTTCTAGTTGGATGGGTAAGACAGTGTCTGTGCCACACGACGTGTATTGAAACATGGATGTCTAATGGAAGATTTGTTTTTGAAAGAAGAGATCAGCAAGATCCGAGAGTCTGATTGAGGTTTCTGATTCTTTGAATTCCTAATTAGCTCCTATATATTCGCAGTGCATCCAGGTGAAAGCTCCGGAGAAAAGAAGTTTTTTCCAAAACATGCCAAGTCCAGTTCAGAAGTGTGCAGCAGTTGAACAGAGTCTGTTTCAAAGGTTCTGATAGTTAGGGAGAGTTGCCTGCCGAGAGGACTGAGACGATTAGCGATAGAAGGCGAAGTCGGTCAAAAGGTCTCTGGCAGACAAGTGTGGAACAGACCTGTTTCAGAGAACAAAATGTTGGAGTCTGTTGGTTGAACAAGTGACAGGCCTCGAGAGTAGCCAAGCTGTTGGCTCAGAAAGCTGAGGAGAAGATAAAGGAATCAGAATTTGGGTTGCTGGAAGGACCAAAGTATACAGTGTCATGAAGAAGAGCAAGATTGGTGCAAGAAAGTCCGAGGAGTGTCCACCCTATCAGAAATCTAAGTGGAGAGTCTTTGAAAAAGGCTGTCACAGTATCAGGAACATTGTTATGCAACAGTGAGGTTGACAGAAGTGGAAGACTGTTCAGAAGATGAGAGTTGTTCAAGAGAATGTATTGAAGTTCTTGAGGATGTCAAAGCCAATGAGGAACCGAATCTGATGATGCGAAGACCCTGGCTAGGTAATGTCGCTTTCTAGTTTTGATTGGCCATGTATATTGCCTTGTCATCTTTTGTTTACAAAAAGGGGGAGGATTATTGCGAGCAAATTCATTCGAGAGCTAGTTTTGTCAAAAAAATGCCAAGGGGGAGAATGTTGATCCAAGTAGGTCATAGATCATGAATGACATAGGTTTTGACAAGCAAGGCAAAGACTTCGGCTGGAACAGAAGGTGAGACTAATAAAATCAATCGAGATCTGCAAATATAGTGTGTCTGCAAAGAAATATTCAGATATATTTCGAAGATATTTCGAAGATATTTTCCCCCAAATTCTCGTCTTCAAAGATTGGATCCGCTCCTAAGTTGAAAAGCATGATCGAACCCGAACCAATTCCTAATCACTGTACAAGGATCTGTTTAACTGGTTAAGAATTCTGGGGGAGAAGTTCTGGTGTTTTTCTAGTTGGATGGGTAAGACAGTGTCTGTGCCACACGACGTGTATTGACACATGGATATCTAAAGGAAGATTTGTTTTGGAAAGAAGAGATCAGCAAGATCCGAGAGTCTGATTGAGGTTTCTGAATCTTTGATTTCCTAATTAGCTCCTATATATTCGCAGTGCATCGAGGTGAAAGCTCCTGAGAAAAGAAGTTTTGCCAAAACATGCCAAGTCCAGTTCAGAAGTGTCAACAGTTGAACAGAGCCTGTTTCAAAGGTTCTGACAGTCAGGGAGAGTTGCCTGCCGAGAGGACTGAGACGATTAGCGATAGAAGGCGAAGTCGGTCAAAAGGTCTCTGGCAGACAAGTGTGAAACAGACTTGTTTCAGAGAACAAAATGTGTGGAGTCTGTTGGTTGAACAAGTGACAGGCCTCGAGAGTAGCCAAGCTGTTGGCTCATAAAGTTGAGGAGAAGATAAAGGAATCAGAATTTGGGTTGCTGCAAGGACCAAAGTATGCAGTGTCACCGAAACGAAATCTGCTAAAGCTTTTGAAACAGTTAACAAGCGATCTTGAATAGCCGGAGTCGAACAGGGTCATAACTTTCATAAAGTCTCGACGTGGTCGTCGCATATCCCAATGCGATCGGACACTTCCCTAATGCCAAGCTCCAAGTTAGCAGATCGCTTCTCGTTTGCAGAGATGGAATAATCCCTTGGTGGTTTTGTCTTCTTAGAATCCTTCTCGGTAGTCCTCCTTCGGGTTTCTGTGTCGGAAGCCATGAAGATGTCGAACCTTGCCCTAATACCACTTGTCATGGACTTAGATTTTACCCACCAAGTCGCGCGGGGCTTAGCTATAACTTTCACCCGACTAGCTAAGAAAGCTTTCTCCGAAAGTCGCTTGATGAGCTAAGGCAACAAGAAAACTTGAAAGCTAGATGATTTGTATTTCTGAGGTGGTTTCTAGAAAAATTTTCCTCCCCTATTTATACACTTACACCTCTTCAACGGATGGCTAAGATTGTTCCGATCCAACGGCTATAACTACAACTCTAGAAAGTTCCTACGAAGATATTTACAAGCTAAAGATCCTTCACCAAGCTTCCAAACTCTTCTGCAATGTTCTTTGAGGCTCCATGACCTTCCACACTCTTACAGAACTTGGGTCGGGCCTTTAGGTATCTTGGCCTAGTCCGTTTAGGTTAATGATCGGACTAAGTGATGGACTAGGTCACTTAGTCCAAACGGACTCCCGAACCAACCACATTTTAGAAGACCAAAACAAACGGACTATTTTATTCCCCGACATTATAAATTCATATTAACACGGTTAGAACAAAAACATCAAATTCGGCATAAAATAAAGAAACCAATTTTACATTTTTTAAAAAAAAATTAAGAAAAGGGTTTTAATAAATAAAAAAAAGAGCATTTGAAAGAAGGGGCCGCATTTGAGAAATTCAAGTTCTGACGAATTTAAATATTTTCTCTCCATAGACTTTTTCCCTTGTATGAAGTTGTTAGCCCAAATCAATGGCAGTGTTACCATAATCTCATTACTACTCGCAAAAAGACGATCTTACGATGAATTGAAGGTTTCCGGAACGACGGTAGCCATAGGAATCAAGAATGAGAAGGGAATTGTTGAGAAGAGAGATGGGAGGTAGGTTACAGGAGAATCAACGCATTGATTTGGGGTCGGAGCTCTGTGATTAAGTTTGTTAATGGTCTCTGAACTAACTAAGATAAGCAATCAATAAACACAACACAACACATAACCCTAACTATCGAGCCGTGGCAACTATGGAGGCCGCTCAATAGCCTGGGCCGAGCCCAAAAGTTTGATCCGATGTCCCTCGTTTCAATTTCGTCATTGTAGGCACACAAAAAAACTAAAAGTTGGAGGCAGAAATCGTCGGAAGACATGCCGGTGGCCCGACTTGGAAGTTCCGACGCCAGAGTCATTGCTCATGTAGACATGGACTGCTTCTATGTTCAAGGTAACAATCCAACTATTTAGCCCCATCGTGTCGGTGAACTGGAACCATCAAAATGATATTCCGTGGTGATGTTGGGAAAAAAATTTAGAACCACGGCAAAAGCTAATTCAGTTTTAGCTTTTGCCGTGGTTGCATGTTTCATTTCAAATCTATCGTGTTTTTTACACGGCCGGCCTTACTAAAACCGGCCTTTTAAAAAAATTGTGTGGCCGCCTATGCTAAAACCGATGAGTTAGAAAACCCAACTGGCCGGTTTTAGCATAAGCGGCCAGTTGGAAATTTTATCGAACCGAAACCGGGTGACCGGGTATTATTTTAACTGGCCGGTTTTATGTGAACCGGCCATTTTATCGAGATGGCCGCCTATGCTAAAACCGGCCAGTTGGGTTTTCTAACTGGCCGGTTTTAGCAAGACCGGCCACACAATTTTTTTTAAAAGGCCGGGTTTAGCAAGGCCGGCCGTGTAAAAAATACGGTAGATTTGAAATGAAACATGCAACCACGGCAAAAGCTAAAACTGAATTAGATTTTGCCGTGGTTCTAAATTTTTTTCTGATGTTGGCTCCCTACAACAATCTAATGATGTTCCATGGTGATGTTGGGATTAATGCCAAAAAAGAGTCTAATTTCGCTCTAGTAATAACTTGGTAAATAACCTGCTTCCAGTTGAACAAAGAAAACAACCAGAGTTAAGAGGCCAACCCGCTGCTGTTGTGCAATACAACACCTGGAAAGGCGGAGGTCTTATTGCTGTAGGCTACGAGGCTCGTAAATTTGGGGTTACTCGGTAAGCAAATTATTTGTAAGTATTGATTTTCTGTTTTTATTTTATTTTGTGTAAAAAGGAATTGCCAACATATTTATTTAGTTCTATGCGAGGTGATGATGCAAAGAAAGTTTGCCCAAATATTCACCTGGTTCAAGTCCCTGTTGCTCGTGGTAAAGCTGACCTCAGCATATATCGTGATGCAGGCTCAGAGGTCTAGGAAACTTGAAGCTGATTATTAGTCTTACATCCTAGCTTTGATTTATTTTAGAAATCTGTATGCAATTCCTGCAGGTCGTGACCATACTTTCCAGTAAGGGTCGTTGTGAGCGGGCTTCAATTGATGAAGTATATTTAGACCTCACTGATGCTGCAGAAACAATGCTGGCTGAAAGCCCTCCTGAGAGTTTGGAACAACTTGATGAAGAAGCTGTAAAATCACATATTTTAGGGATCAATGAAGTAAGGAAAATTTTATATAAAACCATTCTGGGTGTTTATTATACTGAAGTCTGGTTTACTATTAGGATGGAGGTGATACCAAACAACTTGTTAGACAGTGGCTCTGTCAGAATAATGGTGATCATCGTGATAAGTTGTTAGCTTGCGGGGCATTCATTGTTGCTGAATTGAGGAGGCAGGTTTTGAAGGAGACTGAATTTACATGCTCTGCCGGTGTTGCGCACAATAAGGTGTTTCGTGGATTTATCTGTTTTTATTTAATGTTTGAATGATAGAAATACTGAACTTCAGACATATTACTGCCAGATGCTTGCCAAATTAGCAAGTGGCATGAACAAACCGGCTCAGCAAACCGTGGTTCCTAGTTCATCTGTGAAAGATCTACTTTATCCTTTGCCAATAAAGAAAATGTAAGTTTCTGTTGTAGGTAAACTAATCATGCCTTTCTGGTTGAATTGAGTTGCAATCTTAACATCCATGTACACGCATAGCCATTTAATTTGCAATATGATTGTGTTCATTCTATTACTGTGCGTGCCCCATAATTTGTCAAACTGTGCATGTCAATCAAGAAAAGTCTGATCAGTAATCACGCTATCCTGTAAATGCCTGTAGGATGGAACTATACATATAAAATGTGAAATTGTTTATCCCTGATAATCTTAGTCTTTTTTACGTCTTATTATTCAGCTAACTATCATTGTGATCTGCCAAGTATACATAGTGATTTTTTTATGAACTAGAAGTTTCAGATTCATGTAGTCTAGTTTTGGGAATAATGCGGACAATCTGGTTTTAAAAATTAGCCAATTAGGTAATAGTCTGGTGTTGATTTAAAAGCCTTGTATATTAGCAGAGGTGTACCAAGTATTTTATGATAAATCCTCACTGATGTTTCCCCCCGAGACATGAGAAGTTTCCAAAAATCAAATATTCCCCTAGGCTCAATACATTAGTTTTTTCACGAACTAAGCATGTTCCTCAAATTCTATAATATTATTGGCCATTTTTTATTCTGACTTGTATCACCATATTGTTAATCTGAAGGAAACAACTGGGTGGAAAATTTCCACCCATAACTCAAATATTCCCTATAGTTTTGTCTTGAAATAGGCATGTTCAAATTCAATAATATTTTTGGCCATTTTTTATTTTGACTCGTATCGCCTCATTGTTCACTGAAGGAAACAACTGGGTGGAAAGTTGGGAGATTCATTGCAAACTGACCTTGGTGTGAAAACAGTTGGGGATCTGTTGCAGTATTCAGAGGGAAAGTTACAAGAACGTTATGGTGCAAATACTGGGTGAGCTTATGTCGGGAACTGTAATGCTGGAATCCTCTAGTTTCATTGACTTAATTATTAGTTTTGTTACTTAGATGAGTTAAGTGTAACAATCAGCCCCGGTCTTGACATTCCGAAGGCCCTGGCAGGAGACAAAAAAATAGGCCTTTCAATATATATACAAATACAAATTTCTTCATGTATATATGTTTTCTTTATAAGTAATTATCCATAGATGAAACTAAAGAAACATGGTAGAATTTATTCCTCAGCATTGTCTTATAAAAAAACTTCATATATTCATACAAATACTTATACACCAATATTTCAATGTATTATCACAGATTACGGATCCAATAAAATTCCACAGTACAAAATTTTGCCTTCATTGACAAAATGTTCTGGATTGGCCACATATATACATGTCCCTGTCTGAAATCCCAACTTCAGGAATACTGAGCAACACATATTATGTCCATTAATAAATTGCTGATTTAACTTGATCACATTTTGTTGTTAGCCAAAAGAAGTATCCTTTGCGGCAAGCTATCCTTACGTACAAGTTCCTTTTGGGTGCAGGAAGTAGTATATCTAATGCTAATTCTCACTGCTATTTTATGGCTTTGCCCTCTAGAACTTGGCTTTGGAATATTGCAAGAGGAAACAGTGGGGACGAAGTGCAAGGACGGCTGCTCCCTAAGAGTCATGGCTCTGGGAAGACATTTCCTGGTCGTCAAAGCCTAAAGACTCTTGCTTCTGTAAGCTTCCTATTGCTGGTAGATGAATACTGTTATGGATGTTTCATGATTCTTAACTTTTTTCATCAATCATGAGGTAGTGAAATAGGTGTAGCTGATCTACTTCTGTAATCGTAATTGTGAGCATTGAATTCAGCATATAAAACATGAGAGCACGTTTTAATTTTTCATTCCCTTGGAATGTTAAGGAAAAAACTGCTCCGGAGGTTTTCTTGCTCGATCATAGCAGATATTTAATAGGCTTTTACATAGTTATATTATCGAAAGCTACTTATGGTGCTGATGCTGGTTTCTTAACATCACATTTAGGTTAACCGCTGGCTCAATGATCTCTGTGAAGAATTGAGCGAGCGTCTTCAGTCAGACTTAGACAAAAACAAGCGGATTGCACACACTCTCACGCTCCATGCCAATGCATACAAGGTTGGTAATTCATTCATACTATGCACTTCTTACTCTTCCCACTATTGTCACTGCCACCATTAATGGTGTTTCTGTTCTCAACTTAGAAATGAATCAGTTTTTGTTCTTACTAGTTTGTACTTGTTTATGCAGCCCAGTGAAACAGATTCACAAAAGAAATTTCCTTCTAGATCTTGTCCATTAAGATACGGGACCGCTAAGATTCAAGAGGATGCGTTCAATTTATTCCAAGCTGCTTTGCACGAATATTTGGGTGCATACCCAGTTAAGAGTCGAGGGAATCAGGAAAAAGAATGGGGTATAACAGGACTCTCTGTATCGGCCAGCAAAATTATTTGTATACCTGCAGTAAGTGTGTGTTGTGGTGTCAAGTATCAAGGCTATCAACTTTAGTCGTATTGCAAGATTATCTGGTTATTCATATGCTGATCCTCCACGTGCTGTTATCAGAATGTTTCTAATTTTACAATTTCAAGTGGACCTGCCTTGACAAATCACCTACTGTTAATCAATAATCTTTTAATCAGATGTGTATGCAAGCTTCCAAAATAGATTAACAAGCAAATGCTTTATCATTGTTGCTTACCTGGCTATCAAAATTGTCTTTGTAAGGGAACAGGCACGATCAGGAAATATTTTGCAGGCCATGGTCTAAATTATTCTTCTGATTTGGAAGCCAACAGTTGTACTGAAGGTAAAATGCTTCTTATTTTTGTGTGGTTAATGTTAGTTATTTTATTTATAATGTGTTGTTTGAGACATTAGAAAAGGTTTGTAGAAGCAATAGAAAATAGTGAGGAAAATAATTGTACATGCGTTGTTCTCTTTTGATCAGATTTCTCTGAATATCTTCTGAACTGACAAATGCATGTGGGTCGTGCAACATTATGCAATCTGAATGGACTTCCACTTCTGCTTCAGGGAAGGACTCTGATTTGGGTCATTTGAAGGAGTTAAAAGAAGACCCTTCTCTTGAAGAGACTACGACCAGGTCTGCACTGTGTAATATGGATAGTGAAGAACAGAAAATGCAGAGTCAGGTTTATGTCCACACTGCCTTCTCACGGGGTACAAATAACGATCGACTTCTCATCGCTGCTGACCTGGATATCTGAATTATTTATTTCAGGGAGCATATACAATTAGGAAATATTTTCAAGCCCAGGATCCAAATCTTTCTTTAGATTTGGAAGCAGTCAGTTGCTCTGAAAGCATTGCCTCATTGGCACTTTCAGGTGATTTTCTTAATATAGTGCAGTTACTTTCAGTGATATATAATGTGTACTATATCATTCACATAAATTTAAATGGTTTGTGGAAACATTAAAAAGTTCAAGACAAGCTTTCACCTCTCTTCGACATTAAACTTGTTTGGTCGAGTAAAGTTTCCCATGATGATCTAACAGACGTACACAGTAGGACCAAATGTATATAGCTGTTCCATAAGCTGAATGTGTTTTTTTCTTAAAGAGAATTAGTTGTTTTATATATATAAGGTACTCCCTAACCTGAATGGATACAAAAAATGTTCCAGACCTTAAGGGAACCAAATAGCTGCTGCCTCAATCTAACAAACAAAAAACCAGGTCAGCAGCGATGAGAAGTCACCTGAAAAACATACACTGCATGTAAAGCTGTAACTAACCAATACCTCCAACTCTAAAAAAAGCCAATACTATATGCTAGAGTCTGTTCGCTAAAGCTACTGCAAAGCATTCATTTCTTTTAGCCATCGAGTGTCCTGCCGGTGGATCTGAGGTCTTTCTAAAGCTGACATCTTTATTTTGAGGCTCCAGATGAAAATCTTTATAATTTCCTTGCCTTCTATTGATTCTTTCTTGAAGATCCATCTATTTCTTGTTTGCCATACTACATCCATTTTAATCATTAAAGCAGTCCATGTGAATTAATTTCTCAGATTACCAATCCATTGTAAGCTCTCTTCTGTTTTAGGGAAGGATTTTGACCTGGGTTCAAATTTAGAAGACTTAAAAGCAGAAGTTCCTCTTGAAGAAACTGGTACAATGTCTGCACAGTGTCATAGGAATAGACAAGAACAGAAAAGGAAGATTCAGGTTTGTTTCCTTAGCACACACTTTTTGCTTTTGCATGTGATTGCTTATGACAAACTAGTTTACCATAAAATATTTTGCTCAATATCTTGTATATACGAGACTGATCCACTTTGAGCTGCAAACTCTGTTTTTCTTATGTGTTGAGTGCTTATAAATAAACAAACCTAGCATGCCTAACTTGATCATGGCATGCTGTCACTACACTGTGCTCGGGAATGATGAATCCTATCAACTGTCACACATGTTTAGTTAGTATTCATTAACAATCTAAGAGATGGAAACATGTGATTTGAACTAGGAACCACAACTATGTGTGGTAAATGTACCCTTGCAAGATAACATAAATCCCTCCCGTTTTTTATTTGATTACTTGTAGCTGACTGGAAGATTTTGCAGCAGAGAACATCTTCAATCTTGAGTTTCTTCCAGAACAGCAGTTCCTCTCAGTGGCCTGGCAATGAAGGGACTATTCATGATTTAAAAGCTTCATCAACGAGAGGTGACATTTCATTTCCATTTCTGTTTTTAATCGAAGGAATCAATTTCCTGTTCTATATCTGTATTGATATAACAGCCATCCGATCTCTCCATAAGTTGATACTTAGGAAGCTAAATGTTGTACCACAGAAGTTGAAAGATCTGAGACCCATAATGGATTGCGCAGCGGTTGTAGAGTAGGGGAACCCATAAGGGCCTCGTGGGACTACAGGATGGACGAGGTTGACCCTGCCATAATTGATGAACTACCACCGGAGATCCAGAATGAGCTTCATATGTGGCTTCAACCTCAAAAACGGAAAGTGTCAAGCACCAGTTGGGCAAAAAGTAGTGGTGCGGCTAAAGGAAGTCGTAAGATTGGCAGCTATTTTCTTCCATCAAAGAAACAGACAGATTAGATTTTGGAATTGGAGTATGAAATGTTGGTCTTGTTAATAGTAATATATTTTGTTACGGCCAAGATGTGATAAATACATCATTCTATTCCTATTCCTAGGTAGAAGCAGGTTTTAGGTGAACTGGATCCTTAATTATGTAAAGTTGTTAGTTTAGATGACTTTATTTGTTTACTCAACATTCTTCTTCTCCGGAAAAAACTTTAGAACTGCCCCGTCTCCCAAAACAGATTTTTCAAATGCTCCATCTGATAAATTCGTTTTTGAAATGCCCCGCCTCTTAATTAACCAGTCATGACAAGATCGGTTTTCTTTAAAAAAAAAGAAAAAAAAGGAAACCGGACATAACAAGACCGGATAGTTGTGTTTTGCAGTGAGATAGGTCATGTCATGATCGGTCTCATCTAAATTATGCTGAGTTAGATGACACGCAGGATGAAATACATTTAACTTGAGACTGGTTATGATATCACCGGTCAAATTAAAGAGATCAGTTTTGTTATAACCGGTCTCATATGGAAAATAGATCGGGCATCTTCTCTTCTCCCAGTCGTCTCATTTTCCTTCTTCCCGTCTCTCCTGCACGGCGGACACCTCCGGCGGCGACTCAAACCCTCTGTCCAGATCTGAGCGATGTCCCCTCCGTATTTTCACACCAGGTATGTTGGGTTATTCGTTTTGTAGTTATTTGTATTTGTAAGTAGGATTTATGGATGAATTGAGATTGTGAATGGTGGGGGTTGGTTGTGTACTGAAATTACTCATTGAGTTTGTTGAATTTAGAACAAATAACTGTTGGAGACTATGAAATCGGGGAGATGTTGATGAAAAAAACCATTAGATGATGTTGATTAAGAAGATGATGATGATTAGGATGCTTATGATGATGATGTTGATGTTGTTGAGGATAATGTTGATGATTATGATGATGATGATGTTGATGTTGATGATGATGATGTGAATATGATGATGACGATGAGGTTGATGTTGACGATGTTGATGATTATGAATATGAATATGATGATGATGATTTTGCTGATTATGATGGTGACCAGTTATCTGACATTGGACATTTTATTTTTTGTAATCAAGATGGATATAGAACACATAGTTGAGCCTGGTTCGATAGATGATTCCATTTTGACGCAACAACCGACACACTGTTCATGTGAAGTATGGATTGATCCTGTAAGTGTACATTTGTATGTATGTTATCATTTATTGTTATTCCGAAAGTCATTTTGTGGGCTGACATTGCTCTTGTTTACAGTAGGCATGAAAAATATTTGAAGTTGGTCCATCGCAGAATGTGGAAAAAGAACCCTCGGATTGTCCCGTTTATTGATAGAGTTGGGTTTTATCCATGGACTTAAGTGCATAATATTGAGATAGATTGATCATTAATCACTTCACTTGTAGAGCGATGGAGACAGTAGACTCATACATTTCATATGAGAACCGGAGAATGTACGTCACCTTACAGGATGTGGGCCTGCTGACAGGATTACCACTTAAAGGAGAAGTTGTTACTGGTACAAAGGAAGAAGAGTGGGAAAGTGTGTGTATAAGGTTACTAGATGCTTATCCGGAGTGCCCACGGTCCCCCACAATGGCGAAACGAAGGTGGTTTCTGTTACGGATATGGCATTTGTGACAAAGCGGAAGCTCTCAAGTGGAAGAAGAGGCTATAACAAACTCTGGCACCAGGAGCTGGTACTTACAAAAGAAGACTGATAAAACAAAAGAGGCAAAAGCTGCTATAGCATCCCCTGATGAATGGAGTTGGTACAGATGATCAGAAGGAATCAAAACAGGGACCAGAAGAGGCTGTGAAAACCCCTGAAGATTCAAGGCTAAAGGTAAAGAAAGTATCCTTGTAGCAGATCTATCTGAAGGTGCTCTAAGGATTGCTGCCGGCGAGGCGCAACTGGTAGAGATGAAGGCTAATAAAGATAAGGTTCCATATGTGATGGATCAAGTTGCTGAGGTGCAGAGCTATATGAGAAGAGGCAAACACCAAAGCAAACACACACTCCGAAGAAACCGAATCACAGAAAACACACACTGAGGAGAGATCAAATCAGAGAGTGCTGAAGCACAAGTTGTATGAGAGCAGAGGAGTAATATGGATTGGAACAGTCTGATTACTATATTGATTCGAGGCAGTCGACCGGAGCGAAGTCTCGACTGACAGGCTGAACGACAGGCAATCACGAAGTGGAGCTTGCGCGGACTGACCAAGCGTGCTCCTTGATAGTGACTGGAGGTCATTGATTGAGGGGGATCAGCGTGGTTTGTCCAACTACTTAGCAGGAAGAGCTTGGAGAAATCGTTGACAGAAGCGTCAGCAACTTAGCAGAAGAAGTTGCTGCAGCATCCGCTATAACACATTGTAATAGGATATGCTATGTCTGAGAGTTCAGGTCGATAGCTATCTATTACTAGAAGTGTGTCGATAGTGTAGGCTAGCTTGTGTTGACAGATTGAGCGGAGACTTCAATTGGGTTACGAGGGGTGGTTAGACTACCGTGGCTGAGTTATTGGAAACCATTGTACTCTAACGAAGATAGTGAAGTCTTGAGAACGAGAGTAGTTCTCCCCAGACGTAGGCTGTTGCCAAACAAGGCAAACAATTCTGTTTGTGCTTCTCAGGTTTTGCTAAAGCAAAGCGTTACCAACTTAGCGGAAGAAGTTGTTGAAGCAAACCATGGGGTGTCGCTTATAGTTATGCAATGCCAATTTCAATTGGTATCAGAGCCGGTCGCTCGACACACAAAGAGAGGTCCGGGAAGGCATTGTTATTTGTCATGGGCGACAGAATGAGAAGACAGAGCTCACGAATATCACTACTATCCGAAAAAGGAAGTCAAGATAGCGAGTATTGCAGCAGTGATGAAGAGGAAATCTTAGAAGAATTCATTGTCAGTCACTACAAGCAGATGGTTGAGAAGTGTAAAGAAGTAGCAAAGATGAATAAGAGGCTGATTGAAAAAGTATCAAAACTTGAGGATGAAAAGGAAGAACTTGTGAAGATCATTTCATCTATGACTGAACAAGCTGAACAACGAGAGGCATACATGCTCAGATTATGAACGAAGTGAGTATATACAGAAAAACAGTCAGAATGCTCAACACAGAACAAATAATCTCAAAGATGTTCTAGTGCGTAAAGACCTGGAAATAACAAATATGGCCTTGGGTACATTGGAGAAGGAGGCATTGGAGTAACAACGTTTGTCAGAGTAGAGACACCAGAAGTCCACAAGTGTGAAGGTGTGAAAAGGAAGAGAAACTAGGGTTGGAAGAAAAAAACCAGAAGGAGGTACAACAAACTCTTCCTCTCCGTGGTCGTTTTTCACAAGATAATCGCATATGCTATTTCTGCAATCAACCTGGTCATATACAACGGGTTTGTCCCATTCTGAACAAGTACTGGAGATTACAAAAACCATCACAAAGCAATTACCAACGATATACAGAATAGTATGCCTTTGTATCCTACAGCACATCGAAGGAGTTCAAGAAAAGGAGCTGATATTTTGACAGTGGGTCTTTAGGACACATGACTGGAGAAAGATCTTTCCTAACAAACATTCAACCTTGCAAAGAACAACATTTAATGTTCGTCTATGGGCTGAAAGGGAGAGTTCTAGGGAAAGGGACACTCGACGTACTCGGATTACCCAAACTAAATAATTTGATGCTCGTGGACGAACTAAAAACAAATCTCATTAGCATAAGTCATTTATGTGAAGGTACTCACCTTGTAAAATTTACTGAGAAATTATGTCAAGTGTTTGATGCAGGGGAAAAGTGCTTGATGAAAGGCACGAGGTCTGCCAACAATTGCTACTTGCTAACAATTTATTGCCAACAATTATGTCAAGTGCCAACACATTTACTAGATCTTTTGGAAAGAAGAAATCAGCAAGATCTGAAAGTCTAATTGAGGTTTCTAAGTGTTTGAAATTTGTGTTTTCAGTTCCTAACTCGCTGCTATATATTCACAGAGCATCTAGGTGAAATCTCCAAGTGCCAAAAAGGGGGCGGAGAAAAGAAGAATTTCTTGGATAAGCCACCAGTTCAGAAGTCTTTAACAGTTGAACCTGAGCCCGTTTCAAAGGTTCTGACAGTCAGGGGAAGTTGCCTGCTGAGAGGACTAAGACGACTCAGCGACAGAAGGCGAAGTCGGTCAAAAGGTCTCTGGCAGAAAAGTTTGAAACAGACCTATTTCAAATAAGAAAATGTGTGAAGTCTGTTGGTCAGAAACAGGGCCAGGCCTAGAGATCAGCCAAGCTATTTTCACAGAAGACTGAGAAGAAGATAAAGGAATCAGAATTTGGGTTGATGCTAGGATCAAGGGATGCGTTGTCAGTAGAAAGTAAGGAGCCGATTTTTGAGACAGTCTTTGGTGGAGTAGACAAAGAGGCAGATGGGTGACGCTGAGGCCGTTCCAATCAGTTTTTCTCCAAAGATCACTGAACCTGAGTCAGTTGCGGAGGCAGATAAACAAAATGAGAAAATGATGGAGTCCTCTATTGCAACACTTCTGTCTAAGCAAAATAAGACAGTCAAACAAGACAAAAGAAGAGTGTGACCACTGAGACAGAGGGAGCACTGTCAAGAAGAAGGAAAGATTGGTGCCAAGAAATCCGAGAAGTGACCACCCTCTCAAAATTCTGGATCTGCTCAAAGTGGAGAGTCTCCGACAAAGGCTGTCACGGTATCAGGAGTATGGTTCTGCAACAGTGAGGATGGCAAGAAGTGGAAGATTGTTCAGGAGAGTGCTTTGAAGTCACTGAGGATGTCAAGGACATTGAGAATGAAGGAAGCAAAGACACCCCTATCTTGTTTTGATTGAGCATGTATATCCTTGTCACTTTTATTTGCAAAAAGGGGGAGTATTCAAGGGGCGAATTCAGCACTCAGTAGATACATGCCATTCGCACCCTATGAAGAGAAAGTTTTGTCAAAAAATGCCAAGGGGGAGAATGTTAGTTCCAGGTAGTTTATGGATTCTTGAATGACATATTTTTGACAAACAGATCAAAGAAACTCGGCTGTGATAGAAGGTGAGACAGTATCTGTTCAGACAGGCATTACATTATTATCAGTCGAAGATCTGCGAATATAGTGCATTAGCAAGGAAATATTCTGGAGATATGTCGAAGATATATTCTCCTAGATTCTGTGCTCTGCGCTTCGAAGATTGGATCCGTTCCCAAATTAGGAAAGCATGATTAAGCATTATCAAATTTTAAAAGAAAATCTAATCTATATATGGGGGATCGGAGATATTGCAAAGCTGATTATCGAAACTATCAGAACTGAGAATGAAGGAGAACGGGGTTGCAAATTGGCGATCATCATCAAAGATAGTCTGAAAATCGACAGAGCAAGAGTTTGAGCACCATGAGCTAAAGAAAAGCGTTGAATAGACTGTGATGATGCAAGTATGGCAGGTTTGACAAAACCAACATATGTGAACAAGGAGCTGCTGCAGCTCAAACAAACAAGCAGGAGCAGTTACAGCAGGGGGTGCTGCAGCAGGTGCTGGTTCAAGTGCTGTATCAACTGTCCGAATAGAAGTTTTGTGCTGGGTGCGTTTTGAAGGTATGGCAGCTGTGTTCTTGCTCTTAGAAGAATTTCTAAAATGCTGTTGAGCATTTTCCAGCAAGGTTTACTGGTCAGAGAAGGAGTTTTGCATTGAAGATATTAATCAAATCTAATCTCCTAGATTTTAGGAGATAATTGATCTTTTGGGTCAATTGCCTAAACCTGGAAATTGCTTAAAGTGGTGTGGGTATTTAAGCAGAAGGTGTTAGGGCTGAAGAGGGTGATCGAAGCTGAGTGATACACGAGAGTAGACACAGATTTCAGAGAGAGGATTTTTTGGGTGCTACGGACGTTGTTCTTCGATCAAACACACACGGGCAGAGCGTTGAGCGCAGAGCTGTGGTGAGCATTGCAGAAGAGAATCAGGTCTTGCAGAGACTGATTTGTGCATTGATCTGGAAGCCAATTCAGAGCTGTGGAGCTTGTTGGTTGATCAAAGGCAGCCGCGGAAGAACTGACGGGTGGAAGGCTCGGTGGAGGTTCGTGCGGAAGAACTCACTAGTGGCAGGTGGTCACTGAGTGAGGGGGAGTTACTCAGAGTGTGCAGCGCTCTTGGAGTGGTTCGATCGGCTCGGCAGAAGGCCTTGGAGCGACGCGGACATTGTGCTTCAGCTGTGTGTTACAGCTGTTGCTGCAGCAACCCTGCTGAGTAGTGTAGTATAGAATAGGCTAAGTTCTTTGAGAGGATTGTAGCTATTCTAGACTGACATATTGTAGAGGGTGTGCTGACACAAATCAGAGCTTGTTCTGATTGTGTTGTGTGATCCACACGGGGTTAAAGTAGCATAGGTTGCGTGCGTTGTAACCGAGTGTGCTTGGAACCTTTGGTTGAGTGGATTGAGGACTGGAGAATAGTCCTCCCCAGACGTAGGCAGTTTGGCCGAACTGGGTGAACAAACCTGTGCCTTTGTTCATTGCTTGCTGAGATTATTTCTTGTGAACAAGAGTGTGCTGCAGCAACTGCTAGTTCACAAATCTGCCTAAGTGAGATGCTGTGAAATTTTAATTGGTATCAGAGCGGGAACTCGACACAGAGAGTTAAAAGATCCTATAGTGTCTCTGAAGAAGCCAAGACAATGAAGGAAGGACAGAGCACAAGCAGACCTCCATTATTGGAAGAGAGCAATTATGGATATTGGAAAGCTAGAATGAAAGCCTTTCTCAAGGCTATTGATGAGAAGACATGGAGAGCTGTTGTGATTCAGTGGTCTCCCCCAATCACCATGGATGAGCAAGGAGTGACAAGAATAAAACCTGAAGAGCAGTGGACTGATGAAGAAAGTGCTGCAGCAACTGGTAATTCAAAGGCTTTGAATGCAATTTTTGCTGCAGTTGATGCTAACAATTTCAGGTTGATATCAAACTGCGATTTGGCCAAGCAAGCATGGGAAATTCTGCAAATTGCCCATGAGGGAACTGACAGAGTGAAGCTGTCCAGACTCCAGATAATCGCCACACAATTTGAGAATCTGAGGATGTTGGATGAAGAAACAGTCACTGAGTTTAATGCTAAACTCTGTGATCTTGCAAATGAAGCTCATACTCTTGGTGAGCCCATCCCTGAAGAAAAGCTTATCAGAAAGGTTCTCAGATCATTGCCCACTAAATTCGACATGAAAGTGACAGCCATTGAAGAAGCACAAAATGTCAGATTCATGAAGTTGGAAGAGCTGATGGGGTCTCTCAAACAATTTGAGATGAAGCTGATTAAAGGAGACACCTTGCCTAAGGATAAGAATGTTGGATTGAAAGCTGAAGCAGAAACCAAGCAGACAGGCCCAGATGATCAGATGAGCATGCTTGTTAAGAACCTTGGGAAGCTTCTGAAAAACATGGAATCCAGAACTGAGAGGAGCTCTTCTTCGCGAAAACAATTCAGAAGGGGCGGTGAAAATAAAAGGAAAGGAAAGGAACCGGCTCAGAGTGAAGACGGAAAGAAAGAAGTGAAGAAAGGAGTCCAATGCTGGAATTGTGCAGGCTACGGTCATCGACAAATCAACTGCACCAGCAAACGGATGAAAAAGAAAGCTCTCTCTGCCAGTGGAAGTGAAGATGAGAAAGAGCTGAGTGAAGATGAATGCAACATGGCCAGACACAGGTCTGCTAGAAGAGTCACAAAAACATGCGCAGCACCCAAAAGATTGAACCAGGACCTGCTATAGCAACCTCTACATCACAGTTACAAGAGAGCTTCGAAGTTTAAAAAATGCTACAGCTGTGGTCGCAAAGGTCATATTCAAAGAAACTGTTTCTCAGCTCGTGCCAGAATAGCATCACCCAGGGAATTAGTCAGGCAGAAACATGCGCAGACTCAGCTCCTCGCTCTTGTCAGCACAGCTAGCACCTCAGACAAGATTAGCTGGTACTTTGATAGTGGCTGTTCAGGTCATATGACAGGAGAAAGATCCTTTCTGAAGAACATTACTCCCTGTCTGGAACAACGCGTGAAGTTTGGTAATGGTCTGAAAGAAGAGTTCTGGGAAGAGGAACTTTAGCTGTGGAAGGAATGCCAAGTCTGAGCAATGTTCTTTTGGTGGAAGGGTTAAAGGCTAATCTCATCAGCATCAGCCAGCTGTGTGATGGGACCAAACAAGTTAAGTTTACGAAAGACTCATGTCAAGTCCTCGACAAATCTGGAAAGTGCATAATGGAAGGAGCCAGATCCAAGAGCAATTGTTACCTTCTCAATGTGAGTTCAAACTCACGGATTCAGAAATGTATGCTGACAAAGGCCGAGGAAATGACCTTATGGCACAAAAGGATGGGACATGTTAACCTGAGAACTCTAAAGAGAATTGCCACAGAAGGGCTGGTCAGAGGAATTCCACTGCTGAAAGGAGAGACAGACTCCATCTGTGGAGACTGTCAGATTGAGAAACAGAAGAAGGCCTCACATCCTCGAGTCAAAGATATTGGTACCACCAGGCCTCTTCAGCTGATTCACATGGATCTGATGGGACCAATGGAAGTCGAGAGCCTAGGCAAGAAGAGGTATGCATTTGTCTGTGTTGATGATTATTCTAGGTTCACTTGGATTGATTTTATCAGAGAAAAATCAGATACGGTGAGTGTCATTGTGTCACTGGTGTCTCGGTTAGAGCAAGAGAAGAATCTCAGAATCAGCAGCATTCGCAGTGATCATGGCAGAGAATTTGAAAACAAAGACATGGATGAATTCTGTCAACAAAGGGGTATAACACATCAGTACTCCTCTCCCATTACCCCTCAGCAAAATGGTGTGGTGGAACGGAAGAATCGGACAATTCAAGAAATGGCCAGAGTGATGATCCATGCTAAGAGGATTCCTCTAAAATTCTGGGCAGAGGCCATGAATACCGCATGCTACATCATCAATAGAGTCACCTTGCGAAGGGGAACCAAGCAGACCTGCTATGAGCTCTGGAATCAGAAAAAACCCACGGTTAAGTACTTCCATATCTTTGGAAGTGACTGCTTCATTCTGAGAGACCGGGAGTATAGAAAGAAACTCGATCCGAAGAGTGATCCTGGAATATTCTTGGGATATTCAACAAACAGCAGGGCATATCGTGTGTTCAACCAGCGAACAAAGACTGTCATGGAGTCAATAAATGTGGTTGTCAATGATGCAGACGAAGCACCTATCTCTGATTCTGACACTGGTGAAGAAGACTCTGATCTTGAAGAAATGCCTGATAGACAGACCAGAAGTGAACAAGCTGCGGCTCCAGCAGATGCTACAGCAAGTGCTGAAGCAGAAATTCCAGATGACCAATCAGAAAGCCTGTCTGATGATTTTCACACTGAGGCTCCCGATCCACCTTCAAGGCAGCCCCCAAAGAAGATACAGAAGGATCATCCCTTGACAAATGTGATTGGGGATCCCTCAGACAGAAGAAGAACCAGAAGTCATGCCTATCTCAATACATGCTTTATGTCCAGCATTGAACCAAAGAATTTCAAGGAGGCCATGAGTGATGAATTCTGGGTTATGGCTATGCAGGAGGAATTGGCAGAGTTTGAAAGACACGATGTTTGGGATCTGGTAGACAGACCAAAAGGGGTAAACATTATAGGCACAAAATGGGTGTTCAAAAATAAAACTGATAAAAAGGGCAACATTACACGAAATAAAGCCAGACTGGTTGCCCAGGGATATTCTCAGATTGAGGGTCTAGACTTTGAAGAAACATTTGCTCCAGTAGCTCGCCTGGAGGCTATCAGACTGCTTCTAGCAATGTCTTGCTGCCTGGGGTTCAAATTATATCAAAATGGATGTTAAAAGTGCGTTCTTGAACGGAGATCTCTCTGAAGAAGTTTATGTCTCTCAACCAAAAGGTTTTGTAGATCCTCATCATCCAGAACAGGTGTATAAATTGAAGAAAGCTTTATATGGACTAAAACAGGCTCCTCGGGCATGGTATGAGCGGTTGACAATTTTCCTGGAAAAACATGGCTACAACCGAGGGGGAGCTGACAAAACCTTGTTTGTCAAAAGAACTCAGTCTGATGTGATCATTGCTCAAATATATGTGGATGACATTGTCTTTGGATCAAAGTCCCAGCACCTGGTGAAGCAGTTTGTGAAACACAGCAAGAATTTCAAATGAGCATGGTAGGAGAACTTTCATACTTTCTTGGTTTGGAGATTACTCAGAAAATGGATGGGATCTTTATTGCTCAAAGTAAATACAGCAAGTCCCTTGTGAAGAAATTTCAGCTCGACTCAGCAAGTCACAAGCGTACCCCTGCTGCTACTCATGTGAAAGCCATCAAAGACGAGCACGGTTTGGAAGTGAGTCAGACTGTCTACAGAAGCATGATTGGGAGCTTACTTTACCTGACTGCTAGCTGCCCTGACATTTCCTATGCAGTAGGAGTCTGCGCCGGATTTCAAGCCTGTCCCAGAGACAGTCATATGCAGTTGGTCAAGCGCATTATTCGGTATGTCGGCGGGACTGTGGGCTATGGCTTGTGGTACACTAAAGACACAAAGGCTAATCTGGTCGGATACAGTGATGCAGACTGGGCAGGGTGCTCAGAGGATAGGAAGAGCACATCGGGAGGATGCTTCTTCTTGGGGAATAACCTGGTCTCTTGGTTCAGCAGAAAACAGAATAGCATTTCTCTATCCACTGCCGAGGCTGAGTACATTGCTGCTGGGAGCTGCTGTGCACAAATGTTGTGGATGAAGCAAATGCTGAGTGAGTATGGGATTGCTCAAGATGAAATGACTCTCTACTGCGACAATATGAGTGCCATCAGCATATCCAAGAACCCGGTTCAGCACAGTAGAACCAAGCACATTGACATTCGTCATCCCTTCATCCGTGATCTTGTTGAACAGAAAGTCATCTCGCTCCAGCATGTTGTGTCTGCCAAACAACTTGCTGATATCTTCACCAAAGCTCTGGATGCAGCCCGGTTTGAAGACCTGAGAGCCTCTCTAGGACTCTGTGTGTTGCCTCCATAAGTTCTCCCATCCAAAACCCCCTCGTCATTTATTCCAAAAAGGGGGAGGAGAAAGAGCAGGCTAAGAAGTGGAGTCTAAGAAGTGGTTTTGTCAAAATGCCAAGGGGGAGATTGATGATGCAAGTATGGCAGGTTTGACAAAACCAACATATGTGAACAAGGAGCTGCTGCAGCTCAAATAAACAAGCAGGAGCAGTTACAGCAGGGGGTGCTGCAGCAGGTGCTGGTTCAAGTGCTGTATCAACTGTCTGAATAGAAGTTTTGTGCTGGGTGCGTTTTGAAGGTATGGCAGCTGTGTTCTTGCTCTTAGAAGAATTTCTAAAATGCTGTTGAGCATTTTCCAGCAAGGTTTACTGGTCAGAGAAGGAGTTTTGCATTGAAGATATTAATCAAATCTAATCTCCTAGATTTTAGGAGATAATTGATCTTGTGGGTCAATTGCCTAAACCTGGAAATTGCTTAAAGTGGTGTGGGTATTTAAGCAGAAGGTGTTAGGGCTGAAGAGGGTGATCGAAGCTGAGTGATACACGAGAGTAGACACAGATTTCAGAGAGAGGATTTTCTGGGTGCTACGGACGTTGTTCTTCGATCAAACACACACGGGCAGAGCGTTGAGCGCAGAGCTGTGGTGAGCATTGCAGAAGAGAATCAGGTCTTGCAGAGACTGATTTGTGCATTGATCTGGAAGCCAATTCAGAGCTGTGGAGCTTGTTGGTTGATCAAAGGCAGCCGCGGAAGAACTGACGGGTGGAAGGCTCGGTGGAGGTTCGTGCGGAAGAACTCACTAGTGGCAGGCGGTCACTGAGTGAGGGGGAGTTACTTAGAGTGTGCAGCGCTCTTGGAGTGGTTCGATCGGCTCGGCAGAAGGCCTTGGAGCGACGCGGACATTGTGCTTCAGCTGTGTGTTACAACTGTTGCTGCAGCAACCCTGCTGAGTAGTGTAGTATAGAATAGGCTAAGTTCTTTGAGAGGATTGTAGCTATTCTAGACTGACATATTGTAGAGGGTGTGCTGACACAAATTAGAGCTTGTTCTGATTGTGTTGTGTGATCCACACGGGGTTAAAGTAGCTTAGGTTGCGTGCGTTGTAACCGAGTGTGCTTGGAACCTTTGGTTGAGTGGATTGAGGACTGGAGAATAGTCCTCCCCAGACGTAGGCAGTTTGGCCGAACTGGGTGAACAAACCTGTGCCTTTGTTCATTGCTTGCTGAGATTATTTCTTGTGAACAAGAGTGTGCTGCAGCAACTGCTAGTTCACAAATCTGCCTAAGTGAGACGCTGTGAAATTTCAGACTGTGTTACAGTTCTGGCATTCTCGGAAAGAGAATTACCGGTCCGTGAGAGACAGATAGAGGTGGGAAGAGAAGGATCTCCGTCTGAAGGAGTCAGACGCACTCACATTAGTTCAACTACATAGTGGTAACGACTGAAGCCAAGTTACTTAAAAATCTGTTGTACTTGATCGAATACATTGTGAAGTGATTCCCACTTGGGATTCCGAGTAACCCCCCTGAGTGGGCTCGATGAGCTGAACGGGTAAACATATCATTCGTAGTTTACTGTTCTTCGTACTGTTTCTATTGCGACTAATAATCATCAAAATGGAATCTGTTAAGGCTTTGTGAAACAGTTAACAAGTGATCTAGAACAGCCTAGTAGAACAGACGTATAACTTTCAAGGAGGCTCCCACCGAGCTAGTAAAATAGGTTCGGCAGAAAAAATTCAGAAAAAAGAACCAAAGGTTGCTGCAGCAACCCCTTCCGCTGCCAAGTAGAACTTGTGGATGCAAGTATGGCAGTGTTTGACAAAACCAGAATGAGTGAACAAGGAGCTGCTGCAGCTCAATCAATCAAGAAGGCCAGCAGGAGTAGACAGCAGTAGCAAACCAGCAACAGATGCAGCAGGGGATGCTGCAGCAGGTGCTGGTTCAAGAGCTAGTTCAACTGTCCGAGTAGCAGTTCTTGTGCTGGGTGAGTTTGGAAGGTTTTGAAGGTTTGTCAGCTTTGTGAAAGTGCTTAGAAGGTTTTCTAAAATGCTGCTAAGCTTTTTCCAGCACGGTTCACTTGTCAGAAAAGAAGATTGGCATTAAAGATATTAAACAAATCTAATCTCCTAGATTTTAGGAGATAATTGATCTTGTGGGATTATGGCCTAAACCTGGAAATTGCTTAAAGTGGTGAGGGTATTTAAGCAGAAGGTTTGAGGGCTGTAGGAGGTGATCGAAGCTGAGGGATACACGAGAGTAGACACAGATTTCAGAGTGAGGATATTTTGGTGTGCTACGGACGTTGTTCTTCGATCAAAACACACACGGGCAGAGCGTTGAGCACAGAGCTGTGGTGTGCATAAGCAGAGGAGAATCAGGTCTTGCAGAGACTGATTCGTGCATTGATCTGGAAGCCAATTCAGAGCTGTGGAGCTTATTGGTTGATCAAAGGCAGCCGCGGAAGAACTGACGGGTGGAAGGCTCGGTGGAGGTTCGTGCGGAAGAACTCACTAGTGACAGGTGGTCACTGAGTGAGGGGGAGTTACTCAGAGTGTGCAGCGCTCTTGGAGTGGTTCGATCGACTCGGCAGGAGGCCTTGGAGCGACACGGACAGAGTGCTTCAGCTGGTGTTACAGCTGTTGCTGCAGCAACCCTGCTGAGTAGTGTAGGCTAGAATAGGCTGAGTTCTTGTAGAGGATTGTAGCTATTCTAGGCTGACATATTGTAGAGGGTGTGCTGGCACAAATCAGAGCTTGTTCTGATTGTGTTGAGTAGTCCACACGGGGTTAAAGTAGCATAGGTTGCGTGCGTTGTAACCGAGTGTGCTTTGGACCTTTGGTTGAGTGGATTGAGGACTGGAGAATAGTCCTCCCCAGACGTAGGCAGATTGGCCGAACTGGGTGAACAAATCTGTGTCCCATTCATTGTCTGCTGTGTCTACATTTAAGTGAACAAGAGTGTGCTGCAGCAACTGCTAGTTCACAAATCTGCATAAGTAGAGACACTTGAAATTTCAATTGGTATCAGAGCGGGAACTCGACACACAGAGTTTAAAAGGTCCTACAGTGTCTCTGAAGTAGCCAAGACAATGAAGGAAGGACAGAGCACGAGTAGACCTCCACTTCTGGAAGAGAGCAACTATGGTTATTGGAAAGCTAGGATGAAGGCCTTTCTCAGGGCCATTGACGAGAAGACATGGAGAGCTGTTGTGATTCAGTGGTCTCCCCCAATCACCATAGATGAGCAAGGAGTGACAAGAATAAAACCTGAAGAGCAGTGGACTGTTGAAGAAGGTGCTGCAGCAACTGGTAATTCAAAGGCTTTGAATGCAATTTTTGCTGCAGTTGATGCTAATAACTTCAGGTTGATCTCAAACTGTGACATGGCCAAGCAAGCATGGGAGATTCTGCAAACTGCCCATGAGGGAACTGATAGAGTGAAGCTGTCAAGACTCCAGATAATTGCCACACAATTTGAGAATCTGAGGATGCTGGATGAAGAAACAGTCACTGAGTTTAATGCTAAACTCTGTGATCTTGCAAATGAAGCTCATGCCCTTGGTGAGCCCATCCCAGAAGAAAAGCTTATCAGAAAGGTTCTCAGATCGCTGCCCACAAAGTTTGACATGAAGGTGACAGCCATTGAGGAAGCTCAGAATGTCAGATTCATGAGGTTGGAAGAACTGATGGGGTCTCTCAAACAATTTGAGATGAAACTGGTCAAAGAAGACATCACCTCCAAGGACAAGAATGTTGGGTTGAAGGCTGAAGCAGAAACCAAGCAGACAGTTCCAGACGATCAGTTGAACATGCTTGTTAAAAATCTAGGGAAGTTTCTGAAAAACATGGAATCCAGAACTGAGAGAAGCTCTTCCTCGCGAAGACAATTCAGACGGGGCAGTGAAAGAAAGAAGAAAGGGAAAGAACCAGCTCTGGACGAAGATGACAAGAAAGAGATGAAAAAGGGAGTTCAATGTTGGAACTGTGAAGGATATGGACACATTGAGGCTGATTGTCCAAGCAAACCCTTCAAGAATTCTGAGAAAAAGAACAGCAAATCCATGACAGCAAAATGGAGTGATTCGGATGAGAGTGATGAAGAAAACTGTGTTGTACTGACAAGTGTTTCAGATGTCCACCTCAATGAGCTAAACAAGGTAGAAATTCACTATGGGATTGAAGTCTCTGAGAGTGAAGATGACGAAGACTCCTCTGACAGTTTTGCTGATCTTCTGAGGAAGATACTCAAACAATGTGAGGCAGTTCTTCAGACCAATCAGACCTTGACGGAAAGAGTAAATCTCTTGGAAGAAGAACGAAGGAGATGTTTACCCTCAGTCGGCAATCAAGTTACTATTCTGAAAAGAGAAGATTCAGAAAGACAGACCTCTGTTGAATCCACTCCAGCAGCAGCCAAGACAGCTGACCCGCAGAGCAATATTCTGGACGAAATATTATCTTACCAAAGACTTGGAAAAGGGAAAACAGGGCTTGGATATACTGGTGAAGAAAGCTCTAAAGGGACAGTGTTCATAAAAGCCTCAGATGGTGAGACAGATGAGAAGAAGAATTCAGATGTCTCCTCAAAAATGGCAGAGAAAATTGGATCTAGACATGTGAACAAGAGGATGCTGCAGCATCATGGACAACATTTTTCTCAAACAAAACAAAAGTCTCAGAACAAGTGGAGTACTGGTACAAGTGTTGGGAAGCAGAAGATCAACTCCAATCTGAAGCAGCAACACAGAACTTGCTCAGCTGAAAAAGGGGGAGCAAAGTCCAGAATCAGCACATGTTGTACAAAGACTCCATTTCATGTTGCTGCACAAGGGCACTGGATTGCTAAAAACAAGGGTAAATCAAAGATGGTACAAATATGGAAACCCAAACAAAGAGTTAGGAGGCTGGAAGATCAGAAGAAGAAAAGCTCTGGTGTATTTCAAGTATGGGTGAAGAAGGCTCCACCAGAATCTCTCAAGGATCCTCTGAGCAAAAATGCAGCCTGAAGTGAATAGGTGAACAAGCTCACATGTGTTGCAGCAACCTGGTCCAAATTAGCTTGTTCACATGTGTTGGTTGCTAAGGATGGAAAGGAAAAATATTTGCACATGAGAAGCACGTGACTTACACTTCAAAAAGGAAAAGAAAATAACGGGTAAATATTTTCTAGGGCACAGATCAAGAGCAAAGGGCTTCTCTGAAATCTCTGCTGATCATCCTTCGTGCGCTCCTCTCTCCTTCCACATCTCTGCAGCAATGGTGAAGACACGCGGACTGAAGAAGAATCTGGCAGCTGACAGGCAGAGCAGGTCTGAGAGAAGGACCAAGGCACGCAACGAAGACCCTGCTCAGCCGCTGGACGTGGTTGTGTGGGAACCAAACCCTCTCCCTGTGTCACACAGTGAGCCCTCTCCCTCTGAAGAAGCTTCGCAGAAGAGGAGGCGGCTGGTACGTGATGGAGAACCTGTCTCCGGTTCTGCTGCGCTGCCAGAAGCGGATATGACTGAAGCTGCTTCTGAAGAAGAACAAGCAGCAGAGACTGCTGCAGCAGTTCCTGCAGGAGAAGAGTGCAGATCACTGGTCATGTCCCCAGGTATTATTGGTGAAGGGGTTGAAACAGCTGCTGAGTCCCCTGAACAAGAACCTGCTGCAGCACATCCCCCTTCTTCAGACAAGGGCAAAGCTCCTATCCTGATCCCAGGCTCCAGTAGTGAAATCTCATCCAGTGAAGAAGAGGAAGCAGGATCTCTTGGTGGACCCTCTGAGAAAGGTCTTGCAGCTGAAGATTTCTCTGCTCTTACTGTCGGAGGTACATGGTTCAGGAACAAAAGCGTCTCTCAAACCTGGAGTGCTGTTGAGAGGAAACACATTGTGCATGAGAAGCGACTGGTGCAAGACAAGTATAGATCAGCTGCTATGATTGAGCTCCTGACTGAGGTAAATCTGCTCAAGTCCCTAACCTTTCCTCACCGTTTCAATATTATTCTGGTTAGAGAATTTATAGTGAATATGGAAGAAAAATTTGGAGAAGAAGGAGCTGATGAGTATGGGAGAAGCTGGGTAAGGGGTAAACAAGTGGTTATTACCCCGGAAATTATTGATGCATTCCTTGGGATTTCTGAGAATGCAAGGGCTCCCACTGATGTGAAGCCTGAATTATTGGCGAAGATCCTCACAGCGGGAGTGTGCTTGTCTTGGGGCGGCCCAAATCTCAGTGCAGCTGAGCTAACCTCCAAGTATGCTCTGCTGTATCATCTTGGTGCAAGGAACTGGATTCCTAGTTCTCACAGAGGGAAGGTCAACAAAGACTTTGCTAACCTTCTCTATTCTATTGGAAAGAGGAGGAAGATCAGTCTGGGAAGTGTGATGTTTCCTCAGCTTGCTACACATGCTGGGAGTGCCTCCTCCAGCAGGCCTATTGTGCTGCCCTCCCTCATTCATGGGATCATGGTTTCTCAGCACCCAGAGTTCGGAGCAATTACTGAAGGCTTATCTGAGGAGCTGCAGGTCTTTACTGTTGATCACAAATTATTCAAGGGGAAACATGCAGTGGATGTTGCCTATGAGGATCTTCTCATGGTTGGTTCTTCAGCTCCAGCTCCCTTGGAGGAATCTCTTCCCCCTGCTGCCACAATCCAGTCTGCTCTTCGTGCCAGGATTGTGAGTCACCTCCGGTCTGAGCTGGCTATTCTTGAAGCTGAAGCCAAGAGGAGAGATGCCAGGCGTGGACAGATCAGGAGCCTCCTCCGAGACCTGGAGTTCCCTGCCGATGATGAGCAGGCCCCTTGAGCATCTATGACAAAAAGGGGGAGAAGAAGTTTTTGTTGTTAAACTGCTCTACTGATGAATATTGTTTGACATTGTTTCTTCTGACCCTGCGTGGTCATTATGCTATGGCCGAGTGTGGCCTCATCTACCTATTACTCTCTATTAATTTTATTTAGAGCATTTCGTTTCTGGTTTTTGGAAGAGTGCATTGGCCTTAAGGTTTTGTCAAAATGCCAAGGGGGAGATTGTGGATGCAAGTATGGCAGTGTTTGACAAAACCAGAATGAGTGAACAAGGAGCTGCTGCAGCTCAATCAATCAAGAAGGCCAGCAGGAGTAGACAGCAGTAGCAAACCAGCAACAGATGCAGCAGGGGATGCTGCAGCAGGTGCTGGTTCAAGAGCTAGTTCAACTGTCCGAGTAGCAGTTCTTGTGCTGGGTGAGTTTGGAAGGTTTTGAAGGTTTGTCAGCTTTGTGAAAGTGCTTAGAAGGTTTTCTAAAATGCTGCTAAGCTTTTTCCAGCACGGTTCACTTGTCAGAAAAGAAGATTGGCATTAAAGATATTAAACAAATCTAATCTCCTAGATTTTAGGAGATAATTGATCTTGTGGGATTATGGCCTAAACCTGGAAATTGCTTAAAGTGGTGAGGGTATTTAAGCAGAAGGTTTGAGGGCTGTAGGAGGTGATCGAAGCTGAGGGATACACGAGAGTAGACACAGATTTCAGAGTGAGGATATTTTGGTGTGCTACGGACGTTGTTCTTCGATCAAAACACACACGGGCAGAGCGTTGAGCACAGAGCTGTGGTGTGCATAAGCAGAGGAGAATCAGGTCTTGCAGAGACTGATTCGTGCATTGATCTGGAAGCCAATTCAGAGCTGTGGAGCTTATTGGTTGATCAAAGGCAGCCGCGGAAGAACTGACGGGTGGAAGGCTCGGTGGAGGTTCGTGCGGAAGAACTCACTAGTGAAAGGTGGTCACTGAGTGAGGGGGAGTTACTCAGAGTGTGCAGCGCTCTTGGAGTGGTTCGATCGGCTCGGCAGGAGGCCTTGGAGCGACACGGACAGAGTGCTTCAGCTGGTGTTACAGCTGTTGCTGCAGCAACCCTGCTGAGTAGTGTAGGCTAGAATAGGCTGAGTTCTTGTAGAGGATTGTAGCTATTCTAGGCTGACATATTGTAGAGGGTGTGCTGGCACAAATCAGAGCTTGTTCTGATTGTGTTGAGTAGTCCACACGGGGTTAAAGTAGCATAGGTTGCGTGCGTTGTAACCGAGTGTGCTTTGGACCTTTGGTTGAGTGGATTGAGGACTGGAGAATAGTCCTCCCCAGACGTAGGCAGATTGGCCGAACTGGGTGAACAAATCTGTGTCCCATTCATTGTCTGCTGTGTCTACATTTAAGTGAACAAGAGTGTGCTGCAGCAACTGCTAGTTCACAAATCTGCATAAGTAGAGACACTTGAAATTTCAGAACTTCTCTGAAGAAACGCAGGTGTTACATCTGCGATCAACAAGGGTATATTCCACGGGATTACCATGTGCTAAATGATGGAGCGTATTTATACGATCCATCGAGTTGTTTATTCCCATTATTTAATTACATTTTGCGTGTGATAGATTACTCCTTTGTAATGTTTCGCATCGCAGGTGTATCAAGACCGCTTTTGTGCTTTACGATGTATTTGGAGCATTCTAGGCCTCATTCAATCACTCGGGAATGCTAGGGAGCAAAGGCTTGATAGCGAGAAGAAGTTTTGGTCAAGAATATCAACGCAACAGAGGTGATTTGCCAAAGCAGTGCGCGAGTCAGAAGTGATTCGCCCAAACAAAGGTGATTCTCCCAGCTCAAAACCTACTGAGTCTTTGATTCGCCCAAGCCTTGCACGAATCACTTTGGCGTTGCACGTCAAAAGTGATTTGCCCAGCTTCGGAACACACTTTAATTCACCAAAGACTACATGAATCAATTAAGGAGCCAGCCCGAATCAAATGTGATTCGCCCAACGGAACTTACTGAGACTTTGATTCGTTAAACCCTGGGTGAATCACTAGCCAAGCCTTGAACGAATCTCTTTTAATTCGTGCAAAAGAAGGGCAGCCCGGCCCAAAATCAAAAGGTTTAAAATGAAGCTTCTTCCTGACTGAAAAACCCTGAGCTAGAAGCTAGCCGCCCAGACTAGAGATTGGAGATCGCAGATCAGAGAAGGAAGCAGCATAGCGAAACAGTTTTAGTGTTTTTCTGAACTCTTTATTTTCATTGTTATAAGATGGATTGTAGTAGCTAAACCCTAATTCTAATTTGGGATTTGTCTTGCAACATATGGTTTGAGATATTTATGTTTCATAATTCGATTTAGTGAATTATTGTTCTTTGTATAAATTGCATGCTCTAATTATCAAGTTAGCATAGCCTAGCGGTGAAACTGAACCGA
The DNA here is from genome assembly GCA_963678935.1 of Umbilicus rupestris. Lineage (NCBI taxonomy): Eukaryota > Viridiplantae > Streptophyta > Magnoliopsida > Saxifragales > Crassulaceae > Umbilicus > Umbilicus rupestris. Next base: position 4,001,139 of record OY787626.1, on the reverse strand, counting down.
TATGTATTGCGTGATACTAGGATTGACTGCCCTATTAGCTAAGCCTAGCGGTAGAACTAATTTGGTATTGTTAGTCGAGTAATAGTTAACCTATTCGATAACTTAGCGGTTAAGAGTAGGTAGAACATTGAAGTTGGCATTACCTTAGCATGATTGTTAGGCTAGGAACAACAGTTTTACTAATTGATGCATGTTCGATCGATGATTACCAGTTGCAATGCATATCCCTAAATTGAATCTTTCTAAAATTGATAAGCAACAATCTTCTTGCAAACCTCCTGTTTGTGGCAATTGTTAGTAGAACTTTATAACTAATTTCTCTCTAAGGGTTGGACCCTACTTACTGCTTGCTAGTGTAGTAGGAGACTATAAACCTAAATTTGGCGCACACAAGGACATGTCGTTAAATTTTGGCGCAGTTGCCGGGGGGTGCAATTGTTAATTTTTTTGTTTTGGCGGCGCAAGATGGTGTAACTTTGACCGGTGTCCGATTAGCTATTATACGGTTTTCTGAGCGGACCAAGCCTACGGTCAGATAACACTAGTTTCACTTGTGATATAGCTTGTTTTTTGCCAATCGGAGGTCGTTTACTAATTTATTTCTATTTTTCTTGTGTTTTTTTTGGTATGTCGAATGTACAGAGCGTCAATGGAGATGGCCGCCAGAGCCATGGACATGATCACATCCACGATGAAGTTCTCCCATAGGTCATACCACCATTCTATGACGAGCCGGAGCCAATATTCAATCAAAGACAAAGAGCAGCTTGTCAAAGGATGACATTCAATGGAGTGAACAATGGAGGTGCAAGGATGGAGGAGTTTGATGATTATGCCCCACCTCAACCATATGCACGTCAACGGAATGGGCAGTCACCGCTTCAACAACAACATTGGCAGCCCACAATGAGGGAGGTATCAGCCTCTACATTCCAAAATCAGCCCTTGTGCATCAACACTTATCAGGAAGAGGATAATTTTGAGATCAAAAACCCAGTGGTGCACCATCTACCAAAGTTAGGGGGATTACCGGGAGAAGTCGCAACAAGAAACTTACAAGAGTTCACCGGAATCTACCAAATGTTGAGGCCATACGTAACTTCGGAGGAAAAGTTCAAATTAAAAGTATATCCATTGAGTTTAACTGACCTTGTAAAATTTTGGTTTTTGTCTTTGCCTTCAGGTAGCATTCGCACATGGGATCAAATGCAAAGGAAATTCCTTGACAAATATTACCCTCCGGCTAAAGCGAGTCAAGTCAGAAGAGGGCTATCAATGATCAAACAAGAATCAACTGAGTCGATGTATGACTAAATGGAGAGGTTCAATTCATTGGAACAAAGCTGCTGCAACTTGGGTGTTCTGGAAAAGATGTTGGTGGAATATCTGTTGGATGGATTGAGACCTCTTGAGATAATGTTATTAGATACCACAGCTGGTGGCACCGTGCTGAACTTGACACCATCTGAGGTACGTGAATTGATTAATGAGCCCGCTGAGAGTGCTCGGTTCAAGGAAGAGGCTAGTCGAAGGGATGACACCAGCAGGGCAAAGAACGTTTCACAGGTGGATTCCAACACCAATCAGATGGCCAAAGAAATCAAGAAGCTCAAGGAAATGATGTAGAGAATGATGGTTGGGCAGGTGAGTGGAGTCAAGCCTTGTTAGTTTTGAAGCAATTCAAGCCATATGACAACGGTCAGCATCAGCAGAGGAGGAATTACAACCAAGCTAGCCCGAGTAATGTAAGTTCAGGAAAATCATTGGAAGATGTGGTTAAGGAGTTAGTGACCAGTGTGCAAAATCATCAAGCAAAGACCGATGATGCATTAGCCGAGTTGTCAAAGCATATGTCTCAATTGGCAGCCACCGTGTCCGAGCTCAAGAGTGATTAAGGAAAGATGCCCTCACAGACAGTTCCTAACCCAAAAAGAAATGTGAGTGCATTGACTTTGATGAGTGGCAAGAAGCTTGAAGGGGAGCAGCAGTCGAGCAAGAATCTGAACATCAGCAGCAAGTATAGTGGAAGCTGAAGACAAGGGAGATAATTCTGAGCCTTCTGCGGAATCGTTTGCAAAAATTAATTCTGACCCCCCATTTCCATTTCCTATGCAGGTATCGAGAACTAAGAAGGATAAAGTAGCGTATCAAAATTTATTGGAGCTATTCAGTAGAGTCGAGATCACAATCCCACTCCTTGACGCGATAAAGTGGATCCCGAAATATGCTAAGGCCCTTAAGGAATTGTGCACTAACCAAAGAGGAGGACTGCAACCTGAGCAAGTGAATCGAAGGCTAAACATCTCAGCCGTTCTTCAGTGCAAGGCAGCACAAAAATGTAAGGATCCAGGTACATTTATAATTTCATGCATCATTGGTAAATTCAAAATTGATAATTATATGTTGAACTTAGGTGCATCGATTAATGTGTTGCCTTACTCTTTATATCGAGCATTGCGTACTGGTCCACTGAAACCCACTGACTTGATTATTCAACTAGCATATAGATCATGTAGTAAGCTAGAGGGTATTGTTGTTGACGTGTTAGTGCATGTAGGGAAGCTTGTGTTCCTTGCAGATTTTTATGTGATGAAAATGGAGGGTGATGGAACGATAGAACTTCACCCGTCCTACTAGGGAGATGCTTCATGGTGACCACGAAGACAAAGATTGATACATTTACGGGTGATCTCTCCATGGAGGTAGACGGGGAAGTAATTCAATTTAACATGTTTCTGTCTATGCAGCACCCACCTAGCATTACAGAAACACATGCGCTGGATATCATTGAGGATGCAGTGCTTGAGTCGGATATACAGCGTGAGGAAGGCATCCAACCTCACAAAAGAAAAACTAAATTGATTCGTAAATTGCCTTTTCCAACTGACGATCGTGGTATCATGTCTTTCCTTGGATATGCTGGATTTTATCGCAAATTTGTTAGATTTTATCCCAGGTTTGTTAAAGGCTTTTTGAAGACAACATTGCCAGTGTCTCGACTGCTGCAAAAAGATGTTCCGTTTGGGAGGATATCCCACCTGATAAGGTGTTCGAGCTCGCTGAGCTGGTAAAGGACGGGTGATGAGAGGTATCGTCGAGCCAACGACGTTAAACAAGTGCGCTCCTCGGGAAGCAGCCCGAGCGTAGTTAGGATTTATTATCTGTTTCTTTTATTTTGAATCTTGCATGACTACCCTTCCCGAGATCTAATTGTACCGTGAGGACACGGTTTGTTTCAAGTGTGGGGTGGGGGAGTTAATATTATGTGTCAGCACGTTTAGCTTTATTAACATGCATTAGTAGTAGTTAGGGCACGTTTTTTTTATTGTTTTAGATGCTGCGATATTGCTAGTTTCATGAGATTATATGCTACGATGCACATGCTGATTTTATGAGATGGTATTTCAATTTTATGATGTTTTGATGTGTATGCTTTGCATGATTTTTGTAATATTGCGATGCTAGTGACTTGATATTTTGTATTCTTTTGAGTTGAGATATTACAAGATGGGGAGTTGATAGAAAATTTTCTAGGGAAACTTGACACACGTTCGAAGGTTCAGGGGACTAGTTGCGTAGCACGCTGAGTTTGTGGAGGTTTGCATTCCGCGTTATAAGGAGTGAGACTTGCACTCCACCTTTGCAGTGTTATGCAATGGTGGGACGAGAAAACAAACTACCCTATCTCTATTTCTAGTAACCTGGAATGGGTGGGTAACCCCTATCATGCCTCGCGATGAAAGGATAATGATGAGAAAGAGGGGGACGCGCTCCATATGCTGTTATTCGAAGGCTATGATTGGAACGGTTCAAAGAGAAAAAATGCAAAGGACAAGCAATTCACATGGAGTGCAAAGCTCAAAAAGAAAAATCAGACAAATGTGAAAGAAAAAAAATAAAAAAAAGCAATCGAGTTGAGTGAAGTCTTCGGACCAAACAAAACAAGAAAGTTTCAAGAGCTGTCATATGAAAAGAAGAAGACAAAGTTGAGTTCCTCATGACTTGGATTTATCACGTGTCAGTGAAATCAAATTCAGCATCGACGCATGACTATGACCTTGAGCTGAAGAGTGGAGTTAGGAGTCTAAAGAGGACTAACTCCGAGTCATCCATTGAATACATCTCGACCTCACAAGTAACATGTATCATTTTAGTTTCTTGCTGATATTTATTGAAGAGTGAGTGTGAGTATATGTTGATGAACTGGTTAGTGAGAACATCTCAAGTAAATTCAATGTTTAGTCTTTGGCATGACAGGAGTGATTCGAGTGTTTGGAGTCTTGGCTTCATTCTTGTTCAAAGACGAATAAAGATAAGTGTGGGGTCATTTGATGGAGAATATTTATACGATCCATCGAGTTATTTATTCTCATTGTTTAGTTGCATTTTGCGTGTGATAGATTACTCATTTGTAGTGTTTCGCATCGCAAGTGTATCAAGACCGCTTTTGAGCTTTACGGCGTATTTGGAACATTTTAGGCCTCATTCAATCACTCGGGAATGCGAGGGAGCAAAGGTTTGATAGCGAGAAGAAGTTTCGGGCAAGAATATCAATGCAGCAGAGGTGATATTCCCAAGCAGTGCGCGAGTCTGAAGTGATTCGCCCAAGCAGTGCGCGAGTCTGAAGTGATTCGCCCAGACAAAGGTGATTTGCCCATCTCAAATCTATTGAGTCTTTCATTCGCCCAAGCCTTGCACGAATCACTTTGGTGTTGCACGAATCAAAAGTGATTTGTCCAGCTTCGGAACACACTTTAATTTGCCCAAGACTGCATGAATCAACTATGGAGCCAGCCCAAATCAATTGTGATTCGCCCAACGGAACTTACTGAGACTTTGTTTCACCCAACCTTGGGCGAATCACTAGCCAAGCCTTGCACGAATCACTTTTGATTCGTGCAAGAGAAGGGCAACCCGACCCAAAATCAAAACGTTTAAAAAGAATCTTCTTCCGGACTGAAAACCCCTAAGCTTAGAAGCTAGCCGCCCAGAGGAGATTGGAGATCGCAGATCAGAGAAGGAAGCAGCATCGCGGAACAGTTATAGTATTTTTATGAACTCTTTATTTTCATTGTTATTAGATGGATTGTAGTAGTTAAACCATAATTCAGTTTGGGGATTTTTATTGCAACGTACTGTTTGAGATATTTATGTTTCATAAGTCGATTTAGTGAATTACTGTTCCTCATATGAATTGCATGCTCTGTATCAAGTTAGCATAGCCTAGCGGTGAAACTGAATTGATATCTATTACGCGATACTAGAATTGATTGCTCTATTAGCAAAGCCTAGCGGTGGAACTAATTTGGTATTGTTAGTCGATTAATAGTTAACTTATTCGAGAACTTAGCGGTTAAGAGAAGGCAGAAATTTGAAGTCGGCATTACCTTAGCAGGATTCTTAGACTATGAACAGTAGTTTTACTAGTTGATGCATGTTCGAAGAATGATTACCAGTTGCAATGCATATCCCTGAACTGAATCTTTTTGAAAATGATAAACAACAATCTTCTTGTAAGCCCGCTTTTTGTGACAATTGTTAGTAGAACTTTATAACTGATTGCTCTCTTTGGGTTCGACTCTGCTTACTACTTGCTAGCAGAGTGGGAGATTATAAATTTAATTTTGGTGCATACGGCGACGTGCCGTCACTAAACAAGTTTAGAAGCCACACAGACAATCTCATCGGAGGCATAGAGAATGTAACAGAACTTACCAAACTAACAGTCTTCCCTGTAGAAAATTGAGTGTGACCATTGAGAATGAACAAAGACGAAGAGTACTCGGTAAAAGAATTGCTGATGTTCACAGTTTACCCTGGACGAAGACTACTATGCTGGTGGAAGAACTGAAGAAAAAAACATGGAAACCCATAGCACAAAACAGAAGTCACCAAGGCTGGTGGAGAAAGAAAGAATGGAAGACAAATGTCAAAAGCGGCAAAGATCTCCATCACAAAGTTCATGCTATTACACATACCCAATATAGACGAAAGATTAGGGTGTTGGATCATTTTAAGGTATCATTGCCAGAAGAGGGTGCATCAGACTTGGAGGAAAGTCAGTTCGTGCAACAACACTCAAAAGAAAAGGTCCCAGTGAAAACAGACTGAAGTTGTTGCAGCAACTTCTATCGCTCGAAGCTAACGACGGGAAAAGAGAGTCAACGACACAGCGACTGACACGGCGTCCTAGAAAAAAATTTAAATAGAAATAGGGGTTTAACGGATTTTCTAAGGCTTTTATTTGCTGCTTCAAACAATGACGATCTTCAACGACATCCTTAACTGACAAATAGCAACAATGGTGTGCACCAGAGGCGGAAAGACCACCAAGGCTACCTCAAGCACTGGGTCGAGGAAGAGAAAGAATGTCAATGCTCAGAAGTTAGTTTCGGAAAGGTCCGAGCAGCGACTTGCCTCCATTCAAATAAGGAAACCCGTGGAGGTTCCGCTGCTCACATGGAAGACGACCGAAGAACCGGCTGTGTCCGCAGAAGGGCCGTCGCCTAAGAGAAGGGCAGTTGAAGAAGATGAGGATTGGGCTTCAGAATGAAAAAGCGAAAGCCAAGGAGCGGAAGAAGTTGCTGAAGCATCTTTTGAAATCCGGTCAAATAATGCCAGGGATAAACAAATTACAAATTAGCCTGGATCATCTTCAGAAGAGTATGAGTCCGAAGAGGAAAGCGGTGATGAAGAAGAAGAAGCGGGAGATGCTGGCAGTGCCTCTGAGGAGGCTGTGATCAAAGGCAAGGAGCCCATCGAGATTGACTCAATCAGTGATGAAGAAGACAACTGGTTTTATTCACAAGGGGATATGGTTCAGAAGCAAAACTGTGTCCGGAATGTGGGAGGTGGTAGTGAAGCGCACCATTATTCACGAGAGGATCCTGGAAGCAAAATCTTACAAGGTGCCGGAGATCATTAAGCTGCTGAATGAGGTAAACCTGTTTAAATCAGTTTTTATGTGAAAGAAATATTCTAGTCAGCTTGTCAGAGAGGTGATAGTTAATCTGCCTGAGCACTTTGGGGAAGTGGAGATGGTCGACTATGGCAGATGTTTTGTGAAAGGGATGGAAGCTGTGATCACTCCTGTTGTGATCAATGATTATTTTGGGATGGAGGAAGGTGCAGGGGTCCCTGTCGAGGTGAGTTCTAATAAGCCGGCAGCCACCTCACCAGTGGGTTGTGCAAGGGATGGGTAGGGCACAAACTTGCTGCTGCTGACCTCACATCTAAGTTTGCATTGCTATATAACATCTCGGTAACGAATTGGACTCCCAACACGCCCAAAGGAAAGGTGAATAAGGAGATGGCTCGACTCTTGTATAGCATCGGGCAGAAGAGGAAGGTAGACTTGGGGCAAGTCATCTTCCCCCAGATAGCTGAGCACGCCTCTTCCACAAGATCAAGTCAGAGCATTGCCTTTGAGGTTCCTCATCATCCAAACCATGACTACAAGCTAAAGAAGTCTCTCTGCTGATTGAAGCAAGCACCCAGAGCATAGTATGAAAGATTGATTGAGTTCTTGATTAAGCACGGATATGATCGAGGAGGCGTGGACAAGACTCTTTTTGTGCGCAGAACGAGATCAGATTTTATTATTGCACAAATATATGTGGATGATATTGTATTTGGGTCAAGTTTGCAGAGAATAGTGAAGCAGTTTATGGAGCATGCAACTGGAGTTTCAAATGAGATGGTTGGAGAATTAACTACTTTCATGGACTGCAATTCTCACAAAAAGAAGATGGAATTTTTATCTCACAAAGTAAGTATAGAAAAAATTTGGTAAAGAAGTTTGGAATGGACACGGCCAGTTACAAACGCTCTCCTACTGCAACATACACTAAAGCCATCAAGAATGAAGCTAGAATTGAAGTGGATCAGACATTATACCGAAACATGATTGGAAGTCTTCTATATCTTACTGCTAGCCGGCTAGATATTTCCTTTGCAATAGGAGTTTGTGCCAGATATCAATCCCGCCCAAAGGAAAGCCACTTGCAGCTTGTAAAGAGAATCATCAGATATATTGGAGGGATAACCAACTATGGCCTATGATATACAAGGGACACAAATGCAGAACTTGTTGGATACTGCGATGCTGACTGGGTAGGTTGTATAGAAGACAGAGAGTACATCTGGTTGATGTTGCTTCCTTGGAAAAATCTGGTATCCTGGTTCAGCAAGAAGCAGAATAGTATTTCTCTATCTACTGCTAAAGCTGAGTATATTGATGCTGGAAGCTGCTGTGCGCAACTATTATGGATGAAACAAATGCTGGGTGAATATGGGATTCAACAGGGCACCATGACTATTTACTGTGACAGCCTGAGTGCTATCAGTATTAGCAAAAACCCCGTGCAGCACTCTCGGACTAAGCACATTGACATCAGAGACCTAGTAGAAACTCAGACTGTCATTCTCAAACATGTAGCTACATAGAAGCAGCTAGCTGACATTTTCAAAAAAACCTTTGGATGGAGCTAGGTTCGAGAAGCTCAGAGTAGCCTTGGGTTTATATGTAGCTTCTGAATGAGCTCACAGCAGCCCCTGTCGTTTGTGACAAAAAGGGAGAGAGGAATGTAATAGATCGATACAGTTAACTAGTATAGGTAGATTGTGTCAGCCAAGGGAGAGATTGTTGAGGATGTGTCATTCTTGACAAAATTGATCAAGAGACTGCTGAAGCTTTTCCTGAAGATTGGTGGCTGAAGCAAAATCTGAAGACTGACAAAACAACAACAACAATAAAGAGCCAGAGTTTGCTTCAGCAATCCCTGAAGATCTGAAGCTGAGACACTATTTGAAAAATGGGCAAAACACAACTATGAAGAGACAGAGTCTGCTTCAGCACTCCGTGATGATTCAGAGCTAGAGCAGAATCCTAGCGTTGCACGATGAGGCTCCAGCTGGCTGATGGAGCGTATTTATACGCTCCGTTGAGTTATTTATTCCCATAGTTTTATTACATTTTGCGTGAATCGATTACTCTTTTGTAGTGTTTTCGTATCGCAGGAATGTTCAAGATCGCATTGGAATTTATCGCAAATTCGAAGCATTCATCCATGATCAAGAAGTCAACAGCGGTCAAAGTCAACTCTGCTGGTTCAATTACTGGTTCAATGTGGTTCAATGAAGATGGTTCAACCCAAAAAACCCTAAACCTAAGACATGGACAAATTTGGAAAACAATTATCTCTCTTCAACACTCCCTTTCTGGAACACTATTCACGGGAGCTACTGTTCACGGCGGTGGAGGAGCTCTAGAGAGAAGCTGCTGGAAAAGTCGCCGGAGTTACTATTCACGGCCGGTTACTGTTCACATTTTACTATTCACTGTTCACTGTTCACATTCACTATTCACTGTTACTATTCACGGCCGCCGGAACACTGTTCACGGCCGGACTTGTTTGAGCTCAGTTTGAGTATTGTAGTGTGATGAACCTAGTTTCTATTGTATTCATGGATATTATGAGTAGCTAAATCAATATTTCAGTTTGGGGATTTATAGTGCAACAATGGTTTGAGGTCAATGAATTCATGATTTGAGCTATGGATTGCTGCCCTTGTGTGACTGAAATCGAATGCTTTGATTGACAATTTAGTGCAGCTTAGCGGTGAGCTAGATTGATATCAATTGCGTTACACTTGACTTGATTGCATTGTTGGGGAAAACCTAGCGGTAGAACCAATTTGTAGTATTAGTCGAGTAACTATTGAACTTGTTCGAAGACCTAGCGGTTAAGAATAGGTAGAATTTGATTGTCGACATATCTTTAGCGGGGATGTTGAACTAAGGCAGAATTCACTAGCTTACTCATGTATTCGATCGGTGATAACTAGTTGCATTGTATTCCCCCGAACTGATTTTCTTTGAATTGATTTCCTCAGTTACGTTCCTTTTACTGTGACTCTCATTGAACTCCGACTCATTTGCTCTCTTTAGGTTCGACCCTGCTTACCGCTTACTAGTGTGTTACAGGAGTTATAAATTCTAATTTGAGGCGCACGACGACGCGCTGTCACTGGCATCGGAGAAGCTCAGAGAGGTATGCAGACGTCATCAAGAGCTCAGCAATTGCCAGCACGTGGTCTAAGAAGATAAAGATCCAAGAGTCTAAATTTGACAACAGAATCTTCAACAAACTTGCTATAATCTAGGAGAAGATTCGGATATTGATCCTTGGCGTTTTTGGAGTGATGAAGAGCTTGAAAAGGAAGATGGGGACGCAACAAAAAACACACACGATTTGGGAGAGCAACCCGAGCACACACAGAGATCAACTTACGGTAGCAAGGTTTTATATACTGAGTTGAAGAGGCGTGTGGTGTTGAGGGAATCAGAACTCGTGGAGTTTGATTCTGGAATGGTTCGGAGTTCAACTGGAGCGTTGCTCATTGAAGGAACAGTCAAGAGCTCGGTGATCAGCAGCGGACATGCATTGTCGCAGGCTGCGGAGTAGTGATCGAGGCTACCCATTAGTGACGGAGTGAGTCATTGATTGAAGGGGAGCAGAGATGAAGCAACTCTGGTGAAAAGTGTGCTGAAGCATTCCGTGAGCTACATATTGTAATAGAATAGGCTAAGTCTGAAAGTCAGTACTGTAGCTATTTATTACCGAGAGTGTGTAGGCTGCACGAAGAGAATCCGTGAGTTCAAATTGCTAGCTAGTCTAAAAGATTAGACTTAGCATTAGATTTTGGCTAGGTGAGAAGTAGAGGTGTGAGTCCTTACACTTCGAACTGAGATAGTGAAATCTTGAGGATCGGAGCATCCTCCCCAGATGTAGGCAAGTTGCCAAACTGGATGAACAAACGCACTGTGCCTTTCTTACTCTTCAGTAGAGTAATTTCGTAGAAAGATACAGAGAGTGCTTAAACAATAGCTATAACTCCGCATCAGCAACGCAGTATAATTTCAGACTCATCCCAATGGCTTGTTGTCTGGCCTACCATGCTTTCAAATATCATATTTCCGAATCATAATCCTTAAAAATTCGAGCTCTGATTTTAATAGTTGACAATTCAGCATAATTCAGATGAAATCGCTCATGACATGACCGTTTTATGTCCGATTTCTTTTTTTCTAAAGAGATCGATTTTATAATTATCTTGTCATTAAGAAACGAGCCATTTTAGAAATGAATTTATGATACACGGGATTTGAGATGTGTTTTGGGAGACTCTAAATTTCTTCTTCTTCTCCTTCACTTAGTGACGAGACTCCACCACCATTGATTCGAGCTCCTTCTTCTTCGTCCTCTAACAGAAACAGGTGACACACAGCTCATCATCTAACCTTGCTTACTTTGATTAGGGATAGCAACCGTAGATCCGAGTCACCTGTCTTCTTCAACCAGCTTTTGCTTTTGCTTTTTCTGTTCAGCAAAATAAGTTTGCTGATTTCAATTGCTACTTGCAATCTTTCATTTGAATTGCTACTTCGCATCCATACTTTCAGTTTCCTGTAACCCTGCTGACCTCTGGGCTGCTGTTTCTCAATTGATGCTCTACTCTATGTACTGTGCTGCTATCTTATCCTTTGGGAAGAATCTGGTTTCATTTCCACCCTTTTCTGCCTTGTTTTTTCAGAGTCCCTCATCATTTCAATGTCGATACTATCAAAGATTCGTTGTGTCACTCTTGATGTCACTGGCACACTCATTGCCTACAAAGGGGAGCTTGGCGACTACTATTGCATGGCAGCCAAATCTGTTGGGCTCCCTTGCCCGGACTACAACCGTGTTCACCAGGGATTCAAATCAGCATACAAGGATATGGCCACCAAGTATCCATGTTTTGGCTACCACGCAAAAATGCCTAATATTGTTTGGTGGAAAACATGCGTAAGAGATTCATTTTGCAAGGTATAATAATGAATTTGGTTTCAAAATCAACTGGATGCTGCTTATTAAGGATCTTAACATTCCCTTGGTTGTTTCTGATAGGCAGGGTATGATTACAACGAAGACACGTTTGAGAAGATATTTAGACGCATATATTCAACTTTTGGCTCATCTGCACCTTACAGCATTTTCCCTGATTCACAACCTTTCTTAAGATGGGCTCGCGAACAGGGACTTATAGTTGGTCTTGTAAGCAATGCTGAGTACCGTTATCAGGATGTGATTCTTCCAGCTTTAGGATTGAACAAGGTTAGTTTCCATGAGCATTTTATTTTCCATGTATATAACTGATCGGTCATGTGGTCTACTTGGTGTACCTTTGTTATTGTGAAATGATTTGATGTCCCATTACTTGTATATTAGGGGTCCGAGTGGGACTTTGGTGTGTTCTCTGGTCTAGAAGGTGTAGAGAAACCAGACTCCAAAATATATGAAATTGCTCTCGAAAGAGCAGGTGGTATTGCCCCGGAAGAAACACTTCACATTGGCGATAGCTTTGGGAAAGATTACATGCCAGCAAAGAGCAGTGGAATGCATGCACTGCTTTTGGACAGGTTCAAGTGTGCGGAAGCTCAGCAGTGGAGAGAACGTGGAGCAGTGGTGCTTCCTGATTTGGTAGCAACGCAAGAGTGGCTTTTGTCAGATAAAGTAACCTAAAAGATATAGCTGGTTCTCAGATCGAATCCCGTTGACTTGCATCTTTGCAGAGCTCCCAGCAGATGAGCACTGAAAGATTTATCATGATAAGTTGTGCATTCAGTCATTTGAATCAGTCAGTCCGGATAAGTAGCAGATGTATCCCAAAGGAGATTATAACCATTGAGATCCATTTGTATGTGTTGGATAGATACCAGTTCCAGTTAACATCCAACCATGACCAGTCAAGAGAAATTACATGCTATATTTTGCTCAAATCCATCACCAACTTGCTTAGCTGATTCTGACTCATATGTAACCTGGAATGCACTATTAATTAAGATTATTAGACGAGAAATATTATAAGACTATATTCTAATTATGTTAATTGATAATAGAGGGGTAACATAATAATAATTCTCTGAGTATGCAACTTTTTCAAATTGAAAAAAATGATAGAACTTTTAAGTTTTTAGCTTTTGAAAATCTGATAGAAGGAGAAACTTTAAAGGCTACTAATGAACAACTTAATAGAATTATAGAACAGAATAATTATACAAATTTGTATTTGAATATCATAGGAGAACAAACTGTGTCTCTGCAGGACAGAATTGAGAAAATTTATGATATTATAAATCAAAACCAAAAATCAGCAATAAATATTAATCCTTCCGACATTGCTAGTTCCAGTAGGTTTATAGCCGAACCTAGTATTCAGCCTCCACCTGAAATAACAGGATTTAAATTAAGACCAATGAAAGAGTTAGAAGATTTGCTAACTGAACATTTTAAAAATCTTAAGCTCAATGCCTTAGATAATAAGCTAAGGGATGAAATAATTGAGAATCCTGATTACAAACAGGTTTATAATGATCAAATTAATAAACTTCATAAATGGGCAGATAGACCTATAATAGGTAAATATTATTACCCTAGGCCAACGCCAGCTGATGTATTGATAGAAGAATCTAATGAAGTTATATCAAACAGTTATAGTGGCAACCATATCTATGAATGGAACATAGATGGTTTTGCACACCAACAAATATATAATACGATTCACAGAATGTTAATGTATGCTACTATATGTAGGAATAATGGTAATACTGATAAGAGTATTGCCCACATGATTATATCAGGATTTACTAGTCAGCTTAAAGGTTGGTGGGATAATTATTTGACCCCACAGGATACACATATTATTATGAATACTACCAAAAGAGAGGATGACAAAGACAAAGAAGATGCCGTTTATACTTTGGTAGTAAATATTGTTGAACATTTTACAGGTAAATATACTGATAATAGTGAAAATATTAGGACACTATTACAAAATTTAAGGTGTAGAACACTAACTGATTTTAGATGGTATAAGGATACCTTTTTAAGTAGAGTTATGGAACTCCTAGAGTGTAATAGTGCCCATTAGAAATCAAAATTCATTGATGACTAGTAAACCACGCTGGAATAGACTCTTCAGCAATTTAGAAATTCTTCAGATGCTCTGCATAGGGTTTCCAGCCCTTCTGGACAAGCCCAGGTTGCTGATGCTATTCGGACAGCTGAAGCAGCCAGTTGAACAAGCTCCTGCTGTAGCATCCCCTGCTGTAGCTGCTGCTAGTTCACTTCTGCTGGCCTGCTTGATTATTTGAGCTGCAGCAACTCCTTGTTCACTTATGCTGGTTTTGTCAAACACTGCCATACTTGCATCATCAGATTTTCTTGTGAACTTGCGCACGCTGGTACGGAGTTGTGCGCATGCTGGTTTCTTTAGCGCATATCATCTGCTGGTGTTTTTCTTTTTGTACAGATTTATCTACGGTTCCTATGTTCCCAGAACGGTTCCAATCTCGGCCTTCGGATAGCAGCTATGGAACAACGCTCCGCTCTCCCTCCTTGATCTATTTGCGCAGGTCAGCGCACGCGTTTACACCCGCGCCCGCCTTCCCTCGCTTGACTTCCAGAGGAAAGGTGGTCTGTTTTCCCACCTCGCCACTCTTTGGGTATTCGCCTTCGGCATCTGCGTGGCCGAGCGCGCTCTATTGTTCCGAAGGACGCGAAGCACCGTCCTCCACTAGCGCTCTCAACGATATACCTTACCCTAGGCGCAGCTCCTCTAACTCGCTTAGCTCAAATGCGCGCTCCTTACCAGCCTCGTCTAGGTTCAGTTGCAAACGCGCAATCCCCAGTATGCCTTATGTTCCAACTCCACTGGCAGGTGGCACGCTTTTCCATAAACCAACCGAAACGGTGAAGTCCCAATCGGTGTCTTATGTGCAGTTCTGTATGCCCATAGCGCATCGTCAAGGCGCTGGCTCCAGTCTTTGCGCGATGGTCTCACAGTTTTCTCCAGAATGTGCTTGATCTCTCGGTTGGAAATCTCGGCCTGGCCATTCGTCTGAGGATGGTAGGCGGTGGACGTCTTGTGGCGCACTTCATAATGCATGAATACCTGCGCCACTATCCTATTACAAAAATGCGTCCCCTGGTCGCTTATGATTGCCTTAGGCACCCCGTACCTGCAAAAGATGTTAGTTCTCAAAAAGTCAGCGACCGTCTTACCATCACCCTTTCGGGTGGCCTTAGCCTCAACCCATTTTGAGACATAGTCCACTGTGACCAATATATACTCATATCCGGAAGACGGAGGAAATGGCCCAATGAAGTCAATCCCCCAAATATCGAAACTTCATCCACTAGTATTGGCGTCTGCGGCATCTCATTGTGCACTGATATTCCCCCTGTGCGCTGACACCTGTCACAATTCCTGCAGTGGTTATATGAGTCACTAAACAAGTGTGGCCAATAAAATCCGCAATCCAGGATCTTTCTGCTCGTGCGCCTTGGACCAAAGTGTCCTCCACATGCGTGCGCATGACAAAACATTAAAACCGAGTTTATTTCATGGTCAGGCACGCACCGCCTCAAAATCTAATCCGGTCCTATTCTGAGCATATACTGATCATCCCAAATGTAATACCTGGACTCATGCTTTAATCTCATGCATTGGGTTTTAGTGAAATGAGGAGGAAACGTACCTCTGACCAGGTAATTCGCAATGTGCGCATACCATGGTCCCTTACCTGTCAGCGCCATCAGGTGCTCGTCAGGGAATGTCTCCGTGATCTGTCCTGGCTCCTCTTCTTTCACTATTCTGCTCAGGTGGTCAGTGACTGTGTTCTCCGTTCCCTTCTTATCCTTGATTTCCAAGTCGAACTCCTGAGATAGGAGCACCCAGCGCATCAGGCGCGGCTTAGTCTCCTTCTTGGACATCAGGTAACGGATTGCTGCGTGGTCTGTGTAGACGTCGACTCTGGCGCCTAGAACATATGCGCGGAACTTCTCCAGTGCAAACACGATTGCCAGAAGTTCCTTTTCCGTGATGGTGTGGTTCCTCTGCGAAGTGTCCAGTGTGCGCGATGCATAATAGATGACATGCGGCTTCTTGTCCACGCGCTGTCCCATGACTGCACCTACTGCATAATCACTTGCGTCGCACATCAGTTCGAACGGCAGGCTTCAGTCTGCCGCGCGCATCACTGGCGCACTCGTCAGCGCCTCCTTCAGCTTATCAAAAGCAGTCCTGCACTCATCAGTGAATTTGAAACACACATACTTTTGCAAGAGGTTAGACAGGGGTATACAAATCTTAGAAAAATCTTTTATGAAAAGCCTGTAAAACCCGGCATGCCCAAGGAATGATTTCACATCGCGCACGTTAGTGAAATAAGGCAGATTTGAAATAAGATCTATTTTGGCTTTATCGACCTTGATCCCCTCCTGCGAGATAATGTGTCCTAGTACTACTCCATGTGATACCATAAAATGACATTTTTCATAATTGACCACTAGGTTTTTTGAAATGCAGCGCGCTAAGACCTAATCAAGATTAATTAAGCATGCGTCAAAAGTACCTCCGTACACAGTAAAATCATCCATGAACACCTCTATGCATGTACCAATCATATCAAAAAAGATGCTCATGACTAGACGTTGGAACGTACCTGGCGCATTACGCAGCCCAAACGACATGCGCCGAAAGGCAAACGTACCGAATGGGCAGGTAAACGTAGTTTTTTCTTGATCCTCCGCAGCTATGGGTTTCTGATTGTACCCTTAGTACCCGTCCAGGTAGCAAAAGTATGGCTTCCCCGCTAATCGATCTAGCATCTGGTCCATGAAGGGCAGCGGAAAATGATCCTTGCGCGTAACTGTGTTAAGCTTTCTGTAGTCGATGCACATGCGCCATCCAGTTTGCATGCGCTTGGGAACTAGCTCGCCCTGGGCATTCTCCTCTACTGTGATTCCTCCTTTCTTTGGTACAACGTGCACTGGACTCACCCACTTGCTGTCCGAGATTTGGTAGATGACTCCTGCGTCAAGCAGCTTCAGGATCTCCTTCTGTACCACCTCCATCATATTCGGATTCAATCTGCGCTGAGGCTCCTGATCGCGCGTCGTTGTGCACGTCAAATATAATCCTTCCTCTTCCACTAGTACAGCGGTTAAGTAAGGGTCGATCTCCACAGGGAGCAAGTAGTTCAGTTTTAGCCAGTGACCTACACTTACGAAGATTGGGGGGTGAGTGATTGGGTTGCGCAGTGCGCGAGTAAACAGTTGTAAAACGCAAGGAATTGCACTAGACGTGCGCAGGCAATAGAGATCAAGTACTATGACTATGAGAAGTATCGGTGCAAACAATCCTCTATGAGTGCATTCCTTATCATTGACTCTAAATGTCTATAGCTTGATTTTACTTAAGCTAGTGTCCGGTCAAGGCTTCCTAACATGTGCGCATGTTCCGATCAAAGTTCATGTGCTATTAATTCTTGCACTAGACTTAAACAACTACGAATCCGATCAAGGTAGTAATTGCCTATCCTAGCGCGTTACTCCTAGTTGGCACCGTCAGGCTATTCAACTAGTTTAACAAACAACAACAAGAGTAAGATTGCGGTTCAAGGCTTCCCTTACTCATGCAACAAGCTGCCAGTAATGTGCACAGAATTAATATAAGCAAGCAAGCTATGCATTAAGCGCAAGTCTCAAAGGAAATACTCATAGATTCATGTCCAACCGATACTAAGCGTTTAGCTAGACATGCTAGTGAAAAACATCATAGAAACAGTAAATAATAACGAAAGTATCCAAGAGAACAATAGCAAACAGTGCGTGCAGGTTGTAGTCTTGGCGGGCGCAGTCGGCTGCGCAATCCTCTCAGCAAGCTCGTGTGTTTTCCAGTCCTGGTGCGCAGTGCCTCCTTGGCGTACGAACTGTGCCGCGATGTTCGAATGTATCAATGTACTCTCTAACCCTAGCCTCCTTCTCTTCTTTATATACTGCTCATAGGCTCATCCTTGGCAACTTCCAAATCTGGTCGTGTCAGGATTTGGAAACACCATCATCTGCGCCTGGCGCACGACATGCTGCTTAGCGCAATTGGTTAGCGCACCGTGGTCGACTCTGCCAGCTTCTTCTGTTTGCGCCGCTAGCTCCGCAGGCTGTGTGATGCGCGTCCTAAACGCTGCCTGTTGGCGCGTATCCGACTTAGGCCCTTGTTTCGCCCTGTAATACAAAAACACTGGAAACCAGTAATCTTGTACATAAAATAATGCAAACAAGCATAGGGTTGTGATCTAAATAATGCGTCTAAATAGGCTCTATCAAACCCCCCAAACTTGCCCCTTGTTCGTCCTCGAACAAGCACTCAAGCACGGATACCATTACCTCTCTGGAGTCTAGCGCACAGTCTTGCACTCTGGCGCGGTCTGCGCTACTGAACACCTTGCGCTGCTCTCCCACCTACGCACATCTGCTCTCAACAGTTTT
Source organism: Umbilicus rupestris (assembly GCA_963678935.1). Lineage (NCBI taxonomy): Eukaryota > Viridiplantae > Streptophyta > Magnoliopsida > Saxifragales > Crassulaceae > Umbilicus > Umbilicus rupestris. Next base: position 3,982,765 of record OY787626.1, on the reverse strand, counting down.
AAGTATAGTAATTTCGAAATTCATTACCTCTCAGCTGGGATGAAAATCATTTCGGATGGCTGGGAGATAGCTCTTCATAGGCTCCAGGTTGTCAGCTCTTGCTCCGAGGATGGGTATATGGTTAACAGCGCAAGCTTCTTCCGATGCGTGATTCTTCCGCGCACTTCCTGGGAAGCCTTTCTGATGATGATTTTTCTTTTTATGAACTTGCGCACGCTGATGCTTAGTGCGCACGTTGATTCTTTTGTGGCGCGTATCATCTGCTGGTATTTTTTCTTTTGTACAGCTTTGTCTATGGTTCCTATCTTTCCCAGAACGGTTCCAGTCTCGGCCTTCGGATAACAACTATGGAACACCGCCCCGCTCTCCCTCCTTGGTCTATCTGTGCAGGTCGGCGCACACGTTTACTCCCGCGCCCGCCTTCCTTAGCTTCGACTACCAGAGGGAAGGTGGTCTGTTTTCCCACCTCGCCACGCTTTGGGTATTTCGCCTTTGGCATCTGCGTGACCGAGCGCACTTTCTTGTTCCGAAGGTCGCGAAGCACTGGCCTCCACTCGCGCTCTCGACCATATACCTCTCCTCTGAAGCGCGAACGACTAACCGCCTCTCTAGAGCGTTTCTGTCAACTCCACATCCCCTGTAAACCCCAACCAACAGGAGCAGAAAAAATGAAAAAATATACTAAAAACAATTGATAGCGCACGGCGCAATATGGATAGCGCAAAACAAGCTGAACAGTGCGCGCAACCCGCACACAAGCGCACTACTGCTACTGTTTCCTTCAATTAAACTAAGCTACACTATAATGCTCAAAAAAACGTGAAATGTAAATGTAACGCTCCCCCCCACACTTAAACAGAGACGTGTCCCCACGACTCAAGCTCAAGCACACGGGAGTTGCGCACATGCATGCAAGCAAAAATAAAGAACATAAAATCCTAAAAACATAAAGTCAAAGCAGCGCAAATATAGCATAGGGGCACAAAAATATGGAGCATAAGAGTTCAACACAAATATAGCAACACAATGTCAAATAAAGTTCAGCATATAACGAAAAGAACACCACCCGAAAAGACTAATTGCGCTCCCCCCCCCCGCAGCTCTAGATGTCCTCCGAGCTGGACGCAACCGTTGAACTATGCGCCTCCTCCTCTGAAGTGTCCGTCACATATTCGGCGCTGGAGGAAGGCGGTACAACTGAAAGGGCGACAGGCTGCGCCTCGTCCTCGGAGATGGGGTCCCAAAGCGAGTCTGAACTGGTGCTAAGTATGGGGTCGGCTTCAGGGGACCTTGGACTGGTTGGCTGGGCAGGGGGTGGTGCAGGTGCTGGTACCTGTTCTGGTGCAGGGGCGGGTTCCGGTGCTGGGGCTGCTGGTGCTGGCTCTGGTGCAGGCTCTGGTGCAGGGGCGGACTCTGTGGTTGGCGCTGGGGCTGGTGCTGGTACTGGTACTGGAGAGGGTGCTGCTGGATATACTGGGGGCTGAGGAGGGCTGGCTGGCTGATGTGGCTCACTGGGGGAACCTGGAGGTGGTCGGTGCAGGCTGAGGAGAGGGGGAATCGCGTCTCCAAATCTCCACCCGGATGGTGGGCTCATACTCAAATCCGCTCCCTCTGGCGCTAAATACTCGAGCACCCGCATGACGTTGAACATCATGCGCTGCTCGGCAGATGCTTCCTCAGGCGCCTCCTCAGCCTCGGTCCTTGGGCGCTTTCCGCGTGCACGAGGGGGAGAATCCTCGATGGAAATGGTAACTGGCTCCCCTTGTGGTGCACGGGCCCTCTGGTGCGCTCTAGTCTGCGCGCGGGTCCTCGCGCGCCTGACTGGTGGCACAACTGGCTCTGGGGCCTCATCCTCCTCCATCTCCTGCGCGGCCGCTGCGCCCTGCGCACTACTTTCTGCTCTGGGCCGCGGTACTCTGGCCGGCTGCAGGCGGTAGCACCATTCCAATGTGCCATCTTCCTTCACAGCTACCGCCCGTATCTGCAGCATGTGGGCGGGGTCAAGAGGGACAGCCGGCACCATAGTGTGCTCCGGCACCTCAGGCTCTCCATGTAGCGCCCGTAGCAGATGCGTAATTATCCCTCCGCAGGTCAGCGGTCCTCTTGCGCTGACCCGGCTCCAGTGGACCACCATGTCCGAAACAAATGGCACCCTCCTTCCGTAATACAGCCCCTTCAGGATGTCCAAGTCCAGGAGGTTGATCTTGGGCGCACCATTAAATCGCCCGATGACTGCATACGCGACCAGGCGCCATAGGTAGAACATCCACGGGTCACGCAGCTCTCGTCCCCTGCTGCGCCCCGCGGCAAAGACTGGCCCGGTCGCCATTTCGCGTCAAGCCTCCTGGTTGGTGTGCGTGTCCAAGTCTTCCGCGCGCATCTTACTGCACCTCAGTGTGCGCTTCAGCCTCTTAGTTGAGGCAATGTACCAGATGCCCCTATGTCGGTACCTGATCTCCTAGTTGTCCTCCTCCAGCGACGCTAAAAATTCGCACGTATCCTCCTTGTCTGATGCACTGTTGAGTTCCAACAGCGCCTCCCAGCCTGCTAGCACCAGCCTCTCCACAACGAGGTCCTCCAGTCCGACCTCGCGCAGGAAGTCCCTGCTAATGTACGGAGTCCCGTACATGTCCTGCCTCAGAAATGCGGCGTGCTTGCTGGCGAAAACAGCTGGGGTCTCTTGGTCCGCGGCAGGCTGCATTATGGCTGGGGTGCTCGGGTCAACGCTGGTCAATACTCCTCAAACACTTCCAAAAATCCAAACTCCTCCGAATCTACTGAAACTTTCACCAAAGGAGCGCCTACTGCCCGCCTACAAACCCCTCTAAACACCACTCCAATCGGCGCACTCTAACCTGGTGCGATTTCAAAACCCTAGAACACTCCTCCGTACAAAAACCCTACTGGAATCGTGCTCAGATCTGAGGGAAGGGTTACCTGGGGGTAGTGCGGCCGTGTGGTACTTGAATCTCTCTAAACTGACGCTGGGATGAGCGCCGGACAGCTGGTGGAGGTGTAAGGTGGGAGCTGCTGGCAACGGTCGAGTGAGAAAAAGTGTTGAAAATTTCTAAGTCCTGCCCTTATATACCTCTCTGACTGGCGCAACTGTCCTGCGCACGGACCTGCGCACTACTGCTCGACTAACGAAAAGACACTAGAAACACTAAAAGAAAATCATGTAAAAGTAAAACGAGTCGGGTTACCTCCCGACAAGTGCCTTTGTTTAACGTCGTTGGCTCGACTGTACCTCGTTACGTGCCAAAATGTGTGTCAGCGACCTCCCCCTCCTTTGCTCCTGAGTGATCCTGCGCTTGTGCAGGCGCTGTTTTCTTCTTGGTCCTGCGCAAAGGATAAAAAGGGAAGTCAGCATGGATAATATGTGAGAAATCTGCGGTAACGAGGGTAGAGGAAGAGGAAGAAGAAATGTGAGCAATAGTCTCCAGTTCTCCCTCTGGTGCATCTGGTGGTGCCTCTGGCGTGGCAGCTGGCGCATCTGATATTTCTGGCTCTGCCAACTCAATGTCGCGCGTTGTACCATCCCAAGGTTCTCCAAGATACCGTTTGACTCTCTGCCCATTTACCTGAAAACGATGCCGGTGCTCGTTTTCTAACTCGATTGTTCCGTAGGGGAAAACCTTGGTGACTGTGTACGGTCCTGTCCATTTGCTGCGCAGCTTTCCAGGCTTGAGCTTAAGGCGTGATGAGCACAATAGTACCTGGTCTCCTGGCGCAAAAGTGCGTCTGAGGATATGTTTGTCATGAAACGCCTTTGTGCGCTCCTTGTAATCGCGCAGTCCTTCATAGGCATCCAGGCGCAGCTCTTCTAATTCGCTGAGCTCAAATGCGCGCTCCTTTCCGGCCTCGTCTAGGTTGAGGTTACAAATGCGTAAGGCCCAATATGCTTTGTGCTCTAGCTCTACTGGCAGGTGGCACGCTTTTCCGTAGACCAACCGAAATGGTGAAGTCCCGATGGGTGTCTTGTGCGCAGTGCGGTATGCCCACAGCGCATCGTCCAGGCGCTGGCTCCAATCTTTGCGCGAAGGTCTGACAGTCTTTTCTAGGATGCGCTTGATCTCTCTGTTGGAAACCTCGGCCTGTCCATTTGTCTGAGGATGATAGGCAGTGGACGTCTTGTGGCGCACTCCATAATGCTTGAAAACTTGCGCCACAATCCTGTTGCAAAAGTGCGTTCCTTGGTCGCTGATGACTGCCTTAGGCACCCCGTACCTGCAAAAGATATTAGTTTTCAGAAACTCAGCAACCGTCTTACCATCATCCTTCCGCGTGGCCTTAGCTTCGACCCATTTGGAGACATAATCCAGGACCTTTCTGCTTGTGCGCTTGGGACCAAAATGTCCTCCACAAGCGTGCGCATGACAAAATAGCAAAACAGAGTTAATTTCATGGTCAGGTACGCAGCGCCGTAATATCTGGTTAGGTCCTATTCTGAGCATATATGGATCATCCCAAATATAATGTTTGGACTCATGTTTTAATCTCATGCACTGGGTTTTATTGAAATGCGGAGGAAACGTACCTGTGACCAGGTAATTTGCAATGTGCGCATACCATGGTACCTTACCTGTCAGCGCCATCAGATGCTCGTCAGGGAATGTCTCCGTGATCTGCCCTGGCTCCTCCTCTTTCACGATCCTGCTCAGGTGGTCAGCAACTGTATTCTCTGTGCCCTTCTTGTCTTTGATCTCCAAGTCGAATTCCTGAAGTAGGAGCACCCAGCGCATCAGGCGCGGCTTAGTCTCCTTCTTGGACATTAGGTAGCGGATGGCTGCGTGGTCTGTGTATACGATGACCCTGGCGCCTAGAACATATGCACGGAACTTCTCAAGCGCAAACACAATTGCCAGAAGCTCCTTCTCCGTGGTGGTGTAGTTCCTCTGCGCAGCGTCCAGTGTGCGCGATGCATAGTAAATGGCGTGCGGCTTCTTGTCCACTCGCTGCCCCAAGACTGCACCTACTGCATAATCACTTGCGTCGCACATCAGTTCAAATGGCAGGTTCTAGTCTGGCGCGCGCATCACTAGCGCACTAGTCAGCGCCTCCTTCAGCTTATCAAATGCGGCCCTGCACTCATCAGTAAAATCGAAGCACACATCCTTTTGCAAGAGGTTAGACAGGGGTATGCAAATTTTAGAGAAGTCTTTTATAAAACGCCTGTAAAACCCGGCGTGCCCTAAGAATGACTTCACATCGCGCACGTTAGTGGCATAAGGTAGATTATAAATAAGGTCAATCTTAGCTTTATCTACCTTGATCCCCTCCTCTGAGATGATATGTCCTAGTACTACACCATGCGTTACCATGAAATGACATTTTTCATAATTGAGCACTAGGTTCTTAGAAATGCATCGCGCTAAGACTTTATCTAGATGAGTCAAGCATGCATCAAAGGTACCTCCATATACAGTAAAATTATCCATGAACACTTCTATGCATATACCAATCATATCAGAAAAAATGCTCATGACAAGGCGTTGGAACGTACCTGGCACGTTACACAGCCCAAATGACATGCGCCGAAACGCAAATGTACCGAACGGGCAAGTGAACGTGGTCTTCTCCTGATCCTCCGCAGCTATGGGTATTTGGTTGTACCCTGAATATCCGTCCAAGAAAAAAAAATAGGGCTTACCTGCTAATCTATCCAGCATCTGGTCCATAAAGGGTAGCGGGAAATGGTCCTTGCGCGTTACTGCGTTAAGTTTCCTGTAGTCGATGCACATGCGCCATCCAGTCTGTATGCGCTTGGGAACTAGCTCGCCCTGCGCATTCTCTTCCACTGTGATTCCTCCCTTCTTAGGCACAACGTGCACTGGACTGACCCATTTGCTGTCCGAGATGGGGTAGATGACTCCTGCGTCAAGCAACTTTAAAATCTCCTTCTGTACTACCTCCATCATATTTGGGTTTAATCTGCGTTGAGCCTCTCTGGATGGTTTGGCACCATCTTCCAATAGAATTCTATGCATGCATACGTCTGGGCTCACTCCGCGCAGGTCAGCAAGTGTCCATCCTATGGCGCGCTGGTTCTTGCGCAGCACCTGCTGCAAGCGCACTTCCTGCTCCTCTTCTAATCCTTTCTTTATGATCACTGGCAGGGTGTCCTCATTTCCCAGGAAAATGTACTTGAGGTGTTCGGGGAGTTGCTTCAGCTCAACCTTGGGTGCCTGTTCAATAGAGGGCAAGATTTTATTAGCAGTGCAAATATGAACTATATCATGTACCTGTGTGGATTCTGGTTCAGCACTGCTCGGCTCATCTTCCTGCTCCTCCAACTCTGCCTGTGCCAATGGCTCTTCCTACCGTTGCGCTTGCGCATTGCGCATCTGTGACTAAATCATCTAAGTTGTCCATTGCGTGCACTGCGGCGTCCTCGTGTGGGTGCTGCATCCCTTTGAATATGTTGAAATGAATTTCTTCGCCATCCACTTCCATGGAGAGCGTGCCTCTCCACACGTCTATCTTCGTGCGCGCGGTCATAAGGAAAGGTCTGCCTAGTAGGATCTGCGCACTGCTGGTGCTTGATTCGCCCTCCATTTCTAGCACATAAAAATCTGCTGGAAACACCAGCTCTCCTACTCGCACAAGAACATCCTCTATCATGCCTGCAGGTTGTTTGCACGATCGATCCGCTAGCTGAATGGTGAGACCTGCAGGCTTTAGTGGTCCAAGGCGCAATGTCGCATATAGGGAATAAGGTAACAAATTGATGGATGCGCCTAAATCAATCATGCAGTTGCTCACCGTGGTTTTACCTAGAGTGCATGGGATAGTGAATGTACCTGGGTCTCGGCACTTAGGTGGTACCTTATGTTGCACGATCGCTGAGGCCTGCGCATTAAGCAATACCTGTGCGCACTCGCCTTTCCTTCGCTTGTTTGTGCACAGCTCCTTCAAAAACTTGGCGTACCTGGGGATCTGCCGAACTGCTTCAATAAGAGGAATGTTGATTTCTACCTTACTGAATAACTCGTATAGCTCTTTGTCCTGCGCTTCCTTCCTAGCCAAGGGTGCCTGCACAGGGAAAGGTGCAGGTATATTAGTGCGATTCGTGCCCTTGTCTTTTAATTCTGTTATACCTGGCGCTTCGCCCTGCTGGTTTGTGGCTGGCACTTCTGGTTGTGCGTTCTGCTCTGGTTGCGCATTCTGTTCTGTTGGATCTGGAACTTGCGCAGCTGGTTGCGCGGGTGCCTTCGCGGTCTGCTCTGTTCCTATTGTGCGCCCAGTCCTCAGTGTTACTGCATTGACTCCTCCCTTGGGGTTCTGAATCACTTGCGAAGGCAGGTTGCCATCGCTCTTTTTTAGCTCATATACCGTGGTTGCGATCTGTGATAGCTACTTTTCAATGGACTCGAACCTCTTGTCATACTTCTCGTCATTTTTGCGTACTGTGTCTGCTAGCTATCCTACGATATCTTCCAAAGATCGCCTCGGTTGCTGGTTGTTATGTAATGGTGCGTCAGTGCGGCGATGCGGTGGATTGTAGGGCGCAGCTTGTTGCGTCTGCTGTGGCGCGCGCTGATCTGTGGACTGCCTCTGGAAATTGTTCGCCTCCTTCCATCTGAATCCATTTGCGGCTAGTCCAAAGCGCGGCTGGTTCTGTCTCTGTGGTCCTCTGTTATCCCATCCTCCAAGAGCATTGATATCTCCACTTTCTTCAAATAGTGTGGGACATTCGTCAGTCTTGTGCTCGGTGGACCTGCAGAATTCGCATACCTTTGGCGCAACTGGTGGTGCGCTTTGCGCACTCATCAACTTCTGCAGCATGGCCTTCATTTCCTTGATCTCAGCGCTTGTTTCTACCTGATGCACAGAACGAGCAAGACTATTTTCAAGTGTTAGCTGATGTCATACCTGCCCAGCAGAGTCTTCTATCAGCTGCCACGCGTCTTCTGGATACATGTTGCAAATGTCGCCTCCTGCGCATGCGTTCAACAACCTCAGCTCCATGGGCAGCAACCCATTCAGGAAGTTCTCTATCAGCACATTCTGGGGTAGGCCATGATTGTAGCAGTTGGCCTCTAGCTCCCTGAAATGCTCGTAATATTCTGACAGTGACTCCCCTGCGCTCTGCCTTGGCGCGGCCAGTTCTCTTCTGAGTAGCGCGATCTTTGCTGCGGGATAGAATTTGTCCAGGAATTTCTTCTGCAGCTGCTCCCATGTGTGAATGGATCTTGCGGGTAAGTTCATCAACCAATGTCTGGCTGAATCACACAGTGAAAATGGGAATGCCTTCATTTTCAGCGCTTCATCGCTTTCCCCTTCGGTCTTCATGTTCTCGCATATGACTAGGAACTCTCGCACATGTTTGACTGGATTTTCATTGTTCATCCCGTGGAACTTGGGCATGTGATGGATGAGCGAGCTCTTTAGTTCAAAATGTCCGTCTGGTGGAAGCACGATGCACCATGGCTGGTTGACAGTGATGGGGGCTGACATCTCGCGCACTGTTCTGCGTCGCGCAGCTTGTCGCGCGGGTGGCGCATTATACAGTTCAGCGGCCATCCTTGCTTCAACCTCGCGCTGCACTTCCTCTCTGAACAGGGCTGCGCGGTTATGTGCCCTTGCGTCCTCTGGGGTTCTGTCCCCTAAATTGTCTCCAACGACACTGTTATCCTCCATGACCTGTTCTCAATCTCAACAAAAATGAAATTAAAAGATAACTAATGCTGCTGCGTCTGTCAGTGCGCAACTAGAATCTACGCAGCGCAACTGTTTCAAGGTTGCGCAGGCTAATGGTGATTGCGCGCTGTCAGAAGCAACAACGAAAAACAAAACAAACTGAAATAACTAGTTACTAAAAAGGAAAAACGTAAACTAGCTAAAACTTAGCTGTGTTGCTCCCAGGCAACGGCGCCAAAATTTGATCGCGCGTCGTTGTGCGCGTCAAATATAATCCTTCCTCTTCCACTAGTACAGCGGTTAAGTAAGGGTCGATCTCCACAGGGAGCAAGTAGTTCAGTTTTAGCCAGTGACCTACACTTACGAAGATTGGGGGTGAGTGATTGGGTTGCGCAGTGCGCGAGTAAACAGTTGTAAAACGCAAGGAATTGCACTAGACGTGCGCAGGCAATAGAGATTAAGTACTATGACTATGAGAAGTATTGGTGCAAACAATCCTCTATGAGTGCATTCCTTATCATTGACTCTAAATGTCTATAGCTTGATTTTACTTAAGCTAGTGTCCGGTCAAGGCTTCCTAACATGTGCGCATGTTCCGATCAAAGTTCATGTGCTATTAATTCTTGCACTAGACTTAAACAACTACGAATCCGATCAAGGTAGTAATTGCCTATCCTAGCGCGTTACTCCTAGTTGGCACCGTCAGGCTATTCAACTAGTTTAACAAACAACAACAAGCGACAAGAGTAAGATTGCGGTTCAAGGCTTCCCCTACTCATGCAACAAGCTGCCAGTAATGTGCACATAATTAATATAAGCAAGCAAGCTATGCATTAAGCGCAAGTCTCAAAGGAAATACTCATAGATTCATGTCCAACCGATACTAAGCGTTTAGCTAGACATGCTAGTGATAAACATCATAGAAACAGTAAATAATAACGAAAGTATCCAAGAGAACAATAGCAAACAGTGCGTGCAGGTTGTAGTCTTGGCGGGCGCAGTCGGCTAGCGCAATCCTCTCAGCAAGCTTGTGTGTTTTCCAGTCCTGGTGCGCAGTGCCTCCTTGGCGTACGAACTGTGCCGCGATGTTCGAATGTATCAATGTACTCTCTAACCCTAGCCTCCTTCTCTTCTTTATATACTGCTCAGAGGCTCATCCTTGGCAACTTCCAAATCTGGTCGTGTCAGGATTTGGAAACACCATCATCTGCGCCTGGCGCACGGCATGCTGCTTAGCGCAACTGGTTAGCGCACCGTGGTCGACTCTGCCAGCTTCTTCTGTTTGCGCCGCTAGCTCCGCAGGTTGTGTGATGCGCGTCCTAAACGCTGCCTGTTAGCGCGTATCCGACTTAGGCCCTTGTTTCGCCCTGTAATACAAAACACTGGAAACCAGTAATCTTGTACATAAAATAATGCAAACAAGCATAGGGTTATGATCTAAATAATGCGTCTAAATAGGCTCTATCAGCTCCCTTGATGGTTTGGCACCATCTTCCAATAGAATCCTGTGCGTGCATACGTCCGGGCTCACTCCGCGCAGGTCAGCAAGTGTCCATCCTATAGCGCGCTGGTTCTTGCACAGCATCTCTTGTAATCGTGCCTCCTGCTCCTCTTCTAATCCTTTCTTTATGATTACCGGCAGGGTGTCCTCATTCCTTAAGAATATGTAATTGAGGTGCTCGGGGAGTTGCTTCAGCTCGACCTTGGGTGCCTGTTCAATAGAGGGCAAGATTTTATTAGCATTGCAGACATTAACTATATCATGTACCTGTCTGGATACTGGTTCCGCACTGCTCAGCTCATCCTCATGCGCCTCCATTTCTGCCTGTGTCAGCGGCCCAGGCCCTTCTGTTGCGCTCGCACACTGCGCATCCGCAACCAAGTCGTCTATGTTGTCCAACGCGTGTACTGTGACGTCCTCATGAGGGTGCTGCATCCCTTTAAATATGTTAAAGTGAATTTCCTCGCCTTCAACTTCCATTGAGAGCGTACCCCTCCACACGTCTATCTTTGTGCGCGCTGTCATCAGAAATGGTCTGCCCAATAGGATCTGCGCACGCCCCCTGCTCGACTCACCCTCCATTTCTAAGACGTAGAAATCTGCTGGGAACACCAGCTCTCCTACTCGGACGAGGACGTCCTCTATCATGCCCGTCGATTGTTTGCACGACCGATCTGCTATTTGAATGGTGAGACCTGCAGGCTTTAGTGGACCAAGGTGTAATGACGCATAGAAGGAATAGGGAAGCACATTTATAGATGCGCCTGGGTCAATCATGCAGTTACTTACTGTGTTCTTACCTAAAGTGGACCATGGTGAACGTACCTAGATCCCGGCATTTAGGTGGTACCTTATGTTGCACGATTGCTGAGGCGTGCGCATGTAGCATTACTTGCGCGCACTCGCCTTTCTTCCTCTTGTTTGTGCACAACTCCTTTAAGAACTTGGTGTACCTAGGGATCTGCCGAATTGCTTCAATAAGGGGAATGTTTATTTCCACCTTACTGAAAAACTCGTAGAGCTCCTTATCAAGCGCCTCTTTCCTAGCCAATGGTGCCTGTATAGGAAAAGGTGCAGGTATGTTAGTACGATTTATGCTTTTGTCTTTCGATTGCGCCATACCTGGCGCCTCGCCCTGCTGGTTTGTGGCTTGCGCTGCTGGTTGCGCATCCGGCTCTGCTGGCGCTGGAGCTTGCGCAACTAGTTGCGCGGGCGCCTTTGCGGTCTGCTCTGTTCCTACAGTGCGCCCAGTCCTCAGTGTCACTGCGTTGACTCCTCCCTTGGGATTCTGAATCACTTGCGAAGGCAGGTTGCCATTGCTCTTTTTCAGCTTATACACCGTGGTAGCTATCTGTGACAGCTGCTTTTCAATGGACTCGAACCTCTTGTCATACTTCTCATCATTCTTGCACACTGTGTCTGCTAGCTGGCCCATGATATCTTCTAAGGATCGCCGCGCCTGCTGGTTATTTTGCGCTGGCGCGTTAGTGCGACGATGCGGTGGATTGTAGGGCGCAGCTTGTTGCGTCTGCTGTGGTGCGCGCTGCTCCTCGGACTGCCTCTGGAAATTGTTGTCCTCCTTCCATCTAAACCCATTTGCGGCTAGTCCAAAACGCGGCTGATTCTGCCTCTGTGGCCCTCTATTGTCCCATCCTCCTAGAGCATTGACATCTCCTGATTCCTCGAAAAGTGTGGGACATGCATCGGTTTTGTGCTCAGTGGACGTACAGAACTTTTGCATACCTTTGGCGCAGCTGGTTGCGCCCCTTGCGCATTCATCAACTTTTGCAGCATGGCCTTCATCTCCTTTATCTCAGCGCTTGTTTCTACCTGATGCACAGAACGAGCACGACTATTCTCAAGTGTTAGCTGATGTCTTACCTGTCCAGCAGAATCTTCTATCAGCTGCCACGCGTCCTCCGGGTACATGTTGCAAATGTCACCGCCTGCGCATGCATTCAATAATCTCAGCTCCATTGGTAGCAATCCGTTCAGGAAATTCTCTATCAGCACATTCTGGGGCAGGCCGTGATTGTAGCAGTTAGCCTCCAGCTCCCTGAAACGCTCATAATACTCCGATAGTGATTCTCCTGCGCCCTGCCTAGGTGCGGCCAACTCCCTCCTGAGTAGCGCGATCTTGGCTGCGGGATAGAATTTGTCCAAGAACTTCTTCTGGAGCTGCTCCCATGTGTGAATAGATCTTGTTGGTAAGCTCATCAGCCAATGCCTGGCCGCATCACACAATGAAAAAGGGAACGCCTTCATCTTCAGCGCTTCGTCGCTCTCCCCTTCGGCCTTCATGTTCTCGCAGATGACTAGGAATTCTCGCACATGCTTGACTGGGTTCTCGTTGTTCATCCCATGAAACTTGGGCATGTGATGAATGAGCGAGCTCCTTAGCTCTAAATGACCGTCTGGTGGAAGCACTATGCACCATGGCTGGTTAACCGTGATTGGAGCTGACATCTCGCGCACTGTTCTACGTCGCGCGACCTGTCGCGCGGGTGGCGCATTATACACTTCAGCGGCCATCCTTGCTTCAACTTAGCGCTGCACTTCCTCTCTGAACCGAACTGCGCGGTTATTTGCCCTCGCATTGTTAGGTCCCTCTGGGGTTCTGTCCCCTAAGTTATCTCCAATGACACTGTTATCCTCCATGACCTGTTCTAAATCTCAAAAAAAACAAAATTAAAAGACAACTAAGCTGTCGCGTCTGTCAGTGCGCAACTATAATCTGCACAGCGCAACTGTTTCAAGGTTGCGCAGGCTGATGTTGATCGCGCGCTGTCAGAAAAAACAACGAGGAAAATAAAGCAAACAGAAATAACTAACTACTGTAAAAGAAAACTTAAACTAGTTAAAACTTATCTGTGTTGCTCCCCGGCAACGGCGCCAAAATTTGATCGCGTGTCGTTGTACGCATCAAATTAATCCTTCCTTCTCCACTAGTATAGCGACTAAGTCAGGGTCGATCCCACAAGGAGCAAGCAGACTCGTTCAGCTAGTAACCTACAACATACGAGAATTGGGTTGTGAGTGATTGGGTTGCGCAGGTGCGCGAATGAACAATAGTGAAAGCATATTTTGCACTAGACGTGCGCAGGCAGTAGAGATTAAGTACTATGACTATGAAAAGTATCGGTAAAGAGAATCCTCTATGAATGTATTCCTTATCATCGACTCTAAATGTCTATAGTTCGATTTCACTGAAGTTAGTGTCCGATCAAGGCTTTCTAACATGTGTGAATGTTCCAATCAAAGTCCATGAGCTATTAATTCTTGAAACTAGTCTAAGCAGCTACGAATCCTGTCACAGTAGCAGCTGATTATCCTAGCGCGTTACTCCTAGTTGTCACCGTCAAGCTACCAACTAGTTTAACATATAACAACAAGTAGTAAGAGTAAGATTGCGTTCAAGGCTTCCCCTACTCATACAACTAGCTGTCAACCGTGTGCACAGAATTAATACAAGCAAACAAACTATGCATTAAGCACAAGTCTCAAAGGAAATACTCATAGAATCATGCCCAACCGATACAAAGTGTTTAGCTAGACATGCTAGTAGTAAACATCATAGAAATAGTAAATAAAAGCTAAAGTGTCCAAGGAAACAGTAACAAGCAGGTGCGTGCCGGTTGCTGTGTCTCGGTTCGCGCAGTTAGTTGGCGCAGGTCCTTGGTCGGAGCTCGTGTGTTTTTCAGTTCTGGCTCTCTCTCCTTGATATATCTCAAACCCTAGCCTTCCTCTCTTTATATACTACTTGTGAGGCCCGAGGACGATCTTGGCAACTTCCAAATCCTAGGAGATTTTGTAGGGATATGGTGTTCAAGATTTGGAAATATCGCTACCCTGCGCATGGCTCACTGCGCACGTTGGTTTGCGCAGTCGGTTTGGGCACCGCAGTCTGAATCTGCCACCTCCTATCCTGTTTGCGCTGCTAGCTCCGCAGGCTGTGTGTTGCGCTCCTTAAACGCGCCTATTAGCGTGTATCCGACTTAGGCCCTTGTTTTTTCCTGGAATACAAAAACACCGGAAGCCAGTAATCTTGTACACAAAATAATGCAAACAAGCACAGTGTTAAGATCTAAATAGTGCGTATAAATAGGCTCTATCAATTATAAAAAGAGAAAAAGAAAATATTCTGAAAAGAAATTGGAAGATAAGAAACAACGCAAATATGCGAGAGAAACTAAAAGATGAAATAAAAACAAAAATATTGTTTGTCACAAGTGTGGTAAATTAGGCCATTATGCAAGAACTTGTTGAGTTAAAAAAAAGATTTATAATCTAGAAGAAGATGATAAGATTAAAACTATTTTAGCTAAGGTTCTACTAAATTCAGAAAGCTCTGAATCAGACTATAGTATTGATGATAGTACTGGATCTTCAGCTAGTGAAGATTTGATTGTCTTGAATGATGAAGATATGTCTTTTGAGTCAGACAATGTCTGTGAACCTTGTATCTTAGGTCAACCTTGCCCTAAGAAAGATACAAATAGAAATTCTTATGAAGAACAATTATATAGAATTCAATCACAATTCCAAGATTTGGAGATTAATGTTCTAGATGGTAAAACCACTCTGGAACTTCTTAAGATTATTAAAGACCCTATAATAAGATCTAAAATTATAGATCAACTTGAAGATCTGAGAGAGACTGATAATAATCAGCAAGTAAATAAGGTTCCCGACTTTATAAAAACTTCAGAACCATATTTAATGTCTGAAGTTTATAAAAGAATTAAGGATAAAAGGATTATGGAAAGTCCTACTACAAGTTATGACTTGACTATTGAGATTGAAAATCTTAAAAAAGAAATTCACAATCTTAAGATAGAAAATAGTAGACTTGATCAAAGAATCTCTAACATAGAGAAAGGAAAACAAATTGTTACTTATGATCCTCAACTACAAATAGATGTAATAAAAGCAGAAGAATATTTCCTTTCTACTTTAGAAATGTTTATAACGCAAAGGAATTCACTGCTCTTGTTGATAGCGGAGCAGATCTTAATGTTATACAAGAAGGTTTGATACCTATTAGGTACTTTTGTAAGACTACTCATACTCTTTCGCATGCCGGAGGAGATAGACTAAATATTAATTATAAGCTACCTAAGGCTAAAGTTTGTATAGATAAATTCTGTATTGAGACTAGTTCCTTATTAGCTTATACTTGGAATCCCTTTTATTACTAAAATATACCCACTCCAGAAAGTCAACACTGAAGGAATTAGAGGAACTTTCCAGGGAAAAAATATTTTCCTTAAATTTATAACAGAACCTCTTACTAAGGTTTTACATGAAATTTATGATTCAATTTTAGCTAGGGAAATCAATTAAATTTCCTTAGACAAGAACTTCATATGTTAACAATTGAGGATAATTAAAGAACCCTAAATTACAAGATAAAATTGAAACTATTAAAAATAAGTTTATTGCAGAAATCTGTAATGATCTCCCAAATGCTTTTTAGGAAAGGAAGAAACATATTGTTTCTCTTCCCTACGAAGATGGTTTTACTAAGGATAAAATTCCTACTAAGGCTAGACCTTGTCAAATGAACAAGGAATATCTTGATCTTTGTAAACAGGAAATAAATGATCTTGTTGATAAAGGTTTAATAAAACCTTCGAAATCCCCGTGGTCATGTATTGCTTTCTATGTTAATAAACATAGTGAACAGGAAAGAGGTAGACCCAGATTAGTGATAAATTAAAAACCCCTTAACAAGGCTTTAAAATGGATTAGATATCCAATCTCTAATAAGAAAAACCTTTTAGATAGACTGTTTGATGCAGTTATATTCTCCAAATTTGATTTAAAATCTGGATATTGGCAAATTCAAATTGATAAAAAAGATGTTTATAAAACAGCTTTTAATGTACCATTTGGACAATATGAATGGAATGTTACGCCAATTTGGATTAAAAAATGCATCTACTGAATTTCAGGAGATTATGAATGATATTTTCAATCCTTAAAGTGATTTTATGATTGGTTATATTGATGACATTTTGGTATTCTCCTAAACAATTGAAATGCATTTTAGACATTTGAAAATATTTAAACAAGTTGTTATAAGAAATGGTCTGGTAATATCTAAACCTAAAATGTTACTATTTCAGACATTTGTTAGATTTCTAGGTCATAATATGGATAAAGGAAAAATATTTCCTATAAATCGTTGCATTGAATTTGCTAGTAAATTTCCTAATGTAATTACTGATAAAATTCAATTAGAAAGATTTTTAGGTAGTCTGAATTATATTTCAGCATACTATAAGAATTTAGCAGAAGATGCTGCACCCTTATATGATAGACTTAAAAAGAACCCTAAACCATGGTTTGATAGTCATACTAATGCTGTTAAAAAAATTAAAGAGAAGGTGAGAGTCTTACCTTGTTTAATGCTAAGCAACCCAAATTGGGAAAAAATTATTGAAACGGATGCCTCTGTTGTTGGTTATGGAGGAATTCTGAAACAGGTATGTCCTGACAGTAAACAAGAATATCTTCTTAGGTTCCATTCAGAAATGTCTTGGCAATCTGTGCCTTCCTCTTATAGAGGAAGTAAGGTATTCTTCCACTTATAGAGGAGGATGCGGCCGTAGAAGGCAGCAAGATAATATCTTGGCTCAGCATGGAAACAGAAGGCCAATACCCTCTGATCTGTCCAATGAGAGAGAATACCAAGAATTTTTGGACTTCAAAAGACAACAAAGAGGAGAATCTTCCTCATCGGGGCAAATTGCCTAAGGGAACTATATTCCTTATCATTTTTCATGGAATTTTTGATCCCGTGGATATGGAAATGGGAGCCAATATTTGGTTTTTCGCAAGAATGTTTGCCTTGTCTTAAGCGGATAGCTTATACGAAGTTCTGGGATAAGATGACTAGAATTGACCCAGAGACGAAGAAACGCTATGCTGATGACACAATGTGCCAGATCCAGAAGCATATTAAGGCCCATCAAGAATAGGCCAAAAAGGGAAAAGCTCATTATAGTCTCGGCATAAAGGCCCAAGACAAAGCCCAACATCTCACTAAGGAGGAGGTGATTGATGCTTATCTAGCGTCCCTGAAGAAAGATGTCTTCAATATTGAAGATAAAAAATCGGATGAATCAATGAGGACGATAAGACTCGGAGATGACCATTCCCAGACAAGTGGCCATAAAGAGGAGCTGGAATCCTTTTTTGAAGATATTCGCTTCACACTCTTGGACAAGTTTTTTGAGGAGAAGGGTAAAGATAAAGTTGGCAAATAATTGTTGACTGAAGATAACCAACATGCTTTTGTTGACGAAGACAACCAACATGCGGGACCTGCAATAAGGCAGAAGCGTCAAAAATTGCGGCGCCGGAAAAGCAATGATATTGCTTCTGAAAGTGGGCAATCATATTGCTATTTTACTATTGCCAAGTGTTCGGTATCTGTAAAAAGTTTGTATGTGTAGGCCAGCCATGCGAAGTCGGCCTAAGAGTCTGTATAAATAGCTATGTTTTGTGTCTGTAAGGGGCAGAGTGTGGAGAGAGATTTCCAAAACATTTTACAGACTCTCAAACTTTGAAGGCTTGGTTTTGGAAATCTCTCTCCAAACTTTGCCTCTTACAGACACAACATATGTATAATTCTGTTCTATAATTCTATTAAGTTGTTCTTTAATAGCCTTTAAAGTTTCTCCTTCTATGAGATTTTCAAAAGCTAAAAAAATTATAAGTTCTATCATTTTTTTCAATTTGAAAAAATTGCTGGAGTGGCACTAACTAGGTAACTATTTTTCCCGAAGAAAGCTTGTAATTTCTTTCAAGAATATTAACATATTGTTCTACATAATTCGTTAGAAACCATTCAACAAAATATATGATTTCATTCTTAGCAGTACATTCTTTATAAAATTCTGTACTTAATTCTTTTAACTTAGATTGAGTGTAATTTTCATATAACCATTTTTTAAATGGTTTCCAATGATCGGATTTAAATTCCTGAGATATAATCTTTCTGAATGGAGACCCTCGGTTAGAATCTAACCTATATTCCATTTAAATAGAAAAATCCATATCTGACTAAGCTATTTCTGGTCCTATACCTCTTGCAATATTACGCTCATTCATAATAATTCTATCTATCTTTCCTGGTTCTCTTATCTGAGAAGTTGATGCTCTAGAGGCTTCTCTAGGAACATCAAAAGGTGAAATATAAGATCTTACATATCTAATCCAAGAATGTCTAGGGCGATAACTAGAATTTTCTTCTTTAGTATGACTATCAAACTTAAGGTTTATAATTTCTTCTTTATCCTGAGTAACATCCATTAAATTATAATGAGGAATTTCATGTGGTATATTTGATTTCTTTAAAGTCCAGTTTAAAGGAAATTTTATTTCTTCCCATTTTATTTTTTTTTACGAGTAGCTATATTAGACCTATTGAAATTAGTTTCAATTATAATTGTTTCATTTAATGATTTATCTACCATTTTGCACAGAGGGTTTAACGTATATAAGGGCTTATAATAAATTCTATAGCATATAGCTATAACTTCTGATCCTAGTTTATAATTATAACCATGAGTTTTAACCTTTAATGTTAAAGCATCCAATATATTAGAATCTGAAAGTGATAACTAAAGGTTTGGATATACATCAAAATATACCGGACCATGCGCTAAACTGGTCTGAATTATTCTCATAAGGGATTGTTTTCAATTAAGGTTTCTTCCATCTCTGAGAACTACGACAAAACTCTCGGGAAGTCCTTCTAGAGTCAAAGGCTTAAATGCAATTTTCACTAATCCAATATGGATAAATTTATAATCTATTCTATAAGATAATATGTCAACATCATCAAGCAATTTAATCATTAATTCTGATGAGTTTAAAGGAACAGTTTCCTTCGTAGTTTTGACTACTTGTTTTAAACCTATCTTCTCAAAAGTTCCTATTTTATAAATTAGGCTGGGCTCCACTTTAGGAATAGTCCATCTGTTTAATTGTTCCAAATTTTGGTGAAGGTCATATTCTTCCTTCATACTATTTTTAATAGTATGCTTCTTGTGAAGAAAATTCATTTTTCCTAACGTACATATGTGAAAGCCGTCTCCTCCCATAGAATCATTCATTGGCTCTGATACCATCAACGGGGCAAATTGCTCCTTCTTATGCCAATATGGTGGGCAATGATGAAGCTGAATCCTGTAATACTGGATTTGTTGCGAGTCATACTCAGAGAATTATAATTCTCTTGCCAGCAATTTTTTCATAGAAGGAGAATTATTGTTATGTTACCCCTCTATTATTGCTGAAAAATAATTCCTATAAATCGTTGCATTGAATTTGCTAGTAAATTTCCTGATGTAATTACTGATAAAACTCAGTTACAAAGATTTTTAAGTAGTCTGAATTATATTTAGCATACTATAAGAATTTAGCAGAAGATGCTGCACTCTTATATGATAGACTTAAAAAGAACCCTAAACCATGGTCTGATAGTCATACTAATGCTGTTAAGAAAATTAAAGAGAAGGTGAGAGTTTTACCTTGTTTAATGCTTAGCAACCCAAATTGGGAAAAAATTATTGAAACGGATGCCTCTGATGTTGCTTATGGAGGAATTCTGAAACAGGTATGTCCTGACAGTAAACAAGAATATCTTCTTAGGTTCCATTCAGTTAAGTGGAACAATGCTCAGCGAAATTATGCTACAATTGCCAAAGAAATTCTTGCTATGGTTAAATGTATTTGGAAATTTCAGGATGATCTTTATAATAAAAAATTTATTGTTAAGACTGACTGTAGGGCAGCTAAGTTTATGTTTCAAAAAGATTTGAAGCATGATGTTTCTAAGCAAATGTTTGCTAGATGGCAAGCTTATATAGCGCCTTTTGATTTTGAAATTGTTTATAAGATAGGAGAAGACAATAGTCTTCCAGATTTTCTTACCAGAGAGTATATTCAGGACTAATATGGAAGTATTTGATCCTGCAGAAATGTCCTGGCAATCTGTGCCTTCATCTTATAGAGGAAGTCGGTATTCTTGCACTTATAGAGGAGGACGTGGCCGTGGAAGGCAGCAAGATAATATCTTGGCTCAGCATGGAAACAGAAGGCCAATACCCTCTGATCTGTCCAATGATAGAGAATACCAAGAATTTTTGGACTTCAAAAGACAACAAAGAGGAGAATCTTCCTCATCGGGGCAAATTGCTCCTTCTTATGCCAATATGGTGGGCAATGATGAAGCTGAATCGAGTAATACTGGATTTGTTGCGAGTCATACTCAGAGAATTATAAATCTCTTGGAAAACAAAGATTATTTATGGCTCGATGAGCCTTGGCGGATTATATCCAAATACCTTGAGGAAGAATCTTTCCCAAGTAGGACTTATAAGTACAGAAAATTTTATGAGCATATTCTCACAAATAATGGCTGTGAAATACAGCACTTCTCCACAGGACAGGCTGAAGTTTATAACTTCAGCAAAATTACTATTAAGAGAGTTATACCTCTCAGTGATTGGAGATTTTCACCCCAAAAGACAAAGAATTTTCCTTTTGGGCCAGGTAAAACTCTCGTTAAATATAATTATTGGGATTATATTGATGCGTTTGATAATGCGCTACTGTATGAGAATCCGAAGCACAAACATTCTTGGTTTTTCAAGATTTGTGTTGAAGTTTCTAAGACAGAATACCTGTCTGGTTTATACATTGGTGGCAATTTTATGGCACCAGGGAAGAAATTCTTTCTAAAGATTATCTAGAGCAATATACTCTTTGGGAAGGTATATCTCCCAAAGCAAAAGAGCTTCTTGATAAGGAATCTGAGGCAAATTGCCCAAGGGAATTATATTCCTTATCATTTTTCATGGAATTTTCGATCCCGTGGATATGGAAATGGGAGCCAATATTTGGTTATTCGCAAGAATGCTTGCTCTGTCTTAAGCAAATAGCTTATACGAAGTTCTGGGATAAGATGACCAGAATTGACCCAGAGACGAAGAAACCCTATGGTGATGACACAATGTGCCAGATCAAGGAGCAGATTAAGGTCCATCAAGACCAGGCCAAAAAGGGAAAAGCTCATTATAGTCTCGGCATAAAGGCCCAAGACAAAGCCCAAGATCTCACTAAGGAGGAGATCATTGATGCTTATCTGGTGTCCGTGAAGAAAGATATCTTCAATATTGAAGATAACAAATCGGATGAATCAATGAGAACGATAAGACTGGGAGATGACCATTCCCAGACAAGTGGCCATAAAGAGGAGTTGTAATCCTTTTTTAAAGATATTCGCTTCACACTCTTGGACAAGTTCTTTGAGGAGAAGGGTAAAGATAAAGTTGGCAAATAATTGTTGATTGAAGACAACCAACATGCTTTTGTTGACTGAAGACAACCAACATGTGGGACCTGCAATAAGGCAGAAGCGTCAAAACTTGCGGCGCCGGAAAAGCAATGATATTGCTTTTGATAGTGGGCAATCATATTGCTATTTAACTATTGCCAAGTGTTCGGTGTCTGTATTAAGTTTGTGTGTAGGCCATACTAAGTCGGCCTAAGAGTCTGTATAAATAGCTGTGTTTTGTGTCTGTAAGAGGTAGAGTTTGGAGAGAGATTTCCAAAACCAAGCCTTCAAAGTTTGAGAGTGTAAAATATTTTGGAGTAATAAAACCAAGCTTTCTATTTGGAAGATTCAGTAGAGTACCTATAAGTTTTTTTTTTCTGTTTACAAATATTTTGTATATCTAACATGAATAGCCTCATAGGCTAATTTTCCCCAGATATGTGAAGTCGTTGATGATACCCATACATTGCTTGTGGCTGATCCTAGAGGAACTCAGGACTAGAAGTCATAGAATCCAGATGTACTTGGTACCAGTATCGCATAATATTTCTGTAAATTAATTTTGTATCCAGACATGAAATTATGGATTGCTGGTTTTAAGAACAGGCCTTGATTGTATTAAAGAACTAGGACCTGATTCTCCGCTGTTTCCCCTGTAGCCTGTTTGAGCCGAGGATGGCGTATTGGGTATTTTGGGGTTTTATCGTGTGGGTTGGTCAGGGTCTAGTCTAGAAGTATAGTTAGGAGACGGTTCTTATTACTACTTTAATTAAGGTGGTTAACCCTTACTCCCAGCAAAGTTTCATATCTGTGCCTGCACGTACAAGATGAATTTACATTTAAATCTTATGTTGATACTGGCTGAACGAGTAGGAGACTGAGCATGCCCTGAGTTGCTCCGTGGATGGTATCAGAGCCAAGGAATGATTCTATGGGAGGAGACGGCTTTCACATATCTACGTTAGGAAGAATGAATTTTCTTCACAAGAAGCATACTATTAAAAATAGTATGAATGAAGAATATGACCTTCCCCAAAATTTGGAACAATTAAACAGATGGACGATTCCTAAAGTGGAGCCCAGCCTAATTTATAAATTAGGAACTTTTGAAAAGATAGGTTTGAAACAAGTAGTAAAAACTACGGAGGAAACTGTTCCTTTAAATTCATCAGAATTAATGATTAAATTGCTTGATGAAGTTGACATATTATCTTACAGAAAAGATTATAAATTTATCCATATTGGATTAGTGCAAATTGCATTTAAGCCTTTGACTCTAGAAGGACTTCCCGAGAGTTTTGTAGCAGCTCTCAGAGATGGAAGAAACCTTAATTGAAAACAATCCCTTATGGGAATAATTCAGACCAGTTTAGCGCATGGTCCGGTATATTTTGGTGTATATCCAAACCTTCAGTTATCACTTTCAGATTCTAATATATTGGATGTTTTAACATTAAATGTTAAAACTCATGGTTATAACTATAAACCAGAATCAGAAGTTATAGCTATATGCTATAGAATTTATTATAAGCCCTTATATACGTTAAACCCTCTGTGCAGAATGGTAGATAAACCATTAAATGAAACAATTATAATTGAAACTAATTTCAATAGGTCTAATATAGCTACTCGTAAAATAATAAAATGGGAAGAAATAGAATTTCCTTCAAACTGGACTTTAGGTCTAATAGGATAAAGAATGAATTATAAACCTTAAGTTTGATAGTCCTACTAAAGAAGAAAATTCTAGTTATCGCCCTAGACATTCTAGGATTAGATCTGTAAGATCTTATATTTCACCTTTTGATGTTCCTATAGAAGCCTCTAGAGCATCAACTTCTCAGATAAGAGAACCAGGAAAGATAGATAGAATTATTATGAATGAGCATAATATTGCCAGAGGTAGGTGATAGAGGCTATTTGTACGCATTATTTAGATCATAACCCTATGCTTGTTTGCAATATTTTATGAGCAAGATTACTCGTTTCTAGTGTTTTTGTATTACAGGGCAAAACGAGTCTTTGAGCTGGATACGCGCTAACAGGCAGCGTTCTAGGAGTGAAAGATCCGCCTGCGGAGCTAGTAGCACAAACAGGAGAGGAGTTGGCGAAAGTCAGCAGAGGTGCGCTAGCCGATGCGCTAGCCGATACCGTGCGCCAGGCGCAGAATCCAGTGACCAGATTTGGAAGTTGCCAAAGATGAGCTTCCTGGGCAATATATAAACCAGAAGAAGGCTAGGGCAACGGGGGATGAGCGAGAGACTTTCTGGAGGCACATCAGAGGCACCAAGGAGGCTCTGCGCAGCAGAACTGGAAAACACACGGACTTGCTGAGAGGATTTGCGCCAGCCGACTGCGCCAGCCGAGAAGACAACCTGCACGCACTGTTTGCTACTGTTTTCTCAGACACATTAGACCTTATTTACTATTCTATGATGTTTATCACTAGCATGTCTAGCTAAACTCTTAGTGTTGGTCGGGCATGAATCTATGAAGTATTACCTTTGAGACTTGAGCTTAATGCATAGTTTATATACTTGTATTAATTCTGTGCATACGGAGACAGTTAGTTGCATGAGTAGGGGAATCCTTGAACCGCAATCTTACTTATGTTGCTTGCTTGCTAGTTGATAGCTTTACGGTGACGACTAGGAGTAACGAGCTAGGGTAAGCAGTTGCTACTGTGACAGGATTCGCAGTTGTTTTAGTCTATGTTCTAAGGATTGATAGCACATGAACTTTGAACGGAACATGCGCACGTGTTAGGAAGCCTTGACCGGACACTAACCCAAGTAAACCACAAACTATAGACATTTAGAGTCGATGATAAGGAATGCATTCATAGAGGATTGTCTGCCCAATACTTCTCATAGTCATAGTATCTAATCTCTACTGCTTGCGCACGTCTAGTGCAATTTCCTGTGTTACGCTAGCTACTGTTCATTTGCGTATCGCGCACCCCAATCTCACACAACCCCCCATTTTTAGTGTAGACGACAGGATTAAAGACTGAACTACTTGCTCCCTGTGGAGATCGACCCTTACTTAACCGCTGTACTGGTGGAAGAGGAAGGATTATATTTGACGCGCACAACGACGCGCGATCAAATTTTGGCGCCGTTGCCGGGGAGCAACACAGCTAAGTCTTTAGTCTGAGTTTTTCCTTCTTTATAGTAGTTATTTCAGTTTGTTTTGTTTTCTCGTTGTTATTTCTGACAGCGCGCAATCACATCAGCCTGCGCAACCTTGAAACAGTTGCGCTGCGCAGATTCTAGTTGCGCAGTGACAGACGCAACAACTTCGTTGTTTTTTTAATTTCGTTTTCCTGAAGATTTGGATCAGGTCATGGAGGACAATAATGTTGTTGGAGACAACCTAGGGGATAGAACCCCAGAGGAAGCAAGGGCACACAACCGCGCAGCCCTGTTCAGAGAAGAAGTGCAGCGCGAAGTCGACGCACGGATGGCCGCTGAACCATATCATGCGCCACCCGCGCGCCCAGTCGTGCGACGCAGGACAGTGCGCGAGATGTCAGCTCCTATCACTGTCAACCAACCTTGGTGTATCGTGCTTCAGCCAGACAGACATTTTGAGCTAAGGAGCTCGCTCATCCATCACATGCCCAAGTTCCACGGGATGAACAACGAAAATCCAGTCAAGCATGTGCGAGAATTCTTAGTCATTTGCGAGAACATGAAGACCGAAGGGGAGAGTGACGAGGCGCTGAAAATGAAGGCATTCCCATTTTCATTATGTGATACAGCTAGACATTGGCTAATGAATTTACCCGCAGGATCCATTCACACATGGGAGCAGCTGCAGAAGAAATTTTTAGACAAATTCTATCCAGCAGCAAAGATTACGCTGCTCAGAAGGGAACTGGCCGCGCCAAGGCAGAGCGCAGGGGAGTCTCTGTCAGAATACTATGAACGTTTCAGGGAGCTAGAAGCCAACTGCTACAATCACGGGCTTCCCCAGAATGTGCTGATAGAGAACTTTCTGAAAGGACTGCTGCCCATGGAGCTGCGACTACTGAATGCATGCGCAGGAGGGGACATTTGCAACATGTACCCAGAGGATGCGTGGCAGCTGATAGAAGATTCTGCTGGGCAGGTAAGACATCAATTGACGCTTGAAAGTAGTCGTAATCGTTCTGTGCATCAGGTAGAAACAAGCGCTGAGATCAAGGAAATGAAGGCCATGCTACAGAAGCTGATGAGTGCGCAGAGCGCACAACCAGTTGCGCCAAAGGTATGTGAATTCTGCAGGTCCACTGAGCACAAGACAGACGAATGCCCAACACTTTTTGAAGAAACTGGAGATGTAAATGCCCTTGGAGGATGGGACAACAGAGGACCGCAGAGGCAGAATCAGCCGCGCTTTGGGCTCGCCGCAAATGGATTCAGATGGAGGGAAGAGAACAATTTCCAGAGACAGCCCACTGATCAGCGCGCGCCACAGCAGACGCAACCAGCTGCGCCCTACAATCCACCGCACCGCCGCAATGACGCACCAGCACAGAACAACCAGCAGCCGCGGCGTTCCTTGGAAGATATCATGGGGCAGCTAGCAGATACAGTGCGCAAAAATGACGAGAAGTATGACAAGAGGTTCGAATCCATAGAAAAGCAGCTATCACAAATTGCAACCACGGTGTATGAGCTGAAAAAGAGCGATGGCAACCTGCCTTTGCAAGTAATTCAGAACCCTAAAGGAGGAGTCAATGCAGTGACACTGAGGACTGGACGCACAGTAGGAACAGAACAGACCGCGCAGGCGCCCGCGCAACCAGTTGCGCCAGTCCCGGACCCATCAGAGCAGAGTGCGCAATCAGAGCAAGATGCGCAACCGGAAGCGCCAGCCACAAACCAGCAGGGCAAAGCGCCAGGTATGTCTCAATCGACAAACAAGGACAAAAATTGTACTAACATACCTGCTCCTTTCCCTGTGCAGGCACCACTGGCGAGAAAAGAAGCGCTGGACAAGGAACTATATGAGCTGTTCAGCAAGGTGGAAATCAATATTCCCCTCATTGAAGCTATTCGGCAGATTCCCAGGTATGCAAAGTTTTTAAAAGAGCTGTGCACAAACAAGAGGAGGAAAGGCGAATGCGCACAGGTAATGCTAAATGCGCAGGCCTCAGCAATCGTGCAACAAAAGGTACCACCTAAGTGCCGAGATCCAGGTACATTTACTATTCCATGCACGCTATGTAAAACCACAGTAAGTAATTGCATGATCGATTTAGGCGCATCCATTAATTTATTACCATATTCCCTATATGCTACGTTGCGCCTTGGACCACTAAAACCTGCAGGTCTCACCATTCAGCTAGCAGATAGATCGTGCAAACAACCTGCAGGCATGATAGAAGATGTCCTAGTTCGAGTAGGAGAGCTGGTGTTTCCAGCAGACTTTTATGTGCTCGAAATGGAGGGTGAATCAAGCACCAGCGGTGCGCAGATCCTCCTAGGCAGACCGTTTCTGATGACCGCGCGCACGAAGATAGACGTGTGGAGGGGCACGCTCTCCATGGAGGTAGATGGCGAAGAAATCCATTTCAACATATTCAAGGGGATGCAGCATCCACATGAGGACGCTATAGTGCACGCAATGGACAGCATTGACGATTTAGTCACAGAAGCGCAATGTGCGAGCGCAACCGTAAGACCAGAGCTACTGACACAGGCAGAGCTGGAGGAGCAAGAGGAAGAGCTGAGCAGTGCTGAACCAGCACCCACACAGGTACGTGATATAGTTCATATTTGCACCGCTAACAAAATCTTGCCCTCTATTGAACAGGCACCCAAGATCGAACTGAAGCAACTCCCAGAGCACCTCAAGTACATTTTCTTGGGAGATGAGGACACCCTGCCAGTGATCATCAAGAAGGGATTAAAAGAGGAGCAGGAGGCGCGCTTACAACAGGTGCTGCGCAGGAACCAGCGCGCTATAGGATGGACTCTTGCTGATCTGCGCGGAGTGAGCCCAGACGTGTGCATGCATAGGATTCTATTGGAAGATGGTGCCAAACCATCCAGAGAGGCTCAGCGCAGGTTGAATCCAAATATGATGGAGGTAGTGCAAAAGGAAGTCCTGAAATTGCTTGGCGCAGGGGTCATTTACCCAATCTCGGACAGCAAATGGGTCAGTCCGGTGCATGTCGTGCCAAAGAAAGGAGGAATCACAGTGGAAGAAAATGCGCAGGGCGAGCTAGTTCCCAAGCGCATACAAACTGGCTGGCGCATGTGCATCGACTACAGGAAGCTTAACGCAGTAACGCGCAAGGACCACTTCCCGCTACCCTTCATGGACCAGATGCTGGATCGCTTAGCAGGTAAGCCTTATTTTTGTTTTCTGGACGGATATTCAGGGTACAACCAGATACCCATAGCTGCGGAGGATCAAGAGAAGACCACATTCACATGCCCGTTCGGTACGTTTGCTTTTCGGCGCATGTCTTTTGGGCTGTGCAACGCGCCAGGTACATTCCAACGCTTAGTCATGAGCATTTTTTCTGATATGATTGGTATATGCATAGAAGTGTTCATGGATGATTTCACTGTATATGGGAGTACCTTTGATGCATGTTTAACTCATCTAGATAAAGTTTTAGCGCGCTGCATCTCTAAGAATTTAGTGCTCAATTACGAAAAATGTCATTTCATGGTCACGCACGGAGTAGTACTAGGTCATATCATTTCAGAGGAGGGTATTAAGGTAGACAAAGCTAAGATAGATCTTATTTCTAATCTGCCTTATGCCACCAACGTGCGCGACGTGAAATCATTCTTAGGGCATGCTGGGTTTTACATGCGTTTTATTAAGGATTTCTCTAAAATTTGTATACCCCTGTCTAACCTGTTGCAAAAAGATGTGTGCTTCGATTTTACTGATGAGTGCAGGGCGGCGTTTGATAAGCTGAAGGAAGCGCTGACCAGTGCGCCAGTGATGCGCGCACCAGACTGGAACCTGCCATTTGAGCTGATGTGTGACGCAAGTGATTACGCAGTGGGTGCAGTCTTGGGGCAGCGCGTGGACAAGAAGCCGCACGCCATTTACTATGCATCGCGCACACTGGACTCTGCGCAGAGGAACTACACCACCACAGAGAAGGAGCTTCTGGCAATTGTATTTGCGCTGGAGAAGTTCCGAGCTTATGTCCTAGGCGCAAGAGTCATCATCTACACTGACCACGCAGCTATCCGCTACCTCATGTCCAAAAAGGAGACCAAGCCGCGCCTGATGCGCTGGGTGCTCCTGCTTCAGGAATTCGACTTGGAGATCAAAGATAAGAAGGGCACGGAAAATACAGTCGCTGATCACCTGAGCAGGATCGTAAAGGAGGAGGAGCCAGGGCAAATCAAGGAGACATTCCCTGACGAGCACCTGATGGCGCTGACAGGTAAGGTACCATGGTATGCGCATATCGCAAATTACCTGGTCACAGGTGCGTTTCCTCCGCATTTCAATAAAACTCAGTGCATGCGATTGAAACATGAGTCCAAGCATTACCTTTGGGATGATCCTTACATGCTTAGAATAGGTCCAGATCAGATATTAAGGCGTTGCGTACCTGACCATGAGATTAACTCTGTTTTGATGTTTTGTCATGCGCACGCATGTGGAGGGCACTTTGGTCCCAAGCGCACGAGCAGGAAAATCTTGGACTGCGGATTCTACTGGCCGCACCTTTTCAGAGACGCATATGACCATTGCAGGAATTGCGACAGGTGCCAGCGCACAGGAGGAATATCCGCGTGCAACGAGATGCCGCAGACCCCGATTCTGGTGGATGAAGTGTTCGATGTTTGGGGAATCGACTTCATGGGTCCATTTCCCCCATCTGCCGGCTACGAGTACATACTGGTGGCCGTGGATTACGTATCCAAATGGGTCGAAGCTAAGGCCACGCGCAAGGATGATGGTAAGACTGTCGCTGACTTTCTCCGAACTAACATATTTTACAGGTATGGAGTACCTAAGGCAGTCATCAGCGACCAGGGGACGCACTTCTGCAACAGGATTGTGGCGCAAGTTTTCAAGCACTATGGGGTGCGCCACAAGACGTCCACCGCTTACCATCCGCAAACGAATGGGCAGGCCGAAGTGTCTAACAGAGAGATCAAGCGCATCTTGGAAAAGACTGTGAGGCCATCGCGCAAAGATTGGAGCCAGCGCCTGGATGATGCGCTATGGGCATACCGCACTGCGCATAAGACGCCCATTGGGACTTCACCATTTCGGCTGGTCTATGGGAAGGCATGCCACCTGCCAGTAAAGCTCGATCACAAGGCATATTGGGCCCTGCGTATTTGCAACCTGAACTTGGATGAGGCAGGAAAAGAACGCGCATTTGAGCTGAACGAACTATAAGAGCTGCGCCTGGACGCCTATGAGGGACTGCGCGATTACAAGGAGCGCACCAAGGCATTTCATGACAAGAATATCCTCAGGCGCACTTTTGAACCAGGAGACCAGGTATTACTATTCTCCTCACGCCTGAAGCTTATGCCTGGAAAGCTACGCAGCAAATGGACGGGACCATACACGGTCACCAAGGTTTTCCCCTACGGAACAATCGAGTTAGAAGACGGGCACCGGCATCGTTTTCAGGTTAATGGGCAGAGAGTCAAACGGTACTTAGGAGAACCTTGGGATAACACAGCGCGCGACATTGAGCTGGCAGAACCAGAGATTATAGATGCGCAATCTGCTGCGCCAGATGCACCACCGAATGTACCAGAGGGAGAACTGGAACCTACTGCTTATATCTCTTCTTCCTCTGCATCTACCCTCGTTACGCATAATTTATCACGTGCTGACTTCCCATCTTACCCTTTGCGCAGGATCACTGAGATCGCAGCACACACACTGGCGCAGGAACACTCAGGAGCAAGAGTGGGGGAGGTTGCAGACACACGTTTTGGCACGTAACGAGGTACAGTCGAGCCAATGACGTTAAACAAAGGCACTTGTCGGGAGGTAACCCGACACGTTTTATTTTCGCATATTTTATTTTTCTGCTTGTTTTGTTTTTTTTTTTTTTAGTTTTTTTAGCTAGTCTAGGGTCTGGTAGTTTTTTAGTCACGCAGTAGTGCGCAGGACCGTGCGCCTACCAATGCGCAGGTCAGTTGCGCTAGCCAGAGGGGTATATAAAGGCAGGACTTAGAAAATTCTCCAGCATTTTTCACTCGACCGTTGCACACGAGCTCCCGCCTTCAGACTTCTGCCCGTCAACCAGCACCCAATCCAGCGTTCGTTTAGAGTGATTCGAGGACCACACAACCGTACAACACCCAGGTAACCTTCCCTCCCCGATTTGAGCAGTTCCAGTTAGGGTTTGTGCAGTGGAGGCAGTTTTTAGGGTTTTGAAATCGCACCGGGGTAGAGTGCGCAGATCAGAGCAGTGTTTAGTGCGTTGTGTAGGCGAGTAGTAGGCGTTCGTTCGGTGCAAGTTTCAGAGATTTCTGGGCAGTTTCAATTTTCAGAGTTTCTGAGGAGCGTTGACCACGGTTGACCAGAGAACCAGCACAAGATGAGACCCGCCACAGACCAGGAGACCCCAGCTGCATTCGCCAGCAAGTATGCGGCGTTTATAAGCCTGGACATGTACGGGACACCGTACATCAGCTGAGAGTTCCTGCGCGAGGTAGGACTGGAGGACCTCGTGGCGCAGAGGCTGGCGATCGCAGGCTGGGAGGCGCTGTTGGACCTCAACAGCGCATCTGACCAAGAAGATACGTGCGAGTTTTTGGCGTCTCTGGAGGCAGGAGACAGGGAGATCAGGTACAGACACAGGGGTGTCTGGTTCATAGCCTCGGAGAGGAGGCTGAGGCGCGCATTCGGGTGCGCCAAGGTGCGTGAGGAGGAGTTAGACACGCACAGCAACCAGGAGGCCTGGCGGGAGATGGCAACAGGGCCAGCATTTGCCGCGGGGCGCAGCAGGGGCCGAGAGCTGCGCGACCCGTGGCTGTTCTACTTGTGGCGCATTGTTGCCTACGCAGTCATTGGCCATTTCAACGGCGCACCGAAGATCAGCCTCCTGGATTTGGAGATTTTGAAGGGGTTTTACTATGGGCGGAAGGTGCTGTTCATCCTGAACATG
This sequence comes from Umbilicus rupestris, assembly GCA_963678935.1. Lineage (NCBI taxonomy): Eukaryota > Viridiplantae > Streptophyta > Magnoliopsida > Saxifragales > Crassulaceae > Umbilicus > Umbilicus rupestris. Next base: position 3,951,166 of record OY787626.1, on the reverse strand, counting down.
GTGCCCCACTGGAGCCGCGTCAGCATGAAGGGGCCGCTGACTTGCGGAGGAGTCATAACGCACCTACTGCGGGCATTACATGGAGAGCACGAGGTGCCAGAGCACACTTTGGTGCAGGCTGTCCCTCTAGATCGCGCCCACATGCTGCAAATAAGGGCGGTAGCTGTACGGGAAGATGGCACACTAGAGCGGTGCTACCGCCTGCAGCCGGCCAGAACACCGCGGCCCAGAGCAGAGAGCAGTGCGCAGGGTGCAGCGGCAGCCGCGCAGGACATGGAGGAGGATGACGAACCAGAGGTGCCTCTGGTCAGGCGCCCAAGGACCCGGGCGCAGACTGGAGCGCACCAGAGGGCCCGTGCACCGCAGGGGGAGCCAATTACCATTTCCATAGAGGATTCTCCCCCGCGTGCCCGTGGGAAACGCCCGAGGACTGAGCCAGAGGAGGAGGCGCCCGAAGCTGCATCAGAGGAGCAGCGCATGATGTTCAACGTCATGCGCGTGCTTGAATACTTGGCGCCCGAGGGGGTAGATTTGAATATGAGCCCACCATCAGGGTGGAAATTTGGAGACCCTATTCCCCCTCTCCTCAGCCTGCACCATCCACCTCCTACCCGAACCCCAGCAGCCTCAGCAGCCCCAGTCCATCCAGCAGAGCCTTTCCCCGCGCCAGAGCCAGCACCAGAACCAGCAGCCCCAGCGGCAGAACCCTCCCCTGTAACAGCACCAGCAGCTTCCCCTGCCCGGCCTTCTGTTCCGGAGTCCCCCATAGCCTATCCCAGCGTAGACTCCGATTCCATTTGGGATTCACTTTCCGAGGACGACCTCGTAGCGCAGCCTGATCCCCTCACCGTAGTGCCACCAGCCTCCAGCACCGACTACGTGACAGATTCTTCAAAGGATGAGGCGCTTGGAGCAGCAGCTGCGTCTAGCTCGGAGGACTTCTAAGGTCAAGGGGCAGCAGCATTAGTTTTTAGGGTGGTGTCTTTTATTTTGCTGCGTCTTATTGGATATTATGTGCTGAATATTTGTGACCCCGTGCTATTGTTTATGCTGTGTGACTATTTGTTCTTATGTTCTTTATTTTTGCATTGCATATGTGCGCTCTCCGTGCGCTTGCGCTTGAGTCGTGGGGACACGTCTCTGTTCAAGTGTGGGGGGGGGGGGGGGGGGGGCGTTTCACTTACATTTCACGTTTTGAGCATTTTAGTGTAGCTTAGTTTAAGTTGAAGAGAATAGTAGCAGTAGTGCGCTAGAGTGCAGGATGCGCATGCGCTCCAGCTTGTTTTGCGCTATCCATATTGCATGCGCTGCTATCTACTGTTTTAGTATATTTTTTTCGTTTTTTGCTCCTGTTAGTTGGGATTTGCAGGGGATGTGGAGTTGACAGAAATGCTCCAGAGAGGCGGCTAGTCGCTTTTGCTTCGAAGGCGAGGTATATGGTTGAGAGCGTTAGTGGACGCCGGTGCTTCGCAACCTTCGGAACAAAAGAGCACGCTCAGTCACGCAGATGCCGAAGGCGAAAAACCCATAGCGTGGCGAGGTGGGAAAACAGACCACCTTCTCTCTGGAAGTCCAGCTAAGGAAGGCAGGCGCGGATGTAAACGCGTGCGCTGACCTGCGCAGACAGACCAAAGGAGAGAGAGCGGGGCGAGTTCCATAGCTGCTATCCGAAGGCTGAGACTGGAACTGTTCTGGGAATGTAAGAAGTTAAAGAGAAAGCTGTACAAAAGAAAAAATACCAGCAGATGATTCGCGCTACAAAAGAATCAGTATGCGCACAAGCATCAACATGCGCAAAGACCATAAGGAAATCATCAGAAAGCTCAGGTTCCCAGGAAGTGCGCGAACGAATCACGCACTGGAAGAAGCTGCGTTATCCACCATATACCTATCTTCGGAGTAGGAGCTGGCAGCCAGGAGCCTAAGAAGAGCTATCTCCCAGCCATCCGAAAATCTTCATCCCAGCTGAGAGGTAATGAATTTCGAAAATATTATATTAGAACTGTTGAGTGCAGTTGTGCGCAGGTGATAGAGCAGTGCGAGTTGAGCAATTGTGCATTCGCACTAGAGTGCAAGACTGTGCGCTAGACTCCAGAAGAGGTAATTGTATCCACGCTTCAGTGCTTGTTCGAGGACGAACAAGGGGCAAGTGTGGGGGGGTTTGATAGAGGCTATTTGTACGCATTATTTAGATCATAACCCTATGCTTGTTTGCAATATTTTATGAGCAAGATTACTCGTTTCTAGTGTTTTTGTATTACAGGGCAAAACGAGTCTTTGAGCTGGATACGCGCTAACAGACAGCGTTCTAGGAGTGAAAGATCCGCCTGCGGAGCTAGTAGCACAAACAGGAGAGGAGTTGGCGAAAGTCAGCAGAGGTGCGCTAGCCGATGCGCTAGCCGATACCGTGCGCCAGGCGCAGAATCCAGTGACCAGATTTGGAAGTTGCCAAAGATGAGCTTCCTGGGCAATATATAAACCAGAAGAAGGCTAGGGCAACGGGGGATGAGCGAGAGACTTTCTGGAGGCACATCAGAGGCACCAAGGAGGCTCTGTGCAGCAGAACTGGAAAACACACGGACTTGCTGAGAGGATTTGCGCCAGCCGACTGCGCCAGCCGAGAAGACAACCTGCACGCACTGTTTGCTACTGTTTTCTCAGACACATTAGACCTTATTTATTATTCTATGATGTTTATCACTAGCATGTCTAGCTAAACTCTTAGTGTTGGTCGGGCATGAATCTATGAAGTATTACCTTTGAGACTTGAGCTTAATGCATAGTTTATATACTTGTATTAATTCTGTGCATACGGAGACAGTTAGTTGCATGAGTAGGGGAAGCCTTGAACCGCAATCTTACTTATGTTGCTTGCTTGTCATATGTTAAACTAGTTGATAGCTTTACGGTGACGACTAGGAGTAACGAGCTAGGGTAAGCAGTTGCTACTGTGACAGGATTCGCAGCTGTTTTAGTCTATGTTCTAAGGATTGATAGCACATGAACTTTGAACGGAACATGCGCACGTGTTAGGAAGCCTTGACCGGACACTAACCCAAGTAAACCACAAACTATAGACATTTAGAGTCGATGATAAGGAATGCATTCATAGAGGATTGTCTGCCCAATACTTCTCATAGTCATAGTATCTAATCTCTACTACTTGCGCACGTCTAGTGCAATTTCCTACGTTACGCTAGCTACTGTTCATTTGCGCATCGCGCACCCCAATCTCACACAACCCCCCATTTTTAGTGTAGACGACAGGATTAAAGACTGAACTACTTGCTCCCTGTGGAGATCGACCCTTACTTAACCGCTGTACTGGTGGAAGAGGAAGGATTATATTTGACGCGCACAACGACGCGCGATCAGTAGGACAAGAGATAACTAAGTCAGATATGGATTTTTCTAGTTAAATGCAATATAAGTTAGATTTTAACCGAGGGTCTCCATTCAGAAATATTATATCTCAGGAATTTGAATTTGATCATTGGAAACCATTTAAAAAATAGTTATATGAAAATTATACTCAATCTGAGTTAAAAGAATGAAGTACAGAATTTTATAAAGAATGTACTGCTAAGAATGAAATCATATATTTTGTTGAATGGTTTCTAACTAATTATGGAGAACAATATGTTAATATTCTTGAAAGAAATTACAAGCTTGCTTCGGGAAAAATAGTTATCCAGGTAGTGCCACCGCAGCAATTTTTTCAAATAAAAAAAAAATGATAGAACTTGTAATTTTTTAGCTTTTGAAAATCTCATAGAAGGAGAAACTTTAAATGCTACTAATGAACAACTTAATAGAATTATAGAATAGAATAAATATACAAATTTGAATTTGAATTTCATAGGAGAACAAATTGTGTCTCTGGAGGACAAAATTGAGAAAATTTATGATATTATAAATCAAAACCAAAAATCAGCAATAAAAATTAATCCTTCCGACATTGCTAGTTCCAGTAGGGTTATAGCCAGACCTAGTATTCAGCCTCCACCTGAAATAACAGGATTTAAATTAAGACCAATGAAAGAGTTAGAAGATTTGCTAACTGAACATTTTAAAAATCTTAAGCTCAATGCCTTAGATAATAAGCTAAGGGATGAATTAATTGAGAATCCTGATTATAAACAGGTTTATAATTATCAAATTAATAAACTTCATAAATGGGCAGATATACCTATAACTGGTAAATATTATTACCCTAGGCCAACGCCAGCTGATGTATTGATAGAAGAATCTAATGAAGTTATGTCAAACAGTTATAGTGCCAGCCATATCTATGAATGGAACATAGATGGTTTTGCACACCAACAAATACATAATACGATTCATAGAATGTTAATGTATGCTACTATATGTAGGAATAATGGTAATACTGATAAGAGTATAGCTCACATGATTATATCAGGATTTACTGGTCAACTTAAAGGTTGGTGGGATAATTATTTGACCCCACAGGATAAACATATTATTATGAATACTACCAAAAGAGAGGATGACAAAGACAAAGAAGATATCATTTATACTTTGGTAATAAATATTGTTGAACATTTTACAGGTAAATATACCGATAATAGTGAAAATATTAGGACACTATTACAAAATTTAAGGTGTAGAACACTAACTGATTTTAGATGGTATAAGGATACTTTTTTAAGTAGAGTTATGGAGCTCCCAGAGTGTAATAGTGCTCACTGGAAATCTAAATTCATTGATGGTTTGCCTAGTCTATTTGCTGATAGGATTAGAAAAGTCCTTAGACAGGATATGGATCATATTCCTTATGAGTCTTATACTTATGCAATGAGATTTAAGTTAAATCAACAAATAAAAAGGCAGAATCTTACAGTAAGAAAACAATTAGGCCAATTTTGTGATCAATTTGCCATAGATAGACCTACTACTAGTAGGATGCCTCCTAAGAAGCGACGTATAACAAGAGATAAATCTGCTTATAGAGATTATAAAAAGAGAAAAAGAAAATTTTCTGAAAAGAAATTGGAAGATAAGAAACAACGCAAATATGCGAGAGAAACTAAAAGATGGAATAGAAACAAAAATATTGTTTGTCACAAGTGTGGTAAATTAGGCCATTATGCAAGAACTTGTTGGGTTAAGAAAAATATTAATAATCTAGAAGAAGATGATAAGATTTTTAGCTAAGGTTCTACTAAATTCAGAAAGCTCTGAATCAGACTATAGTACTGATGATAGTACTTGATCTTCAGCTAGTGAAGATTTGATTGTCTTGAATGATGACGATATGTCTTCTGAGTCAGACAATGTCTGTGAACCTTGTATCTTGGGTCAACTTTACCCTAAGAAAGATACAAATAGGAATTCTGATGAAGAATAATTATATAGAATTCACTCACAATTCCAAGATTTGGAGATTAATGTTGTAGATGGTAAAACCACTCTGGAACTTCTTAAGATTATTAAAGACCCTATAATAAGATCTAAAATTATAGATCAAATTGAAGATATGAGAGAGACTGATAATAATCAGCAAGTGAATAAGGTTCCTGACTTTATAAAACCTTCAGAACCATATTTAATGTCTGAAGTTTTTCGGTTGTAATTCGCAAGATGAGGTTGAAATTCGCAGTGTCTCAGTCAGACAGATTTGTGAACAAGTAGTTGCCGCAGCACACTCTTGTTCACTCGGAAATTGTCTCAGCAAACAATGAACAAGACAGAACTTTGTTCACCCACCTCGGACAACTGCCTACGTTTGGGGAGGACTATTCTCCAGTCCTCAATCCACTAAACACAAAGGTCTCCAAGTACACTCGGTTACAACTCCACGCAACCTATGCTACTCAACCTTGTGTGGATCACTCAACACAATCAGAACAGGCTCTGACTTGTGTCTGCACACCCTCTACAAATGTCAATCTAGAATCGCTACTGTCTACCCGACACTCAGTCTATTGTAAACTACACTTAACTCTGCAGGGTTGTTGTAGCAACTGGTGTAACACACAGCTGATGCACAATTGTCCGCGTCGCTCCAAAGCCTTCTGCTGAGCCGATCGAACGATTCCACGAGCGCTGCACACTCTGGAATACTCCCCCTCACTCAGTGACCTCCTGCCACTAGCGAGAACTGCCGCTTAGACACTCGACCGAGCCACACACCCGTCAGTTCTTCCGCGGCTGCCCTTGATCAACCAACAAGCACCACTGCTCTGAATTGGCTTCCAGATCAAGCTCGGATCAGACTATGCAAGTCCTGATCACCTTTTGCTTCTGTCACCACAGCTCTGCGCTCACGCTCTGCTCTCGGGTGATGATCGAAGAACTCGTCCGTCGCACACCAAAATTGCTCTCTTTGAATTCTGTGTATGCACTCATGTATCCCTCAGCTTTGATCAACCTCTCTGCTCTGAACTCCTCTCACTTAAATAGCAACACCAGCTTTAAGCAAGACCAGAACTTAGCAATGTCCCAAAAAGAACAATTATCTCCTAATTTTTAGGAGATTAGATTTGTTTTCTTAATTCCCAAAACAAATCTCCTTCTCTAGCTAGGAATTCCCCACTGAAATATTCTTGGCAGCAACATAGAAATTCTTCTGATGCTCTCCGCAGGGCTGCCAAGCCTTCTAGCCAAAGGCCCAGGTTGCTGTTGCTACTCGGACAGATGCTGCAGCCACTTGAACAAGCTCCTGCTATAGCATCCCCTGCTGTAGCTGCTCCTTGTTCACTTGTGCTGTAGCTGCTCCTTGTTCACTAGTGCTGTAGCTGCTCCTTGTTCACTAGTGCTGGTTTTGTCAATCACTGTCATACTACATCATCAGAGGTAATTGTTTGTTTCAATAATTTAAAATATATTTTCTAGTTATATTTTTAATTATGTCAATCGAATTCCGAATTTGTAGATGCAGAAAGCTTAAACAATGTGCATTTCGAAAAAGAATAAAGAGTTCAAACACTTTGCTTGTTGGGAAGAAGTGAAAGCTCACCAAACATTTGCTCGAGTGGCAACAATTACTCCTCCAACTTATACATATGAAGCTACTCCACAAATTGATGAAGTTCTCGTCAATGAAGTGCCTCTCAATGTAAGTATTGATGATCTTGTATTTTCAAATCCTGAAAGTTGCCCCGGAGGCCACCGGAGTAAAAGCGGCCAAGGAGGCAAGGAAAAAAGGAAAACGCATTTTGACTAACTCAACAAAACGTCGAGACGATGTTTTGGAGGCAATGGCAAATAACCAGAAAGAACATATGGCGTGGCAATGAGAGCAAGCGAATAGAACTTACCAAATTCAGTTAGATGCTCTTAATATTACGAAGTTGGAGGAAGATACAAAGATTATGAAAATGAACTGTGATATGATGTGAAATTTCACAGTGTCTTAGTTCGACAGATTTGTGAACAAGCAGTTGCTGCAGAACACTCTCGTTCAATCGGAAATCGTCTTAGCAAGCAATGAACAAGACAAAGTTTGTTCACCCAGTTCGGCCAACTGCCTACATCTGGGGAGGACTATTCTCCAGTCCTCAATCCACTAACTCGAAAGGTCTCCAAGTACACACGGTTACAACTCACGCAACCTATGCTACTCAACCTTGTGTGGATCACTTGACACAATCAGAACAACCTCTGACTTGTGTCTGCACACCCTCTACAATATGTCAATCTAGAATAGCTACAGTCTTCTCAGAAACTCAGCCTATTCTAAACTTCACTCACTCAGCAGGGTTGCTGTAGCAACTGCTGTAACACACAGCTGAAGCACAAAATGTCCGCGTCGCTCCAAAGCCTTCTGCCGAGCCGTTCGAACGATTCCACGAGCGCTGCACACTCTGGAATACTCCCCCTCACTCAGTGACCACCTGCCACTAGTGAGTACTGCCGCTTAGACACTCGACCGAGCCACACACCCGTCAGTTCTTCCGCGGCTGCCCTTGATCAACCAACAAGCTCCGGAGCTCTGAATTGGCTTCCAGATCAAGCTCGAATCAGACTCTGCAAGTCCTGATTCCCTTCAGCTTCTATCACCACAGCTCTGTGCTCACGCTATGCTCTCGGGTGATGATCGAAGAATTCGTCCGTCACACACCAAAATTGCTCTCTGTGAATTCTGTGTATGCACTCGTGTATCCCTCAGCTTCGATCAGCCCTTCTGCTCTAAACCCCTTCTTCTTAAAAGCAGCACCAGCTTTAAGCAATGTCCAGGTTTAGGCAATGTCCCAACAAGAATAATTATCTCCTAAAATCTAGGAGATTAGATTTGATATTTACCTTCAATGCAAATCCCCTTCTCTGATTAGTAAACCTCACTGGAATATAGTCTTCAGCATTTTAGAAATTCTTCAGATGCTCTTCATAGAGTTTCCAGCCCTTCTGGACAAGCCCAGGTTGCTGCTGCTTCTTGGACGGTTGATACAGCCAGTTGAACAAGCTTCTGCTGTAGCATCCCCTGCTGCAGCTGCTGCTAGTTCACTTCTGCTGCCTGCTTGTTTATTTGAGCTGCAGCAACTCCTTGTTCACTTGTACTGGTTTTGACAAACACTGCCATACTTGCATCATCAATCTCCCCCTTGGCATTTTGACAAAAGCCACCAGAGATTTGCTTGAAGTATTCACCTCCACTTCTTAGCCTGCTCTTCTCCTCCCCCTTTTTGAAGTAAATGACAAGGGGGTGCGCCTGGGAGAACTATGGAGGCAACACGCAGAGCCCCAGAGAGGCTCTCAGGTCTTCGAACCGGACTGCGTCCAAAGCTTTTGTGAAGATATCAGCAAGTTATTTGGCAGACACAACATGTTGTAAAGCAATGGTCTTCTTTTCAACAAGATCACAGATGAAGTGATGTCGAATGTCAATGTCCTTGGTTCGGCTGTGCTGTACCAGATTCTTAGATATGCTGATGGCACTCATATTGTCACAGTAGAGAGTCATTTCATCCTGATGAAGACCATACTCACTCAGCATTTGTTTCATCCACAGCATCTGTGCACAGCAGCTCCCAGCAGCAATGTATTCAGCCTCGGCAGTGGATAGAGAAATGTTGTTTTGCTTCCTGCTGAACCATGACACCAGATTATTTCCTAAGAAGAAGCAGCCTCCTGAGGTGCTCTTCCTGTCCTCCGAGCATCCAGCCCAGTCCGCATCACTGTATCCTACCAGATTAGCATTTGTGTCTTTAGTATACCACAGGCCATAGTTCACAGTTCCTCCAACATATCGAATGATTCGCTTGACCAACTGCAGGTGACTATCTTTGGGAGAGGCTTGAAATCTGGCACAGACTCCTACTGCGAAGTAAATGTCAGGGCGGCTGGCAGTCAGGTATAATAAGCTCTCAATCATGCTTCTGTAGATTGTCTGACTCACGACCACGCCATGTTCATCTTTGATAGCCTTGACATGAGTGGCAGCAGGGGTTCGTTTGTGACTAGCCTTATCAAGCTGGAATTTCTGCACAAGGTTCTTACTGTATTTGCTTTGAGCAATAAAAATGCCATCTTCTTTCTGGGTAATCTCCAGACCAAGAAAATATGACAGCTCTCCAACCATACTCATTTGAAATTCCTGCTGCATGTGATTCACAAACTGCTTCACTAGGTGCTGAGACTTTGAACCAAAAACAATATCATCCACATAGATTTGTGCAATGATCACATCTGATTTGGTTCTCTTGACAAAAAGAGTTTTGTCAGCTCCCCCTCGTTTGTAGCCATGTTTTTCCAAGAACACTGTCAACCTCTCATACCAAGCCCGAGGAGCCTGTTTCAGTCCGTATAGGGCTTTCTTCAATTTGTAAACATGCTCTGGAAAATGAGGATCTTCAAAGCCTTTTGGCTGAGAGACATAAACTTCTTCAGACAGGTCTCCGTTCAGGAACGCGCTTTTGACATCCATTTGATACAGTTTAAACCCAAGAAAACATGACATGGCAAGAAGAAGTCTAATGGCCTCCAGGCGAGCAACTGTAGCAAAAGTTTCTTCAAAATCCAGACCCTCAATCTGAGAAAATCCCTGAGCAACCAGACGGGCCTTATTCCTTGTGATGTTTCCCTTCTCATCAGTTTTGTTTTTGAAGATCCACTTTGTGCCTATGATATTCACTCCATTTGGTCTGTCCACCAGATCCCAGACATCGTGTCTTTCAAACTCTGCCAGTTCCTCTTGCATAGCCATTATCCAGAATTCATCACTCATGGCTTCCTTGAAATTCTTGGGTTCAATGCTGGACATAAAGCATGTATTGAGGTAAGCATGACTTCTGGTTCTTCTTCTGTCAGCGGGATCCCCAATCACATTTATCAGGGGATGATTCTTCTGAATCTTCTTTGAGGGCTGCCTTGAAGGAGGATCAGGAGCCTCAGTGTGCGGATCATCAGACATGCTTTCTACTTGATCATCTGGAATTTCTGCTTCAGCACTTGCTGTAGCATCTTCTGGAGCAACAGCTTGTTCACTTCTGTTCTGACTGACAGACACCTCCTCAATATCAGAGTCTTCATCATCAGTGACCGTATCAGAGGGAGGCATTTCTTCAGCATCGTTGATAACAACATTTATGGATTCCATTACTGTATGTGTCCGCTGGTTGTAGACTCGATAAGCTCTGCTGTTTGTTGAGTAGCCCAGAAACAGACCAGGATCACTTTTTGGGTCTAGTTTCTGCCTATACTCCCTATCTCTTAGAATAAAACAGTCGCTTCCAAAGACGTGAAAGTATTTGACTGTGGGCTTTTTCTGATTCCAGAGCTCATAGCAGGTCTGGTTGGTTCCTCTCCGTAAGCTGACTCTATTGATGATGTAACATGCGGTATTCATGGCCTCTGCTCAGAATTTCAGGGGAACCCTCTTAGCATGGATCATGACTCTGGCCATTTCTTGGATTGTTCGATTCTTTCGTTCCACTACACCATTCTGCTGAGGGGTAATGGGAGAGGAGTACTGATGTGAGATACCCCTTTGTCGACAGAAGTCATCCATATCTTTGTTTTCAAATTCCCTGCCATGATCACTGCGAATGCTGCTGATTCTGAGGTTTTTCTCGTTCTCTAGACGAGACACCAGTGACACAATGACTCTCACAGTATCTGATTTTTCTCTGATAAAATCAATCCAGGTGAATCTGGAGTAGTCATCAACACAGACAAATGCATACCTTTTCCTGCCCAGACTCTCGACTTCCATTGGTCCCATCAGATCCATGTGAATCAACTGTAGAGGCCTGGTGGTACCAATATCTTTGACTCTTGGATGCGAGGCCTTCTTTTGTTTCCCAATCTGACAGTCACCATAGATAGAGTCTGTCTCCCCTTTTAGCAGCGGTATTCCTCTGACTAGACCTTCTGTAGCAATTCTCTTCAGAGTTCTCAGGTTAACATGCCCCATCCTTCTGTGCCATAGAGTCATTTCCTCAGCCTTTGTCAGCATACATTTATGAATCGGTGAGTTTGGACTCACATTGAGAAGATAACAGTTGCTCTTTGATCTGGCTCCTTCCATTATACATTTTCCAGATTTGTCGAGGACTTTGCATGAGTCTTTCGTGAATTTTACCTGTTTAGTCCCATCACACAGCTGACTAATGCTTATGAGATTTGCCTTTAGCCCTTCCACTAGAAGAACATTGCTTAGGCTTGGCATTCCTTCCACTGCCAAAGTTCCTCTTCCCAGAACTCTTCCTTTTAGGCCGTTACCAAACTTCACACGTTGTTCCAAACAGGGTGTGATGTTTTTCAAGAAGGATCTTTCTCCTGTCATATGTCCTGAACAACCACTATCAAAGTACCAGCTTATCTTGTCCGAGGTGCTAGCTGTGCTGACGAGAGCGAGGAGCTGAGTCTGCGCATGATTCTGCTTGACAGGTTCCCTGGCTGAAGCTATTCCGACATGAGCTGAGGAACAGTTTTTTTTTATGTGACCTTTGCGACCGCAGCTGTAACATTTTTTATACTTTGAAGCTCTCTTGTTACGGTGATACAGAGGTTGCTGTAGCAAGTCCTGGTTCAATCTTCCTTGTGTTTTTCTGCCTCTTCTTGCAGATCTGTATCTGGCCAAGTTGCATTCATCTTCACTCAGCTCTTTCTCTTCTTCACTTCAACTGGCAGAGAGAGCCCTCTTTTTCATCGGTTTGCTAGTGCAGTTGATTTGTCGATGACCGAAGCCAGCACAGTTCCAGCATTGGACTCCCTTCTTCATTTCTTTCTTTTCGTCTTCATTCTGAGCTGGTTCCTTCCCTTTCCTTTTATTTTCACCACCTCTTCTGAATTGTTTTCGTGAGGAGGAGCTTTTCCCATTTCATAAGTCCATGTTCTTCAAGAGCTTTCCAAGATTCTTGACAAGCATACTCAGCTGATCATCTGGAACTGCCTTCTTGGCTTCTGTTTCAGCTTTCAGTCCAACATTCTTGTCCTTGGGAGTGGTGTCTTCTTTAACCAGTTTCATCTCAAATTGTTTGAGAGACCCCATCAATTCTTCCAACCTCATGAATCTGACATTTTGAGCTTCTTCAATGGCCGTCACTTTCATGTCAAATTTTGTGGGCAGCGATCTGAGAACCTTCCTGATCAGCTTCTCTTCAGGGATAGGTTCACCAAGGGCATGGACTTCATTTGCAAGATCACAGAGTTTGGCATTAAACTCAGTGACAGTCTCCTCTTCCAGCATTCTCAGATTCTCAAACTGTGTGGCAATGATCTGGAGTCTTGACAGCTTCACTCTATCAGTTCCTTCATGTGCAGTTTGCAAAATTTCCCATGCTTGTTTTGCTATGTTGCAGTTTGATATCAACCTGAAGTTGTTAGCATCCACTGCAGCAAAAATTGCATTCAGAGCCTTTGAATTACCGGTTGCTGCAGCACCTTCTTCAGCAGTCCATTGCTCTTCAGGTTTTATCCTTGTCACTCCTTGCTCATCCATGGTGATTGGGGGAGACCACTGGATTACGACAGCTCTCCATGTCTTCTCATCAATAGCCTTGAGAGAGGCTTTCATTCTAGCTTTCCAATATCCATAATTGCTCTCTTCCAACAATGGAGGTCTGCTTGTGCTATGTCCTTCCTTCATTGTCTTGGCTTCTTCAGAGACACTGTAGGATCATTTACTCTGTGTGTCGAGCTCCCGCTCTGATACCAATTGAAATTTCACAGTGTCTTAGTTCGACAGAGTTGTGAACAAGCAGTTGCTGCAGCACACTCTTGTTCACTCAGAAATCGTCTCAGCAAGCAATGAACAAGACAAAGTTTGTTCACCCAGTTTGGCCAACTGCCTACGTCTGGGGAGGACTATTCTCCAGTCCTCAATCCACTAACTCGAAAGGTCTCCAAGTACACACGGTTACAACTCACGCAACCTATGCTACTCAACCTTGTTTGGATCACTTGACACAATCAAAACAACCTCTGACTTGTGTCTGCACACCCTCTACAATATGTCAATCTAGAATAGCTACAGTCTTCTCAGAAACTCAGCCTATTCTAAACTTCACTCACTCAGCAGGGTTGTTGTAGCAACTGCTGTAACACACAGCTGAAGCAGAAAATGTCCGCGTCGCTCCAAAGCCTTCTGCCGAGCCGTTCGAACGATTCCACGAGCGCTGCACACTCTGGAATACTCCCCCTCACTCAGTGACCACCTGCCACTAGTGAGTACTGCCGCTTAGACACTCGACCGAGCCACACACCCGTCAGTTCTTCCGCGGCTGCCCTTGATCAACCAACAAGCTCCGGAGCTCTGAATTGGCTTCCAGATCAAGCTCGAATCAGACTCTGCAAGTCCTGATTCCCTTCAGCTTCTATCACCACAGCTCTGCGCTCACGCTCTGCTCTCGGGTGATGATCGAAGAATTCGTCCGTCACACACCAAAATTGCTCTCAGTGAATTCTGTGTATGCACTTGTGTATCCCTCAGCTTCGATCAGCCCTTCTGCTCTAAACCCCTTCTTCTTAAAAGCAGCACCAACTTTAAGCAATGTCCAGGTTTCGGCAATGTCCCAACAAGAACAATTATCTCCTAAAATCTAGGATATTAGATTTGATATTTACCTTCAATGCAAATCTCCTTCTCTGATTAGTAAACCTCACTGGAATATAGTCTTCAGCATTTTAGAAATTCTTCAGATGCTCTTCATAGAGTTTCCAGCCCTTCTGGACAAGCCCAGGTTGCTGCTGCTTCTTGGACGGTTGATACAGCCAGTTGAACAAGCTCCTGCTGTAGCATCCCCTGCTGCAGCTGCTGCTAGTTCACTTCTGCTGCCTGCTTGTTTATTTGAGCTGCAACAACTCCTTGTTCACTTGTACTGGTTTTGACAAACACTGCCATACTTGCATCATCATGATGACCCCAAATTCGAAGAGATATTCCTCAAAGAGAAAGGCCGCTGTTGTCGGCCAATATGAAGAGAAGGAAGCCGAAGATGAATCTTTTGGAAATTGCTATCGTCCGTTGAACTTCGATGAGTAGGTATTTTAACAGTTTAGTTTGTGTAATTTTAATTATGCAATTTCAATTGTGTAATTTCAATTATGTAATTTCAATTGTGTATTTAATTATGTAATTTCAATTGTGCAATTTCAATTATGTAATCTCAATTGTGCAATTTCAATTTAAATATATATTGTAAATGAGATGACTAGTAATAGGAGGTGCTAATTGTTGAACCATTGTACAAATAATGTGAATAGTGACAGAAAGTGCTATGAATAGTGATAGAAAGTGTTATTTGAGGAGGTTCTCAAAATAGAAAACTTCCTTCACGGGTGTATATGCTCTTATATTCTGAAATAAAAATCTCTTACAATAAAAAACAATTTTCATTTTGTTAAAAGTATTTTGTCATAAGAAGTGTTGCTTTTTGGTTTCTGTTTTTTTTTTTTTCGTTTATAGATTTACATTTACTACAGTGCACACTGCAGATTATGTGTCAACTATTGCATACTATTTTACTAATGGAAGGACTCACGAAAATAAGCTATAATTCAGTGTGTTTCTTTATAAGTTGACTATTTTAGTCCTTTACATTTTTTTCCAATAATTTGCATACTCAGAGAATTATTGTTATGTTACCCCATTATTATCAATTAACATAATTAGAATATAGTTTTATAATTTTTTCATAAAAGTTTCCATAACAATAAAACTTTATTCTAATTATGTTAATTGATAATAGAGGGGTAACATAACATATATTTAACTTATATATTTTTAATTATAATTTTCCAATTTTGAATGATTTCAATATACTCACTCTATCACTCAACTACAAAAATCTTAATCTGTAAGCAAGAACCACTCGTTGACCCTGATTTCATGAACAAAGTTTCTGCCAAACTTTCTATTCGAACATCAAATCTGAGTTTCCTAAGCGACTCAGGCTACTTCTACCAACTTCAAACTCCAATCCTTAAACGCGAACTTAGATATTATGTATAGAAGCATTATGCATAATCCAGATTCTGAAGCAAATATAATTCCATTCATCCATTAGGTCGTCAGTGTCCGTGTTGGTGACAAAATAAGAGGGAGGCAAGTTATCAAGAACATGTTTTTTTTACATCCATTCTATCCCATATCCTACCCTGAACCCCATCTCTGATGAGCCCCAATTGTGGCCTCGTCAAGAATAAAACTTTAACATGCTCTTTTTACTACTAAACCACTCAAAAAATTAATAATCAAATAACATATTACTTGTTTGATGAACATAAAAAAACATCATTTCCAAGATTAAACGATGTACTCCATAGTGAAGAGAAAATAAATTAACTTATATTTAATAATAACTTTAATTAGACTAGTAAAATTAATAGTTTTGGCTTGATAGATCTACCCTAAAGATTTTGGGTTTAGTTTTGAAGTGGGAAAGAAGATGGATTAATTTAAAGTGTTTAGTTTTAAATCTCTAATATATATTAATTCTTATAACTCAATATGAGAAAATTACAAATAGAGATCACAAACATAAAGAAGCTCACAAACTAGTCAGAACATCTCGACTCTACAACAAAAGCTAATTGTAGTCGTTCTTTAATAAAAACCTGTCCGTCAAAGCCTTGCTTGACAAAAGACAACTTATGCCTCAAGATAGAGAGTGCTGCCAACGGCTCTATACCCTTGGCCTCAGCCCATCTCGTCGCCACGGTCCTGACCAGCTGGTCCGCTCTCTCTCCAAACCCTCCTAAAGATTCTATGATGAAAGGCACGAAACCATTGGATGAACAACCAACTCCGTACTTAGAGATCTTCCTCTACTCTGCCCTCCTAATTACCTCTCCTGAATCCAGCCACGCCCTCGACAATGGACACATCTACACAAAGATCTCTACCTCCATCCCACGTAGGTACTAAGATGTCTGCTGGCTTCTCTCCCCGAGTGAGAAGACTAGGCCCAAGATTAGGCTCCCTAAAAAAAGTACACAATGTATCTCCTATCGCATTATGCCTTTGAATCCTCCTCTGATCCCTTGAAACAATGGGAGTCGTGATCACCGGCCGCATTGAAAGTGTGAAATCTATATAGGCCATACAAGCTTGAGAAACAGCCAACACGTCGTAACCGGTACGGTACTTGAGGGCCAAACGATATGCCGCCAGGTTCATAAGAAGCCCAAAGAAAGATGTAGGTATCGGTGTGGTCCAAATCGCTCCCCGAGGTAGAAATTACATTAATCAGGGTCTTTACCCGGTCTACTCTCCGCCTCTTGATCTCTTCCCTGATGACTTCCGCGGCCAAACCGGTAAGTCACTATTATGGCTTAGCCTTCGACCTTAGCTCCCCTAAACCAACTAGGGACCTAGGACGAAACCTCAAATTCCACTTTTCAAATAAGACTCTACACCTTGACAAAGATAATGAATCCCTTGTAAGAACTCACATACACCAGAGAAGCTACAGCGGCCGATAGAGCCACATCGTTCCTCATCGGATTACCCAGACCACCGAACTTTAGTGGCAAATCCACCAACCTCTTTTGCTCCATCGTGAAACCCGTGTTCCAAATATGCACCAATCTCTTATGCACCGCTGCATCAAAAGAATGAATCGACCCCTCAATCCAGTCAGGCGGTGAACTCTTCAAATTATACATCATCTTCGGGATGCCTACGCATGTCCGCAAAAGTAACAACTCCAACTACGGGTTATCCAACTTAGACATATCAGCTAGGATGGCACGAATAACAAGAACTCTCTGAACCACAACCTCATCGGCCCCTCTCTCATCCACGAAATAGGGTTACCCAAGACAGATTAAGTCGAAGAACCAGAGAAAATAAACCCTCCTGGCGCTTCAGGGGGCCTGCCATGATCTCCATGAGGCCACCACTACAAGGATTTGCTATGGTTCACAACTAACACTAGTTGTGGGCCCAAATCCCAAATGACCCCAAATGCTACCAACAAATCCTCTTGATGACCCATCAACATGCCGTCATCAAGGTACCAAGCGTTGAGCACCAAGCTAGGACATAACTCCTCAATCCGACATAGCAAAAAGAGCAAGGGCCCCAAAAGATTGCCTTGTTGCGCTCCGCGACAACTGCGAATGAGTGATCCTCCAACAAAAAGCAACACATGAGATCCTTAACAATACTCAACCCAAGCACTCTGAGATAGGAAATGGCATCACACTCCCTCCATGAAAGTCTCTCTACGGACAAGATTAAAATCATTCGTGAGATCCATCTTCAAAACCCACAACCCTTCATCGTATGAATGTTTAGCCACCAAGTGGTTCAACGAATGTGCAATAGCCTCTACAGCTCCTCTCACTCCCACACCCAACAGAAAAGGTAATAAATGAGCCATTGCAGAAGCTCTAACAGCACTCAGAGCCACTCTTGATGTAAGATGTCGCCAAACCTGTCACACTACGACCGCCCGAACTCCTCTTATTTAGCAAAAGGAATGATAGAAGCACTAATAAGAAGCAACATGGAAAACCCCTATAACTGAACCTCATCCACAAGACCTGCGATTCCCTGAACCATGTTCAACAATAACTGCGGCCTTAGCCAATCCTTGAAGGGCCCGCGACACCTCCTCGCACGAAGGCACAAACAAAATAGGAGGCATCCTCACGAGAACCCTTGGCGGTGGACTACACGAGTGCTTATAGAGGAGTTCGTCCATCACCTCTTGAGACCACAGCAATACCCCTCCACTAACTAGAGCGCCAGCTGCCTCACCGAGACGACCAACTGTCGCTAACTTTTCACACCGCTTTACATTGATCTTCCTCAAAAAAAACTGGCGCCCGTTTCCTAGACGCCCCCTTTCCCACTACCTCTTAGCAAAGGCGACGTTGACCGTCCCCTCCCCTTTCCCACACCCCTAACCTACCTGCCACCAACTCAGTTAAGGAGAGCCACCCCTTTCTTCTTTTTTGACAGATCTAAGAACTGACACAATAAAGATCTGCTTGATCCCCCACCTGTTAAGGTCACCAGGAACCTCATTAACTGCTTTAATTGCCTCAACATAACACTTAGACACACCCCTTCTACAAGATCTTAGAATGAAGTTCATGGTAGGGATCACCGCGCTTCTCAACTTCAGAAGTACCTTAGGATCTTCGTCAATAGGCTTACAAGAATCAGATACATCCTCTAGGCCTTCTAGGTCCTGCTGCACAGCCACCGCCTCCCTCAAAATTGGCATTGCAGACCCAGACGGCATGCAACTCCTCATAACCTTTGAAGGTGGCCCCACAATCGCAGCCTAGACATCGAGTCCTAGCCCTTTACGTCTTACTGCATCGACTGCATAACCATCTCCAATGCTCACAAAGGTACCAAACTAACTCAACCAGTCCTCCCAAAAAGGCACTCACTCCGCAACCTTCTCAAATGACAAGACCGCACAACCATCTCCCATGCTCACGAAGGAGAGAGGAATTTTCCATGGTGAATTTGCAAAATGATCAAAACATCATACTGGAAGGTTATAAGTTACTGAGGGGGTCATGCATGCAACAATGACTATATCAAAAAGGAGAATGTCCACCTGACGAGACATTTCATAGCCAAAGTGTTGAGGATATGACATCTTTGACAAAATTACTCAAGAGACTGCTGAAGCGCTCCCTGAAGATTGGTGGCTGGAGCACAATCTGAAGACTGACAAAACAACAACAACAACAACAACAACAAAGAGCAACAATCTACTTCAGCAATCCCTGAAGATTTGAAGCTGAGACACTATCTGAAGAATGTGCGAGAGATAGCTATGAAGAGACAAAGTCTGCTTCAGCACTCCATGATGATCCGGAGCTAGAGGGTGTGCAGACTCTCGGCAAGGTTCCAGCATGGTGCACCTGGTATTGGGGAAGGCCAGGGAGCTCAGCAAACGCCAACACGAGATCAAAGAAGATTGGGTTCCTAAATTCCAAATTAGGCAACATAATCTTCAACAACCTTTGATCCGCGCGTCGTTGTACGCGTCAAATTAATCCTTCCTTCTCCACTTAGTATAGCGGCTAAGTCAGGGTCGATCCCACAAGGAGCAAGCAGACTCGCTCTAACTAGTAACCTACACTTACGAAAATTGGGGTGTGAGTGATTGGGTTGCGCAGGTGCGCGAATAACAGTAGTGAAAGCAGAATTTGCACTAGACGTGCGCAGGCAGTAGAGATTAAGTACTATGACTATGAAAAGTATCGGCGCAGATGATAGAGCCTATTTATACACATTATTTAGATCCTAACCCTATGCTTGCTTGCATTATTTTGTGTACAAGATTACTGGTATCCAGTGTTTCTGTATTTCAGGGCAAAACAAGGGCCTAAGTCGGATACGCGCTAACAGGCAGCATTTAGGACGCGCATCACACAGCCTGCGGAGCTAGCGGCGCAAACAGAAGAGTTGGTAGAGTCGACCACGGTGCGCTAACCAACATACCGTGCGCCATGCGCAGATAGTGGTATTTCCAAATCTTGACACCACCAGATTTGGAAGTTGCCAAGGATGGGCCTCATGAGCAGAGTATATAAAGAGAGGAAGGCTAGGGTTTGAAGAGAGCATCAGAGACACAAGATATCAGAGAGAGAGAGCCAGATTCAAAAACACACGAGCTTACTGCGAGGACCTGCGCTAGCCGACTACGCCAGCTGAGACACTGCAACCTGCACGCACTTGCTAGTTGCTGTTTCTTTGATACTTTAGATATTATTTACTATTTCTATGATGTTTACTACTAGCATGTCTAGCTAAACACTTAGTATCGGTTGGGCATGAATCTATGAGTATTTCCTTTGAGACTTGCGCTTAATGCATAGCTTGTTTGCTTATATTAATTATGTGCACATTGTTGGCAGCTAAGTTGCATGAGTAGGGGAAGTCTTGAACCGCAATCTTACTCTTGTTGCTTGTTGTTGTATGTTAAACTAGTTGAATAGCCTGACGGTGACGACTAGGAGTAACGCGCTAGGATAATCAGTTGCTACTGTGACATGATTCGCAGCTGCTTAGACTAGTCTTAAGAATTAATAGCTCATGAACTTTGATCGGAACATGCGCACATGTTAGGAAGCCTTGATCGGACACTAACATTAGCAAACCAAACTGTAGACGTTTAGAGTCGATGATAAAGAATACACTCATAGAGGATTGTCTGCGCCGATACTTCTCATAGTCATAGTACTTAATCTCTACTGCCTGCGCACGTCTAGTGTAATTCCTGCGTTTACTACTGTTTACTCGCGCATTGCGCAACCCCAATCACTCACACCCCCAGTTTTCGTAAGTGCAGGTTACTAATTAAAGCTAATCTACTGCCTCCCTGTGGATTCGACCTCGACTTAACCGCTGTACTAAGTGGAAGAGGAAGGAATAAATTTGACGTGCACAACGACGCGCGATCAGCAGACAATCCTCTATGAATGTATTCCTTATCATCGACTCTAAACGTCTATAGTTTGATTTACTGAAGTTAGTGTCCGATCAAGGCTTCCTAACATGTGCGCATGTTCCGATCAAAGTTCATGAGCTATTAATTCTTGAGACTAGTCTAAGCAGCTACGAATCCTGTCACAGTAGCAACTGATTATCCTAGCGCGTTACTCCTAGTTGTCACCATCAAGCTACCAACTAGTTTAACATATAACAAACAAGTAACAAGAGTAAGATTGCGGTTCAAGGCTTCCCCTACTCATGCAACTAGCTGTCAACCGTATGCACAGAATTAATACAAGCAAACAAACTATGCATTAAGCACAAGTCTCAAAGGAAATACTAATAGAATCATGCCCAACCGATACAAAGCGTTTAGCTAGACATGCTAGTAGTAAACATCATAGAAATAGTAAATAACAGCTAAAGTATCCAAGAAAACAATAACTAGCAGGTGCGTGCAGGTTGCAGTGTCTCGGCTCGCGCAGTCGGCTAGCACAGGTCCTCTCAGCAGCTCGTGTGTTTTTCAGTTCTGGTTGTTTCTCGTGTGCTGTGGTGTGTCTGTGATTATGATGATCAAACCCTAGCCTTCCTCTCTTTATATACTGCACATGAGGCCCAAGGACGGCCTTGGCAACTTCCAAATCCGATGGTGTCAAGATTTGGAAACACCAATATCCTGCGCATGGCGCACTGCGCTCATTGGTTAGCGTAGTCGGTCTGTGTACCGCAGTCTGAATCTATCATGTTTGCGCTGCTAGCCCCGCAGGCTGTGTGTTGCGCTCTTTAAACGCTGTCTGTTAGCGCGTATCCGACTTAGGCCCTTATTTTGTCCTGGAATACAAAAACACCGGAAACCACTAATCTTGCACATAAAATGATGCCAACAAGCACAGTGTTAAGATCTAAATAGCGCGTATAAATAGGCTCTATCAACCTTCCAAAAATCCAGGAAGAGATTTTGATAATGATGGCAACAAGGTTTCCATGCCTGACAACCTGAGAAGCTACAAGAGGAAGGTAGAGGCAAGAGCCGGATACACACAAGAGAGCACAGAGCGGTCAACAGAACGATTGAGCATTCATAGATCGACCAAAGGTAGCAGGGTATACACATTGAGTTGAAGACTGGTGTTGTGTGCAGAAGGAATCAGAACTCGTGAAGTTGGATTCAGGATTGATCCGGAGTTCAACTGGAGCGCTGCTCGTTGAAGGAACAATCAAAGCTCAGTGATCAGCTGCGGACAGGCATTGTCAAGGGATGCAGAGCATTGATCGAGGCTGCCCAAGAGTGACAGAGCGAGTCATTGATTGAGGGAGAGCAGAGACTGAGTTTGAAGAACTCAGAGTTGTCGACTATTTGGCAGAAGAGCTAGAATAGTTGTTGAATAGAGATACAACAACTCTGGTGAAGTGTGTGCTTAAGCATTCCATGTACCACACATTGTAATATAATAGGCTAGGTCTGTGAGTCAGGTTTGTAGCTATTTGTTACTAGAAGTATGTAGGTAGCGCGAAGAGAGTCTATGTGATCAGACTGCTAGCTAGTCTAGGTGGTTAGACTGAGTATAAGATTTTTGGCTAGGTGAGAGAAGTAGAGGTGTGAGTCCTTTGTACTTCAAATTGAGATAGTGGAATCTTGAGGATCAGTGCATCCTCCCCTGACGTAGGCAAGTTGCCAAACTACGTGAACAAATCATTGTGTCTTTCTTATTATGCTAGTAGAATATTCCGTAAAAAGATACAGAGAGGGCTTAAGCAGAAGCTATATCTTCAGAGGCTATAACCCTGCATCAGCAACACAACATAATTTCAATTGGTATCAGAGCCGTTCACTCAACATACAGAGTTTGATCCGGGAAAGCATTACTGTCATCAATGGCCACTATGAAAGAAGGACAAAGCACCAGCTGACCGCCACTGCTAGAGGGAAAAAACTATGCCTACTGGAAGGCTCGAATGAAGGCTTTTATCAAAGCAATTGATGAAAAAACCTGGAAGGTAGTCATCACAGAGTGGGCTCACCCTCTAACTGTTGATGAGGCAGGAGTCTCACACAAGAAAGCAAAAGAGAAATGGATTGCTAATGAGGTAGCCACGACAGCTGAAAATTCCAAAGCTTTAAATGTTATATTTTCTGCTATGGATGCTAATAATTTCAGGTTAATATCCAACTGTGATACGGCGAAATAAGCTTGGGAGATTCTTCAAACAGCCCATGACGGAACAGACAAGGTGAGAACTTCCAAAATGCAGGTTGTCACCTCTAAATTTGAGAGCCTGAAGATGCAGGTTGAAGAGACCATTGCTACGTTCAATGCCAGATTATGTGACATATCAAATGAGGCACATGCTCTCGGTGAACCAATTCAGGAGGAGAAGTTCGTAAGAAAGTACTTAGATCACTCACCTCAAAGTTTGATATGAAAGTCACTGCCATTGAAGAAGCCCAGGATGTCAAAAATATGGAGGTACTCATTGGCTCACCGAGACAATTCAAGATGAAAGTTACAGAGACTGCTTAACCACTCTCTGGGAAAGACCTTGGACTGAAAGCTGAGACAAAGGAGAAAGAAGCTGTCCCAGATGATGTCAATCAACAATAGTCTTTGCTGGTCAAAAACCTTGGAAAGATCATGACGAGAATGGACCAGAAACCTTCATACTCAGGTCAGTTATCCAGGGGAAGAAATCGATAAGGAGAAAATTCTCAGAGAAAGAACAAGGATGCTGACAAAGGCAATGATGAAGGCAAAGACAAACAGAAATGAATCCAAAGTGATATGGTCACAAGAAACTAAATGCCCTACATATCAGAAGAAAAACAACAAGTCTCTCACGGCAAATTGGAGTGATGAAGAAGGTGAAGAGGAGACTGATCACAAAGGTAATCTAGCACTGTCAATTGTATTATAGTATGATGATTCAGATCAAATAAAGATAGACATTGTTTATGGGATAGTTGAATCAGACAGTAGTGATGATGAAGAATTCTCAGAAGAGACTATTGTTGATCAGTTCAGACTAATACATGAGAAATATCAGGAAGTTATTGAAGCCAACAGAGAATTATTATCAAAGGTTTCGGGATTAGAAGATGAACGAGATAACCTTCAAAGCATCATCACCTCTCTGACGAAGAAACAACCATTAGAGGATGCTGAGACAGTTGGAGAGGAATTTGAACAGAGAATCACACCTAAAGCAAACAGAGGAGAGTCATCCATTCTGGATGAGATTCTAGCATACCAAAGGTATGAAGGTGGGACTGAAGGTCTTGGATACACTGGTGATGAAGGAATGGGTATAACTACATTTGTCAAAGGTACAGTGATTAATCAAAGTGCAGATGTTCAGAAGGGTTTCAGTCACAGTTGATCCAGAGAGAGTGCCAGAAAAGAAGTACAAGAGAGTGCTGAAGCATTCTCTATATCAGTCACATGCTCTGAAACACAGATCAAAGCAAGAGATGTTATGCTTGTGATCAAACTGGACATCTTCAGAGAAAGTGTCCAACACTGACCGTGTACAGGGAGACTCGATGAATCGTCTGATCACGTATGCTTACTACAACACACAGGTAAACCGAGGTTATCATGTTATTATGCAGGAAATTTCAGAAATATTGGAGGATATACCAATTAGAGAAGAAGGCACAGAAAGAAAAGAAGTAAAGACTACCCTTACACGGACGCAAAAAAGGGAAGAACGCTGAGAAGAACAAGTGTCATATGCGCTGGGTGGAGGTGAAAAAGAACACTACTGTTGATAATCAGCCACCAAATATCCCCATTGAAGCAGGAGTTGAGGAACGAAATCATGCATCAAAAGTTATTTTGGATCCAGATAAGACAGCTGAACAGAGTGCTGAAGCACTCCCTGGAATCATGGAGCTGTAACTTTTGAACGTTGTTTCAAAATAGGCAAATGAGGAGAAGGCGACACGTGTCCAGTATTTTTGAAAAAGGAGAAAAAGGCCGAAAAAGGGTTGAACATTGTTTATCCGTTTCAAACCTAGGGCTCAGAGAAAATCCGGCTACTTGAGCGATCAGTTGTCTAGCACTCAGATAAAATTCCACAATGGTGAATACGAGAGCTAAGGTATACAAACACAGGGGAGGGTATGCCAAGCGAAAGAACAATGATGTTCCCGTGAGTGAGCCCCGAGCTGTCAAAAGAAGGTCTTCACTGCAGACCAACGAATCAACGGATGTTCCTCGGTTGACATGGATCTCGACCACCCACCAAGCAGAAGCTGGCCCGGCCACCACAGCAGACATTGTGCCCACTGATGAGGGTGAAGCTCTGAGGTCCACAAGAAAAGCCACAGCCTGAGTGGCGAAGAGACTCTTTAGCATCTTATGGGTCCAGCACTAACTCAGATGACACCTCCCATGAGATACGAATGAAGAAGGCTCAGGACAGACAGGTGGCTGCAGTTCCTACTCCTCCGTCTGAGCCTAAACCAGTTGTTGCTGCAAGCAGCGAAGAAGTGGAACACCCTCGTTCAAGAAAACCAGTGAGCAAAGGGAAAGAGCCAATGGTAGCTATATCTTCAAGTGAAGAAGAGTCTGCTGAAGCAGAATCTCTAGACTAGCTCCTAGACCCCGACCAGAGCCATCCACTAGAAGAGCTGCACCTTCTCCCATAATATCAGCTATGACCAGCCATGACCGACAAGGAGTTTGGTTTGTTTTCAAAAAGGTTGCCGGTTCTTAGGAGGTGATCAACAGCAGAATTGTGGTGGCTGAGAAAGTGCTGGAGGTTGGCAGGTTTCGTGTACCCGAGGTGATATCACTGCTGAGAGAGGTAAATTTGCTACACTCCTTGACCTTGGTTAAATGTTACAACTTGCATATAATTACGGAGTTTCTAGCAAATATCGATAGAGACTTTGGAGTAGTAAACAATTTGTTACATAGAGTTAGTTTTGTTAGAAGATTGAGGTTTGTGATCACTCCTGCTGAGATCAACAAATTTCTTGGCATTCATGAAAATGCTAGCCCACCGGCAGAGGTAAGT
Organism: Umbilicus rupestris; assembly: GCA_963678935.1. NCBI lineage: Eukaryota > Viridiplantae > Streptophyta > Magnoliopsida > Saxifragales > Crassulaceae > Umbilicus > Umbilicus rupestris. The sequence goes on along the minus strand of OY787626.1, from coordinate 3,925,275 downwards.
GTAGATATGCTGCCAGTTGTTCTCACTGAAGGTTAATGCAAAAGCTTGGTCTATTATAATTTAGGAGCTGCTTATTTGACAACAAAGTATGCATCCTCTATGCATTTGCGGTGAGAAACTGGATGCCCAGTTCCCACAAAGGAAAGGTGAGTCGAGCTATGGGGCTGCTATTGTTCAGTATTGGGGAAAGAAGAATGGTAAATTGGGGTAGATCATTTTTTATCAGATTGCTGCACATGCTGTCAAGCCGAAGTACAATATGTGCATTGGATTTCCTTTGCTTATTTATAAGATAATGATCAGCCGGCACAAGGAGTTTGGGAGCTGCACATGATGGTCTGTCCGGAGCTCCTCAGTTGTTCACACTGGACCACAAGGTCATTAAGGGCCGACATATAGGTGATATGGAAGAAGAAAAGCCTCACATGGAGCCAGTTCGTAAAATTATATAGACTGCTGAAGCACTCTCTAGAGATCCAGTTACTACCATGGATGCTGCCATGCGTGAAAGAATAATCAGCCATCTCAAATCAGAGCGTCCTTACCTAACAGCGGAGGCAAAGAAGATCTCTACACAGAGAACTTAGATCAATCGCCTCCTCAGAGACCTTGAATATCCCAATGTCAGCAGCTCTGCCCCGCCGAGCCATGAACCTGATTGAAGCTCTTAACATTTCTTGCCAAAAGGGGGGAGAAGGTTGTAATAAGCTAAAAATGGGGAGAGAAAGAAGGTGGAGACAAGGGAATTTTGCCACCACGGTGAGAGAGAATCCGGGCACCTAAGATTGCAAAGCGAAGATTAGAGGAGTTGTGCGGAGGATCGGATCACCACCGTGAGCAGAGCGTGAGAGCAAAGCTGAGTGGTTAACTGCAGAGGCTGATCGAACTGTTGTAGAGTCTGATCAGAGCTTGATTGGAGAAGGCCAATTCAAAGCAGAACTTGCTTGTTGGCTGATCAAGGAAGGCGGCAGGAGAGTTTTCGAGTGCACAAACTCAGACAATCTGCAGAAGGCCTATTCTTACTAGTGACAGGCGGTCACTGAATGAGGGGTAGCATCACAGTGTGAGGATCACTCACGACAGAGTTCAAGCGACTCAGTGGAAGGCTTTGGAGCGAAGGGGATAGAACCTGTACAGGCTAATTACACAAGGGTGTGCTATAGTGACGTTGGCATTTTAGGCAAGCAAAATAAAGTGCTATTCTAGTCACGCAAATATCAAATAATATTTATAACCGAGTGAGTCTACGGTCTGCTAGGGAAAAGCTTAGACTAATTGACAACTAATCAATGCTACTATTGTAAGTCTACGGTTTTGGGGGGGGTTTTTGTCCTCCTATAGAGGTATCTTTAGCAAGCACTAAAGATAAATGATAGTTTTGGGTTTTGCTTAATGAATAAAAAGGGTGACTAGGGATTCAACTTCCCCCCTAAGATATGAAGAAATGAAATAACTCACTAATACATGCATGAACTCCATTTGGTTGATAAAAGCAAGGCTAATGCATCGTCCGCTCTAGGTTCAACTCTCGCTCCTTCCCTAGAATGGAGAGGATACATAAATGACATGGTTCTCAAACTCTCATTCTATTGAATAGTGTAGAATTTGAGTTCCATAACCGCACCCTCTCGGTCTATTGGCCGGTTACTCAAATCCTCTCAAAATTTAATTAGCCTAATGTCAAGAATGCATGTCGCTCTCACGCACAAACAGTCCATCTATGATCATACAATAGCTATGAAACATCCTAAGTTCAACTCTCGCTCCTTCCTTAGGGGTTTTAGCCAAGCATACTCACTTAAGCATTTCGTCAAACACTTGGTGTGCATACAATGAATGCATAGCTAGGGCACAATATAATCAAACCAAACTTCATTCGATGCAATAAATTAGAGTTCTACATCATATCCAATCCTAGGGGATCCATTTAATCCCCAACCACAAGAACAACTACTCACTCATAATGAGTGTGCACAAATACAAGACAACTAAGGGAAACATAAATGTAAATACAAAGCTAGGGTTTAAGAGAGGTTGGTGTAGAATCTTCAATCCAAGCTTCAATCTTCCATCAAGCTTGGTCTTCTTCGAGTTTTGGTCGTCTAGGGTTGAGAAAATGTGTAAGCTCTCTTTCTTCATTTCCATCTCATTCTATTTATACTTTGTGAAGATTTCCAAAAAATGCCCGAAGTGACCGAATCACTTGATTCGGTCAATGTCCTTGTGATTCGCTCGAACCTTTTGTTCAGTGCTGTTTTTGAGTTTGGGCGAATCACTTATCCTGGCCGAATCACTTTTGATTCGGTCACGCCCTTGTGTTGATACGGTCAAATGTCTTGTGGAGCTAAACTGATTCGGGCACCTCATGGGCGAATCACTTTGATTCGACCGAATCATCTGTTCAGTACTGATCTCGGACTGCGCGAATCAATTTTCTTGGCCGAATCACCTTTGATTCGGTCACACCCTTTATGTGATTCGGTCAAATCTTCAGGACTTTCCCCAGATCAGGTCAATTCGCGTAGCTGAGAGTGATTCGGTCAGGCTGGTGGGCGAATCACCAATGATTCGGCCGAATCACTTCTGCAGTTTGCTCAGACTTCCTTCTTTTGATCTCCATCGACCAGAATTCGTCTAGATTTTCTTCGGGCCACTTCGTATCGTGAGATACATAATTTTAACCTGAAATGGACGAAGAAATCATCAAATGGCTTTATAGAATTGCGGAACAAACAAGAAGTAAGGGAAAAATGTGGACAAATATAAGGTTATTTGTCCGCTCATCAAAACACCCCACACTTAAGTCTTGTTCGTCCCAAACAAGTATGTGCATAAGTCAAGCGAGAGTTTTCAGAAAAGGAATACTCACAAATCCCACTTCAATCATCCATGAGAGTTCAAAATCCAAATATAGCTAGCTAAGCAAGTAGTTCACTATCACCTCAAATTGAAATAGAGTTGTGCAAATTATTCACTTCACGCAAACTCTAAGGATCATTCACTTCAATGTGATAATAAAAGCTCATAGAATCGATGTCAACCTAGCATTCGTCAAATTCAAATTTCCGCTCAATTTCCTATGCAAGTAGTATGAAGAAAAGTGTCGCTAGCACAAAAATTTTGTCAAATCAATCACATATGCTTGCTAAGGGCAAGTCCATAAGCTCAAGACAATAAACTCGTTCTCAAGTTTTAGACTATACATGATAAACCGTAAGAGAAGAGGAGTTTTGACAATGACAAATTTAGAATTCACTCGTACAAATCTGGATGCTTAAGTAATAAAATACGAGGGTCATACCTTAGACGCTTCCTAAAAACCCAATGCAAAAGCCTTGCTCACACATATGCGAAAGAACTTGCGGAAGAGGCACAAAGTCAAGAATTAAGTGTGTTTATTTATTTTTGGGTTATACAAATGCTTTCAAGGGGGAACTTACCTTCCTAACCCTCGGCACTTGTAAAACCTTGAAAAAAAAAGATAATTCTCTTCTTCTTCTTTTTTTCTTTCTTGATCCTCTTTTTTTCTTTTTCTTTCGCAATCACTTCGAAACACCCCACACTTAAAACTTGACAATGTGCCTAAATGATATGTGATGGAGCATGAAGTGTGAGCCAAGCAAATGCAAAGGCTAAATAGGGACGCTAAAATCACCTATAAGCAAACAAGAGCAAGTACAAGGTTTTTGTATGAAAACATTTTTTATTTTTGTGCTCGCTAAACTTAACTTCATTTTTCATGCATGGAAAGAGCTTAAAAATAAATCGAACTAAGCTAGTCGAACACCGAATCATGTGAATAAAATCATCACAAAGAGGATCAATCGACTTAAAGAAGCGATTCATGAATTTAAGGCACAACTCAATCCAAAAAATTTTTTTGATACTACTTAATTGCTTAGCAAACATTACTTCGTGTGATCAATACTTAAAGCTTGGATGAAAGCAATTATGCGAGTGTAATGTGCTCAAAGTGAGTGTATAGCATAGAATCAAGTTGTAGAAAATCAAAGCAAAAGCGTAAAACACCCCACACTTAGAATTTTGCTTAGTCCCTAAGCAATATAAAGAACAAAGGATTGCAAAGAGAAAGTTGCGAAGGAACTTCTCTCGTGTGGAGGTAGCCTAATGCACATCCGTCCGTGTCCGTGAATGATGCTCTTGGCAGTTGCAATAAATCTGAAACTCACAAAAAAGGTTAGCGCAACACTTGAATTCCCATGTTTAAAACAGCTAGCTATGCGAGATATAATTAATGTAGGACATATAGCTAGGCATGAGGTTAGAAAACGAATGCGCGACAATGTATATGATGAGTTCACTTAGATATGTCTGTGTGCATCAAAAGTCATGAATTTGTGCATTAATGTGCTTGAGAAGGGTTTCAAACAATGGCAGATAAAGGGCAGAAATTTCCAAACCCAAGACAGTGCTACTGAAGAGTGCCCGAATCAGGTGGTTCGGTGACAGCAAATATGTGATTCGGTGACACCTGGTCGAATCACTTTTGTTCGGATAAGACTGGGATGGCCGAATCAGGTGATTCGGACAAGGCAAAAAGGGTTGATTCGGCCAAGTGTCCGAATCACATTAGCTTGGATAGATGTTTCCCCGAATCACACTTGATTCGGACAAGGCCAAAAGTGGTGATTCGGCCTGGGTGCCCGAATCATTTTACCTGGGCAGTTCAAAATAGTGTTTTTTTTTAAAAAAAAAATCTGCAAGAGAAACATTCAAGTGCCATAACCATTTGTCATACAAAAAATATCGCGGCGAAGCGCGTCAAATACAAATGGACAAGTCAAGCCAAATACATGTCAATTAAAGCATCACAAGTCATGACAAAATATTGTAGCAAACTAAACCTCATTCCCATGATCTCCACTGCCAACTCCGGGAGCTCCTTCAACATTACCTCCATCCACTCTCCCTTCAAACATAGCTGAAACTGAGTCACTCGCAGCTGTGGTAGGCACAGTCGGCTGAGGTGGTGGCTGAGAGAAGGGTGCTGGAGGCGGTGGAAGGTCTGAAATACCCATGCTTGCTGCCATACGCACCATGACATTTCCTTGCCATGCGACAAAATCGTGGACAAGGGTGGATAACACCTCATGAGAGCGGATGAGCGTCGTGTGAGAATCTGAGAGCGAGTCCAAGCGTGCGCTGATTAATGCCAGGCCTTCGCGCACAATGGGCTCAGGCTCGACTGGAGGAATGGCAGTAGGAGAGGGTCTGAGATCTGGTATAGGCGCTGAGGTGTGGGCTGGATCAGCTGCTGCTGACATGGGTGGCTCGCTGGCCTGCCTGGGTGGTGTCTCTATATCAGGGAGTCCATGCTCCTTTCGCTTCCTCTCTATTCTCTTCTCCAAGTGCTGTGGCACATCGGATCGAATAATCCAACGAACCGTCTTAGCCTCTATCATGTGCATCTTTCGGAGAGTTTCCAGGTTGAGCATTTTCTTTGGCAAGGCAGTGCAGCGGTCGAAAGTGAAACCCAGCCGCTTCGCAAGAAGCGTAATAAATGTCCCGCCACCTAGAGCTCGCTCTTTGTACTCCAATCTCTGATATGACTCAAACTGGACCGTCAGTGCATCTACAATGTTTACCGCTGTGCCGTAAAAAATGAGGAGCATCAAGTCCAAGTCCGATGTATTAACGTACCTGCCCCCATCCTTTCGGCTGTGAATGGATGTCGCGATGATACGGTGAATCAGCCGCCAAACTGGGGAAGTGATCATTGTGGCTGGCTGAGGGGAAGTGAAGAATATGTCTTTCGCAGCGAGGTCTACCCAGAAATGGTACCGATCGCGCTCTCTGAAATGCGGGGACTCCCCAAGCTCAGTACAACCAAATGCTGTGCAAATATCAAGCGCGGGCAGGGTAAAAATCTGTCCGCCTAAACGGAAGGTCCAAGAACTTACAGTTTGGTCCCTCTTGCCATTATGCCTTTGACTACCCTCAATATCTTCCTTCGTCGCAGAAAATGATGCCATAAATTATTTCACCAGCCTCGGGTAAGTACCCGGATCATCCATCAAAATATAATGCATATCACTGGCACGAAGATAATCACTGATTTTATCCATAACCTTAAGCTTGCTCAGTGTGGCATGATCAGGATAAGTGGGAGCTAGTACCTCATAGTTCTCGTGTTGTGTCAATAAAGCTTGCATCTTGGCGTCCGCAGCAAGGATTTCTTCAGTAAGAGGAGGGGGTCTCCTTGTCTCTGCTGCTCCAGAATGAGGGATAACTGCCAACTTGGCTTGCGAGCGCGACGACTCTACCACGAGTCTGAATCGTCGGAAGAGGATGATGATGATGAGGATGATGCACTGACTGGAGACGGCGGGGGAGAGGAGCGGATTATGATACCACCAGTAGCTCGCCTTGGCTTCGGTTTGGTTTTGGCTGGAGCATTAGCTTTAGGTTTAGCAATGCCCTTACCCTTTTTAGCTGCGGACAGCTTTTTGGCAGGCGGTGGTCGTGGCTTTCCTGTAGTCGTCAAGTTTGTCCTGGCCATTATAAAGCTGGGCGAAGGAGAAGGGTGACTCGGGGAACCTACGGCTGATTCGGGCGAAGGGAACTTCGGAGGAAGCTGGGTTGAATGGGGGTCGTGGTTTAGGGTTAGCTCGGAAAGGGAGGGCTCGGACGGACGAGGGTTTGGTTGGGAAGGTCGGACGGAAGCTGGTTTGGTGTTTGTGGTAGTCGGACGGGAGCTGCTCGGGCGGAAAAGGATTTAGGGCTCGGGCGGAATGAGCGATAAAGCGGAGTTCGCACGAATAAATCTTCAGCCTCGAGCGAATTTGATTCGGGGACCTGCCCGAATTACCAATGATTCGCCCGAATCATTTGTTCAGTGCCGAGTTAAGTAGTTTCCATCTGCACGAATCAACTGATTCGGGCGAAGGCTTGGCCGAATCGATCTGGGTTAGCTGCTTGACCGAATCAAGTGATTCGGGGAGACCATCAATGATTCGCCCGAACCTTTTATTCAGTGCTGATTTATAAATTTTCGGGTGAACGAATCAACTGATTCGGTCACTCCTAAAAACTGATTCGGGCGAACCAACTAGTGTGTGTTAGCCACTTTGCACAAAATTTTTCACTCAAATGCACCACATTCCTCAATCACTTTAAGACATCTAATATTCACTCAAAACACCCCACACTCAAATATTTTCACACATGAATAATCAAACCAAAAGGGATAATTTTGAGTGCACTCTACCACAAAAAACCCTAAAACCTCTAACTTGATATAGGCATGGCGCAACACAAAGTCAAAACATGATTCTACACTACAAACAAGTATGAGCAAAAGCACAAATACTCACCAGCCTAGTTTAAAGTCTTGGCTAAGACGTAGCCGATTCCCTTCTTCATAAGAAACACACTTGAGAAGTCCTTTGCGAGGATCCCTTCTCAAATGGCATGCAATAATTTGGGAATTAGGTAGAATCATCAAGCTTGAAGTCTCCAAGCTCCAAGCTTTGCACGTCTCCATGGTACGCTTTAATTCGATGGCCATTCACTTTGAAAGTTTCACCTTCTTTGTTTATCAATTCGAAGTGGCCATCTTCATACACTTTTTGAACTTTGAAGGGTCCCGACCATCTTGATTTCAATTTTCCCGGGAAAATTCAAAGTCTAGAGTTGAAAAGCAATACGCTATCGCCCTTTGAGAAAGTCCTCCTCCAAATTTTCTTGTCATGCCACAATGTGGTTTTCTCCTTATAAATTCTTGAACTCTCATAAGAGTCGAGTCTAATCTCATCTAGTTCGTGGAGTTAGAGGACTCTCTTCTCCATCGCCGTCTTCAAGTCAAAATTTAACTTCTTGATTGCCCACATGGCCTTGTACTCCATTTCGACGGGGAGATGGCATGGCTTCTCATAGACTAGGCGGTATGGTGACATGCCAATCGGGGTCTTGAAAGCGGTGCGATATGCCCATAAAGCTTCTTCGAGCTTTGAAGACCAATCCTTCCTTGAGTTCCCCACTGTTTTTTCGAGAATAGCTTTTATCTCCCTATTAGAAACTTCAACTTGTCCACTAGTTTGAGGGTGATAAGGCGTCGCAATTTTATGATAAACTCCATATTTTCGAAGCATCGCTTCGAATTGCCTTTCTTTGAAATGAGTACCATTATCACTAATTACGGTCCTAGGGGCTCCAAATCTTGGAAAGATGACCTTCTTGAATAACTTAATCACAACTTTGGCATCGCAAGAAGGTGAGGCAATGGCTTCCACCCATTTTGAGACATAGTCGACGGCGACTAAAATATACTTATTCCCATAAGAAGATGAGAATGGTCCCATGAAGTCAATCCCCCATACGTCAAATATCTCAACCTCTAGAATACCCTTTTGAGGCATTTCATCTCTCTTAGAAATATCTCCGGTTCTTTGACACGCATCACAAGACTTCACGAACTCATATGCATCTTTGAACAAACTCGGGCAATAAAATCCACTTTGAAGAACCTTTGCGGCCGTTTTGGAACTTGAGCCGTGCCCGCCATAAGGAGAAGAGTGACATCCTTCAAGAATACCTTGTTGGTCGCATTCCGCGACACATGATCTATAAAGTCCATCCGCGCAAAGCCTATATAGATAAGGCTCGTCCCAATAGTACCGGTTGATATCATGAAGGAATTTCTTCCTTTGATTGTAATTTGCTCCCTCCGGTAGAATTCCACAAGCTAGGAAATTCACGAAGTCCGCATACCATGGAGCTTGCGCGGTCTCGATACTCATCAAGTATTCCCCAATGAATGTGTCATTTACGGGAATCGTTATTGAATCTTCTTCTTTGGTTAGTTCGAGTCTTGATAAGTGATCCGCCACTACATTCTCTACTCCTTTCTTGTGCTTAATCTCTATATCAAATTCTTGCAATAGGAGTATCCAACGGATAAGTCTAGGCTTTGCTTCCTTCTTAGAAACCAAATACTTGATGGCGGCATGATCCGTGTAGACTATTGTTTTAGAACCAATCAAGTATTGCCAAAATTTTTCAAAGGCATAGACAATGGCTAGCATTTCTTTCTCCGTTGTTGAGTAATTTCCTTGGGTAGTGTCAAAGGCCTTACTAATGTAATAGATTACGTTGAGGCGCTTATCGATTCGTTGACCCAAGACGGCTCCAATGGCGCTATCACTTGCATCGCACATCATTTCGAATGGTAAATCCCAATTCGGTGCTTGAATAATAGGTGCGGTCACCAAAGCTTGCTTCAATACTTCAAACGTCTCGAGACAAGGCTCATCAAAAGTAAATTCCACCTCATTGCGTAGAAGATTTGTGAGGGGCTTTGCTATCTTTGAAAAATCCTTAATAAACCTTCGATAAAAGCCCGCATGCCCGAGAACTTCTAATTCCTTTAACATCCCTTGGAAGTGGCAACTTTTCAATCACGTCGATTTTAGCTCTATCGACTTCGATCCCTCTTTTCGACACACGATGTCCCAAAACTATGCCTTCTTTCACCATGAAATGGCATTTCTCCCAATTGAGGACTAAGTCCATCTCAATGCACCTAGCCAAAACACGTGAAAGATTTGTAAGACAATCATCAAAAGAATATCCATGCACCGAAAAATCATCCATAAAAACTTCCATGGAATTTTCAAGAAATTCGAAAAATATGGACATCATGCATCATTGAAAAGTACCCGGCGCATTACGAAGACCAAAAGGCATTCTCCTATATGCAAAAGTGCCATAGGGGCAAGTAAATGTTGTCTTTTCTTGGTCATCGGGGTGGATGGGAATTTGGAAAAAACCACTATAACCATCTAGAAAGCAAAAATATTCATGTCCCGCTAATCTTTCTAACATTTGATCAATAAAAAGAATTGGGAAATGATCATTCTTGGTGGATTTGTTTAATTTATTATAGTCTATGCACATCCTCCACCCTGTGACCGTGCGCGTAGGGATCAATTCATTCTTATCATTCTCCACAACGGTGAGCCCGCCTTTCTTAGGCACCACATGAATTGGGCTCACCCATTCGGAGTCGGGGATCGAGTAAATTATTCCCGCATCTCTTAACTTAGTCACTTCCTTCAACACAACCTCACCAAGCTTAGGATTTAATCGCCTAAGAAATTCGGGACTAGGTTTCACATTCTCTTCAAGTCTTATCCTATGCATGCAAACCTTGGGGCTAATCCCTTTCAAATCATCAATGGAATGCCCAATAGCACCCTTATACAATTGCAACACATGCATAAGCTTAGAGGTCTCACATTCATCAAGAGATGCTTCGATAATAACGGGTAGTGAATTGTTTGGTCCGAGGAATTCATACCTTAGATTCGGTGGAAGGGGTTTCAATCCCTCACCGAATTCCTTACCTTTTCGTGGATCTTCTTCAATGGTGTCCTCATCGAGAGTGTCACCGTCCTCAAGATTCATCAACGAGCCGAAAGATGGACTTCCACTATCTTGGGTGAGCAACTCGTACTCAAAATTTGTCAACTCATCATGGGCATCATAAACATCACAAGCATCATTTATTTCAAGCAAATGACTATCCATAGAACTACTAGGAGCATTTAAAACCTTTTTCAAGTAAAATTTAATTTTGTCGGTTCCCAAGTTAAGTTCTATAACTCCTTCTCCACAATTAATAACGGCTTTTACCGTATTCAAGAAAGGCCTTCCTAGTATGATAGGAATTTCACTATCCTCATCCATTTCAAGCACATAAAAGTCAACGGGAACATAAAATTTCCCTACTCTAATTGGAACATCCTCTAAAATACCCTTAGGTAACCTAGATGATCTATCCGCCAATCTAAGATTTATGGATGTAGGAGTGAGTTCACCCATGTCAAGTTTTTGAAACAAGGAAAATGGCATCAAAGAAATACTAGCTCCCAAATCACACAATGCACTATCTATGCAAAAATCGCCAATAGCAATAGGGATAGAGAATGAACCATGATCATTTAGCTTCCTAGGCATGTTATGTTGAATAATAGCGCTACAATTAGCATCCAAAGCTACGTGATCAATTTCATGCATTTCTCTCCTATGCGATATAATATCTTTAAGAAATTTTGCATAAGTGGGCATTTGAGTTAGTACCTCCGTGAAGGGGAGAGTCACTTGGAGTTTGCTCAAGATATCCGCAAAGCGTTTGAAATGTGTGTCCTCCTTCTTCTTCTTCAATCTTTGCGGAAATGGAATGGGAGGCACATATGGAGCGGGCTCTTGAGCTTTTTCTTTTCCTCTCTTCTCAACCTTCTCTTGAGATGAAGACCCTTCTTTCTCAACCTCAACGGTTGTGTTGGCAACTTTGGTCTTCGCTTGGGGTTCTTCTAAGACTCTTCCGCTCTTTAGGGTGATGGCATTTATGGTTTCGGAAGAGTTCACATCCGGTTGAGAAGGCAATTTCCCTTGATATTTTGAGGAAGAACTCGCTTGTTGAGCAATTTGGGTCTCAAGCATTTTGTTATGTGCTTGCAATTGGTCGAGTCTTTGAAGGATGAGTTGGTTATCCTTTTGTTGTTGAGCTTGAGTTGCGGCCAATTGCGCGACAATGGATAATAGGGATGGTTCCTCTTGGCTAGGCCTCTCCTCATTTCTTTGGTAAGGAGCTTGCAATTGTTTCCTTGGTGGAAATTCCGGAGCTGTAGGCTTTGGCTCATTGTTGATGGGCGCTCTCCTCGGAAAGTTTGGGTCTTCATGGAACCTTACATGTTGAGGAGGGTTCCTTGGTTGATAGGGAGGATTTCTCGGTTGATACCCACTTGATTGAGGTGGCACATAAGCTCTCTCTTGGTTCCTCACAAGATAGCTAACATCTTCAAATTCATCCGCATGTTTGGCGGTGCAAGAATCTTCGTCATGCGACGGGTTAGCGCATATGCTACAAGCTTGCGGATGTTCTCTTCTCTTGTTCAAATTCATGTTCCCAAGAGATTGTGCCAAGGAATTTACTGTCTTTGCAAGGGAGTTGAAATCTTCCTTTGTCATGGCCTTAGAGGTTTCCTCCTTGCTCTTTTTCTTCAAGTGGTTCCTTTCACCACCCCATTGATGCGAATTTCGTGCAATCTTTTCGATGATCTTGAAACCATCGGTAGCCGTTAAGTCCATCATTGCTCCATTACTCTCGTGGTCCATATGGTTCCTTGCATCTTGGTCCATCCCATCGTAAAAGCTTTGCAATAATTGCCACTTGTTGAATCCATGATGACGGCAATCTCTTTGAAGCTCTTTGAAACGCTCATAAGCCTCATAGAAGGTTTCATCGTCACGTTGAGTAAATTGGTTGATTCTATCCCGAATCTTCTTTGTCTTGGCGGGAGGGAAATATTGGATTAAAAAGGCTTGTGCTAGTCCCTCCCAAGTATTGAATGTATCCGGTTCATGACTCATCAACCAATCTTTAGACTTTCCGGAAAGTGAGAACGGAAAAACCTTCATGTATACCCACTCTTGTTGGATGCCCGGCATTTTGTATGTACGGCATAGCTCCGTAAATTGGGCCAAATGTGCATTCGGGTTTCCATACCCGTCAAATTGATGTGCGGCCACCATATGGAGGAGGGCGGATTTGATTTCAAATTCTTGGTCTTCTCCCCCCGGTAAGCAAATTGGGGAACTATAATGTCCAATGGTTGGGGCGATGTATGCCCCAACCGGTCTTTCTTCTTTTTCTTGCGGAAGGGGAGCATTTCCTTGCCTTCTAGGAATTTGTGGATCCATATTTCCCGGTTGTTCGGCTCGTGTAGGCGAAGGAGTATCCAAATAAGGAGTGTGAAGCTCGTGTGAAGCGGAGGGATGAGAAGGTTGGCTTGTAGTTGAGGTAGAAGCTTGTTCTTGTGCTCTCTTGCTCCTTGCTCTAGTTTGCATTCAAGCACCTATGAAGCAATCAAAGAGAGCTTTTGTAAGTGTGAACTTAAATAGAGACAAACAAGAATAGCACGCACGCAAGCAATTACGACAACTAAATAAAAGAAAAAAAAGTGAAGTAAACTAACTAAAAGTAATACTAATTAGCAATCTAATCTAATGGCTACTTCCCCGGCAACGGCGCCATTTTGACGTTGGCGTTTTAGGCAAGCAAAATGAAGTGCTATTCTAGTCACGCAAATATCAAACAATATTTATAACCGAATGACCTCGGATCGAACCTAAGGGAAAAGCTTATACTAATTGACAACTAATCAATGCTACTATTGTAAGTCTACGGTTTTGGGGGGGTTTTTGTCCTCCTATAGAGGTATCTCTAGCAAGTACTAAAGATAAATGATATTTTTGGGTTTTGCTTAATGAATAAAAAGGGTGACTAGGGATTCAACTTCCCCCCTAAGATATGAGGAAATGAAATAACTCACTAATACATGCATGAACTCCATTTGGTTGATAAAAGCAAGGCTAATGCATCGTCCGCTCTAGGTTCAACTCTCACTCCTTCCCTAGAATGGAGAGGATACATAAATGACATGGTTCTCAAACTCTCATTCTATTGAACCGTGTAGAATTTGAGTCCCATAACCGCACCCTCTCGGTCTATTGGCCGGTTACTCAAATCCGCTCAAAACTTAATTAGCCTAATGTCAAGAATGCATGTCGCTCTCACGCACAAACACTCCATCTATGATCATACAATAGCTATGAAACATCCTAAGTTCAACTCTCGCTCCTTCCTTAGGGGTTTTAACCAAGCATACTCACTTAAGCATTTCGTCAAACACTTGGTGTGCATACAATGAATGCATAGCTAGGGCACAATATAATCAAACCAAACTTCATTCAATGCAATAAATTAGAGTTCTACATCATATCCAATCCTAGGGGATCCATTTAATCCCCAACCACAAGAACAACTACTCACTCATAATGAGTGTGCACAAATACATGACAACTAAGGGAAACATAAATGTAAATACAAAGCTAGGGTTTAAGAGAGGTTGGTGTAGAATCTTCAATCCAAGCTTCAATCTTCCATCAAGCTTGGTCTTCTTCGAGTTTTGGTCGTCTAGGGTTGAGAAAATGTGTAAGCTCTCTTTCTTCATTTCCATCTCATTCTATTTATACTTTGTGAAGATTTCCAAAAAATGCCCGAAGTGACCGAATCCCTTGATTCGGTCAATGTCCGTGTGATTCGCTCGAACCTTTTGTTCAGTGCTGTTTTTGAGTTTGGGCGAATCACTTATCCTGGCCGAATCACTTTTGATTCGGTCACGCCCTTGTGTTGATACGGTCAAACGTCTTGTGGAGCTAAACTGATTTGGGCACCTCATGGGCGAATCACTTTGATTCGACCGAATCATCTGTTCAGTGCTGATCTCGGACTGCGCGAATCAGTTTTCTTGGCCGAATCACCTTTGATTCTGTCACACCCTTTATGTGATTCGGTCAAATCTTCAGGACTTTCCCCGGATCAGGTCAATTCGCGCAGCTGAGAGTGATTTGGTCAGGCTGGTGGGCGAATCACCAATGATTCGGTCGAATCACTTCTGCAGTTTGCTCAGACTTCCTTCTTTTGATCTCCATCGATCAGAATTCGTCTAGATTTTCTTCGGGCCACTTTGTATCGTGAGATACATAATTTTAACCTGAAATGGACGAAGAAATCATCAAATGGCTTTATAGAATTGCGGAACAAACAAGAAGTAAGGGAAAAATGTTGACAAATATAAGGTTATTTGTCCGCTCATCATATAGCAAAGCTACTGAGACATTGTGTTAATTAGAATAGGCTGAGTCTGTGAGAACAGAAGAGTAGCTATTCTGAATTAACTCGAGTGTGTAGGTGAGTGAGACACAAATCTGATGTTGTTCTGATTGTGTGCAAAGTGCTAGTTGAGGTCGGGTAGCATAGATTGTCGAGGAGTCGAGTCTGTGTTGTACGGAGTACCTTGAAGACTATTGGATTGAGGACTGGAGTATAGTCCTTCCCAGACGTAAGCAGATTGGCCGAACTGGGTGAACAAATCTTTGTTCATTGTTTTGTTTCTTGTTGCACCAGATCCGGCTAAATAAAGAGTTGTTATAGCAACTGCTTGTACACTATTAGTAACTCAGGGGAGCTGCAAATTTTAATTATGATTATGAAAATCGGTACTTGAAGGCTAGGAAACTGACATTGAAAAATGTTTTTGGACATTGGAATGAATCTTTCAGAAAACTTCCCGATTCATGCAGGTGTTGGAAGAATCAAATCATGTAACCATTGTTAAATGACATCACAACAGATGAAGATAATGCATGTACGATCATAAATCAAATATTCTGGGTCCAACGCGCATTCAAGCACTGGCGCCCCGTGTTGTGTATTGATGTAACTCCTCTAGTCCTGATCTCCTCTCAGCTCACACACTCACCAATCAACGCTCTAGCCTTTAGCGTTCGGCTCTCAGCTTATGCGTCTCTCTTTCTCTTGGTCTGTATCTGCAGTGGATAGGGATATGTTGTTTTGTTTCTTGCTGAACCACGAAACCAGGTTGTTGCCAGGGAAGAAGCAACCTCTTGATGTGCTCTTCCAATCTTCTGAACATCCTGCCCAGTCGCATCGCAATATCCTACAAGCTCTGCCCTAGTGTCCTTGGTGTACCATAAGTCATAACTCGTTGTTCTTCCAATGTACCTCATGATTCTTTTCACCAGTTGGAGATGACTTTCCTTTGGGCAAGCCTGGTATTTTGCACATACTCCCAGAGCATAGGTGATAGAGGCTATTTATACGCATTATTTAGATCATAACCCTATGCTTGTTTGCAATATTTTATGAGCAAGATTACTCGTTTCTAGTGTTTTTGTATTACAGGGCAAAACGAGTCCTTGGGTCGGATACGCGCTAACAGGCAGCGTTCTAGGAGTGAAAGATCTGCCTGCGGAGCTAGCAGCGCAAACAGGAGAGAAGTTGGCGAGAGTCAGCAGAGGTGCGCTAGCCCATGCCGTGCGCCAGGCGCAGAGTCCAGTACTGCCTAATCCTGACATGACCAGATTTAGAAGTTGCCAAGGATGGACCTCCCGAGCAGTATATAAAGGGGAAGAGGTCTAGGGTTTAAACGACACACATCAAAGGAGGAACATCCCTCATTGGACATCACACATCAGAGGGAGCAGCACTCTGAGTTCATCAGCGGCACACAGAGCAACAAACTGGAAAACACACGGACTTGTTGAGAGGATTTGCGCCAGCCGACTGCGCCAGCCAAGAGACATTCTGCACGCACTGTTTGCTACTTGTTTCTCAGACACATTAGTCATTATTTACTATTCTATGATGTTTATCACTAGCATGTCTAGCTAAACGCTTAAGTGTTGGTCGGGCATGAATCTATGATGTATTTTCTTTGAGACTTGAGCTTAATGCGTAGTTTACTTACTTGTATTAATCCTGTGCATACGGAGACAGCCAGTTGCATGAGTAGGGGAAGCCTTGAACCGCAATCTTACTTGTGTTGCTTGCTTGTCATAAGTTAAACTAGTTGATAGCTTTACGGTGACAACTAGGAGTAACGAGCTAGGGTGATCAGTTGCTACTGTGACAGGATTCGCAGCTGTTTTAGTCTATGTTCTAAGGATTAATAGCACATGAACTTTGAACGGAACATGCGCACGTGTTAGGAACCTTGACCGGACACTAACCCAAGTGAAATTAAGCTATAGACATATTAGAGTCCGTGATAAGGAATGCACTCATAGAGGATTGTCTGCCCAATACTTCTCATAGTCATAGTATCTAATCTCTACTGCCTGCGCACGTCTAGTGCATTTCTCTGCGTTTCACAACAGTTACTCGCGCATCGCGCAAACCAATCACTCACCCCCAATCTTCGTAAGTGTAGGTCACTGACTAAAACTGAACTACTTGCTCCCTGTGGAGATCGACCCTTACTTAACCGCTGTACTGAGTGGAAGAGGAAGGATTATATTTGATGCGCACAACATCGCGCGATCAAATTTTGGCGCCGTTGCCGGGGAGCAACACAGCTAAGTTTTAGTTAGTTTACGTTTTTCCTTTTTAGTAACTAGTTATTTCAGTTTGTTTTGTTTTCGTTGTTGTTTCTGACAGCGCGCAATCACCATTAGCCTGCGCAACCTTGAAACAGTTGCGCTGCGCAGATTCTAGTTGCGCACTGACAGACGCAGCAACATTAGTTATCATTTAATTTCATTTTCTTTGAGATTCAGAACAGGTCATGGAGGACGACAGTGTCGTAGGCGACAACCTAGGGGACAGGACCCCAGAGGAAGCAAGGGCGCATAACCGTGCAGCCCGGTTCAGAGAAGAAGTGCAGCGCGAAGTTGAAGCAAGGATGGCCGCTGAACTGTATAATGCGCCACCCGCACGACAAGCTGCGCGACGGAGAACAGTGCGCGAGATGTCAGCCCCCATCACTGTCAACCAGCCATGGTGCATCGTGCTTCCACCAGACGGACACTTTGAACTAAGGAGCTCGCTCATTCATCACATGCCCAAGTTTCACGGGATGAACAACGAAAATCCAGTCAAGCATGTGCGAGAGTTCCTAGTCATTTGTGAAAACCGAAGGGGAAAGCGACGAAGCGCTAAAAATGAAGGCATTCCCATTTTCACTGTGTGATACAGCCAGACATTGGTTGATGAATTTACCCGCAGGATCCATTCACACATGGGAGCAGCTGCAGAAGAAATTTCTGGACAAATTCTATCCAGCAGCAAAGATTGCGCTGCTCAGAAGGGAACTGGCCGCGCCAAGGCAGAGCGCAGGGGAGTCTCTGTCAGAATATTACGAGCGTTTCAGGGAGTTGGAGGCCAACTGCTACAATCACGGCCTGCCCCAGAATGTGCTGATAGAGAACTTTCTGAATGGACTGCTGCCCATGGAGCTGCGACTACTGAATGCATGCGCAGGAGGGGACATTTGCAACATGTACCCAGAGGATGCGTGGCAGCTGATAGAAGACTCTGCTGGGCAGGTAAGACATCAACTAACGCTTGAAAATAGTCGTACTCGTTCTGTGCATCAGGTAGAAGCAAGCGCTGAGATCAAGGAAATGAAGGCCATGCTGCAGAAATTGATGAGTGCGCAGAGCGCACAACCAGTTGCGCCAAAGGTATGTGAATTTTGCAGGTCCACCGAGCACAAGACAGATGAATGCCCAACACTTTTCGAAGAAACTGGAGATGTCAATGCTCTTGGAGGATGGGACAACAGAGGACCACAGAGGCAGAATCAGCCGCGCTTTGGGCTTGCCGCAAATGGATTCAGATGGAGGGAAGAGAACAATTTCCAGAGGCAGTCCACAGATCAGCGCGCGCCACAGCAGACGCAACAAGCTGCGCCCTACAATCCACCGCATCGCCGCACTGACGCACCAGCGCATAACAACCAGCAACCGAGGCGATCCCTAGAAGATATCGTGGGGCAGCTAGCAGACACAGTGCGCAAAAATGACGAGAAATATGACAAAAGGTTCGAGTCCATCGAAAAGCAGCTATCACAAATCGCTACCACAGTGTATGAGCTAAAAAAGAGCGATGGCAACCTGCCTTCGCAAGTGATTCAGAACCCTAAAGGAGGAGTCAATGCAGTGACACTGAGGACTGAGCGCACAGTAGGAACAGAGCAGACCGCGCAGGCACCCGCGCAACCAGTTGCGCAAGTCCCGGATCCAGCAGATCAGAATGCGCAACCAGACGCGCCAGCCACAAACCAGCAGGGCAACACGCCAGGTATGTCTCAGTTAAGAAACAAGGACATAAATCGTACTAACATACCTGCACCTTTCCCTGTGCAGGCACCATTGGCTAGAAAGGAAGCGTTGGACAAGGAGCTTTATGAGTTATTCAGCAAGGTGGAAATCAATATTCCCCTCATTGAAGCTATTCGGCAGATTCCCAGGTATGCAAAGTTTTTAAAAGAGCTGTGCACAAACAAAAGGAGGAAGGGCGAATGCGCGCAGGTAATGCTAAATGCGCAGGCCTCAGCGATCGTGCAACAAAAGGTACCACCTAAGTGCCGAGATCCAGGTACATTTACTATTCCATGCACGCTAGGTAAGACCACAGTAAGTAATTGCATGATCGATTTAGGCGCATCCATCAATTTGCTACCTTATTCCCTATATACGACGTTGCGCCTTGGACCACTTAAGCCTGCAGGTCTCACCATTCAGCTAGCAGATAGATCGTGCAAACAACCTGCAGGCATGATAGAAGATGTCCTAGTTCGAGTAGGAGAGCTGGTGTTCCCAGCAGATTTTTATGTGCTAGAAATGGAGGGTGAATCAAGCGCCAGCGGTGCGCAGATCCTCCTAGGCAGACCGTTTCTGATGACCGCGCGCACAAAGATAGACGTGTGGAGGGGCACGCTCTCCATGGAAGTGGATGGCGAAGAAATCCATTTCAACATATTCAAGGGGATGCAGCATCCACATGAGGACGCTACAGTGCACGCAATGGACAACTTAGATGATCTAGTCGCAGAAGCGCAATGTGCGAGCGCAACCGTAGGACCAGAGCTACTGACACAGGCAGAGCTGGAGGAGCAAGAGGAGGACCCGCGCAGTGCTGAACCAGCACCCACACAGGTACGTGATATAGTTCATATTTGCACCGCTAACAAAATCTTGCCCTCTATTGAACAGGCACCCAAGATCGAACTGAAGCAACTCCCAGAGCACCTCAAATACATTTTCTTGGGAAGTGAGGACACCCTGCCAGTGATCATCAAGAAAGGATTAGAAGAGGAGCAGGAGGCGCGCTTACAGCAGGTACTGCGCAAGAACCAGCGCCATAGGATGGACACTTGCAGATCTGCGCGGAGTGAGCCCAGACGTGTGCATGCATAGGATTCTATTGGAAGATGGTGCCAAACCATCCAGAGAGGCTCAGCGCAGGTTGAATCCAAATATGATGGAGGTAGTGCAAAAGGAAGTCCTGAAATTGCTTGGCGCAGGGGTCATTTACCCAATCTCGGACAGCAAATGGGTCAGTCCGGTGCATGTCGTGCCAAAGAAAGGAGGAATCACAGTGGAAGAAAATGCGCAGGGCGAGCTAGTTCCCAAGCGCATACAAACTGGCTGGCGCATGTGCATCGACTACAGGAAGCTTAACGCAGTAACGCGCAAGGACCACTTCCCGCTACCCTTCATGGACCAGATGCTGGATCGCTTAGCAGATAAGCCTTATTTTTGTTTCTTGGACGGATATTCAGGTTACAACCAGATACCCATAGCTGCGGAAGATCAGGAGAAGACCACATTCAAATGCCCGTTCGGTACGTTTGCGTTTCGGCGCATGTCTTTTGGGCTGTGCAACGCGCCAGGTACGTTCCAACGCTTAGTCATGAGCATTTTTTCTGATATGATTGGTATATGCATAGAAGTGTTCATGGATGATTTTACCATATATGGAAATACCTTTGATGCATGCTTAACACATCTAGATAAAGTCTTAGCGCGCTGCATCTCTAAGAACTTAGTGCTAAATTACGAAAAATGTCATTTCATGGTAACGCACGGAGTAGTACTAGGTCATATCATTTCAGAGGAGGGGATCAAGGTAGACAAAGCTAAGATTGATCCTATTTCTAATCTACCTTATGCCACCAACGTGCGCGACGTGAAATCATTCTTAGGGCATGCTGGGTTCTACAGGCGTTTTATCAAAGATTTCTCTAAAATTTGTATACCCCTGTCTAACCTTTTGCAAAAAGATGTGTGCTTCGACTTTACTGATGAGTGCAGGGCAGCATTTGATAAGCTGAAAGAAGCACTGACCAGTGCGCCAGTAATGCGCGCACCAGACTGGAACCTGCCATTTGAGCTGATGTGCGACGCAAGTGATTATGCAGTAGGTGCAGTCTTGGGGCAGCGAGTAGACAAAAAGCCGCACGCCATTTACTATGCATCGCGCACACTGGACTCTGCGCAGAGGAACTACACCACCACGGAGAAGGAGCTTCTGGCAATTGTATTTGCGCTGGAGAAGTTCCGAGCATATGTTCTAGGCGCAAGAGTCATCATCTACACTGACCACGCAGCTATCCGCTACCTCATGTCCAAGAAGGAAACCAAGCCGCGCCTGATGCGCTGGGTGCTCTTACTGCAGGAATTTGACTTGGAGATCAAAGACAAGAAGGGCACGGAGAATACAGTTGCTGATCACCTGAGCAGGATCGTGAAGGAGGAGGAACCAGGGCAGATCACGGACACATTCCCTGACGAGCATCTGATGGCGCTGACAGGTAAGGTACCATGGTATGCGCACATCGCAAATTACCTAGTCACAGGTACGTTTCCTCCGCATTTCAATAAAACTCAGTGCATGCGATTAAAACATGAGTCCAAGCATTACCTTTGGGATGATCCTTACATGCTTAGAATAGGACCAGATCAGATATTGAGGCGTTGCGTGCCTGACCACGAAATTAATTTTGTTTTGATGTTTTTTCATGCTCACGCATGCGGAGGACACTTCGGTCCCAAGCGCACAAGCAGAAAGGTCCTGGACTGCGGATTCTACTGGCCGCACCTGTTTAGAGACGCCTATAATCACTGCAGGAATTGTGACAGGTGCCAGCGCACAGGAGGAATATCCGCGCGCAATGAGATGCCGCAGACCCCGATTCTGGTGGATGAAGTGTTCGATGTTTGGGGAATCGACTTCATGGGGCCATTTCCCCCATCTGCAGGTTACGAGTACATATTGGTGGCAGTAGACTATGTCTCCAAATGGGTTGAAGCTAAGGCTACGAGGAAGGATGATGGTAAGACTGTCACTGATTTTCTCAGAACTAACATATTTTGCAGGTACGGAGTGCCTAAGGCAGTAATCAGCGACCAGGGGACACACTTTTGCAACAGGGTCGTGGCGCAAGTTTTCAAGCACTATGGGGTGTGCCACAAGACGTCCACCGCTTACCATCCGCAGACGAATGGACAGGCCGAAGTTTCTAACAGGGAGATCAAGCGCATCTTAGAAAAGACTGTGAGACCATCGCGCAAAGATTGGAGCCAGCGCCTTGATGATGCGCTATGGGCATATCGCACTGCGCATAAGACGCCCATTGGGACCTCACCATTTCGGCTGGTCTATGGGAAAGCATGCCACCTGCCAGTAGAGCTCGAGCACAAGGCATATTGGGCCTTATGAATTTGCAACCTGAACTTGGATGAGGCAGGAAAGGAGCGCGCATTCGAGCTGAGCGAACTAGAAGAGCTGCGCCTGGACGCCTATGAGGGACTGCGCGATTACAAGGAGCGCACCAAGGCATTTCATGACAAGCATATCCTCAGGCGCACTTTTGAACCAGGAGACCAGGTATTACTATTCTCATCACGCCTGAAGCTTATGCCTGGAAAGCTGCGCAGCAAATGGACGGGACCATACACGGTCACCAAGGTTTTCCCCTACGGAACAATCGAGTTAGAAGACGGGCACCGGCATCGTTTTCAGGTTAATGGGCAGAGAATCAAACGGTACTTAGGAGAACCTTGGGATGGTACCACGCGCGACATTGAGCTGGCAGAACCAGAATTAATAGATGCGCCAGCTGACGCGCCAGAGGCACCACCAGATGCACCAGAGGGAGAACTGAAGACTATTGCTCATATCTCTTCTTCCTCTGCATCTACCCTCGTTACTCGTAATTTATCACATGCTGACTTCCCATCTTACCCTTTGCGCAGGACCAATGAGATCCCAACACACACACTGGCGCAGGAACACTCAGGAGCAAGTGTGGGGGAGGTTGCAGACACACGTTTTGGCACGTAACGAGGTACAGTCGAGCCAACGACGTTAAACAAAGGCACTTGTCGGGAGGTAACCCGACTCGTTTTACTTTTACACGTTTTTCTATTTGTTTTTGTTCTTATGTTCTTCATTTTTTAGCATTGCATGCATGTGTGCGCTCTCCATGCGCTTGCGCTTGAGTCGTGGGGACACGTCTCTGTTCAAGTGTGGGGGGGGAGGGGCGGTACATTCACTTTTCACGTTTTTGAGCATTTTAGTGTAGCTTAGTTTAAGTCAAAGAGAATAGTAGCAGTAGTGCGCTAGAATGCAGGATGCGCATCCGCTCCAGCTTGTTTTGCGCTATCCATATTGCGTGCGCCGCTATCAACTGTTTTAGTATAATTTTTTCGTTTTTTGCTCCTGTTAGTTGGGATATGCAGGGGATGTGGAGTTAATAGAAATGCTCCAGAGAGGCGGTTAGTCGCTTTTGCTTCGAAGGCAAGGTATATGGTCGAGAGCGTTAGTGGAGGCCGGTGCTTCGCAGCCTTCGGAACAAAAGAGCGCGCTCAGTCACGCAGATGCCAAAGGCAAAATACCCATAGCGTGGCGAGGTGGGAAAACAGACCACCTTCTCTCTGGAAATCGAGCTAAGGAAGGCAGGCGCGGATGTAAACGCGTGCGCTGACCGGCGCAGACAGACCAAAGGAGAGAGAGCGGGGCGAGTTCCATAGCTGCTATCCGAAGGCTGAGACTGGAACTGCTCTGGGAATGTAAGAAATTAAAGAGAAAGCTGTACAAAAGAAAAATACCAGCAGATGATACGCGCTACAAAAGAATCAGCATGCGCACAAGCATCAACATGCACAAAGACTATAAGGAAATCATCAGAAAGCTCAGGTTTCCAGAAAGTGCGCGGACGAATCACGCACTGGAAGAAGCTGCGTTATCCACCATATACCTATCTTCGGAGTAGGAGCTGGCAACCTGGAGCCTAAGAAGAGCTATCTCCCAGCCATCCAAAAATCTTCATCCCGGCTGAGAGGTAATGAATTTCAAAATTATTATATTAGAACTGTTGAGTGCAGTTGTGCGCAGGTGATAGAGCAGTACGAGTTGACCAATTGTGCATTCGCATCAGAGTGCAAGACTGTGCGCTAGACTCCAGAAGAGGTAATTGTATCCGCGCTTCAGTGCTTGTTCGGGACGAACAAGGGGCAAGTGTGGGGGGTTTGATAGAGGCTATTTATACGCATTATTTAGATCATAACCCTATGCTTGTTTGCAATATTTTATGAGCAAGATTACTCGTTTCTAGTATTTTTGTATTACAGGGCAAAACGAGTCCTTGGGTCGGATACGCGCTAACAGGCAGCGTTCTAGGAGTGAAAGATCCGCTTGCGGAGCTAGCAGCGCAAACAGGAGAGAAGTTGGCGAGAGTCAGCAGAGGTGCGCTAGCCCATGCCGTGCGCCAGGCGCAGAGTCCAGTACTGCCTAATCCTGACATGACCAGATTTAGAAGTTGCCAAGGATGGACCTCCCGAGCAGTATATAAAGGGGAAGAGGTCTAGGGTTTAAACGACACACATCAAAGGAGGAACATCCCTCATTGGACATCACACATCAGAGGGAGCAGCACTCTGAGTTCATCAGCGGCACACAGAGCAACAAACTGGAAAACACACGGACTTGTTGAGAGGATTTGCGCCAGCCGACTGCGCCAGCCGAGAGACATTCTGCACGCACTGTTTGCTACTTGTTTCTCAGACACATTAGTCATTATTTACTATTCTATGATGTTTATCACTAGCATGTCTAGCTAAACGCTTAAGTGTTGGTCGGGCATGAATCTATGATGTATTTTCTTTGAGACTTGAGCTTAATGCGTAGTTTACTTACTTGTATTAATCCTGTGCATACGGAGACAGCCAGTTGCATGAGTAGGGGAAGCCTTGAACCGCAATCTTACTTGTGTTGCTTGCTTGTCATATGTTAAACTAGTTGATAGCTTTACGGTGACAACTAGGAGTAACGAGCTAGGGTGATCAGTTGCTACTGTGACAGGATTCGCAGCTGTTTTAGTCTATGTTCTAAGGATTAATAGCACATGAACTTTGAACGGAACATGCGCACGTGTTAGGAAGCCTTGACCGGACACTAACCCAAGTGAAATTAAGTTATAGACATATTAGAGTCCGTGATAAGGAATGCACTCATAGAGGATTGTCTGCTCAATACTTCTCATAGTCATAGTATCTAATCTCTACTGCCTGCGCACGTCTAGTGCATTTCTCTGCGTTTCACAACTGTTACTCGCGCATCGCGCAAACCAATCACTCACCCCCAATCTTCGTAAGTGTAGGTCACTGACTAAAACTGAACTACTTGCTCCCTGTGGAGATCGACCCTTACTTAACCGCTGTACTGAGTGGAAGAGGAAGGATTATATTTGACGCGCACAACGACGCGCGATCAATAGGATATGTCTGGTCGGCTGGCGGTCAGATACAACAAACTTCCAATCATGATACGGTACAGTGTTTGATCAACAACAGCTCCTGCTTCATCTTTACCCACTTTTGTGTAGGTACCTGCAAGCGTTCGTTTGTGGCTTGCATTGCCCATGTCAAACTTTTTCACCAGATTTTTCCCGTATTTGCTTTAAGAAATAAATATTCTATCTTGCTTTTGAGAGACTTGGAGACCAAGGAAATACGATAACTCTCCGACCATTCTCATCTTGAATTCTTTTTGCATGCGAGCCACGAACTGCTTCACCATCTGCTGCGAGCTTGACCCAAAGACAATATCATCCACATATATCTTAGCTATGACAAAATATGACCTAGTTCTTCTGACAAAAAGTGTCTTGTCCACTTCCCCTTGGTCATATTCGTGATCCATCAAGAAAATAGTTAAGCGCTCATATCATGCTCTTGGCGCTTGCTTTAACCCATACAGAGCCTTCTTTGATCTGTATACGTGATCGGGATGTTGAGGATCCTCAAAATCTTTGGGCTAAGCAACATACACTTCCTCGGATAGAATTCCATTCAAGAAGGCACTCTTGACATCCATTTGGAATAGTTTGAACTTCAGATGGCAGGCAAGTGCTAAAAGTAATCTGATGGCTTCCAGTGTAGCTGCTGGTTCATCAAAGTCGACACCTTCGATCTGAGTGTATTCTTGAGCTATCAACCTAGCCTTGTTTCTTGTGATATTCCCTTTTTCATCTGATTTCTTCTTAAATCCACTTGGTTCCGATGTTATTCACGCCTGCAGGTCGAGTCACCAAGTCCCAAACATCGTTTCTTTCAAACTCACCCAGCTCTTCTTGCATTGCAGCTATCCAGTACTCATCTCCCAGTGCTTTTCTAATATTCTTCTGTTCAATGCTGGACAAAAAGTAGGTACCTCGTGTTTGTCTCCCTACGGTGAGGTCGCCATGACATCTGTCAGAGGATGGTTTCGTTGGATTCTTTTTGGCGGAGGACGACCTAGACCAGGAGTAGTTGGGATTTCTTTAGAAGGCACTTCTGTGTTCTGCTTAGGGTCCTCTTCTTCCACATGTTGGTCAAGATCTTCTGCTATAGCATCCTGTGGAGCTCCTCCTTGATCAACATTATTCGGTTCTTGGGAATAGGTCTGGTTGTGCTCCTTCGACACAAGATCTTCATCATCATCACTCTTTGGATGTTCCACTTCCTCATCCTTGACAATCACATTGATGGATTCAATCACTGTTCTTGTCTGTGTGTTGCAGCCACTTCTCATGCAGCAGGTTGAAGTTTCTCTCAATGGATTCCTGAGTGATTTCCTCATCGTCACTGTTGTCTGACTCTTCGACACCATAAAAAATATCTTGCTTTATTGAATTGGTGTTCTCTAGGTCTGTTACAGTAATTAGAGCAACATTGCTCTTCTGTTCTGAGTCATCTTCACTCTCTTCGTCACTCCAGTTTGCAGTAAGGGATTTGTTGTTCTTCTTCTTCTAATTGTTGGGACATTCAGACCGCCTGTGGCCAAAGCCTTCACACTCTTAGCACTGCACTCCTTTCTGTTTGTCTTTCATCTCTTCTCTGTTTTGATCAGCATTCATGTTTCTTCTTCGGGAATATTTGCCTATTCTAGGCTGATTTCTTCCACCTGATTTCTAGCCTGCATACTTACCAACTTTGCATTGCCTATTCTGGGTTTTTGATCCAACTTTTTGATAAACTTCCAAAAGTTCTTTGCAAGCAGTGACATTATATCTTCTAGTGCAGCTTCCTTTGTCTTAGCTTTTAGTTCGATGTTCTTCCCA
Source organism: Umbilicus rupestris (assembly GCA_963678935.1). NCBI lineage: Eukaryota > Viridiplantae > Streptophyta > Magnoliopsida > Saxifragales > Crassulaceae > Umbilicus > Umbilicus rupestris. The sequence continues at coordinate 3,898,282 of OY787626.1, read as the reverse complement.
AGGGATGGTGTAGCATCTCTGTCAGCTTCATCTTGAATTGTCTCAGGGACCCAATCAGAGCTTCCACTCTCATGTTCTTAATGTTCTATGCTTCTTATATGGCAATGACCTTCATGTCAAACTTTGAGGTCAAGGATCTTAGAAATTTCTCACCAGCTTCTCTTCCTGAATCGGTTCTCCGAGAGCATGGACTTCATTCGATAAGTCACACAGCTTTGCATTGAACTCATTAATGGTTTCTCCCTCTAGCATCTTCAAGCTTTCAAACCTTCAGGTGATCATCTGAATTCGTGAAGTCTGCACCTTGTCCGTTCCTTCATGTGCTGCCTCTAGAATTTCTCATGCCTGTTTTGCGATGTCGCAGTTCGAGATATCTAAAATTATTGGCATCGTTAGCAGAAAAAACAACATTGAGTGCCTTGGAGTTGCCAGCTAAAGCTTCCTCTTCTACTGTCCATCTGTCTTCGGGCTTTTTCTGAGTAACTCTCTTGCTGTCGATGGCCAGTAGATGCGACCATTCTGTAATCACTGCTCTCCAAGCTTTTTCATCCACAGCATTTAGGAAGGCCTTCATGCGAGCTTTCCAGTATCTGTAGTTCCTCCTTCGAGCAGCGCTGGTCTGCTTGTGCTTTGCCCTTCCTTCATGTTCATTGTAAAGGTCAGCAGGGCTTGCCCGGATCACACTCTTTGCGACAAGTGATCGGGCTGCTACCAATTGAAATTACAAGCGCTGCTAGTGACTTATGAAATTGTGCATCGTTGCTGATGCGGAGTTATAGTGATAGAGCCTATTTATACGCACTATTTAGATCTTAACACTGTGCTTGTTTGCATTATTTTGTATACAAGATTACTAGTTTCTGGTGTTTTTGTATTCCAGGACAAAACAAGGGCCTAAGTCGGATACACGCTAACAGGCGCGTTTAAGGAGCGCAACACACAGCCTGCGGAGCTAGCAGCGCAAACAGGATAGGAGGTGGCAGATTCAGACTGCGGTGCGCAAACCAACTGCGCGAACCAACGTGCGCACTGAGCCACGCGTAGGGTAGCGGTATTTCTAAATCTTGGACACCATATCCCTACAAAATCTCCTAGGATTTGAAAGTTGTCAAGATTGTCCTCGGGCCTCACAAGCGGTATATAAAGAGAGGAAGGCTAGGGTTTGAACAACAACACGCGAGAGAAAGCCAGAACTGAAAAACACACGAGCTGCTGCTAGGACCTGCGCCAACCGATTGCGCGAGCCGAGACACAGCAACCTGCACGCACCTGCTTGTTACTGTTTCCTTGGACACTTTAGCTTTTATTTACTATTTCTATGATGTTTACCACTAGCATGTCTAGCTAAACGCTTTGTATCGGTTGGGCATGATTCTATGAGTATTTCCTTTGAGACTTGTGCTTAATGCATAGTTTGTTTGCTTGTATTAATTCTGTGCACACGGTTGACAGCTAGTTGCATGAGTCGGGGAAGCCTTGAACTGCAATCTTACTCTTACTACTTGTTGTTATATGTTAAATTAGTTGGTAGCTTGACAGTGACAACTAGGAGTAACGCGCTAGGATAATCAATTGCTACTGTGACAGGATTCGTAGCTGCTTAGACTAGTTTCAAGAATTAATAGCTCATGGACTTTGATCGGAACATGCGCACATGTTAGGAAGCCTTGATCGGACATTAACTTCAGTAAATCAAACTATAGACGTTTAGAGTCGATGATAAGGAATACATTCATAGAGGATTGTCTTTACCGATACTTTTCATAGTCATAGTACTTAATCTCTACTGCCTGCGCACGTCTAGTGCAAATTCTGCTTTCACCACTGTTCATCCGCGCATCTGCGCAACCCAATCACTCACAACCCAATTTTCGTAAGTTGTAGGTTGCTAGCTAGAACGAGTCTGCTTGCTCCTTGTGGGATCGACCCTGACTTAGCCGCTATACTAAGTGGAGAAGGAAGGATTAATTTGACGCGTACAACGACGCGCGATCATATAGCCTCTGGAGTTATAGCTTCTGCTTAAGCACTCACTGTATTTTTCTGCAAAATTACTCTACTGGCAGAATAAGAAAGACACAGTGTTTGTTCACCCAGTTCGGCAACTTGCCTACGTCTGGGGAGGATACTCCGATCTTCAAGATTCGACTATCTCAGGTTGAAGTACAATGGACTCACACTTTTACTTCTCACCTAGCTGAAATCTTATGCTCAGTCCAATCACCTAGACTAGCTAGCAGACTGATCAACCAGACTCTCTTCGTGCAACATACACACTCTCAGTAATAAATAGCTACGGACCTAACTCACAGACCTAGCCTATTCTATTACAATGTGTAGCTCACAGAAGCACACTTTTCACAAGAGTTACTGTATCTCCATTCAATGACTCTTCTAGCTTTCCCGCGAATCAGTTGGACACTCTGAGTTCTGCAAACTCAGTCTCTGCTCCCCCTCAATCAATGACACACTCTATCAATATTGGGCAGTCTCGATCAGCTCTCACTCAGCCTGCGACAACCCTGTCTGCAGCTGTTCTCCAAGCTCTGATTGATCCTTCAACGAGCAGCGCTAAGGTTGAACTTCGGGGATCAATGTTGAATCAAACTCTACGAATTCCGATTCCACCCGTCTTCAACCCAATGTGTATACCCTGCTACCGTAGGTTGATCTCAGTGTGTTTTCTCTATTGCCAGGGACGGAAACCTCGTTGCAATCATTATCATAATCTTCTCTTGGATTCTAGCAAGGTTTGTTAAAGATTATGTTGCCTAAATTAGACTTTAGGATTTTTATCTTCTTCGACCATATGCTGACGATTGTTGAGCTCATTATGATGTCTGCAGAGCTCCATGAGCTTCCGCGATGCCAGCCGCACCATGCCGGAACCTCTCCGTGAGTCTCCAAGTTGATCGGCCATTCTGCTCTAGCTCTGAGTCATCAGGGAGTGCTGAAGCAGACTTTGGATCTTTGTTATTGTCGCTTGTTGCTGTTTGTCAGTTTTTAGATTGTGCTCCAGCCACCAATCTTTAGAGTGCTTCAGCAGTCTCTTTAGCAGTTTTGTCAAGGATGTCATTCCTCAACAACTTATATCAACAGGTTGTTATAGCAACCTCTGTGTCACTTTGCAAAATTATCTTGCTATGGCCAAACCCAGTTCGGCAATTGCCTATGTCTGGGAAGGACTTCTTCTGAGTCCTCAAGATTCCACTGAACACAGTTTCTAGTACAAGGATTTCAGAACTCGGCCTACGCTAGTTAACCTTTACTTCTAACCTGGTTCGAATCTAAGCTCAGTCTGATCACACAGACTAGCTTACACTGTCTATACAATCCAGCCATAGATAGCTACAGACGTGAACATCCAGACTCAGCCTATACTATTACAATGTGCAACAAGAAGATGTTATAGCAACTTACACAGTCAAGTTGATATAGCTTTTGTCCACGACTCACCACCCACTCTTTGCGGTTGTGTCAGACTTCCACTAGAACTCCAGACTTTGGTAACGCACCCCCTAGATCAATGACCTCCAGTCAGTATCAAGGAACTCGTCTTTGATCTTCACCAGTTCACGGTAGCTCCTCTCCGCAACTGTGCTTAAAGCTATTACTTGATCCTTTAACGAGACAGCGATCCAGTTGAAGTTCCTCGATCAAGCGTAGATCAGACTTCTCCAGTCCTGATCTCCTCTCAGCTCACACACTCACCAATCAGCGCTCTAGCCTTTAGCCTTCCGCTCTCAGCTTATGCGTCTCTCTTTCTCTTGGTGTGTATCTCCGTTGATGTGTTGTCTTCCCATATATAGATGCAACAATCGAGCAAGCAAAGAATCCTAATCCCTTTATGATTCGCAGATCTTTCTAACCAACTTTAGCACATAGGATCTTCTCCTAGATTCTTATAAGTTAGTTGAGGATTGATTTCCTAAAATCAATTTGGAAGCTTATCTTCTTCTGGTCACCTGGCGAAGGCTTCTGATCAACAGCATCTGTCCGGTCAACTCTCTGCCGAGTTACGACGGTGGCAGCAGCCCTCCGAACGCTCTTCTTGCTGCTCCATGTTGAACGGCTACTTTTGCTTTAGCTCTATGTCTTCATGGAATGCTATAGCATCTTCTAGTAGATGTTCGCTGTCTGCTTCTAAAACTTGCTCCAGCTTCTGTTGCAGGGGCATGATATAACAACTTCTTGTTGTTGTTTTGTTTTGTCAATTCCAGAGACATGTTTCAGCTTCTAATTCCGGTAGGATACCGTAGCATCTTCTTGGTTGATTGTTTTGTCAATGATGTCAATAAATTAACACTTAATACTTACCAATTTGTGCTCTTGTTCAGTTTACTTTTTCATTGTGCAATGCATATTTTTGCAAGCATCGAGATACATATCATAATAATGTTACAATGTTCACACCAAAGATAGATATTAAGTTGAGGGAAATTAGGGAGAAAGCACAACCATAGAGTTCAGTCATTTGACGCATTAAGAGGGGTTTTCCAAGTGACAACTATTATGAAGCATCATATTCATGCAGTAAAACTAGAATATTTGTGAATATGATGTTGGGAAATATGAAGCATCATATTCACGCATTAAGTTGAGGGTACATGGACATGCACTAAGTGGGAAGTATTCCACTATTCATGTTGTCATGTTTTAGTAGTCTATATAAGTGACATTATCCCTATACTGATTCGTAGATCATCACTATAAGTTGAAAGCGTACGTTGCGACTTGGAGCTACACATTTAATATGATAGTAGATGCACATTTTTGGACAATGTACAATGGAACTGCCCACGTACCGAACCCTGGATTTAAGCGTTCAAACATTGGAAGGCAACCCTCAAGGCCCAAACATAATGAGATGGACCACGGAGAATCAAGTAGTCAAGAACGATCACATATCTGGGGAAGCGGTTTGTGTCAAGGTGTAGGCCATAACAAAAGAGCATGTCAAAATTGACAAACAAACTAATTGGAGAGTCAAAATTGTGATGTATGAGTGAAATGTTTAAAATATTTTGTAATCAAACTTTATATGTTGGATTGTTATTTGGAAATAATTTAAGTTTAATGTTGTAAACTTGTTACGTTTTTCACAATTAAATCCCAACTAGAAGTGCATAATCATTCCATTGTTTAACTCAATTACACATAAGTTCATCGACGATGAAATAAACTAAATGAGAACGCTTTGAAGGCCTTTTATCCCGCATGGGCCTCCTTTCTTGTGGTCTCAAGGGACCCAGATGACATCTTGATCGACTTGGGATTGAAAATTTGTGACTCCATAATCATACCTTTCATCATCATTCAAAGGCATTTGTTGTTCTCTTTGTTCATCATCACTGGCTTCGGCATAAGTGTGTATATATATTTTCCAATATCGTTCCAAAAATCCATAGTGACATATTGAACCAAAATTGAGATTTGCTTTAGAAAATACCAGTGTCAATAAATTAGAATATGGTCTACACCCAGAGCATCTGTCATGCCTAACTTTGTAATTCCTCCAAATCCGAATGAAAAATACTATAAACTCTCTTTCGTATAGAAGGACATGTGTTGTTGAGAAAAATATCAATTGCAGTACGTGCATGGTGCATCTAAACTTGTACATATTGGTCAATAGAGTGATTGAGCATATTATTAATATAATCAAATAAGTTTTAAAAATTAATAAAGAATGTACTAACAATATTGTGATGTTAGAGTGCGTTGGGCTCGTGAGATTGAGACTCATTAAATCTAGGATGAATAAATCGATGAGTTGTGTTCTGGTACCAAGTACGGTACTCAGACGTAGGAGCATCCACATCCTCGTCTCCTTCGCCCAAGACAATTCTCTCAACTCGACCCCTCCACATGTCAATATACTCGCGCAACTCTATTGATTGGTTTTTCTTTTTTTTCCTCGTCAATAGATGTTTAGGGTCGACAGCTGCTCAAGGTGCTGATGGATTTAACTGTTTATATCCAAACTGTCACATCACTCTAGATGCATGATGTCATTCAATGATATTACAGCACAACAATGGGACCTCCGAACACCAATTCATACGACCTTCCAAAAAAGTCGGGTTCAACGGCTGAAAAAGATGTTCGTTGTATGGCCTCCCAAGGAAATCATCACGACTCATGTGATCTAACTAGTCCTGATAGAAGACCAACGAATCATGTGGTGTCTAGAACTTATGTCCATATCATTTCCTGCGCAATAAGAGGGTTAATAATCAATAGATAAATATCAACAACAATTCTAATGTGAATATCATATAACTGCTTATGTGTAAGACCAAGCAAGCTCCTATGTAATATAGATCTATGTTCGTATCAATCGAATGTACAGTCTTACTGAAGCCTTGTGTATGTTCGATTGGTATTCATTCCCAGCTCCATAGTTATAAAATAATAATGCACCCGCCCATTTGGTTATGTCCCTCCCGTGCGACGCTGCACAACTACCAGTATAAGTACGCGAGAACTGTACTCCTCAAACTATATGTCCTTGTCGTCTCACAGTGAGCCAACAATGGTAGATAATGAAGTGAGATCTTGTCTCCATACAAGTCAGACATCAACGATGATCCTAACACATAGAATGTATGCCCTCGCATGTCTCTTGACTTCATCTGATTCGTCAGCGAGAATCACTTTCATGTTGTTATGAAATCATCTTCTCATCGCCACAAATAAGCGCAAACAATCGTATACAATCATTTTTCCATTCTCATCCTCTTTACCGGTGACCACATCTCCCTCTATCGGCTACCCGGTAAGAAGTCCCACTTCCACAAAGTGATAGAACGCTCTCTGGTCCTCAAATGAAAGATATGACTTTCCTGCCTCTATCGCTCAATAAGTGCGGTAAGTAAAGCTCAGGTAGTCTCAATATTGTGCACTTGAGTCCATGGGCAAAAATCAACTCTAATAATATAAGGCACAATGCGAGAGTCCATTTCCCACGTCCTGTGATGTATCATCTTCAGATTCTTACCAGCCTGCAATGCATAATAAAGATGTAAATTATAAATGAGTTTTCAAATTAATCAGAGAATGTATCGATGAGTGCTAAACGAAGCAGTTCAATCTCAAGATAATGATCACAATGAGATGTCCACACAACACGCTTCGCCTCGACTACTTAAAACTAAAACTATTCGGTCAAAGTAATGGGGAATGGGGAACAATATTTAACTATCACTTACCTTTGTAGTTTTCTACACTTCCTTCTTATAGCCAGGCTTTCTTCAAATGAAAGTTCATCCATTTCAGAAAGACATTCTAGGGCCAAACTCAATATCTCTAACACATCCTATCAGTGGATTGAAACCATAGAGTATAAAAAAACATGAACCTCTTTATAATAATAGCCAAAATAAAAACATATCAAGGGTTAGCAACCTTGCACCATCCAACAATACTACATGATAAGCAGCTTCAGTGTTATAACATCATCACTAATTAGGAAATCTACCCATGAACTAATGAGGCTTCGGTTTCAATGAAATACAAAAAACAAAAAAGTCAAGTACTAATATCCAAATTCGATGAACCAACATTATTTAGGTTTTAAACAGGCCTCTTAAATTAATAATAAATTATTATTATATAAGCTTACCGAACATTATTCCGTTATTGACCTTTGAGAAATAAAGGAGAAAATGAGCAAATGAGGCATAAATCATAATAGAGAAATATTATGCATAAGAGAACTCACCCGAAAGAAGGCTTCATAGTCACAAAATTTATGTCGTCTTTGAAGGATATTTGTTCATTGTAGCTCTAATCTCATCTTCAGAAAACAATTTGCTCCTTGAAATTCTGAAGCAGCAATGTGGCACATCCTGTTCAATAACACAACTAGTTTAATCATGAAATGAGACAAACTACAACAATACAGATTATACTACGCATCAATTTCTACTGATTAAGCAAATACTTGTATGGAAAGAATCATTTTATAAAAGTCTACATACCACCTTTGATTGGATGGAGGGTTCGAAGTCAACTTGCGTAAACTCATCTGGAACCACGAATCAGATACGACAACACCCACTAAACTGACATTATGACATTAACTGCGGCAATGAAGAAAAGCTGATTAGCCTACACCAACCCTAGCTAGAACATTATAAATGACACATTCCTCAACAAGACAGCAGCCAAAATTGTATAGGAACTTTTCTGAATCTCAAAATCACTCTATTAAATTCCCCAATTTCATTCAAAAGCCAATGATTCTTTTAATTTGAATGAATAGAATCTAAGAACAACCAAAAGCCAAAATATGCAGTGCAAATGCTAGAGTTTCATTAGAAATACGTTGTATTAGAAATACATTGTATCCTCTTGAATGAACCTGAAGATAAGCACAGTGAGAACCAAAAAGAAATGAACCGGAAGATATTAGAAATACGTTATATCCTCTTCGAGCATCTCAATCAAATGGGATTCAGCACTACTAGCATTATCATATTTAGAAGATTGCTGGGTATTCAAAGGATAGAAGCATTATGTTGTAGAAATTGAAAACTCAATATAGTTTGCTTAAGCAATTGACTAATAAATAGAGATCAGATTTTGATGTTCTTATGCCATCTAAAGCTACAAAAAATCAGTTCAGCCCCATGACAAAACTAAGGTTTCGTCACAAGTGAAGTAGCATGAACGTTCCTAATAGAAATGGAGAATTCTAACACTAAGAACGTATATATTTTGTTTGGGAGGGTGATACATGTGAAACAGTGATATGATCAATGGCTCAAAAAGGTACAATAACAATTGTTGTGACTTTTGTTAGGTAGCTAACCTGACCCGTTGGACTCCACATGTATTATCACATGAATGTATTATCACAGAAATATCAGCTATTATGAAACTCAAAAGCTTTTCAGAATATGGTTTATCATTAAGCAGTTTAAGATGAGTTGACATCATATGGATATAATCTTTTGTCTCTATGGTACGATAAACATCAAACTGAAATTTTACAACAGTATCAAATGCCCTAACCAACCTTGTAAAACTAGAGGAAGGACAAAAAGAAATTTCTAACCTGATATAAGCAAACAAATCACTCCAACATCTGTTTATGGCTGCCTGTACCTTTTGAGGTTTGCAAAGGCATATTGCAACTCTCTCCATCGTCGATTTTCTTGGAATTAAATACTTACATAGCATTACTTCTATAATGTTTGAAGCCCCTACTATTCTCTGTCTTTCGAGCAACTTACACACAAGTTCATCTAGAAAATCCCTCCCATCTTGCGGTGGGTGTACCTTCTCCCACAAAACCTTCAATAATACATTACATGTGACTAAGTCAGGATCACAATCTCGATCAAGCATACCACTTAGAAAATCAACAGCACGTGCAATGGAACTCTCTCTACACAACCCAGCCAGAAGTATGTTATACGTAACTACATCCGGCTGTGCATTAGACCCCTGAAGAAGCATAATGCCAAAAAGATTCAAGGCTTGCTCTAGTAAGCCAGCATTGCATAGTCCGTGAATCATTGATGTATAACTAACAACATCAGGCTGAAATCCACTAGCAATCATTTGCTGCCACACCATCTTTGCCTCATTTATCTTTCCTTCTTGAGACAAACCATCAATGAGTACACTAAAACAAACCTCATTGTACTCGCAATGGCTATCTTTTATTTCCTTCCACAACGAGATGGCCTTGAAGCTGTAACCTGTCTTGAAAAAACCCCTCATCAAGGAGCTATAAGTGAAAGAATTAGGTTCACATCCCATATTTTTCATCTCAGCTAGTATTTCCTTGGCTTCATCAGGTTTCCCATTGAGACACAGACCATCAATGAGAGAACTGTACAGAACAATGTTGGGTTTACATCCATTTTCGAGCATATTTTTCCATATTCGTAAAGCATCTTCTGATTTCCCCTCTTTAAATAGTCCGCTCAAAAGGGAAGAGTACATGTGTTCATTGGCTTTTTGCCCTCTTTCCTCCATAGAGATAAGTAGATTGACCCCATCAACTGCCCTTCCCTGCTTAACAAGGCCATTGATGATGGTCCCATATGTGACACTATTAGGAACACATTTATTAGACACCATCCGGTCTAACAAGCCAATAGCCCTGTCCAATTTACCTTTCATGCACAGTCCATGTAAAAGAGTGTTATATGTGACCTCATTGGGAGTGATTCCTTTCAAAATCATATTATCAACAAATTTTGCAGCACGAGATAGGTCACCTTTCTTACAAAGCCCATTGATCAAAACATTAAACGTTACCGAATTGGGAAAACAACCCTCTACCTGCATCTCATCTAATAAGGACATGGCTTCTTCTATTCTATCCTTCTTGCACAACCCATCCATCAAGGTGGCATACGTAAATGCATCAGGCTGGCATCCTCGTACTGGCATTTCCCTGAACAATCCAATAGCTTGATCAACCGACCCCAACTTACATAGGGCCTTGAGCAGTAAATTAAAAGTCAACACATTCGGGGATGTATTGTAGGTCCTAACAACATAAGAATGAAAATCCAAAGCGCGATGAAACAAACCCTCAATAACCAAAATATTGAGTACTGAGTTAAATGACCGAACAGTTGGCATACAGTGGAAATCCTCCAGCATCCTATGGAACAACTCGAGAGCTCTGTCAGGAAAATGCGCCTTCCCATAAGCCTTGAAAATTATAATAAAGCTTCTCTCCTGAAAAACTCTCCTTTGGGAGCTCATTCGACCGAGAAGTGCCTCCAGAGACGCAAAATCCCCCACAGCAGCATACTTGTCAATAAGCGAATAGAATGTCAAATCGCCGGACTGATAGGAACCCAATTTGGAGCCTGATTTAAAAACGAGAGCAGAAATAGGCATCGGGGGCTGACTGTCATCTGCTTTGTCGGGCGGCGTGGAGGGAACAGTGAGAAGAGGTAGAGAACAAGAGCAGCGGCAAGGAATGAAAAACAGGAGCTTCGAGGTGAAATTTCTCCTTCGTCGGACGAGCATAACTGACCTCAGCTACTCCTGAAATGACGCGCATTACTCGGCCGGATGGAAACAAGACCTAAACACAAAACCCCAACACTTATACTCGAATTTTTATTATTAAAAAAAAAAAACAGATCATGCACAAATTATACTCGACCGCTCCTCTCTATATGTAAAAATATCAAATACAAACCGCTCCTTAAAATAAGCACTTGGAATCAAACTGAATTGTATGATGTAATTAATGAGTGTATGCAACAATATATTTCTTTTTTTTCCAATTTCTGTAATAAATTCTTTAGAGTTTAATTTTATCTTTTAATTTAAGATTTTTAAGTCTATCTTTTATGGTTAAAATATTTAGTTCATGTTTTAGGAAACTAAATTCATTTTCCTTAGTTATGATTGAGTAATAAATCTCATGAAGGTTCTGCTCTGAACTTGAGGAAAATATTTTTTCCATTAAAGGTTCTTATAATTCTTTTGGTATCCACTTTTCAAATAGGGTAAATTTTTGTAACAGAAAGAGTTCCCGGAATAAATTGGTTTGTAATATTTTGGCTAATAGGAAACTTATCTGAATGCAGACTTTGTCAATACATATTTTTTCTTTTGGGAGTTTGTAGTTAATATCTAGTTTTTTTCCCCTGCATGAGACAAGGTATGGGTAGTTTTATGAAAATATTTGGTCGGTATGAGACCTTCCTGGATAACATTTAAATCAGCCCCACTATCTACTAAGAGTCTATTCTTTAGAGCTAAACTTATATTTAACTTAACGTAAGTACTTAAGTTACAAAATGTAATTTTGTGGTAGTCTAGTAGTGGTATGGTTGGGGTGGTGGTGTTGTGGTGGTGTAGTAGAGTGGTGGTGGAGTGGTGATGTAGTAGTGTTGGTTGGGGTGGTGGTGTAGTAGTGTTTAGTGTTATGGTTGGGGTGGTGGTGTGTGGTGTGTGTTGGTGTGTAGTTGTGTAGTAGTGTTATGGTTGGAGCGGTGGTGGTGTAGTAGTGTGGTGTGGTGGTGTAGTAGTGTTATGGTTGGGGTGGTGGTGTTGTGGTGGTTTAGTAGTGTGGTGGTAGTGTGGTGATGCAGTAGTGTTATGGTTGGGGTTGTGGTGGTGGTGTTGTGAGGATGAAAGAGATGATGAATAGTGTTGGTGGTGTTATTATGGTGGTAATGAATAATAGTGGTACTTAACTTAACTTAATTTAACTTAACTTAAGTACTGCAAATTTAATTGTAAAGAACAGACCCTAAGGCAATGAATTCAGTGACCTTAACATGCCACTTTTGTGTTATAAACATTTCTAAAGTAGAAAGGAAGTGTTTGTCTGTTTGGATTTTATCTAGCTCTTGGCCATCAGCAACAACATTCGAAGTTATTACTTATTAATGCTATTACAATATTGGTTGTTTTTCTGGTATAGGTTGGCTGAAAAATAACTCAAGAGTCTAATAGAAGTTCTGTAAATTATGGTATCAGAGGTAGAGTAAAAGTATTATATGATTAATTAAGGTTTTTTCACATATCATCTTCTGAAAATATGAATTTCATATTTAAAAACACACTGTTAAAAACATTATTAAAGAAGAATATGATATTCCTAAAAACCTTGGCGAACTTAACAAGTGGACGATTCCAAAAGTTGAACCAAGTGTAATCTATAAATTAGGGACTTTTAAAAAAATCGGTTTAAAATAAATAGTCAAAACTATAGAGAAAACAGTTCCTCTCAACTCAGATGAACTGACAGTTAAAATGTTAGATGAAACGGATATTTTAACCTATAAAAATACTCACAAGTTTATTCATATTGGACTTGTCCAAATTGCTTTCAAACCTTTAACCTTAGAAGGTTTACCAAAGAGCTTTATAGCCGCTCTTATGGGTGGAAGAAATTTAAATTGGAAACAATCCCCTTATGGGAATCATTACTAGTTTGGCTCATGGCTCGGTATACTTTGATGCATACCCCAACTTACAACTTTCTTTAACAGATATCAACATTTATAGATTCGTTAACATTAAATATTAAAACTCATGGTTATAATTATAAACTCGGAACAGAAGTTATACCAATATGCTATAGGATTTATTATAAACCTTTATACACCCTGAATCCCATGTGCAGAATGGTCGATAAACAAGTTAATGAAACTATAATCAGTGAAACCAATTTTAACAAGTCTAATATCACTACCAGAAGAAAGATCAAGTGGAAAGAAATATAGTTCCCTACCAACTGGACTTTGAAACAAGCGGTTCCACACCAGCCTATTCTTCATAAGGATTTAGTTAATGTTGTCCAAACTCCAGAAGGAACTATTAACCTTCAATTTGATAACATATATATGCAAACCTTCTCTATTCCTTCTGCCAGTAGGCACATAAGGTCCACTTCAATGCACTCTTATATCTCTCCTCTTGATTATAAAATTGAACAACCTCTAGATCCCCCTAGAGAATCTACCTCTCAAATAAGAGAATCAGAAAAAATTGGCCGGTTAATATTGATGAAAATAATATTGTCAGAGGATTAAACAGTCATAAGGATAACACTTTAGGACCGGAATTAACCGAGTCAGAAATGGATTTTTCTATTTGATTAATGGCTGGTCCAACCATCGACTTCAGTTCTAAATCCCAGGCTAGAAAAATTATTATGCTAGAATTTGAAATAGAACAATGGAGACCATTTAGAACTTGGTTATATGATAGTTTTACTCAAACTGAGCTTAGGGAAATCAGCACATAGTTTTATAGAATTGTGTCCAGAACAACAAATTGATGTTGTTCGTTCCCTGTTTTGTTACCACATATGTGAAACAATATGTTTCTATTCTAGAAAGAAATTATAAACTTTCTACAGGAAAGATCATCTCCCAGGTCTTTCCTCAACAACCTTTCCAAATTGAAAAGAATGACAAGATTCATAATTTCCTTGTTTTCTCAAAACTTCTTGAAAACGAGACATTAAATGTCACCTATGAACAAATTAATAAGCTCATTGAACAAAATAACTAGTCTAATCTATATCTGAATGTTATTGGAGGACAAATTTTGTCATTACAGAATAGAATTGACCAAATGTATAATACTCTTATAGAAAACCATGATGAAAGTCTTGTAATTAAAAATACAATTACTACTACTCCTATTGCAACTCCTAGCATACAGCCTCCACATGAGATAACAAGATTCAAACTAAGACCCATTAGGGAGCTAGAAGACTTTCTTACAGAGCAGTTTAAGAATCTTAAACTCGACACATTAGATAATGAGCTTAGAGAAGAGCTTATAAATGAACCAAATCATAGACAAATTTATGCAGATCAAATTAATAAGATCCATAGATGGATAGATAAGCCTATAACCAGTAAATATTATTATCCTAGACCAACTCCGGTGGATGTTCTTATAAAAGAATATAATGATATAATTTCAAACAATTGTAGTGGCAGTCACATCTCTGAATGGAACATAGATGGTTTTGCTTATCAGCAGATTCACAACACTATTCATAGAATGCTAATGTATTCAACAATTTGTAAAAACAATGGTAATACTGATAAGAGCATAACTAATATGATAATATCAGTATTCACAGGCCAGCTTAAAGGTTGGTGGGATAACTACTTATCCCAAGAAGAAAAATTAAGCATCCTTAACACTATTAAAAGGGAAAATGATGAAATCAAGGAAGACGCTGTCTACACCCTAGTCATTAACATCATTGAACACTTTACAGGTAGATATACCGAAAATAGTGAAAATGTTATAACACTGTTACAAAACTTGAGGTGTAAAACACTAACATACCTTCCTTAGTGGAGTTATGGAACTCCCGGAATGTAATAGTGATAGAGGCTATTTGTACGCATTATTTAGATCATAACCCTATGCTTGTTTGCAATATTTTATGAGCAAGATTACTCGTTTCTAGTGTTTTTGTATTACAGGGCGAAACGAGTCTTTGAGCTGGATACGCGCTATTAGGCAGCGTTCTAGGAGTGAAAGATCCGCCTGCGGAGCTAGTAGCACAAACAGGAGAGGAGTTGGCGAAAGTCAGCAGAGATGCGCTAGCCGATGCGCTAGGCGATACTATGCGCCAGGCGCAGAATCCAGTGACCAGATTTGGAAGTTGCCAAAGATGAGCTTCCTGGGCAATATATAAACCAGAAGAAGGCTAGGGCAACAGGAGATGAGCGAGAGACTTTCTGGAGGCACATCAGAGGCACCAAGGAGGCTCTGCGCAGCAGAACTGGAAAACACACAGACTTGCTGAGAGGATTTGCGCCAGCCGACTGCGCCAGCCGAGAAGACAACCTGCACGCACTGTTTGCTACTGTTTTCTCAGACACATTAGACCTTATTTACTATTCTATGATGTTTATCACTAGCATGTCTAGCTAAACTCTTAGTGTTGGTCGGGCATGAATCTATGAAGTATTACCTTTGAGACTTGAGCTTAATGCATAGTTTATATACTTGTATTAATTCTGTGCATACGGAGACAGTTAGTTGCATGAGTAGGGGAAGCCTTGAACCGCAATCTTACTTATGTTGCTTGCTTGTCATATGTTAAACTAGTTGATAGCTTTACGGTGACGACTAGGAGTAACGAGCTAGGGTAAGCAGTTGCTACTGTGACAGGATTCGCAGCTGTTTTAGTCTATGTTCTAAGGATTGATAGCACATGAACTTTGAACGGAACATGCGCACGTATTAGGAAGCCTTGACCGGACACTAACCCAAGTAAACCACAAACTATAGACATTTAGAGTCGATGATAAGGAATGCATTCATAGAGGATTGTCTGCCCAATACTCCTCGTAGTCATAGTATCTAATCTCTACTGCTTGCGCACGTCTAGTGCAATTTCCTGCGTTACGCTAGCTACTGTTCATTTGCGCATCGCGCACCCCAATCTCACACAACCCCCCATTTTTAGTGTAGACGACAGGATTAAAGACTGAACTACTTGCTCCCTGTGGAGATCGACCCTTACTTAACCGCTGTACTGGTGGAAGAGGAAGGATTATATTTGACGCGCACAACGACGCGCGATCAAATAGCACCCATTGAAAGTCAAAATTTATCGACGGGTTATTCAGTTTATTTGTTGAAAGAATAAGGAGAATCCTTAGACAAAATACAAACCATATTCCTTATGAGACTTATACTTATGATAGACTTGTCGGAGTCTGTACTCAAGAAGGAATTGCCCTTTGTAATGAAATCAAATTAACCCAACAAATGAAAAGGCAAAATCTAATAGAAAAACAACAATTGGGACAATTGTGTGACCAATTTGCCATTGATTGACCATCATCTAGTAAAACTAGGAGACCATCCAGCCGGAACAAACATGATCATAAATCAGATTATAAGAAGAAGAAAAGAAAGTATTCTACAAAGAAAATAGAGGATAAGAAACAACGTAATTGATGTTGCAGTATGGCAGTGTTTGACAAAACCAGCACAAGTGAACAAGCAAGTGAACAAGATGCTGCTACAGCCGAAGTTCAGCATTTGTGAACAAGACCAGTGAACAAGAAGCAGCTGTAGCAGGAGAAAGCTATAGCAGGAGCTTGTTCAGAAGGGCTGTAGCGTCTGTCCGAGTAGCAGCTTCCTGGGTCTTTGGAAAGAAGGTGTGGCAGTCCATCTAAGAGCATCAGGAGAGTTTCTAAGTTGCTGAAGAGAATATTCCAGTGAAGATTCCTAGCTGGAGAAGGAGATTTGATTGTGGGAGATTTGAATCTCAAATCAAATCTAATCTCCTAAAAATTAGGAGATATTGATATTGCTAGGGGAATTGGTAAATCCTGATAATGATGGCAGTGGGCGCGCCTATATAATGGAGACCCTTCAGAGCAATGAAGGTTGATCAAAGAAGCGAGCGTGAACGAGTATACACAGAGAATTCCGAGAGAGTAATTTGTGGTGTGCGAGAAAATCTTTGATCTTCACCGAGAGCAGAGCGTGAGCGCAAAGCTGTGGTGACAGAAGCAGAGGGTGATCAGGACTTGTGTAGTCTGATCCAAGCTTGATCTGGAAGCCAATTCAGAGCAGAGAGTGCTTGTTGGTTGATCAAGGGCAGCCGCGGAAGAACTGGCAGGAGAGTGACTCGGTCGAGTGTCTAGACAGCAGTGCTTGCTAGTGACAGGAGGTCACTGAGTGAGGGGGAGTATTCCAGAGTGTGCAGCGATCGTGGAACAGTTCGAACGGCTCAGCGGAAGGCTTGGAGCGACGCGGACAGTTTGTGCATCAGCTGTGTGCTACAGCAGATGCTATAGCAACCCTGCAGAATCTGAGTATTGTTTAGAATAGGCTGAGTTTCGAGGAGACAGTAGCTATTCTAGATAGATATCAGTATAGGGTGTGCATACACAAGTCAGAGCCTGTTCTGATTTTGTTCGAGGATCCACTTGTGGTTGAGTAGCATAGGTTGCGTGAGTTATAACCATGTGTACTTGGAGACCTTCGTGATTAGTGGATTGAGGACTGGAGTTTAGTCCTCTCCAGAAGTAGACAGTTGGCCGAACTGGGTGAACAAACCTTTGTCCTTGTTCATTCTTGCTGAAACAGTTTACTGGTGAACAAGAGTGTGCTGTAGCAGCTGCTTATTCACGAATCTGTGTATCAGAGGCACTGCGAATTTTCAGTAATTATGCAAGAGAAAATAAATGGTGGGACCAAAATAAATCTGTCATTTGCAGAAAATGTGGTAAAATAGACCACTTTGCACGAACATTTGGGTAAAAAAGAAGATTAACAATCTTAATGAGGATGAAAAAAATAAAAGAAATCCTTTCTAAAATCCTTCTTAATTAAGACAATTCAGAATTAGATTCAGATGTCTCAGAAGAATCCTCTATGACTGAGGAATTGAGAATTCTCATAAATGAAAACCTCTCTTCAGATTCAGAATCAGTTTGTGAACCCTATGTCCTAGGGCAATCTTGTCCAAAGCAAAATCAGGATAGTGATTTTGAGGAAGAACAACTTTATAAGATTCAAGCACAGTTTCAAGACTTCAAAATTAATGTTTTAGATGATAAAAGTGCTCTTGAACTTTTAAAAATCATTAAAGACCTCATGACAAGATCAAAAATAATTGATCAATTAGAAAATGTATCAGAAACTTCTAGATATCAAAAAGTCAAGAATAAAACTTTTACTTCCTCAGCAGAACCTTATCTAATGACGGAAGTTAATAGGAAAATTAAAGATAAGATAGGCATTGAAAAACCTACAACGAGCCATGACTTGACCATCAAAATCAGTAATCTGAAAAAAGCAATCTCAGATTTAAAATATGAGAATAAAAAGCTTGATCAGAGGATTTCAAAAATCGAGAAAGGGAAAGAAGTAATAACTTCGAATGTTGCTGTCGATGGCCAAGAGCTAGATAAAATCGAAATAGATAAACACTTCTTTTTTACTTTAGAAATGTTTATAACACAAAAGTGGCATGTTAAGGTCACTCTGCTCATTGAGAATTATTACTCAAAAGAATTCATTGCCTTAGTAGATAGTGGGGCTGATTTAAATGTTATCCATGAAGGTCTCATACCGACCAAATATTTTCATAAAATTACCCATACCTTGTCTTATGCAGAGGGAGAAAAACTAGATATTAACTACAAACTCCCAAAAGCAAAAATATGTATTGACAAAGTCTGCATTCAGACAAGTTTCTTATTAGCCAAAAATATTACCAACCAAGTTATTCTGGGAACTCCTTTTCTTATAAAAATTTACCCTATTAGAAAAGTGGATACCGAAAGAATTATAGAAACCTTTGATGGAAAAGATATTTTCCTGAAGTTCAGAGCAGAACCTCTTACTAAGGCTCTTCATGAGATTTATAACTCAATCATAACTAAGGAAAATCAACTTAGATTCCTAAAACATGAGCTAAATATTTTAACCATAGAAGATAGGCTTAAAAATCCTAAATTAAAGGATAAAATTGAACTGTTGACTAATGATTTTGTTGCAGAAAATTGCAACGGCCTCCCTAATGCCTTCTGGGAAAGAAAGAAACATATTGTTTCTCTCCCATATGAGGAAAACTTCAGCGAAGATAAAATTCCAACCAAGTCAAGGCATTGTCAAATGAATAAAGAATATCTTGATGTTTGTAAAAAAGAGATTGACACCTTAATAAGTAAAAAACTCATTAGTACTTCTAAGTCACCATGGTCGTGCACGGCCTTCTCTATCAATAAACATAGTGAGCAAGAAAGAGGTGTACGAGATTGTTCATTAACTACAAGCCTCTTAATAAGACTCTTAAGTGGATTAGATATTCGATCTCTAATAAGAAAGATCTTCTTGATAGGTTGTATGAGGCAATTGTTTTTTCAAAATTTGACCTGAAATTAGGATTTTGGTAAACTAAAATTGACAAAAAAGATTTTTATAAGACTGCTTTTAATGTCCCATTTGGACAATATGAATGAAATTTTATGCCTTTTAGGCTTAAAAATGCCCCTTCTGAATTCCAGAAAATCATGAACCATATTTTCACCCCTTTCAATGACTTTACTATTGTCTATATTGATGATATTTTAGTTTTCTCTAAAGATATTGAAGTCGATTTCAAACATTTAAAAATATTTAAAGATGTTATCATGAGAAATGGTTTAGTTATATACAAACCAAAAATGTCTTTATTCCAAACCTCTGTCAGATTTCTTGGACATATATTGACAAAGGGGAAATTATCCCAACCAACCGAAGTATTGAATTTGCAAATAAATTTCCTGATATTATTATAGAAAAAATTCAGCTACAAAGATTTCTAGATTAAATTTCCTGATAAATTTATTGAATTATATTTTAGCATATTATAAAGATGTTGCAAAAGATTCGGCAATCCTGTATGATAGACTAAAAAGAATCCTACCCCTTGGACATACCATCATACTGAAGCTATCAAAAAGCTTAAAAATAAAGTTAAAGCTTTACCTTGAATGCTTTCGAACCCACATTGGGAAAAAATCATTAAGACTGATGCTTCTGATATTGGTTATGGAGGTATTGAAATAGGTTAATCCTGATACAAAACAAGAATATCTTGTTAGATTCTACTCAGATAAGTGGAATGATGCTCAAAAAAATCATGCTGCGGTGGTCAAAGAAATTTTATCCATGGTTAAATGCATTTTGAAATTTCAGGATGATTTATACAATCAGAAATTTATAATTAAGATAGATTACAGAGCAGCAAATTTTATGTTCCAAAAAGATTTTAAGCATGATGTTTCGAAACAGATGTTTGCTCGTTGGCAGGCTCATTTGGCCCCATCTGATTTTGAAATTATATACAAGAAAGGAGAAGATAATTGTCTCCCTGATTTTCTTACTAGAGAATACATTCAATATTAATTCATAACATGCTTCTGGTTGACTTTTCTCCAGGAATGTCCCGACAAGAATATTTTCCCTCTTCTTATAGAGGAGAAAGCAGATATCCTTCCTCTCGAAGAGGAAGAGGTAGAGGAAGACAGTCAGATATTCTGGCTCAACATGGCAAGCAAAAGCTAATAGCTGTAGGCTTGTCCCGAGACGAATACCAGGAGTTCTTGGCTTATAAAAAACAACAGGAAGCGTCTTCTTCCTCAGGCCAAGCGCTTTTACAGAGCAAATTGCTCCCTCTTATGCCTCAATAACAGGCAATGAAGAAAGTGAATCTAGTAATACTGGATTCCTTTTATGTGATGAACAGAAGATTATAATTTTTCTTGAAGAAAAGGATGCTAAATGGCTAGATGAGACATGGCTCCTTATGTCAAAATATTTGGAGGAAGAATTCTTCCCTTCCAGGATGTATAAATCGAGAAATTATTATGAGAATATGCTCATCAACAATGGCTGTGAAGTCCAACACTTCTCTAGCGACCAAGCAGGAGTTTATAACTTCAGCAAGATTATTATCAAGATTCTCTCCCCTTAAGACGAAGGAATTCAGCTTCGAGCCAAATAAGTCACTCATTAAATATAATTATTGGGACTATTTGGATGCCTTCGACAATGTTCTCTTAAAATTTGTTCTAAAGTTTTTAAGACTGAAATTCGGCGTCTCTTGACAGACAGATTTGTGAACAAGCAGTTGTTGCAGCACACTCTTGTTCACTCGGAAATTGTCTCAGCAAACAATGAACAAGACAAAAGTTTATTCACCCAGTTCGGCCAACTGCCTACGTCTGGGGAGGACTATTCTCCAGTCCTCAATCCACTAATCACAAAGGTCTCCAAGTACACTCAGTTACAACTCCACGCAACCTATGCTACTCAACCTTGTGTGGATCACTGGACACAATCAAAACAGGCTCTGACTTGTGTCTGCACACCCTCTACAAATGTCAATCTAGAATAGCTACTGTCTCCTCGAAACTCAGCCTATTCTAAACTACACACAACTCTGTAGGGTTGCTGCAGCACCTGCTGTAGCACACAGCTGATGCACAATTGTCCGCGTCGCTCCAAAGCCTTCTGCCGAGCCGATCGAACGATTCCACGAGCGCTGCACACTCTGGAATACTCCCCCTTGCTCAGTGACCTCCTGCCACTAGCGAGAGCTGTCGCTTAGACACTCGACTGAGCCACACACCCGTCAGTTCTTCCGCGGCCTTCCTTGATCAACCAACAAGCACCACTGCTCTGAATTGGCTTCCAGATCAAGCTCAGATCAGACTACGCAAGTCCTGATCTCCTTCTCCTTCAGTCACCACAGCTCTGCGCTCACGCTCTGCTTTCGGGTGATGATCGAAGAACTCGTCCGTCGCACACCAAAATTACTCTCTCTGAATTCTGTGTACGCACTCGTGTATCCCTCAGCTTCGATCAACCTTTCTGCTCTGAACTGTTCTCCCTTAAATAGCAACGCCAGCTTCAATCAAGAACATAATTTAGCAATGTCCCAAAAAGAAAAATTATCTCCTAATTTTTAGGAGATTAGATTTGTTTTTAATTCCCAGAACAAATCTCCTTCTCTAGCTAGGAATTCCCCACTGGAATATTCTTGGCAGCAACTTAGAAATTCTTCTGATGCTCTGAGCAAGGCTGCCAGGCCTTCTTGCCAAAGACCCAGGTTGCTGCTGCTACTCGGACAGATGCTGCAGCAACTTGAACAAGCTCCTGCTATAGCATCCCCTGCTGTAGCTGCTCCTTGTTCACTTGTGCTGGTTTTGTCAAACACTGCCATACTGCATCATCAAAGACAGAAAAACATGTCTAGTTTGTCAAATGGTGGCAATTCTTCGAAACTAAGGAAGATATTCTTCCTAAAGATTTCAAGGACAATTGTCCGTTGGGAGAAAATTTCTTCAAAAAAATAAAGAAATTGAAGAAAAGAAGTCAAACTCCCAAACAACTTATGATAAGGGATTATACTCCCTCTTATTTTTTGTGGAATTCTCAATTCCTTGGATCTGGAAATTTGGCGCCAATATTTGGCTATACTCAGGATATTATTTCATGTCTAAAGAAAATTTCTTATTTAAAATTCTGGGACAAGATGATCAAGATTGATCCAGAAACTAAAAAACCCTATGGGGAACATACCATATGCAAGATCAATGATCAAATTGAGATTTATGGTAATAATCAGAAAGAGCTGAAGGCCAATGCCCGAGACAGCCTTACCAACAAAATTAAGAACAAGACCCAAATCTTGTCCAAAGAAAAATATATTAATGTCTATCTTGAATCTCTCAAGAAGGATATTTTTGACTTTGATGAGACTAGGTCCAATAAGGCTGACGAATCAATGACAGCCTCCAGTCAAAGGCAAGGATGAGGTTTGTTCTAAGACTCCCAAGACCCTGCTGGACTTGAAGATATCGAGTCTATGTTCGAAGATATTCAAAACACTATCATGGATAAGTATCTTGATGAAGACATCAAGAAAGAGACATACTCCTACCTTGCACCAAGAAAGCAAAATTATTCCAAGCCCTGTGAATAAATAGGAGAGCACAAAAGCATCTCCCCGTGTCCATTATTTGGCAAAGCAAAAGGACAGTGGAATGCCCACCACAAGACAAGAGTGGAAAGAATCTCTCTTTAGCTTTCTATAGCTTGGATTTTTGTGTGCAATGATATTGCCCTAGTAGTGCATGTCAAGTCTAGTCTTAGTAGGCAATAATATTATCCTCATAGCACGTGTCCTAGTCGAGTCCCAAACTAATGAGGACTCTAAGTGTATTTATTTGGGTCTTGTGTCTAGGGGGAGGTATTCGCAAATTCCCTACTCTCTCTCTCTCTCTCAAAAATCTTTCCTTGTAAAAATATTGGAGTTGAATAAAACGAAGACACAACAAATTCTTTGTAAGTTTATTGTTCTTTTAATTTCTATATCAATACAAATATTGTGTTTTATGAACAACCTTATAGGCTAATTCCCCGATATGAGAAAACACCGGTGCTAATCATATACTACTTTCTGTGATGACTCGATTATGTATAGAACTCAAGACTCCCAGCTTATAATCCAACGTAATTTTTTACCAAGCACAACATCATACTGTAAAAATCAATTTTGTAGCCAGATCAAAGATTAAAAGGTTGATTTTAATAACAGGCCTAGTTGTATAATAAGACTAGAACTTGATTCTCCACGCTTTCACACTCTAGCCCGTTCAAGTCGAGGTTGGCATGTTAGGGCGTTTTTGGTGTGTTTCTTTGTGTAGGTTGGTCAGAAGCTAGTCCAATTATATAATATAGTGACAGTGAAAAAACCACTGTAATTAAGGCATCTCAGCCTTATTCGTTGAGTAATCTTTTGACTGCACTTATAAAATGCTATTACAATATTGGTTGTTGTTCTGGTATAGATATGTTGGCTGGAAAATAACTCAAGAGTCTAACAGAAGTTCGATAAGTATTTCATAATTAAAATTAGTTTTAACTCAAAACAAATTAATGCAGGGGTTAGTTGGTCATATTGAGCAGTTCTGTTTATATACAAATTGAACTAGTTAAATATGAAAGACCATTAGTATGCTAGCTACACTCATCAATTTTCTCTTCATGTTGTATAATCAAAAACATTTTAGTTTAAACAACTCTAATAACCGATCTTTATTAAAGTTTACTACAAAAACCAAGTCAATCAAACCGGTGAACATTAAATTTCAGACCGACGAACATTATAAGTGCTTTATGTAAATGCATTTTTCATAAGTAGTTTACAATAATCTACGAAAACTATTATTTTTCATTCATATAGATTTAGTTTTGGAAGATGGGAGCAATGATCAGTTGAAATTTCAATGTTATTTTTTATTAGGGTGGCAGACTTAGAGATGAGTTGCATTATGTGTCACATTCTAGTCCGACTTGATAAATGATGATGTTTAACTTGCCCGCTTTGTAGGATTACTGGATGAGGCCTTAATTCAAAGATGTCTGAGGTTCTCTATGAAAAATTAAAAAAAAAAATCATGAAATTGGTCAGCAAAAAGTCTGGTCCTTATTTAAATACTCCAAATAAATAAATGAATCAAACTGATGAATATTAAATTCAAATTAATAATTATTTTTTATGAATATTTTTTCAAGTAGTAATTGCAATATTTCTATGAATATCAGTAGTGTTCGTTTATATTAATGAACCATTGGTTCCATATTAGCATTTTAAATCAATGAAAATAAAATTTAAAATGGGAACTTCAATAGCAATGCGATGAATGTTGATTTATTCATTGATTGCCACTTTCATTCATCAAATTTTCGTACATCGATCATCATTTTGATTGCATCACACTCTCTTACATAATATAATTATTTAGATGACATTGTTAATTGATTGTTATTGAATAAAACAATTTATATTATTCTTCATTTTAATGACTTATTAAAATGAGAGCTTAGAACCATTTGGACCACACATTCTTAATAAATAAATGAGATTATTCCACCATTAAATTAGTTTTACTTCATGAAATGCTTAATTTAATAATAAACTGGTCATATCATTACTAGTTCAAATAAAGAAAATCCCTTATTTTAGACGATCAAACATACATTCAAAGCAATCTACTGTGATCACAAAGTAAAAAAGACTTTTTGGCCATCTACATTGCAA
The DNA here is from genome assembly GCA_963678935.1 of Umbilicus rupestris. Taxonomy (NCBI): domain Eukaryota; kingdom Viridiplantae; phylum Streptophyta; class Magnoliopsida; order Saxifragales; family Crassulaceae; genus Umbilicus; species Umbilicus rupestris. The sequence continues at coordinate 3,873,198 of OY787626.1, read as the reverse complement.
TCAAAGTAGCGATCTACTATAAACGATTTTGAGAGCAATCAAAATTATTTTTCGTGGTTGATTGATCTCAAAAGATTGATGAATTATATCAACAAATGTCGTCCAAAATTGAGTTGTTATCACTATTTGATATAAATTTATGGTATGATAATCTTAGATATTCACTCAGGCAATATAGATGTTTAAAATCATCAAGAATATGAGGATCTATAAGAAGTCATACCAAGGATTAACCTTTTATATTACATGATGCTATCAACTTTTACAAACATTATGCGCCTATCTTAGATTTGTTGTTTGTTGGTCAATGACGAAGACTAATAGAGATGCTATAGTAACTCTAAATCATATGTTATGTATTGCTTTTTCAAAGATCAAACTTGAATAAATGAAATAGGAATACACATAGATGTGGTTGTGATGCAAATATTGTGCTTACTAATTGGAGGAAGGGCATAAACATTATTTAACATTGCAAATTGGAAAGCAGTTTTTGAGGCCAAACAACGCTTGTCATTTGCATAAAACTCCATATTTGATTGTGGTATGTTGGGATAGAATTTGCTAGACCACATCGTATAATGAAAGAAATATCCGATGGTTATTCAAATATCAGAGCAAAGCTTAAGGTACACTTTATTAAATGTTTTGGGAAGACATTATTTGAAGGAGATATATCAAATTTTTTGGTGATGTTTTGTCGTTTGATGTAGGATGCATCTCAAATAAGTATGAATTCATTATGTTCATGAACTATAATGTTACAATGATGAACTACAATGATCATTGTTGTTTCAATTCTTATAATGTCACAATGAATGAACTACAATAATCATTGTTGTTTCAATTCTACTATCAAACTATGCATCGTTGATTTTGTAGGCATAATATGATATTTATATCATTTACCGACGTGAATGGATAGAGTGACATTGGATAGCAGTGAATGAATAATAATATTTAGATGGTGGTGAATGAAGGGTGATTGCAGGGCGGTGGTAATTGAGTGAGCTTTGGGCTGGTAGATGGTGATCGTAAATGTGTGATGATAAGTGGGTGGTGATGTTCAGCGAGTGATGGAGATATATTGTGATGATGAATGTGTGTTTTGAATGTGAGGTGCGTGTGTGTAAATATGACACTTAGGGTAGTCTACTATCATCGTATAAACTATTGGGACGTCTAATTACTAGATCTTATATAATATAAAAAGGGGTGTTTCCTCTTAAATGATACACATGTGTTTCACCAAATTTTAAATGTTCCTTTTGGCGCTATATAATTTATCATCTCTTTTCTATGTTGTCTACAATTTCGGCCGAAGCTGAACCTTATTATCAAAGTGAGCCAATCATCAAGTTTCTACATGGTATCGGAGCGGTATTATCTACTAAACTAGTACGCACACTCAGTTTTGGTCCAATCGTTCTGTTTGCGTGTGAATTGATGATATGGCAACTTCGAGTTTTGATGTTGTTGTGTCTGCTTCAGACAATCTTCTTTTCGTTAATATTAATGAGAATATTGGACTATCTCTCTTCGCTCAACCACTTCTTGGCGTTGATAACTACATTCCACGAAAGAAATCCATGGAAATGAATGGAGACTAGGTTTGTGAGAGGCCACTTTGCGAGACCTGATGATCCTTACCTGCAAGTTAGGTAGGACAAATGCAACAATGTTGTGCTTTCATGATCGTTAACTCAATTTCAAAGGATATCGCCGCGTCCTTGATCCATACCAAGGATTGTGTCCAAGCATGGTCGAACATACACATGAGGTTCTTGAGCACCAATGGACCCATGTTGTATGCATTACACAAAAATTACTATGTTGATACAAGGAGATATGGATGTGACTGCATATTACTAAAATCCAAAGAGGTATCACCAGAAGCTCGACTCTGGATATTTCGGCTATGTATGCAAAACAAAACTCTACAAGGACCTATAACACCAGGTCATGGCTAACACCAACAATCCAGTCAATAATAGAAACAAAGGGAAGAGGCACCTCACTTGTACTTATTGTTACCTACAAGGATATATTCGAGAAAGGATTTATAAGCTCCACAAATATCCTCTGGGACATCAATTTCACAAGGGAGCCTTCAATTCACAAGACAATAATGAAAACAGAGGTATCGCCAATAACATTACTTGTGTTTATTGGCACTGCAGGTAGAAATGAAGAACACGAACTAAATACACAAGAGAGTCGTGAGCAACTATTTGGTGTGAAGATGACCAAGGATCAGTTGAACAAGTTGTTCAACCTTCTGAATCAACCTGTTATGGCAGAGCACAATGCAAGTTCTATTAATCAACACTTCATAGCAGGTATTGTTTGTCTTAAGAGTAAGATAATTAATCATGAAGTTTAGATTGTGGGTAGTGGTGCCTCAGATTACGTGACATTTAACTTGAGCATATTGCATAATGTCCAAAACTAGACACACCTTATCAAGTACTGATTCCCAATGGGGGGAGGATCAGTAACACATATAGGCGATAGCTTTGTGAATCAAGACATCAAATTGCATGGATTTTATTATGTTCCGCAGTTCAACTTCAAATACTTTCTGTGAGAAAACTGATACAAGATTCCAAGTATGCGATCAATTTCTTAGATGATCTTTGTCATATTCAGGATCAAGTGCTGTAGTCAGTCAAATTGACGGGTGGATATGTTGGGGGACTATCAAGTTATAGCTAAAAGATCGAACATATGCTGCAATTCCAGGACCTCATGTGAGAATGACATTGATACTAGTTGTCATAAAAGACTTGGACATGTCTCATACAATAAGATGTCTAAACTGATGCCTAGTTATATTCTCAATCTTAAGTTTTGTAAGCCCATTGAACACTACAGTATTTGCCTACTTGCGCGACATGCAAAATTGAAATTTCATAGTTGGATTAGCACTACAAGTTGTGTATTTGAAACTGTGCACGGAGACATATAGGGCCCCATAACGATTGTTGGTTGATGATTATTCAAGATCGACGTGGACTTATCTGCTAAAGAAGTAACATATTGTGTAATATAGTTATGTGAGATGGTTTATATTCAGTTTGGTCGCAACATGAATATTTTGCAAACTGATAATGGAGCCGAGTTTTACTCTCGAAAGGTGGTTGATTATTTGAGGTCAAAAGGATGCCTCCAGCAATCGTCTTGCCCCTATATTCGACAACAAAATGGAGTCGTAGAGAGAAAGCACAGACATTTGTTTGAGATCGCAAGATCTTAGATGTTTCAAGCTGGGATGCCTCCTTGTTTTGGGCTAGACAATCTATTAAAAGCAACATATATTGCTAATAGACTTCCCAGCTAAGTTCTCAATGGGAATACACCTTTTGAGTTATCATTCGGAGAAGTTCCTTCATTTGATCATTTGCAGATGTTTGGTTGCCTATGTTATGATTCAACGAATGCAATGGGAATGAGCAAATTCAATCCTCGCTCGATGCCCATCATCTTTTTGGGTTATCCATTTTGAAAGAAGGGGTACAAATTCTGTTGTTTGACAACTCACTCAGTTCTTGTAAGCCGGCATGTCTAGTTTGTTGAATCTAAGTTTCCTTATAGTGAGTGTGTGTGCACATCTGAGTTGATATTTGATACACCACTTCCTCATGGTTCTAGTATCTCTAGTGGTTCGGATATGGCAGCGTATCATGATGTCCTTGTTAATATGAGACCCGTAGTGAATGCTTCAAATGCAACAAACAATGACGTAGGCCCTCATCATTCCACTGGGTCCTCAAAGCCTTAAAAGGATTTTATTTGTTCTAGTACAGTCGCATACAAGACACCATATCTAATTTCTCATTATGTGGACTACAACAAGTATGCAAAGCCATATAGGAAGTTTGCTGATACACATCGGGAGGGTGCAAAGGTTAGGCGAGGAGCGCGGTACAGGAAGCCATCTTCAAAGTACGACGCAAGTGTATATGTGAAGTGACGAAAGTAAGAGAATAACGGCTTGGCAGGCATGCATGAGGTGCTGACAGCATGTGAGTTGTAATAGGGTAGCATGTAGTATAAATGAGTTGCGAGGAAGCGAAGAAGAATAACAGAAAACAGTTACACACTTCCCTCTCTAACCTCCTCTCATCGACAATCCATCATTGGTGCTTTCATTGACCTTCCGCAGCCACAATGCCGGAGACGCGAAGTACGACGGAGCATCATGCTCTCAATACTTTAACCACTGGCTTAACAGAGGTCAGTTTGCGTACACAATCGTTGGAAGACGCAATCCAACAGCAGGCGTCGGAAATCAAACAACAACGGGAGGCGACGGTAAAGAACACTGCGAGCACTGAGCAAATCTTACAGATGTGTGCAAGCATTCATGACAAACTCCAGGAGACGCAGTACGCTGGCCGACGCGCGGATAAGCGACCGATCGGAGCAGAATCAGAGGCACCGATCCTCGCGACTCCAGCGGACATTTCTGGCGTGTCTACTGGAGACGGAGGTTGCAGAGGACGCTCTTACATCGGTTCACCGTCTAACGCCGTTGGTTCGGATACGTCGCATCCATCACCGCTCCGGCTTCCTCGAATCGACGTGCCGACATTCACCGGGGACGATCCGGAAGGTTGGCTATTCCAAATTGAGCGGTACTTTGAGCATCACTCAGTTCCGGCGGGGCAGAAAATCATGATTGCGACCTTCTCCATAGGCGGTGCGGCTCTGCGTTAGTTGCGATGGATGTATGCTACTCACCAGATCAGCTCTTGGACGCTATTTGTGGAGAGCTTGATGATCAAGTTTGGACCATCGGTGTATTGGAATGCCGAAGTGACACTGAACAAATTGCATCAAACGTCAACCGTCGTCGAGTACATTTCACAGTTTGAGTCGCTATCGACGATGACGCCGGGATTGTCTCCGTCGAATCTGTTGAACCGATTTATGGCTGAGCTTAAGGACGACGTGCATCGTGAAATTGTCTTGTTTGATCCGAACACCTTACCCAAAGCTATGGGACTGGCGCGCGTCGCGGAGCAGAAAATCCAGTCACTTAAGACCACGACGTGGCGTGGCCCTCCTCTTCGGCCGCACGCTATAGGAGTGAGTAGCGGCACAGGACCACCCATGAGTACAGGATTGGGCAACACCAACTTGCCAATTCGGAAACTCACGACTGCCGAGATGGCAGCCAGACGAGCTCGAGGCCTCTGCTTCAATTGCGATGAGCAGTTTACACCCGGTCATCGCTGTCGGCCCAAATTTCAGTGTTATTTGGTGGACGAGACACTGGACGAGCACTCGAATGAGGTCCCAGAGGAAGCACCAAAGGAGTTGAGTGACGCAGAACAAGATATGCCCAGTCTTTCCTTTAATGCTCTACAAGGAAGTCGTATGCCTAGCACATTGCGCTTGCAGGGGTCGATCATTGGCAAGCAGGTGATGATTCTCGTCGACAGTGGATCGACGCACAATTTTGTGCAGACTCGGATTGCAAAATTCTTGGGTTTACCTATTGAAGCGGCGAGGCATTTGAACGTAATAGTTGGTAATGGAGAGCAACTTCGCTGTGAGGGACTCTGCCGCGATGTTCCGGTGGTGTTGGATGGCAAGGTATTCAATATTGATTTCCATGTTTTACCCATTTACGGTGCAGATGCGGTTTTCGGTGCTCATTGGTTGGCAAGCTTAGGCGAGACTACTTTCGACTATACACACTTGTGGATGAGTTTTGTGCATCACGGCATTCGGGTGCGCTTGGAAGGCGTACCAGCAGCCGGATCGACCGCCCAACTGTCTTTGGGGCAATTGAAGCGTGCAACATCGGCGCATTCGGTTGCCTCACTGTTCCAGTTGACGATCTGCGAGGCTAACCAACCGAGTATTGTCGTGCCCCATGAAGTGCCTAAAGTTCCAGATCAGTTACCGCCACACCAGCAACATGATTTGGACCACTTACTACATGAGTTCATGCACTTATTTCATGCACCAGCTGGATTGCCACCTTCGCGCACCTGGGATCATCGCATCCCTCTCCTAGAAGGTACGTCTCCTGTTAGTGTCAAACCCTATCGATATCCACGTTTTCAGAAACAGGAAATCGAGAAATTGATTGAGGACATGTTGGCCGAGGGGATCATTCGTCCCAGCACTAGTCCTTTTTCGTCACCCGTGTTACTGGTAAAGAAGAAGGACGGCTCGTGGCGATTTTGTGTTGATTATCGGGCGTTAAACACGGTGACGATCCGTGATCGCTTCCCAATCCCGACAGTGGATGAGTTGTTTGATGAGCTGGGGGGATCAAGCTGGTTTTCGAAGCTGGATTTGCGGTCCGGTTACCACCAGATACGGATGCAGGAGGGTGATGTGAGTAAGACCGCCTTTCGCACTCACGACGGTCATTACGAATTCTTGGTGATGCCTTTCGGACTCACGAATGCGCCATCAACGTTTCAGACAGCAATGAACGAGGTGCTTCGACCCTTGCTATGTAAGTTCGTTCTGGTTTTTATGGATGATATTTTGATTTACAGTAGCTCGTGGGATTTGCATATGGTTCATCTCAGGGAGGTGTTTCAGAGATTGAGCATGCATTCTCTCGTGGCGAAACCGAGCAAATGTGAGCTCGGGCAATCCCGTATTCATTATTTGGGCCATGTGATCAGTGCTCAGGGCATGGACGTGGACATAGCCAAGATCGAGGCAATCAAACTGTGGCCGCAACCAACCACATAGAAATAGGTGCGGGGTTTTCTGGGGCTCGCAGGGTATTATCGTAGGTTTGTCCACCAATTTGCGCAAAAGGCCGCTCCTCTGACCGAGCTGCTCCCCAAGGATGCTTTTGTATGGTCGGATAAGGCCACTGCGGCATTCCTCGACCTCAAATCAGCATTGACATCCACTCCTATACTGACATTACCGGACTTTTCGAAGTCGTTCACAGTGGAAACAGATGCTTCCGGGACAGGATTGAGTGCCGTGTTATCGCAGGGTGGACATCCGCTTGCTTTCTATAGCAAGTTTTTTCTGCCTGCTCTGCAACGTAGCTCGGCATACAATCGCGAGCTAACAGCTATTGTGATGGCCGTTCAGCGTTGGAGACAGTACTTTCTTGGGGCACAGTTTCAGATCATTACGGACCATCAGCCATTGCGTGAGATTGTTTCTCAGCACATCAACACCCCGGAACAACAACGCTGGTTATGCAAGCTCATGGGGTACGACTTTGAGGTGGTATATCGTCCGGGTAAGGACAATGCTCCGGCTGATGCTCTCTCTCGTATGTCGGACAGCTCTCTCTTAACGTTACATGGTACGTCTAGACCCATTGTGGGGTTGCTTCGAAGTCTACGAAAGTTGTGTCAGGAACAACCGCAGGCTAAGGCATTTGTTGATAGCATTGTGCAAGCGCCGGAGCAACACCCGAGTTACACGGTGCGAGATGACCTTGTATTCTTTCAGGACAGAGTTTGGGTGCCGGAGGACATTGCGCTTAAAGAGCTACTGCTTCAGGAGTTACATGATGCTCTAGTTGGGGGCCATGCAGGGGTGGTTCGCACGATGGCTCGTCTGGCGTCCTGTTTCTTTTGGAAGGGCATGCGGAAGAATGTTAGAGAGGATGTCCAACGGTGCATGGTCTGCCAGCAGACCAAGGTGTTAAAAACACGGCGTCACCTGGCTCGCTCCAGCCTTTACCCGTTCCACATCAGATTTGGCACGATGTTTCCATGGATTTCGTTACTTGCTTGCCTAAATCTCAGGGCAAAACAGTGGTAATGGTGGTTGTGGACAGACTCTCAAAATATGCCCATTTTTGTCCCATGGCAGGAGGCTTTACCGTAGAATCAGTGGCACACTCTTTCATCCGTGACATATGTCGCCTGCATGGTATCCGAGGGAGCATCGTATCCGACCGTGACCCTATCTTTATGAGTGCATTTTGGAAGGAATTGTTCCAGCAACAGGGGACGCGGTTGGCGCATAGCAGTGCTTATCACCCTCAATCCGACGGGCAAACGGAGGTATTAAATCGTATTTTAGAGGATTATTTGCGTTGTTATGTGGCGGATCGACAGTCCACATGGGTGTTGTGGTTACCTTGGGCAGAGTATCATTACAATACAGCGACACATTCCGGGCTGGGCACATCTCCTTTTGAGGCCGTGTATGGTCGCCCACTACCTCGTCTGCTGGATTATGAGCCGGGGTAGACCAAGGTAGCAGCAGTTGATGATCTGCTGATTGCCCGAGCACGCGCGCTTAGTCGCTTGCGTGATAATCTTCAACGCGCTCAACACCGGATGGTCCAACAGGCTAACAAACACCGGGTGGACGTGACTTATGATGTGGGTGATTGGGTCTTTGTCAAATTGCTTCCTTACCGGCAGACGTCTTTGCGCCGCCGCACTTCGCCCAAGCTGTCGAAACGATACTATGGCCCCTTTCGAGTGCTGCAGCGAGTTGGGGCAGTAGCCTATAAGTTGGAGTTACCTCCGGACAGCAGGGTGCACAATGTGTTCCATGTGTCTATCTTGAAGAAATGCAAAGCCTCACCACCTTTTGCTGAGGCGTGGCCGATGGACTTCGTGGATAGCCGACCAACAGTTCAGCCGACAGCCGTTATTGGAACCAGGGTGGTCATGCTCGGCCAAACCAGGATTCCTCAAGTTTTGGTCCAATGGCATGGCCAGCCTTCCGAGGATGCCACTTGGGAGGATCTGGAACAACTCCGCGCCGAGTTTCCCGATGCTGCCCTCGAGGTCGAGGCTTTTCCGCGGGAGGGGAGTAATGATACACATCGGGAGGTTGCAGAGGTTAGGCGAGGAGCGCGGTACAGGAAGCCATCTTCAAAGTACGACGCAAGTGTATATGTGAAGTGACGGAAGTAAGAGAATAACGGCTTGGCAGGCATGCATGAGGTGCTGACAGCATGTGAGTTGTAATAGGGTAGCATGTAGTATAAATGAGTTGCGAGGAAGCGAAGAAGAATAACAGAAAACAGTTACACACTTCCCTCTCTAACCCTCTCTCTAACCTCCTCTCATCGGGAATCCATCATTTGCAGTCCAGATTATGAATGCACAAGAAGCCACAACTTATCATCAAACCAGCAAGGACCCTCTCTGGGTTAAGGCTATGGATGATGAATTGCAAGCTTTACATGCTAATTAGACACAGGTTCTAATCAATCTACCCCTGAAAAACATGTGATCGGAAGTAAATGGGTGTACAAAATCAAGTATCGGTCCGATGGTTCCATTGAAAGGTAATGAGCTCGTTTAGTAGCGAAAGGGTAAACAAAGCAAAAAGGAATTGATTAGACCGCTACTTTTGCACCCGTCGTGAAGATGACGATAGTTAGAACCCTCTGAGCAATTTCTGCTGCCAAGGGTTGGCAACTCTTTCAATTAGACGTTAATATGGAGACCTCTTGGAGGAGGTTTACATGGAGCCTCCCCCAGGTTGCTTAACAGAAGAAGATTCTAAAAGCCGAGTATGTCGCTTGTTAAAGAGCCTCTATGGGCTCAAGCAAGCTTCCCGTCAATGGTTTAGCAAGTTCACCGAGGCCATTCAAGTTATTGGCTTCGTCCTAAGCCTCCATGACTACTCCTTGTTCACCTATTCCTTCGATGCAATTTTTGGTGTATGTTGATGATATTATACTTACTAGGACTTCTTGAGATCAGTTGGATTAAAGAGTGTCTACGTTCGACATTCACCATCAAGAATTTGGGAACCGTGACATACTTCTTTGGCCTTGACTTGGCCAGGTCTGTAGATGGCAGGTCCTTCTTGTTGCATTGTCGCGCGACTCATTTATCTCACGGTAACGAGATCAGATCTTGCTGCTCGGTACATTTGCTCAGCCAATTCTTGTCTTGGCCCACTGATGCCCACTTACAAGCAGCTTATAGAGTGCTGCAATTTGTTAAACTAGCTCCTGCACAAGGCTTGTTTTTTTCAAGCTTCACAGCGGTTAGTATTGACTTCTTTTTACGACGCTGATTGGGCTGCACATCGGATCCACTCGGCGTTTTATGTCCGGGTACTGTGTACTGCTCGGTACTGATTGGGTTGTTTCTCGGTCCTCCGCGGAGGCCGAATACAGGGCCGTGGCTCATGTCTCATGCGAAGTAGTTTGGCTCCACAATCTTCTTACACGTCTTAGTGCCTACTCCTATCTTGCTTTTCTATGACAGCATGGCTGCCATCCACATTGCGAAGAATCACGTTTTCATGAACTTACAAAACATGTGGAGATTGATTTCCACCTCGTAAGGTAGGATGTGTCTAATGATTTCCTTGCTCCCTTAGACATTTCCTCTTCGGACCATCCGACTGACCTTCTCACGAAGGCTCTCCCTGGTGATCATTTGAGCTATCTTCGTAGCAAGCTTGGCGTTTCTAATTTTCCTCCACACTGGGCTTGAGGGAGAGTGTAAATCTGATAGACTAATGTCATCGTGTAAACTATTGAGGCATCTTCTTAATTACTAGATCTTGTATAAGTATAAAAAATGAGTTTTTCCCCTCTTAAATGAAACACATTCCTTTTGGTGCTCTACTGTTCATTATGTCTTCTCTGCCTTGTCCGCAACTCTGACCCGATTATCAAATTTCCATAATTTGTAAATGAGCGAGTTGTAGAAGATGGCGTGAATGTTATATTTAGTATTAAATAAAGACAAAGATAAGTCAGGATAGATGTTGACCTAAGTGGATGACGATGACACAAAACATAAATGTGTCGCACCTACAAATTTTCCATTCGATTTATTACTTCCAAATTTATCGATTTCTTAAAAAGGATATTATTGCAAGGCAAAATCGATTGGTGGAATTACAGATCCCCTGCCTCCCCGATGGTGCTTCAAGAAAATTTTTCAAAACTGCCATCTATAGGTAATTTATTTTCAAATATGCCACAATTCTCAACTTGCTTTTCAAAATATCACTTTTTCCACTTGTATATTTTTTTAAATTTAAAATACTGACTGGGTGATGATTTGACGCTGAAGTGTATAAAACAAAATAAACCGCTACTCCAATAGCAGTTTGGCCTTTGTATACGAATTCAATGGATTCTAAATTTTGGGACGAACAAAAACCGCTACTAGAAGTACCGGGTTTGTTGTGAGCAAAATTTAAGAACCCGCTATTTATTTGCCAAATATTCTTGAATGTTTTATATTAACATAGGAAAGTCTCATAAGTGTAACTAATAAATTGTATTAAAAAATTTAGAAATCATCCTAATCATCAAGATACATAATACTATTAACGTGCAATGAAGTTTGACAACTCAAGTCTAACGAATAACAGGACCTATCGACCTTCGAACCAATCTTTTTGGTCTGATGCTCCTTAGAAGTCTTTGTTCACCGTATTCCTAAGTATACACTTAAGTAATTTGTGAAGGACTTTGGTCACCAAAAGTTGCATCTCCGGATACCGATTCGTGGGTCCACATTTTCTGCTCTTTGGAAAAGAAATTAGCTAAAGATACAAAAAAGGTGCAAAAGAGCGGGAGATGCATCTACCATGATGGAATTGAATAAGGCCCGGTATAATTTCCATAGCTCCTCCCTCCTCTCCAAGATCCGTCAGATCAGCATAACTAGCGTGGAATAAATTATAAGCCAGCTTCATAGATGTTTCGGGCACATCATCTGAAAAAAGTTCAGCGCTATACGGCCAGATCTAACCAAAGAAAGTACCTAGAAAAGTGAACCACAATTATGTTAGTAAAAAATATGTAAATCATAGAATAGTATTTAGGGTTTTAAAGAAATTTACATGTGTAGACATCTCCTGTGAATTCGGTCGATTTGGAATTGGCTTATCCTTGGACTGGGTGGTTGAATAAATCTGCGTGTAACCGAGTTATACCGTGCAAAGCACTCGTCCAAATACCCACCGTCCCCACCACTGTCAACTTGCCCGATGACCACACTTTGGATCGTGTTGTTCCACATCGTCACATACGATTGTAACTCTCTACTCCAATCCTTCTTTGCTTTCTTCCTTGTTATCAAATGCAATTCTTTGTCAGATGGATGTGGCATATGTGGGATTGGTTGTTGGACCCAAACTGTCGTAACACTCGAGATGGATAATATCATGTGGCAATGTTGAAGCATACAAAAGGTACTTCAGCCATCCAAATATGGCGTCTCTGAACACACATTGGATGCAATGATGCAGTGATTATGTGTAGGGCATCTATACCCCGTCAATACTCTGTTGTTGATCTAGCTAGTCTCGGTACAAGAGTAGCACGTGCTGAGGAGTCTCACGATACGTCTTGGGACCGTCCCATTGCTATATCCCAGTGCGGCGGTACCCACTACCAAAGGTCTAATAAGCCGTTTCAGCCGTCCTATATACATGTGCTCCCATGAACATAACTGGAGCAGTACGGTGCAACTGGTCAACTGTCTATGGCACAAGCACGCAATGGAAAGCTGCCTATACAAAAATGTCAAAACCGCGCTGCCCCAACTATGAGAGTTGACAGAGTCTAGGTCAGGTAAACACTGTAGGTAGTCAAAACATCAAAGCCTGATCCGTCGGGCATAAGTGAATTATCGAGCATGCATAGCATGTTGACAACGTGTTATTGTGCGCCTCAAATTTATATTTATAATGACCTGTAACACTTATTAAGCGGTAATTAGGGTCGAATCCAAAGAGAACAAGTGATCAAGAGTCCTAATGGTAGTCACATGGAATGTTCAATACTGAGTATATCAATTCAGAGAATATTAGTCGGGGAAATACACTACAACTAGTTATCATCGATCGAACAACATGCATCAGTTCATAATCACTTTTCTAGTCTAACAATCCGACTAAGGCAATGTCGATTCCAAGGTTCTACCTATTCTTAACCGCTAAGTTCTCGAATAAGTTTAACAGTTACTCGATTGATACCACCAATTCAGTTCCACCGCTAGGTTTAGCTCACAAGGCAGTTCAGTCTAATATCACATGATTAATATCAAACTAGCTCACTACTAACTGATACTGGATTGATAATCAAGGGTATGTGATTTCAATAACAGAACAGTCAATCACCAACTCAGAATACCAATTCATGATCTCAAACCAAGCGTTGCAATGTAAATCCCCAACTAAGTTTAGGTTTAGCTACTCATAACATCCATCGAATATAATAAGTTTAGTCTACTACAATGAGTTACGAACACGAAACTGAACTAATACGAAAAACAACATGAATAGTATTTCCGGCAGTAAATAGTAACAGATGAACAGTAAAAGAAGAATAAGGCGATGAATAGTAACAGGTGAACAGTACCCCCTGGTGAACAGTAACTCCGATGACCGCCACGAACAGCAGCAGCTTCTTCTCCTTTCTCTCTCTAAGCCGCCGCCGCTTCCCTGGTCATGCCCTCTAATATCTCATGTCTTTTGTGTTTACCCAATGTATCTTCATTTTAGGGTTTGGGATTTGAATGAACCGGTTCTAGTTGAACCAGCAGGTCTTCGATTCAGCTGCTGTTGACCGCTGTTGACCTTGCTCTTCTTGATCTTGAATGAATGAGTGACAATGCTCCAACTATGCAATAAAACCCAATGTGATCTTGAACAAACCTTCGATACGAAAATACTACAAAAGAATAATCGATCTCACGCAAAATGTAATAAAACTATGGGAATAATAACTCAATGGACCGTATAAATACGCTCCATCAAACTACCCCACACTTATTCTTGTTCGTCCCCAAATAATAACAAGATACATAAGCACTCCAATCATTCATATCATGCCACAAAATAAACACTGAATTCATACAATAAGTCATCCTCAATCAGTTCATCAATACATGTTCACATTTATTCTCTAATAATGATCAACAATAACTAAAATGATACATGTTACCTTTAAGGCCGAGATGGGATTTAATGGATGGCTGGGAGCTAGTCCTCTTTAGACTCCTAACTCCACTCTTTGGTTCAATGTCATAGTCACGCTCATACGCTGAATTTGCTTTTTCTGGCACTCGATGAATCCAAGTTATGAGGAACTCAACCTTTTTTTCTATTCTTGTAGGACAACTCATCATTGCTCTTTTTCGATTGCTTTTGGTAAATCTGAATTTTTTTTCTCTTGAATCCAACCTCTTGTAAATCTGATTTTTTTTTTCTTTTCCAAGCTTCCAATGTAAAACGCTTGTCCTTTCGAGCTTTGCTCTCTAATTTTCAATCCTTCCAATCATAACCTTCGAATGGCAGCATAAGGAACGCGTCCCGCTCTTTCTCATCATTGCCCTTTCAACGCGAGGCAGGATAGGAGTTACCCACTCATTCCCAGTTAGTCGGACTAGAGATAGGACGGTTTGTTTTCCCGTCCCACCACTACATAACGCTGCAACGATGGAGTGAAACCCCTCATAACTCGAAGTGCCAACCTCCACAAATTCAGCGCGCTACGCGACTAATCTCTTGAACCTCCGAAAGAATGTCAAGTCCCTCTAGGACATTTCTATCAACTCTGCACCCTGAAATATCTCAGCTCAAAAGAATAGATAACATCAAAGCGCAAGCATCAAAATATTTTAGAACCCATGGAAAGCATATATGTCAAAACTTCATAGAATAGACATCATCTCATAAAATCAGCATTTACATCGGAGCATATCTGTCTCATAAATTCAGCAGCACATATGCACAAAAATTAGCACAATCTCAGCAACATATACACACAAAATCAGCAGCTCGTCATAAAAAAAACTAGCGTGCTCTAACTCTTAACTAATGCAAGCTAACAAAGGCATTCATGATGAACATAGCAAACTAACTTCCCACCCCACACTTGAATCAAACCGTGTCTTCATGGTCAAATCTAAGAGAAGGAAGCTCATGCTCATGCAGGATTCAAATGCAAGAAACAAACAACTAACATGAGCAAATGACTAACAAAAATCAGATCCTAACTATAGGCGCTCCCCAATCATACATTAGCTGAGCGCCCCATGCACACATTAGGGCGCTTAAAGTATGAAGCTGGATTGGCCTTAATGTTGCCTTGGGGCGCGGTATCCACAGGAAGACGCCAACTAAGAATGAAAATAAAAATAAAAACAGCGGGATGCCTCCCGCAAAGCGCCTTTGTCTTACGTCTTTGGCTCAACGATACCACTCATTTTAAGCACATGCCGGGTCTGCCAAATGGAACTCCTCATCAGCCGGCATTTCCTCTCCATGGTAGTGTTTGACACGCTGCCCATTCACCACAAACTTCTCGCCCCTACTTGGTTTCTCAAGCTCTAAAGCTCCATGGTTGAAAACCTTCACAACAGTATAGGGATCCGTCCAACGGGAACGCAACTTGCCAGGAAATAGTCTAAGTCTAGATGAAAATAATAATACCTTATGCCTAATGTCGAATGACCGCCTGAGAATGAACTTGTCATGGTAAAGCTTAGTCAGCGCTTTGTAGTCTGATTGGCTCTCATAAGCCTCCAAACGCAGCTCCTCTAGCTCATTCAATTGCAGCCTTCGTTCACTACCTGCACTAGAAAATCAAAGTTACACGATTTAATTGCCTAATAGGCTTTATGCTCTACCTCGACTGGCAAGTGGCAGGCCTTGCCATAAATAAGCCTGAAAGGAGAGGTCCTAATAGGTGTCTTGTAGGCTATCCTGTAAGCCCACAATGGCTCATCTAACCGTGTGGACCAGTCCTTCCTTGAAGGCTTAACCATCTTCTCGAGAATGGATTTAATCTCCCAGTTGGATATCTCAGCTTGGCCATTTTTCTGTGGGTGGTAGGCTGTGGAAACTCGGTGATGCACTCCAAATGTTTAAGAACCGCCGCAACCCATCTGTTGCAGAAGTGCGAGCCTTGATCACTAATCACCGCTTTTGGGACTCCATATCTGCAAAAAATGTTAGTATGCAAGAAATCCACAACAGTCTTCCCATCATCAACTCTTGTGGCCTTAGCCTCTACCCACTTTGAGACATTATTAACAGCAACCCATATATATAGATAACCAAAAGATGAAGGAAATGGTCCCATGAAGTCTATGCCCCAAATATCAAACACCTCATCAACAATTATCGGGGTTTGGGGCATTTGATTCCTAGCTGAAATATTCCCTACCCTCTAGCACCTATCACAATTCTTACAATGGTTATGAGCATCTCCAAATAAATGGGGCCAAAAGAATCCACTATAGAGCAATTTCCTGGCAGTTCTTTTAGGATCAAAATGTCCGCCACAAGCATGTTCATGACAAAAATAAATAACAGATGGGATCTCGATATCGGGCACACAACGTCTAACTATCTGATCAGCCTCTATCTTCCACAAACAAGGATCATCCCATATATAATACTTAGAATCATGCTTGAGTTTAAATCTTTGAGCACTATTGAAGTTAACAATGTTGGCATACCATGGTGCCTTCTCAATCACAGCGAACAAATGCTCATTGGGAAATGTGTCAACTATAGGCAGAGCCTCTTCCTCATGGATTATTCTGCTCAAGAGGTCAGCCACTGTGTTCTCAACCCCCTTCTTACCTTTGATCTCCACGTCAAACTCCCGAAGAAGAAAGATCCATTTAATCAGCCGCGGCTTGCACTCCTTCTATGTCATCAAGTACCTAATGGCTGCGTGATCAGAAAAAACAATAACTTTAGAGCCAAGTATGTAAGATCAAAATTTTTCAAGTGCAAAGACAATGGCTAAAAGCTCATTTTCAGTGGTGGAATAATTTTTCAGGGCGACTTCTAGAGTCCAGGACGCATAATGGATGACCACTGATTTCTTATCGCTCCTTTGCCCAAGCACCACACCCACAACATAGTCACTGGCATCACACATGATCTCGAAAGGTTGTGTCCAATTTGGTGCACTTGTCAAGGCTGCTTTGAGCTCTTTAAAAGCTCCCTTGCACTGATCATTAAAATCAAATGGAACATCTTTGAAATTTCACAGTGTCTTAGTTCGACAGATTTGTGAACAAGCAGTTGCTGCAGCACACTCTTGTTCACTCAAATCGTCTCAGCAAGCAATGAACAAGACAAGGTTTGTTCACCCACTTCGGCCAACTGCCTACGTCTGGGGAGCACTATTCTCTAGTCCTCAATCCACTAACTCGAAGGTTCCCAAGTACACACGGTTACAACTCACGCAACCTATGCTACTCAACCTTGTGTGGATCACTCGGCACAATCAGAACAAGCTCTGATTTGTGTCTGCACACCCTCTAAAATATGTCAATCTAGAATAGCTACTGTCTCCTCGAAACTCAGCCTATTCTAAATTACACTTGACTCAGCAGGGTTGCTGTAGCAACTGCTGTAACACACAGCTGAAGCACAATTTGTCCGCGTCGCTCCAAAGCCTTCTGCCGAGCCGTTCGAACGATCCCACGAGCGCTGCACACTCTGGAATACTCCCCCTCACTCAGTGACCACCTGCCACTAGCGAGTACTGCCGCACGACACTTGACCGAGCCTCAACCCGTCAGTTCTTCCGCGGCTGCCTTTGATCAACCAACAAGCTCCACAGCTCTGAATTGGCTTCCAGATCAAGCTCGAATCAGACTCTGCAAGTCCTGATTCCCTTCTGCTATAATCACCACAGCTCTGCGCTCACGCTCTGCTCTCGGGTGATGATCGAAGAATTCGTCCGTCGCACACCAAAGATTACTCTCTCTGAAATCTGTGTATGCACTCGTGTATCCCTCAGCTTCGATGAACCCCTCTGCTCTGAACACCCTCTGCTTACATAGCAGCACCACTTTAAGCAATGTCCAGGTTTAGGTAATGTCCCAACAAGAACAATTATCTCCTAAAATCTAGGAGATTAGATTTGATATTTATCTTCAATGCAAATCTCCTTCTCTGACTAGTAAACCACGCTGGAATATACTCTTCAGCAATTTTAAAAATTCTTCAGATGCTCTGCATAGGGTTTCCAGCCCTTCTGGACAAGCCCAGGTTGCTGCTGCTTCTTGGACGGTTGATACAGCCAGTTGAACAAGCTCCTGCTGTAGCATCCCCTGCTGTAGCTGCTGCTAGTACACTTCTGCTGGCCTGCTTGATTATTTGAGCTGCAGCAACTCTTTGTTCACTTATGCTGGTTTTGTCAAACACTGCCATACTTGCATCATCAATCTCCCACTTGGCATTTTGACAAAACCCACCAGAGATTTGCTTGAGCTATTCTCCTCCACTTCTTAGCCTACTCTTCTCCTCCCCCTTTTTCGAATAAATGACAAGGGGGTGCGCCTGGGGAAACTTATGGAGACAACACGCAGAGCCCTAGAGAGGCTCTCAGGTCTTCGAACCGGGCTGCATCCAAAGCTTTTGTGAAGATATCAGCAAGTTGTTTGGCAGACACAACATGTTGGAGAGCAATGGTCTTCTTTTCAACAAGATCACGGATGAAGTGATGACGAATGTCAATGTGCTTGGTTCTGCTGTGCTGCACCGAATTCTTAGATATGCTGATGGCACTCATATTGTCGCAGTAGAGTGTCATTTCATATTGAGCAATCCCATACTCACTCAGCATTTGCTTCATCCACAGCATTTGTGCACAGCAGCTCCCAGCAGCAATGTATTCAGCCTCGGCAGTGGATAGAGAAATGCTATTCTGTTTTCTGCTGAACCAAGAGATCAGGTTATTTCCTAGGAAGAAACATCCTCCCGAAGTGCTCTTTCTGTCCTCTGAGCATCCTGCCCAGTCTGCATCACTGTATCCGACCAGATTAGCATTTGTGTCCTTAGTGTACCATAAGCCATAGTCCACAGTTCCTCCGACATACCGAATGATGCGCTTGACCAACTGCAAATGACTATCTCTGGGACAAGCTTGAAATCTGGCACAGACTCCTACTGCATAGGAAATGTCAGGGCGGCTGGCAGTTAGGTATAGCAAGCTCCCAATCATACTTCTGTAGATAGTCTGACTCACTTCCATACCGTGCTCATCTTTAATGGCTTTCACATGAGTGGCAGCAGGAGTTCGTTTGTGACTGGCTGTATCTAGCTGGAATTTCTTCACAAGGGACTTGCTGTATTTGCTTTGAGCAATAAAGATGCCATCCTTTTTCTGAGTAATCTCCAAACCAAGAAAGTATGACAGTTCTCCTACCATGCTCATTTGAAATTCTTGCTGCATGTGATTCACATACTGCTTCATCAGGTGCTGGGACTTTGATCCAAAGACTATATCATCCACATATATTTGAGCAATGATCACATCTGACTGAGTTCTTTTGACAAACAAGGTTTTGTCAGCTCCCCCTCGTTTGTAGCCATGTTTTTCCAAGAACACTGTCAACCTCTCATACCATGCCTGAGGAGCCTGTTTCAGTCCATATAAGGCTTTCTTCAATTTATACACATGCTCTGGATGATGAGGATCTTCAAAACCTTTTGGCTGAGAGACATAAACTTCTTCAAAGAGGTCTCCATTCAGGAACGCACTTTTAACATCCATTTGATATAATTTGAATCCCAGGAAGCAGGACATTGCTAGAAGAAATCTGATGGCCTCCAGGCGAGCCACTGGAGCAAATGTTTCCTCAAAGTCTAGACCCTCAATCTGAGAATATCCCTGGATATTTCGTGTATAAATTCCAGTCTGGCTTTATTTCGTGTAATGTTGCCTTTTTCATCAGTTTTGTTTTTGAACACCCATTTTGTGCCTATAATATTTACTCCATTCGGTCTGTCTACCAGATCCCAAACATCATGTCTTTCAAACTCTGCCAATTCTTCCTGCATTGCCATTATCCAGAATTCATCACTCATGGCTTCCTTGAAATTTTTGGGTTCAATGCTGGACATAAAACATGTATTGAGATAAGCATGGCTTCTAGTTCTTCTTCTTTCTGACAAGTCTCCAATAACATTTGTCAGGGGATGATTCTTCTGAATCTTCTTCGGAGGCTGCCTTGAGGGAGGATTAGAAATCTCAGAATTCCCATCTTCAGACAAGCTTTCTAATTGTATATCTTGATTTTCTGCTTCAGCACTTGCTGTAGCATCTTCTGGAGCAACGGCTTGTTCACTTCTGTTCTGACTCACAGACACCTCCTCAATATCAGAGTCTTCATCATCAATACCAGTGACCGTATCAGAGGAAGACCTTTCTTCAGCATCGTTGACAACAACATTTATGGATTCCATTACTGTATGTGTCCGCTGGTTGTAGACTCGATAAGCTCTGCTGTTTGTTGAGTAGCCTAGAAACAGACCAGGATCACTTTTGGGGTCTAGTTTCTGCCTATACTCCCGATCTCTTAGAATAAAATAGTCGCTTCCAAAGATGTGAAAGTATTTAACTGTGGGCTTCTTCTGATTCCAGAGCTCATAGCAGGTCTGGTTGGTTCCTCTCCGTAAGGTGACTCTATTGATGATGTAACATGCGGTATTCATGGCCTCTGCCCAGAATTTCAGGGGAACCCTCTTAGCATGGATCATCACTCTGGCCATTTCTTGGATTGTTCGGTTCTTCCGTTCCACCACACCATTCTGCTGAGGGGTAATGGGAGAGGAGTACTGATGTGTTATACCCCTTTGTTGACAGAATTCATCCATATCTTTGTTTTCAAATTCCCTGCCATGATCACTGCGAATGCTGCTGATTCTGAGGTTTTTCTCTTGCTCTAACCGAGACACCAGTGACACAATGACTCTCACAGTATCTGATTTTTCTCTAATAAAATCAATCCAGGTGAATCTGGAATAGTCATCAACACAGACAAATGCATACCTTTTCCTGCCTAGACTCTCGACTTCCATTGGTCCCATCAGATCCATGTGAATCAGCTGTACAGGCCTGGTGGTACCAATATCTTTGACTCTTGGATGTGAGGCCTTCTTTTGTTTCCCAATCTGACAGTCTCCACAGATGGAGTCTGTCTCTCCTTTTAGCAGTGGTATTCCTCTGCTAGACCTTCTGTAGCAATTCTCTTCAGAGTTCTCAGGTTAACATGCCCCATCCTTCTGTGCCATAGAGTCATTTCCTCGGCCTTTATCAGCATACATTTCTAAATCGGTGAGTTTGGAATCACATTGAGAAGATAACAGTTGCTCTTTGATCTGGCTCCTTCCATTATACACTTTCCAGATTTGTCGAGGACTTTGCATGAGTCTTTCGTAAATTTTACCTGTTTAGTCCCATCACATAGCTGACTGATGCTTATGAGATTTGCCTTTAGCCATTCAACTAGAAGAACATTGCTCAGGCTTGGCATTCCTTCAACTGCCAAAGTTCCTCTTCCCAGAACTCTTCCTTTTAGGCCATTACCAAACTTCACACGTTGTTCCAAACAGGGTGTAATGTTTTTCAAGAAGGATCTTTCTCCTGTCATATGTCCTGAACAACCGCTATCAAAGTACCAGCTTATCTTGTCCGAGGTGCTAGCTGTGCTGACAAGAGCGAGGAGCTGAGTCTGCGCATGATTCTGCCTGACAGGTTCTCTGGCTGAGGCTATTCCGGCACGAGCTGAGAAACAGTTTCTTTTTATGTGACCTTTGCGACCACAGCTATAACATTTTTTATACTTTGAAGCTCTCTTGTTATGGTGATACAGAGGTTGCTGTAGCAAGTCCTGGTTCAATCTTCCTTGTGTTTTTCTGCCTCTTCTTGCAGACCTGTATCTGGCCATGTTGCATTCATCTTCACTCAGCTCTTTCTCATCTTCACTTCCACTAGCTGAGAGAGCCCTCCTTTTCATCGGTTTGCTGGTGCAATTGATTTGTCGATGACCGTAGCCTGCACAGTTCCAGCATTGGACTCCCTTCTTCATTTCTTTCTTTCCGTCTTCATTCTGAGCCGGTTCCTTTCCTTTTCTGTTATTTTCACGGCCCCTTCTGAATTGTTTTCGCGAGGAAGAGCTTTTCCCGGTTCTTGATTCCATGTTCTTCAGAAGCCTCCCAAGATTCTTAACAAGCATATTCAGTTGATCTTCTGGGACTGCCTTCTTGGAATCTTCTTCAGCTTGTAGTCCAACAACTTTGTCCTTAGCAGTGATGTTTTCTTTAGTCAGCTTCATCTCAAATTGTTTGAGTGACCCCATCAATTCTTCAAGCCTCATAAATCTGACATTTTGAGCTTCTTCAATGGCTATCACTTTCATGTCAAATCTTATTGGCAGTGATCTGAGAACCTTTCTGATCAGCTTTTCTTCTGGGATGGGTTCACCGAGGACATGGGCTTCATTTGCAAG
Organism: Umbilicus rupestris; assembly: GCA_963678935.1. Taxonomy (NCBI): domain Eukaryota; kingdom Viridiplantae; phylum Streptophyta; class Magnoliopsida; order Saxifragales; family Crassulaceae; genus Umbilicus; species Umbilicus rupestris. The sequence goes on along the minus strand of OY787626.1, from coordinate 3,850,990 downwards.
ATCACAGAGTTTAGCATTAAACTCAGTCACAGTTTCCTCTTCCAGCATTCTCAGATTCTCAAACTGTGTGGCAATGATCTGGAGTCTTGACAGCTTCACTCTATCAGTTCCTTCATTTGCAGTTTGCAGAATTTCCCATGCTTGTTTGGCCATGTCGCAATTTGATATCAACCTGAAGTTGTTAGCATCCACTGCAGCAAAAATTGCATTCAGAGCCTTTGAATTACCAGTTGCTGCAGCACCTTCTTCAGCAGTCCATTGCTCTTCAGGTTTTATCCTTGTCACTCCTTGCTCGTCTATTGTGATTGGGGGAGACCACTGGACCACGACAGCTCTCCATGTCTTTTCATCAATAGCCTTGAGAAAGGCCTTCATTCTAGCTTTCCAATATCCATAGTTGCTCTCTTCCAATAACGGAGGTCTGCTTGTGCTCTATCCATTGTCTTGGCTTTTTCAGAGACACTGTAGGATCTTTTACTCTGTGTGTCGAGCTCCCGCTCTGATATCAATTGAAATTTCACAGTGTCTTAGTTCGACAGATTTGTGAACAAGCAGTTGCTGCAGCACACTCTTGTTCACTCAAATCGTCTCAGCAAGCAATGAACAAGACAAGGTTTGTTCACCCACTTCGGCCAACTGCCTACGTCTGGGGAGGACTATTCTCCAGTCCTCAATCCACTAACTCGAAGGTTCCCAAGTACACACGGTTACAACTCACGCAACCTATGCTACTCAACCTTGTGTGGATCACTCGGCACAATCAGAACAAGCTCTGATTTGTGTCTGCACACCCTCTAAAATATGTCAATCTAGAATAGCTACTGTCTCCTCGAAACTCAGCCTATTCTAAATTACACTTGACTCAGCAGGGTTGCTGTAGCAACTGCTGTAACACACAGCTGAAGCACAATTTGTCCGCGTCGCTCCAAAGCCTTCTGCCGAGCCGTTCGAACGATCCCACGAGCGCTGCACACTCTGGAATACTCCCCCTCACTCAGTGACCACCTGCCACTAGCGAGTACTGCCGCACGACACTCGACCGAGCCTCAACCCGTCAGTTCTTCCGCGGCTGCCTTTGATCAACCAACAAGCTCCACAGCTCTGAATTGGCTTCCAGATCAAGCTCGAATCAGACTCTGCAAGTCCTGATTCCCTTCTGCTATAATCACCACAGCTCTGCGCTCACGCTCTGCTCTCGGGTGATGATCGAAGAATTCGTCCGTCGCACACCAAAGATTACTCTCTCTGAAATCTGTGTATGCACTCGTGTATCCCTCAGCTTCGATGAACCCCTCTGCTCTGAACACCCTCTGCTTACATAGCAGCACCACTTTAAGCAATGTCCAGGTTTAGGTAATGTCCCAACAAGAACAATTATCTCCTAAAATCTAGGAGATTAGATTTGATATTTATCTTCAATGCAAATCTCCTTCTCTGACTAGTAAACCACGCTGGAATATACTCTTCAGCAATTTTAAAAATTATTCAGATGCTCTGCATAGGGTTTCCAGCCCTTCTGGACAAGCCCAGGTTGCTGCTGCTTCTTGGACGGTTGATACAGCCAGTTGAACAAGCTCCTGCTATAGCATCCCCTGCTGCAGCTGCTGCTAGTACACTTATGCTGGCCTGCTTGATTATTTGAGCTGCAGCAGCTTCTTGTTCACTTATGCTGGTTTTGTCAAACACTGCCATACTTGCATCATCAATCTTTTTATAGCAGCTGAGAAAATGGCAATGCAATCTTCGAGAAGTCTTTGACGAACCTGGGATAAAAGCCTGCATGTACTAGGAAAGACTTAATAGCACGTTGGTTAATAGGGAAAGACAATCCACGAATAATATCAATTTTTCCATATCTACTTGAATGCCTTCCTCAGATACAAAATGTCCTAGAATAATGCCATGTGTGACCATGAGATGACATTTCTCATAATTGAGCACCAAGTTCATTTCAAAGCAACGTGTGAGCACTCTATCTAAATTGTGCAAGCATTCATCAAAAGTATCTCCATAAATAGTGAAATTATCCATGAATACATCAACATAATCACTCAAGAAATCTGAAAATATGCTCATGACCACACGCTGGAAAGTACCTGGGGCATTACATAATCCGAAGGACATGCGGCTGAATGCAAAGGTACTGAAGGGGCATGTAAATGTTGTCCTTTCCTGATCCTCAACCGCAATGACAATCTAGTTATAACCTGAAAATTCATCAAGAAAACAAAAGGATGGTTTACCTGCAAGTCTATCCAGCATTTGATCGATGAATGGCAGCAGGAAATGATCTTTGCGTGTGGCTGCATTAAGTTGTCTATAATCGATGCACATTCGCCACCCATTCTACACTCTCTCGGGCACTCGCTCTCCGTTATCATTCCGCTCCACAGTTATTTCGGTTTTCTTTGGCACTACATGCACAGGGCTCACCCATTGACTGTCTAAAATTGGGTAGATCACACCGGCATCTAGGAGATTCTGCACCTCTTTTTGGACAACCTCCATCATGATAGGATTCAAACGTCGTTGAGGTTGTCTCACTGGTTTTGCTCCTTCCTCTAAAAGGATGCGATGCATACAGATTGCTGGATTGATTCCTTGAATGTCAGCCAATGTCCAGCATATCGCTGTTTTATGCTCTTTTAGCACACGCGCCAACCTAACCTCTTGATTTGTTTCAAGTCCACTCTTAATGATAACTGGCAGCGTCTCACCGTCTCCTAGGAAAATGTACTTCAAGTGCTCCGGTAGAGGTTTTAATTGAATCTCAGGGGCCTGCACAACAGATGGGACAAGCTTTGTTTCATTGTAAAATATAATTGCATTAACCTCATACCTGACAGTGTCAAAGGTGAACTGCCCAGCACCAACTTCTTTGGTGTTTAGCTCCGGTATGTCTTCTCCACATTGTATGAGCGCCGCATCTTCAATGGTGTCCAAGGCATGTATTCCTGCAAAGTAAGGAGGGAATCGCATAGACTCATAAATATTGAATTTAATGACTTCCTCGTCTACCTCAATAGAAAGATCACCCGAACGAGTATCAATTTTTGTTCTTGCGGTGACCATAAAGGGTCTCCCTAGCAGAACTGGGGAAGTTTCTACCTCACCCTCCATCTTCATCACATAAAAATCTGCAAGGAATATAAGTCTCCCTACATGCACTAGCACATCAACAACCATACCTTCTGGTTTTGTACATGACCTATCTGCTAGCTGAATGATTAAATCAGTTGGTCTAAGGGGACCGATTTGCAATATTGGATATAATGAATATGGTAAGACATTAATGAAAGCTCCCAAATCCAACATACAATTATCCATTAGGACCTTATTAACTATCCAAGAGATTGTAAAGGTATCTGGATCCTTGCATTTTTGTGCTACTTTGCACTAAAGAATGGCTGAGATGCTGGGCTTGAAAGTAACTTGCTCACGTCTAAATCCTCCTCTTCAAGTGGTGCACAAATCCTTAAGGACTTGGCATATTTGAGAATCTGCTTGATTCCGTCGAAGAGTGGGATTGTGATCTCCACCTTCCTAAATAGCTCCAACAGCTCTTGATCCATTGCTGGGTTCTTCCTTGATTTGGATATTTGTATAGGAAATGGAAGTGGGGGGTTAGTACCGTGAAGTTCGAAATTTGAAGCCGGCTGTCCCACGCTGGTAGTTGACGCTATGGGCGCGCCCGGAGGAGACATCAGTGGTCCGCACGCCTTGTTAAAGATCTCCTCGGGCGCGATATCTTCTGTTCCAGTTTCTTGTATCGCCTCTTCTTGCCACTTCTCAAAGTTATCGCACTAACATTTCCTCTTGGGTTGGGAATTGTGAGGGCAACTTCCCTTTATCATTCTTCAACTCAGAGACTGTGGCTGCCAATTGGGACATATGTCTTGACACACAGCTAGGGTGTTATCATTCTTATCTTGATTACTTTGCACACTCATCGCCAACTCCTTAACCACTTCTTATAAGGACTTTCCTGAATTCCCATTGCTCGGGCCAGCTTGGTTATAATTGCGCTTATGCTGAAACTGATCATTACCATTGCCATTGTATCTCTCTAGCTGCTGATGACATGGAGGGCAGTAAGGTTGGGCTTGGTTCTGGTTTTGGTTCTGATTCAGATCTGCCATTGGTTGGTCGGGATTCCTCCCTCATTCCTCCAGCTGAAACCATTTGTTACAAGTCCAAATTGTCTAGGTGCTTGCATATTATCGAAATGCTGGAATCCTCCCATAGCATTGACCTCAACTGCCTCTTCCTCATGTAGGGCAGGACACACACTGGTTTTGTGGCTTGCAGCACCACAAAATTCACAAGCTTTAACTGTACTGACTTGCCCAACCATCATCTTATGCATCATCTGCTTGAGCTCCTTAATTTCATTGGCCATCTAGTTTGTATTGGAATTTATTTGTGAGACATTCCTTGCTCGGCCGCCCCTTTCACCTCCATCCTTTCACCTCTATGGTATTGAGCCGCCCCTTTGTCTTTGATTGAATACTCTCTCTGGCTCATCATAGAAAGGGGGTATCACTGGGGGAGGGGGCATTGGATTGTTGTTTCGATCAGGTAAGTAGTCGCCATGGACACTTCCATGGAAACTTCCTGCATTAGACATCCTGAAAAGCCAAGTAAAGTGCAAAGGCAAAATGCAAAATACAAACCTAACCAATTCAAAATAAAATAGTAAACGATCTCGGATGGCTAAAAAAGCACATAGCACATGGCGAAGCGATGATTGTTGATCGTTGGCCCGTTCCGCTTAGAAAAACGTCTCGCGATTCCCGATCGGACTTCGGCGGCAATGTTCAAAGAAAAACAAAAACACAAAAAAAACTACCTTCTTCGAACTCCATCTCAAGTGTTGCTCTCCCAGGAAACGGTGCCAAAACTTGACAGCACGTCGTTGCGCGCCTCAAATTTATATTTATAATGACATATAACACTTAGTAAGCGTTAAGCAGGGTTGAATCCAAAGAGAGCAAGTGATCAAGAGTCCTAATGGTAGTCACATGGAATGTTCAATACTGAGTATATCAATTCAGAGAATATCAATCTGGGGAAACACACTGCAACTAGTTATCATCGATCGAACAACATGCATCAGTTGATAATCAGTTCTAGTCTAACATTCTGGCTAAGACAATGTCGACTCCAAGGTTCTACCTATTCTTAACCGCTAAGTTCTCGAATAAGTTCAACGGTTACTCGATTGATATCACCAATTCAGTTCCACCGCTAGGTTTAGCTAACAAGGCTGTTCAGTTTAGTATCACACGATTAATATCAAACCAACTCACTGCTAAGCTAAACTAGATTGTTAATCAAGGGCACGCGATTTCAATAACAGAACAGTCAATCACCAACTCAGAACACCAATTCATTGATCTCAAACCAAGCGTTGCAATGTAAATCCCCAACTGAGCTTGGGTTTAGCTACTCATAACATTCATCGAATATAATAAAAAATGAGTTTAAGTCATGTTCTTTTGAGCTTATAAAGTACTTATATAAGTATATATAAGTTAATATAAATAAAATATAAGTAAAGTACATATAAGTAAATATAATTCATCACCACCACCATTATTCATCAACACACCACCACCACTATTCATCATCTTTTTCATCTACACACCACCACCACCACCACTATTCATCATCTCTTTCATCAACACACCACCACCACTACTATTCATCATCTCTTTCATCAACACACCACCACTATTCATCATATCTTTCATCAACACACCACCACTATTCATCATATCTTTCGTCAACACACCACCACTATTCATCATCTTTTTCATTATTTTAAGTTAAGCTAAATTAAGTTAAATTATTATTTTTTATTGGTGGTGGTGGTGTTAGTGTTGTGGTAATGATGGTGGTGGTGGTGGTGTGTTGTGGTAACGGTGGTGGTAGTGGAGTGGTGGTATTGTTGGTGGAGTTAAGTTAAGTTAAGCTAAATTTAAGTTAAATTATTTTTGTTATTGGTGGTGGTGGTATTGTTGTGGTAATGGTGGTGGTAGTGGTGTTGTGATGGTGGTGGTGGTGTTGTGTTGTGGTAATTGTGGTGGTAGTGGAGTGGTGGTATTGTTGGTGGAGTTAAGCTAAGTTAAATTAAGTTAAGTCAAGTCAAGTCAAGTTAAGTTAAATTATTATTTTTTATTAGTGATGTGGTGGTGGGTTGTTGTAGTGGTGATGAATAGTACATATAAGTAAATATAAGTACATATAAGTAAATATAAATAAAGTAATAAGTTTAAGTATAAAATATAAGTTCAAAAGAACACACCCAGTTTAGTCTACTACAATGTATTAAGAACACGAAACTGAACTAATACGAAAAACAGCATGAATATTGTTTCTGACAGTAAATAGTAACAGATGAACAGTGTGATGAATAGTAACAAGTGAACAGTAACTCCGACGACCGCCACAAACAGCAGCAGATTCTTCTCCTTTCTCTCTCTAAGCTGCCGCCGCTTCCATGGTCGTGCCCTCTAATGTCTGATGTCTTTTGTGTTTGTCCAATGTGTCTTCATTTTAGGATGTGGGACTTGAATAAACCGATTCTAGTTTAACCAACAGGTCTTCGGTTTAGCTACTGTTGACCTTGCTCTTCTTGATCTTGAATGAATGAGTGACAATTCTCTAATTATGCAATAAAATCCAATGCGATTTTGAACACACCTGCGATACGAAAATACTACAAAAGAGTAATCGATCTCACACAAAATGTAATAAAACTATGGGAATAACAACTCAGTGGAGCGTGTAAATACGCTCCATCACATGTATGCTCGAGCGTATCTCTGTAAATTCTCTTTAGAAGCATTCGGCAGCACCACGCTCATTATTCTTGAACCAAGTACGATGAACTCTGGTTCGTTACTAGCCTCAAGGTGGAACTGTCCCAAGCGTGGTCATGCCTGATGAACGTTGTCGAAATTGTGGTAGTAAAATACTAGTCCAATCACAGTACGCAAACAATATTTATAATCCGAGTGACCTCGGGTCGAACTCAAGAGAAAAGCCTAGATTAGTCTAAAGGTAAATCTACTAAATAAAAGTTGGGATTTTTCCTCTATGCGAGGTATCTCTAGCAAATACTAATGACAAGTTCGAATTTGGTTTGAAAGAAAGTAATTAAAGAAAATGTAGTCGGAATCCTATTTCACCCTTTGATTAGCAACACAAAACAAAAATATATACATGAGTTAATTTGATTGATTATTCTAGGCTAAAGTATCATGCATTCTAAATTCAACTCTCGCTCCTTATCTAGAATGGGAACGATACCTAAGGGACACAATTCTCAAACTCTCGCTCTAGTAAACCTTGTAGAACCAAAGTCTCCTAATCTCAACCTCTCGGTCTATTGATAGTTAACTAAAGTCCGTTCTATGCTTAGTTTAATAGAATGCGAATGCCACTCTCGCGCACAAACACTATCTAAAATAATCATGCTTGATCTTCTAAACACCCTAAGTTCAATTCTCATTCCATCCTTAAGAGTTTTATTAATTTATATTCATTCATGTATTTCGTCAAACACTTAGTGTGCATAGAATTAATATGAAGAACAAGCATAAAAATTTTCAATCAAACTTCACTCATATTGATAAAGAAACATGTTTTGCATTACAATCTACCCTTAATGGATCCCAACTACTATGGGACTACTCACTCATGGTGAGTTCTACATGACATAATTTTTAAAGGAAATTGTTCACCAATTGAAGACAAACTAGTAAGGGATGAGTAGAGGGTTGATGTAGAATCTTCAATTGCATGTGTCTTCTCTGAATCCTCATTCTTCAAGTCCTTCAAGAGAAATCGTCTAGGTTTTTTTTCTGGAAAAGCGCTCTTTAATTTTGCATCTCTTTCTATTTATACTCTCTTCAAAAATTACCAAATCGCCCGCAGTGCCCGAATCAAAAGTGATTCGGGGACGCTTTATTTAGTTGACTCGGACAGAGTGTCCGAGTCAAACACCGAATCACTTTTGATTCGGTCAAGCCTTGGTCAATCGGTTGAAATCCTTCTCAAGTCAAGCTGATCTGGGCAGAGTACTTCTTCTTGGCCGAATTACTTTTGATTCGGTCAAGCCTTCATTTGATCCGGTCAAGCCATGTCAAATTTCTCCTCGAGTCAGGTTGATCCGTGCAGCTGGAGAGGGTGATTCGGCTAAGGTTAGCCGAATCAATTTTGACTCGTGCACCCATCTGGTCGAGTCAAAATATGCATGGGCGAGTCACTTTTGCAGCCTGCTCTAATCTTGTTCATTTTTGCTCTCGATCGACAGGAATTCATCCAGATTTTCTTCGAGCCACTTCATATCGTGTAATACGCATTTTTAACCTGAAATGGACAAAGAAAGCATCAAATGGCTTCATAAAATAGCGGAACAAGTAAGAAGTAAAGGGAAAACACCGACAAATATAAGGTCATTTGTCCGCTTATCAAAACACCCCACAATTAAGTCTTATTCGTCCCGAACAAGTATATGCACAAGTCAAGCGGAGAGTAAGATGTTAAATCATAAATGACAGTATCTAAGCACGTAGCAAATCTTACGCACATAAAACACATCCATCCCCTACTTATGTAACATAACATATAAATAATTAAACAAAGAAAAATTAAACCTACTCCTAACTCACTGTCGTAGGAATCACAGATGCATTTAGCGTATGCATCAAACATTTAAACTCATAGGCTACCCTAGTGGATGAGTAATTGTCTTATGAGAGTTTTCAGAATATGAATACTCACAAATCCTATTTGTAATCATCCATAAGAGTTCAAAATCCAAATATGGTTTGCTAAGCTAGTAGTTTTCAGAATAGGTCTCGTGGTTCGAGTCATCACTCTCATGCATAGTCTCGTCGGTTGCTTTGCCCTCCCCCACTTCATGATCTCCACTGCTGCTCTTGCTACCACTCCCGGTGTCTTCCTCACCATCACTACCTTCGGTGGAGGCATTGGCCTCATCAACCACACCTTCGACCATGGCTGAAATGGAATCATCATCCGCATCTGCTGATGGAGGCAACACTGAGCAAAGGCGCTGGCGGAGGTGGAATGTCTACAATACCAAAGTGTACTGCCATACGCGCCAAGACACCTCCTTGCCATGCGACGAAATCGTGGACAAGGGTGGATAATACCTCGTGGAAGCGGATGAGCGTCGTCTGGGAATCCGAGAGGGAATCCAAACACGCGCTCATCAACCTCAGGTCCTCGCGTAAACTTGTCTCGGGAGGAGGGGCAGTGGAGGATGGTCTGAAATGTGGAATATGTTCTAAAGCGCGGGCAAGTGCAGGTGTAGGTGCGGCTTCCGGTGACAAGGAATGCTTGCTAGCTGGTCTAAGCGGTGTTGCCAGCCGAGGAGCCCCATGCCCTATTCACTGTTTCGCAATCCGCTGCTCTAATTTCTTCGGCACATCCTTTCGGAAAATCCATTCACGAGTCTTCGCGTCTATCATATGCATCTTGCGAAGACACTCCAGGTCGAGTACCTTCTTGGGTAGGGGCGTGCCGTGGTCCAAAGTAAAGCCCGCATGCTTCACGAGAAGCGTAATAAATGTTTCGTGACCTAGAGTACGCCCCTTGTACTCTGAAATTCTGATAGGATTCGAACTGGAGTGTCAAGGCATAGAGGAGGCAAATCGGCCTCCCGAAATGAATTAGAAGTATCTGCGGTGTTTACATGCAGGCCACCATCCTTGCGGATGTGAATGGATGTCGTAATAAAACGATGAATCAGCCGCCAAATCAGAGACTGAATCATCGATGCTGGCTGAGGAGACGTGAAGAAAATATCTTGCCCAGTGATTGGCTTCTAGAACTCGTACCGATCGCGACCCCTGAATGCCGGGTACTCACCATGCTTAGTGCACCCAAATGCCGTTCTAACATAAATGGCTGGCATGTTAAAAACCTAGCAGCCCAAATGGAATTCCGAAAGCATACATGGGGCTCCCTCTTGCCCTTACACATATAATCAGCTCCGACAGCGACCCATGTCGCAGAAAACGAGGCCATAAATTCCTTAACCAGCCTCGGTAACTACCCAGATCATCCAAAAGATAGTGTAGATCACTAGCACGTAGATAACGACAAATTTCATCCATAAAATTAAGCCCACATAGGGTGGAAAGATCCGGGGTAAGCCGGAGTGATGATTGCATACTCACTATGTTGCGTCAAGAGAGCCTTCATCTGAGCATCAGCGATCTAAATCTCTTCACTGAAAGGGAAGGGCATCCTTACCCTTTCTGCTCTTGCGTGCGGGACAATAGCCAAGCTGGAATGCGCGCAAGAGGACTCCCACATTGGTCTGGTTTCCTCGGAGGATGATGAGGATGTCTCACTGGCTGGAGACGGCGAAGGAGATGATCGAATGACAATGCCAGTAGTGGCAGCTCGCCTCGGCCTCGGTTTGGGTTAGGTTTTAGGTTTAGGTTTAGCTATTCCTTTACCCTTCGCAGCCGCGGAAAGCTTTCGGGTAGATGGCTGTCTTGGTTTCTCGATAGAGTTCAAGTTGGTGCAAACCATGGGAAAGATTTGGCTAGGAGGCTAAGCTGATTCGGGTAAGGCAGGGAGTGATTCTCTCGGATCAGAATTGATTCGTGCACGGGATAGTGACTCGGGAGAGAAGTCGGTGATTCAGGGGAAGCGAGGTCGGCTAGGTCGGACGGAGCGGTGCAAAGTTGCAGTGCGGTCCGACTGGTGCGGGCTGATAATGCAGAATGACATTCATTTGACAAAACCAGCACTCGTGAACAAGCTGCTGCTATAGCGGGAGCTGTCTCGGGAAGCTGTAGCAACTGTTCTGCAGCAGAAGTACGACTCTTCGGAGAAAGCGTTTGACAGTTCAACAAGAAGCAACGAGGAGCTTCTAAATATTCAGAAAGAATATCCCAGTGAAGATCCCATTCCCAGGGTGAAGATTTGGTTGTGGAAGATTTGATTTTCAAATCAAATCTATTCTCCTGCAAACTAAGAGATATTGTTGCTTGGAGGAATTTTCTAAAACTGATATTGATGGAACTGGTAGTTCCTATTTAAAGGAAGCTGGACAGAGGTTCAAGGGGATCGAAGCAGAGAGAGCAAACACATAGAGCATACACAAAATATCAACTGAGGGAGATTCTGTGCGAGCAGAGCTTCGATCATCACCGAGAGCATAGCTGGCGCGCAGAGCTGAGGTGATTGAAGCTAAGTGTGATCGAGATTTGCAGCGTCTGATCAGTGCTTGATCAGGGAAGCCAATTCAGAGCAGTGATTGTTTGTTGGTTGATCAAGGCAGGCCGCGGAGGAATTGACGAGTGGAGGAACTCGGGCAATTTGCAGAAAGCTTGTCTCCCTAGTGACAAGAGGCCACTAAGTGAGGGGGAGCATCCCAGAGTGTGCAGCGCTCGTAGAGGAATTGTCATTGCTCGGTGGAAGGCTTTGGAGCTACTCTGAAAATACCTGCACCAGCTGTGTGCTGTAGCAGGTGCTATAGCAACCCAACGGAGACTCTGTGTTAATTAGAATAGGCTGAGTTAGTCGGAGCTGTAGCTATTCTGAATTGATACAAGTGTAGGTGGTTGAGACACAAGTCAGAGCTTGTTCTGATTGTGATCGAGGTACTAACTAAAGTTGAGTAGCATAGGTTGTGTGGACGAACTATGTATATAACAAATCTTAAGCATAGTGGATTAAAAGACTGAGTTTCAGTCTTTCCCAGCGGTAGGCACTTGGCCGAACTGGGTGATCAAATTATTGTTCATTGTTTTATCTTGATGCACAAGATATGTGAACTTTCACAGCGTCTCAAATTAAGGCAGATTTCGTGAACAAGCAGTTGCTGCAGCACACTCTTGTTCACTTTAAATATTGTCACAGCAAGCAATGAACAAGGCACAGGTTTGTTCACCCAGTTCGGCCAATCTGCCTACGTCTGGGGAGGACTATTCTCCAGTCCTCAATCCACTCAACCAAAGGTTCCAAGTACACACGGTTACAACTCACGCAACCTATGCTACTTGACCTCGTGTGGACCACTCTACACAATCAGAACAAGCTCTGATTTGTGTCTGCACACCCTCTACAATATGTTAATCTAGAATAGCTACAATCCTCTCAAAGAACTCAGCCTATTCTAAATTACACTACTCAGCAGGGTTGCTGCAGCAACAGCTGTAACACACAGCTGAAGCACAATGTCCGCGTCGCTCCAAGGCCTTCTGCCGAGCCGATTGAACCTCTCCAAGAGCGCTGCACACTCTGGATAACTCCCCCTCACTCAGTGACCACCTGCCACAAGTGAGTACTGCCGCACGACACTCGACCGAGCCTTCCACCCGTCAGTTCTTCCGCGGCTGCTCTTGATCAACCAACAAGCACCACTGCTCTGAATTGGCTTCCAGATCAAGCTCGAATCAGACTCTGCAAGTCCTGATCACCTTCTGCTTCTGTCACCACAGCTCTGCGCTCACGCTCTGCTCTCGGGTGATGATCGAAGTAAACTACCGTCGCACACCAAAGATCCTCACTCTGAAATCTGTGTATGCACTCGTGTATCCCTCAGCTTCGATCAACCTCTTCAGCCCTGAACACTTCAGCTTAAGTAGCAGCACCACTTTAAGCAATTTCCAAGTTTAGGCAATTGACCCAACAAGATCAATTATCTCCTAAAATCTAGGAGATTAGATTTGATTATTAACTCCAATGCAAATCTCCTTCTCTGACTAGTAAACCTCTCTGGAATATACTCCTCAGCAATATAGAAATTCTTCAGATGCTCTGCATAGGGTTTCCAGCCCTTCTGGACAAGCCCAGGCAGCTGCTACTACTTGGACGGTTGAAACAGCCTGTTGAACAAGCACCTGCTGCAGCATCTCCTGCTGCAGCTGCTGCTAGTTCCCTTCTGCTGGCCTGCTTGATTTGTTTGAGCTGTAGCAGCTTCTTGTTCACTAATGCTGGTTTTGTCAAACACTGCCATACTTGCATCATCAATCTCCCCCTTGGCATTTTGACAAAACCTACCAGAGATTTATTCTGAGAAATTCTCCTCCACTTCTTAGCCTGCTCTTCTCCTCCCCCTTTTTGGAACAAATGACGAGGAGGTGTGTCTGGGAAAACTTATGGAGACAACACGCAGAGCCCTAGAGAGGCTCTCAGGTCTTCAAACCGAGCTGCATCCAGAGCTTTGGTGAAGATATCAGCAAGTTGTTTGGCAGACACCACATGCTGGAGCGAAATGACTTTCTTTTCAACTAGATCACGGATGAAGTGATGACGAATGTCAATGTGCTTGGTTGTGCTGTGCTGAACCGGATTCTTAGATATGCTGATGGCACTCATATTGTCGCAGTAGAGAGTCATTTCATCTTGAGCAATCCCATACTCACTCAGCATTTGCTTCATCCACAACATTTGTGCACAGCAGCTCCCAGCGGCAATGTATTCAGCCTCGGCAGTGGATAGAGAAATGCTATTTTGTTTTCTGCTGAACCAAGAGATCAGATTATTCCCTAGGAAGAAACAGCCTCCCGAAGTGCTCTTCCTGTCCTCTGAGCAACCTGCCCAGTCTGCATCACTGTATCCGACCAGATTAGGACTTGTGTCTTTAGTGTACCATAAGCCATAGTCCACAGTTCCTCCGACATACCGAATGATGCGCTTGACCAACTGCAAATGACTGTCTCTGGGACAAGCTTGAAATCTGGCACAGACTCCTACTGCATAGGAAATGTCAGGACGGCTGGCAGTAAGGTAAAGCAAGCTCCCAATCATGCTTCTGTAGACAGTCTGACTCACTTCCATACCGTGCTCATCTTTGATGGCTTTCACATGAGTGGCAGCAGGGGTTCGCTTGTGACTTGCTGAATCTAGCTGGAATTTCTTCACAAGGGACTTGCTGTATTTACGTTGAGCAATAAAGATACCATCCTTTTTCTGAGTAATCTCCAGACCAAGAAAGTATGAAAGTTCTCCTACCATGCTCATTTGAAATTCTTGCTGCATATGATTCACAAACTGCTTCACCAGGTGCTGGGACCTTGATCCAAAGACAATATCATCCACATATATTTGAGCAATGATCACATCTGACTGAGTTCTTTTGACAAACAAGCTTTTGTCAACTCCCCCTCGGTTGTAGCCATGTTTTTCCAGAAATACTGTCAACCTTTCATACCATGCCCGAGGAGCCTGTTTGAGTCCATATAAAGCTTTCTTCAATTTATACACATCTCCTGGATGATGAGGATCTTCAAAACCTTTTGGTTGAGAGACATAAACTTCTTCAGAGAGATCTCCATTCAAGAACGCACTTTTAACATCCATTTGATATAATTTGAACCCCAGGAAGCAAGACATTGCAAGAAGAAGTCTGATGGCCTCCAGGCGAGCCACTGGAGCAAACGTTTCTTCAAAGTCTAGACCTTCAATCTGAGAATATCCCTGGGCAACCAGTCTGGCTTTATTTCGTGTAATGTTGCCCTTTTCATCAGTTTTGTTTTTGAACACCCATTTTGTGCCTATAATGTTTACCCCATTTGGTCTATCTACCAGATCCCAGACATCATGTCTTTCAAACTCTGCCAATTCCTCTTGCATAGCCATTATCCAGAATTCATCATTCATGGCCTCCTTGTAATTCTTGGGTTCAATGCTGGACATGAAACATGTATTGAGATAGGCATGACTTCTGGTTCTTCTTCTATCTGAGGGATCCCTAATCACATTTGTCAAGGGATGATTCTTCTGAATCTTCTTTGGGGGCTGCCTTGAAGGAGGATCAGGAGCATCAGTGTGAAGATCATCAGACAAGCTTTCCAATTGATCATCTGGAATTTCTACTTCAGCACTTGCTGTAGCATCTTCTGGAGCCGCAGCTTGTTCACTTCTGGTCTGTCTGTCAGGCACTTCTTCAAGATCAGAGTCTTCTTCACCAGTGTCAGAGTCAGGGGTAGAAGCTTCTTCTGTATCATTGACAACAACATTTATGGATTCCATGACAGTCTTTGTTCGCTGGTTGAAGACTCGATAGGCCCTGCTGTTTGTTGAATATCCCAAGAACAATCCAGGATCACTCTTAGGGTCGAGTTTCTTTCTATACTCCCGGTCTCTCAGAATGAAACAGTCACTTCCAAATATATGAAAGTATTTAACCGTGGGCTTTTTCTGATTCCAGAGCTCATAGCAGGTCTGATTGGTTCCTCTTCGCAAGGTGACTCTATTGATGATGTAACATGCGGTATTCATGGCCTCTGCCCAGAATTTCAGAGGAATCCTCTTAGCATGGATCATCACTCTGGCCATTTCTTGGATTGTTCGGTTCTTCCGTTCCACCACACCATTCTGCTGAGGGGTAATGGGAGAGGAGTACTGATGTGTTATACCCCTTTGTTGACAGAATTCATCCATGTCTTTGTTTTCAAATTCTCTGCCATGATCACTGCGAATGCTGCTGATTCTGAGATTCTTCTCTTGCTCTAACCGAGACACCAGTGACACAATGACACTCACAGTATCTGATTTTTCTCTGATAAAATCAGTCCATGTGAATCTGGAATAGTCATCAACACAGACAAAAGCATACCTTTTCTTGCCTAGACTCTCGACTTCCATTGGTCCCATCAGATCCATGTGAATCAGCTGTAGAGGCCTGGTGGTACCAATATCTTTGACTCTTGGATGTGAGGCCTTTTTCTGTTTCCCAATCTGACAGTCTCCACAGATGGAGTCTGTCTCTCCTTTTAGCAGTGGTATTCCTCTGACTAGACCTTCTGTGGAAATTCTCTTCAGAGTTCTCAGGTTAACATGTCCCATCCTTTTGTGCCATAAAGTCATTTCCTCACTAGCTACGGGCGACGACGGACGGAGGAGTGCTGGCGACTAACGGAGACAAACGGAGCGGGCCAGGTTTTAGGGTTCGGTGTTGGGAGAAGTGTGAGAGAGAAACAAAGTTTGAACGAGTCAGCTTAACTCAGATGAAGTTGATTCATTGGGGGGGGGGGGGGGGGGGGTAAGCGAAGGCCTTTGCTCGAGTCATAATTGATCCTCCCGAATCAAACACTCATTGGGCAATGAAAGTTTTTAGACTCGCCGAATCAATTTGGATTCGTGGAACCCCTACCCGAATCAATTTTGATTCGGACACAAATTTCCTATGTGGTTCGTGCAGAGCTGACCAAATGAATACGACTCGCATACTAGCCCGAATCAAAAGTGATTCGGGGTGGCCAAAATGTGATTCGCCCGAATGAAACACTCAGTGATCAACG
Organism: Umbilicus rupestris; assembly: GCA_963678935.1. Taxonomy (NCBI): domain Eukaryota; kingdom Viridiplantae; phylum Streptophyta; class Magnoliopsida; order Saxifragales; family Crassulaceae; genus Umbilicus; species Umbilicus rupestris. The sequence continues at coordinate 3,834,692 of OY787626.1, read as the reverse complement.
AAAATTTTTTAGCTTCCCAAATCAAAAGTGACTCATGCAAGCTTAAAATTGATTCGGGCGAGTCAGTTGCTACGTGTCAATAGGCACTCTGCACAAAATTCTCCCAAAATTTTACCAGATTTCACAAATCGAGTTACCCCACACTTAAAACTCGTACATATAAATAATCAATCCAAAGGGGTAATTCGAGTGCACTCAAACACAAAATTCCTAAAGCCACTAATCAAATACTTGCACGGCGCAAACACAAAGTCCAAATGATTTTATACTACCAACAAGTAGGAATAAAAGCACAAATACTCACCAGCCTAGTTTAACGTCTTGGCTAAGACGTAGCTGATTCCCTTCTTCATAAGAACCACACTTGAGAAGTCCTTTGTGAGGATCCCTTCTCAAGTGGCATGTGAGAGTGTGAGAATTAGGTGGAACCGTCGAGCTTGAAGTCTCCAAGCTCCAAGCTTTGCTCGTCTCCACTGTACGCTTTGATTCAATGACCGTTCACCTTGAAAGTCTCACCGTCTTTGTTCACCAATTCAAATTGACCATCTTTGTACACTTTATTGACCTTGAAAGGCCCCGACCACCTTGATTTCAGCTTTCCCGAAAATAGTCTAAGTCTGGAGTTGAAAAGTAAAATGCTATCTCCCTTCGAGAAAGTTCTCCTCTGAATTTTCTTGTCATGCCACTGTTTCGTTTTCTCCTTATAAATTCTGGCACTTTCGTAAGAGTCAAGTCTGATTTCATCAAGCTCGTGAAGCTGAAATAGTCTCTTCTTCCCCACTGACTTCATGTCGAAGTTCAGTTTCTTTACAGCCCACATGGCTTTGTACTCAAGTTCCATAGGGAGATGGAAGGGTTTGCCATACACAAGTCTGTAAGGGGACATACCTATTGGTGTCTTAAACGTTGTTTGGTAAGCCAATGCTTCATCTAGCATTGACGACCAATCCTTGCAAGAACTACTAACCGTCTTCTCCAATATTGCCTTGATCTCTAGATACTTCAACTTGGCCACTGGTTTGAGGGTGATATGGCGTCGCTATCTTGTGGTAGACACCATATTTTTGGGGTAATGCCTCAAACTGTTTTTCTTTAAAGTGCAATCCATCACTGATCACTATTCTTGGGGCACCAAACCTTGGTGAAAAGTTTCTTTACCACATTTGCATCCCAAGAAGGAGCAGCAACGGCCTCCACCCATTTCGAGACATAATAGATGGCGACCAGAATATATTTATTCTCATGCGATGATGGGAACGGCATGAAATCTATACTCCAAACATCAAAAATTTCAACCTTAAGAATTCCCTTCTGCGGCATCTCATCACGCTTTGATATATTTCTAGTGTGTTGGCATGCGTCACAAGACTTCACAAATTCATACGCGTCCTTAGACAAAGTAGGCCAATAAAATCCGCATTACAGAACCTTCGCGGTTATTTTAGAGCTCGAACCATGTCCACTATAGGGGGAAGAGTGGCAGCTTCATAGAATACCCTTCTGATCATCCTCCGCAATGCATGGCTGATATAACCCATCAACGCATAGCCTATAGAGAAAAGGCTCATCCCAGTAGTAACGGTTTGCGCCATGGAGGAATTTCTTATGTTGATTGTAATCTACCCCTTCAGGTAAAATTTCACAAGCAAGAAAATTCACAAAATCAGCATACCAGGGAGCTTGCGTTGTCCCAATACTCAGCAAATATTCCCTAATGAAAGAGTCTTCAATTAGCACATCCGTCACACCGCGTCCACTGATTTGCTCAAGCCTCGATAGGTGATCCGCGATAACATTTTCCACTCCTTTCTTATCCTCAATTTCCACGTCAAACTCTTGTAAAAGTAGTATTCAGCGGATTAGTCTAGGCTTCGAATCCTTCTTTGCCATAAGGTACTTGATCGCTGCATGGTCCTTGTAGACAATAGTTTTGGACCCGATCAAATATTGCCTGAATTTCTCGAAGGCATAGATGATAGCAAGAATTTCCTTCTCTGTGGTCAAGTAATTCTCTTGTGTAGAGTCAAGGGCCTTACTCGCATAATAAATCACGTGCAAACGCTTGTCTATCCTTTGACCCAATATCGCTCCAATAGCGCTATCGTTAGCGTCACACATCAGCTCAAACGAAAGCTCCTAGTTCGCCTGTTGAATGATCGGGGCGGACACCAAGGCTTTCTTAAGCTTTTGAAACGCTTGATGGCATGATTCATCGAACTTAAACTCCACCTCATTACATATCAGATTTGTAATAGGTTTAGCAATTTTCGAAAAGTCCTTGATGAACCTCCTATAAATTCCAGCGTGACCAAGGAAACTTCTTATTCCTTTAGCATCTCTTGGTGGTGGCAGCTTCTCAATAACATCGATCTTTGCTCTATCGACATCAATTCCTCTTTTTGATATAAGATGCCCCAACACAATATCTTCTTTTACCAGAAAATTGCATTTCTCCCAATTTAATACTAGGTCCGTTTGAATACACCTAGCCAACACGCGAGACAAGTTTGTGAGACAATCGTCAAATGAGTAACCATGCATAGAAAAATCGTTCATAAATACAATGATAGAGTTCTCTAAAAATTCAACAAAGATGGACATCATACAACATTGAAAAGTTCCCGGTGCATTACAAAGACCAAAAGGCATTCTCCTATAAGCAAATGTGCCTTAGGGGCAAATAAACGTGGTCTTTTCTTGGTCATCGGGGTGGATAGAAATTTGAAAGAAACCACTATACCCATCAAGAAAATAAAAATATTCATGCCCTGTTAAACGTTATAACATTTGATCTATAAAGGGAATGGGAAAGTGATCCTTCTTAGTGGCTGCATTTAATTTCCTATAGTCTACGCATATTCTCCACCCCGTGACCGTACGCGTAGTATCAACTCATTTTTCTCATTTCTAACCACGGTGAGCCCACCCTTTTTAGGCCCCACATGAATTGGGCTCACCCACTCAGAATCTGGGACAGCATGAATAATACCTGCATTTCGCAATGTAGTGACTTCCTTCAATACAACTTCTCCTAACTTAGGATTTAAACGCCTAAGGAACTCACGACTAGGCTTTGCATTATCTTCTAAACGAATTCTATGCATGCAAACATCGGAGTTAATCCCCTTCGAATCATCAATAGAGTGCCCAATGACACATTTATATTCATGCAACACATGCATCAATTTAGAAGTCTCAATATCATTCAATGAAGCTTCTATGATAATGGGTAAAGACTCGTTCGGTCCCACGAATTCGTACCTTAGATTCGGTGGAAGAGGTTTCAACCCCTCACCGAATTTTACCTTTTGGCGCGTCATTTACCTCATTTGCGCCATCATCAAAATCAGCGGGGTCCTCGTCAATTTCCATTATTGAGGCGAAAGATGGACTGCCACTATCTTGGGCGAGCAACTCATACTCAAAACTTGTCATCATAAGTATCAAAAACATCACAAGCATTATATTATCAAGCAAATGACAATCCATAGAACTACTACGAGCATTTAAAGCCTTTTTTCAAGTAAAATTTAATTTTGTTGGTTTCTAGATTAAGTTCTATAACTCCCTCTCCGCAATCAATAACGACTTTAATCGTATCCAAGAAAGGCCTTCCTAATATAATAGGAATTTCACGATCCTCGTCCATTTCAAGCACATAAAAGTCAACGGGAATATAAGTTTTCCCTGATCTAATCGTAACATCTTCTAAAACCCTTAGGTGACCTAGATGATCTATCCGCCAATCTAAGTCTTATGGATGTAGGAGTGAGTTCACCCATGTCAAGCTTTTAAAATAAGGAAAATGGCATTAAAGAAATACCAGCTCCCAAGTCACATAATGCGCTATCTATTGAAAAATCACCAATAGGAATAGGGATAGAGAATGGGCCATGATCATTTAGCTTCCTAGGCATGTTATGTTGAATAATAGCACTACAATTAGCATCCAAAGCTACATGATCAATTTATTGCATTTCTCTCCTATGCGATATAATATCTTTAAGAAATTTTGCATAAGTAGGCATTTGAGTTAGTACCTCCGTGAAGGGGAGAGTCACTTGGAGTTTTTTTAGCATCTCTGCAAAGCGATTGAAATTCGCATCCTCCTTCTTCTTTTTCAGCCTTTGAGGGAAGGGAATTGGCGGTACATAAGGCGCTGGCTCCTGCGGATTTTCCTTCTCCCGTTTTGTCAATTAAATTCTGCGGCAAAGACCCTTCTTCGACAACTTCATCTGCTGTCTTTCCCACCTTGGCTTTTGGCTGCGGCTCCTCTAGAACTCTCCCGCTTTTGAGTGTAATTGCATTGATTGTCTCGGAGGAGTTCATGTCGGGTTGCGAGGGCAGCTTCCTTTTGATATTTCGAAGACGAACCAGCTTGTTGCGTAATATGCGTTTTAAGCATCTTGTAGTGTGCTTGCAATTGATCTAGCCTTTGAAGAATGAGTTGATTGTCTTTTTGCTGCTGTGCTTGAGTCGCGGCCAATTGGGCAACAATAAAAATCAGGGATGGCTCCTCATTGCTTTGTTTCTCTTCGTGCCTTTGGTGCGTTCCCTTGTTTTGGTGGCTGAAATTGTTTGGCCTTTGATAATTTTTGCTTTGATAGTTGCTCCTTGGCTGATATGTGTTGGAGGAGGCTCCTTGGCAATACTTGCAAGGAAATCTTTCATCTTTTTTTTCTTCACCCGCATATTAAAATTACTCACAAGATGTCTTGCACACACACGATGATATGCCCATGGCGGTGCCCAATCCGGATCTTTCAATGCATTTATGATTCCAATATGTCTATCTGAAATAATGCAAAGCTCTTCCCATTTTTTTCCCCCAGCCGTTAAATAAGTCATAAACCAACTCCAGCTATCGTTGTTTTCACTTTCAACCATAGCATAAGCAAGTAGAAGAATATGATTGTTTGCATCTAAGCCCACAGAGACTAATAACACTCCTTTGTATTTACCATAAAAAGGAGTCTCATCAATACAAATTACGGGTCGACAATGTATGAAAGCTTGTATAGCCGGTGAAAATAAACAGAACACACGATGTACACTAACGTTACTGCTTTGTAACAAGCTTGTTTGTCAACATACAGCACTGCTGGGATTTGCACTATGTTCATAAATTTTGGCAACTGTGCAAATGATGTCTTTCAATCACCGAATAAACATTCAAGAGCCTTCTGCTGTGCTTTCCATACCTTCACATATGGAATGTCGTACCAAATTTTTTGAACATCAATTGCTTGATGGCTCTAGGAGTAAGCCCCATTTTCTCTCGAATAATCTCATTGATTTCCCTAGCTATAAATGACTTGTTGAAATGTGTGTTGTCCTTAGGAATGATGTCTTTCTCGCACGAATGTGCTTCTCCGTATCTAGTGATCTCCCACATAGCGGTTTTGATTTTTTTCACTACTTGAACGTGCCACACACATTTACTAGCTCTATCTCTACAATGTAGTATAAGTCTAGACATATCTGACTTGTACGTATAATATTCAACCCTATTTAAGATTAAATATTTCTGATATGCATGTATACATCCTCCTTCGATGCAAACAACATTCCTTTATTTTGAAGCTGTTCTCAATTGTACACCTCAGCGCCAAATCATCACACAGTCAGTATTTTAAATTTAAAAAACATACAAACCGCTAGATTTTAATTATTTGTAAAACAAAAATAATATTTTGAAAAGTAAATTTATAACGGTGGCGTATTTAAAAATAAGTTGTCTATTGATGGTAGTTTTGAAAATTTTCGCTTCCATATGTTCGTGTCCTTATAAAAAAGAGATTCTGATAGATAAAAGAGGAGAGAGAAGAATGTCGAACGAAGAAGGAGAAGCAGCTGCTGTGGTTTCATCCGTCTTCATCTACCCTATCAAATCCTGCCGCGGAATTTCTGTTTGTCAAGCACCCATAACCTCTACCGGTGACAGAATCATTTCCTCATTTTACTTATTTTATCTTTCCTTTCCGCGACATGATCATGATGTCGACTGCAACTGACCTTCTCTGTGACTGGACTTTACCTTAATCAAGTTTTGATTTGCGAAACGGTTTCGCATTCACCTGAATTGAAAGCTACAACAAATTTACTCTACTCCGGGAATCCTATTCCTATGTAGTCTACAAAATATCAACTCACAGAGAGTGAATAGTGTCTCCCTTCATGTGATTCTTATTGAAATGTTGCAGGTTTTCGTTGGGACCGCCATTGGCTTGTCATTAACTCCAAAGGGAGGGCATACACCCAAAGAAATGAACCAAAGCTCGCTCTAGTTCAGCCTGAATTGCCAAATGAGGCATTTTCTGAAGATTGGCAGCCGACAGAAAGCTCGTACATGAGTAAGATAAACACTATGATGCCTCCAAATTCCAAACACAAATCTTTTGCAGAATGACTTAGCTGTACCGCATCCATTGTGATTCTGTTGCAAGGCCCTGGACTAAGCCCTCTAAGTGCAGCATAATTGTTTCTGCCATGATCTTAGAAATCTGTTCATGAGTTATCTATTTTCCTGAACTTGAGTTTTTTACACATTATGTTCCAATTGTCTTATCTCATTTCACTCAAATATCATTTTTTTAAAATTCTTTGATGCCCCATGTTGAGATTCCAGCTCTTAGGGCACCGGGTAAGACTGAATTGAAGGTTCCCTTGAGTAAAGTTGGTCAAAAGACAGATGGTGTATCTTGTTGGGAATGGTCCGGCTCTGCTATAGATGAAGGAAATGAAGCCTCCGAGTGGTTCACAGATTATCTTGGAAAGCCTAGTCGGCTAGTGCGCTTTGATACAGGTCAACTTCAATGAGATCTATTTGAATGTCTCATATTAAGGAATAGTTTTTCCATTGATGAGGGGCCGTTGCAACAAGGTATTAATTACACTATTTACCAATATTTGGTCATGCAGATTCTGAAACTAGACAGGTGGATCCGGCTTATGCTGATGGCTTCAAAGTTACGTTCTCTGATGGATATCCATTTATGATACTCTCACAGGTTACTGATGTTAAAATGTTAGAGTTGCCTAACATTCTTTGCGTGGTTGAATCTATTGTGGGTTAATGTTTCAAATTGTTGCAGGGCTCCATGGATGCATTAAATCAATTGCTTGTTGAGCCATTACCGGTTAACCGGTTTAGACCCAAGTATTTATTTTCACTAATCTTACTTGAGTCTCTCTAGTTATAAAATATCAGAATCCTATTTCTTACAAACTCGTGTTTTATAAAAATTCAGCATACTGGTAGATGGTTGTGAACCATTTGATGAGGACTTGTGGAAGGAACTAAAAATTGCCAAAATCAACTTTCATGGCGTGAAGCTCTGCTCCAGATGCAAGGTAGCATAAGCTCCCACTCTTTTCACTTGCTAGTTATGATAACTCATGATTGATATCAACATGAACAGATAGTTTATCTGTCGAGTTGATTGTTTTTTATGCTGACACTTAGATGTCAAACTAACATTAGCGTTCAAATCTGTATGGTCGGTAATGATTGTACTGTTGCTGTTCTTTTTCTAGCTGGTTAAATGTTGGGGAATTTGTGGTGATGTTGCGCTGTTGGTGTAAATCAATATTGCAAGTGTAGTATCCAGAAGCTATGTATAGTCTGTAAAATGATTATCAGATTATACAAATGATAAAAATTATATGGTGTTTGCAATGATTAACAAATCATAAATCAATGTTAAATGGAGTCGACTTTTTGTACTTTATCAGGTTCCGACCATCAATCAAGAAACTGCGGTTGCAAACTCAGAGCCAACTGTGACTCTGATGAAGTTCCGTTCAGATAAAGCTCTGCGTCCAACTAAGAAGCAGCAGGGAAGGGTAAGAATTGGTTTCATGGTCACGATGAGTTTCTTACTCGCCTAGATTGTAAGTATACTTACTGTATTTATTGGCGTGCAGGTTTATTTTGGGCAGAACATTGTGTGCAAAGATGTACTAAACAATGTCAAGGGGATGATCATAAAAGTGGGAGATCCAATCTATGCCAAGGAGAAGCTGTCCTCCCCTGCAGATGCACCAGCCTAAGCGCTGCTCAAACATAGGTTTAGAGTATCACTGAGAAATTAATATTGGCTGGCTGATGTCCAGTACAAGAAACCAATGAATCAGAGTGAATCATGTTGTAGTAAATGGATTATCAACAGCTTGTGACAATAATACCAAAATGTTGACAGGCTGAATAGCTTGTGATGACTTGCTTATGGTGGTGGCATTCGCGGCCGAATAATGAGTTGAGGAGAGTAGGGGTGCAACGCTCTTAACATTGTGGTTGTGGATTCAAGCAGTCCCATGGCGGGATCACCAAAACCCCACCTCATGTATAGTTGAAATGTCGAGTGGATGCGGTGCATTAAAAGAATTAATCCGTTTAGATTTTAAGTAATATAAATCAAATCAGTTACGGTCCATTTGAGTAGCGAAATAAAATATGACATTATAATGCGATTTAAAGGATAAGTGCAATCCAAATTAAAGGTGTTAAGGAGTGTGTCATCCTTGATAAAATTACTGCAAGTTGATCTGGTTAGTTGCTAAAGCAATTTGTGAAAAAAAAGTAGCTAGAGCGACTTGAAGACAGTCAACGGAGCAATCTGAAGACGTTCATCAAAATCCTCGAATTTTCTCAAAAATTCCAAGAGGGAGATTGTAAAGGAGGGTGACATTCTTGAAAAAAACCCAGCACAAGCTCGGAAGAAGTCGCCTAGAAGAAATAGCCAGAAGTTGCTACAACAACTTCTAAAACTAAATCGTGCAAGGAAGTCCTGGACAAACCATCAGACTATGCCCCATACTTTTGCAACCAAGTTGGACACATCCAAAGAGTATGTCTCATTCTGACCAAGTATTGGAGACCACGAAGTTCATCCACGGCTAGGTAGTACAGAGATAAGCCAGGAGTCAGACACGTTTATGTGTCTTTCAGCTCGTCAAACTCGATGAAGGAAGGAAGCTGGTACTTCGACAGCGGATGCTCAAGACACATGATAGGAGATCGAACCTACTTAACAAATATCCAGTGATGCAAAGAATTACACGTGACATTTGGCAACGCACTGAAAAGGAAAGTACTTGGAAAAGGAACCCTAGACGTGCATGGATTGCCTAAGCTGAAGAATGTGATGCTCGTGGATGGACTGAAGATAAATCTCATCAGCATCAGCCAATTATGTGACGTTACACACTTCGTCAACTTCACTCAAAAGTTCTGCCAAGTGTTTGACAAAGATGGAAGGTGCATAATGAACGTAACAAGGTCGGCAAACAATTACTACTTACTAAAGGTTGGTCTATGGCATAGGCGAATGGGTCATTTGCATATGAGGACTCTTAAGAAGATTGCTGCTGAACAACTAGTCCGAGTAATCCTTGAGATCAAGGGTGAGCTGAATGCAGTATGTGGAGAATGCAAAGTTGGAAAACAAAGAAAAGTGTCTCATCCAAAGACTACTGAGATCAGTACATCCAGACCTCTTCAACTATTGCATATGGACCTAATGGACCAATGGAGGTGGAAAATTGTGAAAGAAAAAGGTATGCATTTGTATGTGTTGAAGACTACTCTAGGTTCTCATGGATTGATTTTATAAGGGAGAAACCGGAAACTATGAAGGTAGTGGCTGCTTTAGCAACCAAGCTGAAACAAGAAACAGCCTCAGAGTAGCAGCCATACGAAGTGATCATGGAAAGGAGTTCGAGAATGAAGCCATGGTTGAATTCTGCAGCAGCCGATGGATCACCAATTCTCTTCTCCATCACTCCACAGCAAAATGGCATGGCTGAACGCAAAAACCGGACTATACTGAAGATGGCTCGTGTTATGATAGCCCCACTCCGTTTTTGGGCTGAAGCCATGAACATAACCTGCTACATCATTAACCGAGTCTCCTTCAGAAAAGGAATGAGCAAGACGTGCTACGAGCTTTGGAGATAAAGAAAGCCGACTATGAAATACTTTCATATGTTTGGAAGTGAATGTTACATTCTGAGAGACCATGAGTACCGGAAGAAACTTGATCCGAAGAGCGACAATGAGATATTTCTTGGGTACTTTACAACAAACGGACAGGAACCGTGATCAAATCCATCAACGTAACTGTCAAAGAAGTAGAAGAGGAACCATTAAATATTGATGATGATGAAGACCCTGGTTCTAGAGAACGCAATCAGCATCGTCTTCAAGAACTGAACAATGTTGCTCAAGAAGAAGTGTCAGAGGATGTACAGCAGACTCCCTTGATCAACCTTCCGAAGAAGAGGATCCATAACAGAATGTAGAAGTTCCCTCCGAAGTTACGTAACAGAATGCTCTTTCTTGAATTATATTCTATCTAAGGAAGTGTATGTTGCTCAACCCAAGAGTTTTGAGGACTCTCATCATCCGGATCACGTAAAAAAATTAAAGAAGGCCTTGTATAGATTAAAGCAAGCTCCAAGAGCATGGTATGAGCGGCTGTCAGTTTTCCTTATGGTACACCAGTGCAGATTTGGTGGGGAATATTGATGCTGTCAGGACAGAATGTTCAGAAGACAAGAAGAGCACATTGGGACGATGCTTCATCCTTGGCAACAACCTTGTCTCCTGGTTTAGCAAGAAGCAAAACAACATCTCTCTATCTACACTGCAGAGGTCGAGTAAATTGCAGCAGAAAGCTATTGTGCGCAGATGATCTGAATGAAACAGATGTTGGCTGGGTATGGGGTTGCTCAGGATGTTATGACCCTCTACTTCAATAACATGAGTGCCATTAGTATCTCCAAGAATCTCGTTCAACACTATCAGACCAAGCACATTGATATAAGGCATCACTTCATTAAAGACTTGGTGGAGAAGAAGATCATCACACTACAGCACGTGGCAACCAAAAAAATAACAAGCAGATATCCTTACAAAGCCATTAGATGGAGCACGGTTTGAAACACTGAGATCCGACCCTAGCTATAGCATCCTGTATCAGCTCATGTGGTTTGATCTTCCAAATATTTAATTGCTGATATAGGGGAAAACCGTGCAATACACGTGTGGTAGTTATTTTGAAAATATGGGAACATTGCCAACGGAAGCTAGGGCTTGATCAACGCTTCTCTTCACAACCCCTCTCAAGCATTCGGAAATCCTCTTGATCATCTGAAGCTATCGTGCGAACCAGAGGCGGAAAGGGAGGCCGCTCAAGCTCTGACAAGTAGAGTGAGACACTCGTCTCCCCTCAGACAACGGCGAGCAGCAACGGCCCAACGAAGAAGAACAGACAATGGAGGTGGTTACACGGTGGGGTGAAGAGGGCCGTATCCATTGCTGAATACATGGCAGGGGTGGCCAAGCATGAAGCGGCCGAAGGAGTGTTGACAGCGAAACTAAATCAGATGTTGCTGAGGCAACCGAGAAGGAGGCGACAGATGCTGAGCCAACGGAAGATAAGAGCGCGCTTGTCTCATCCCCAGGAGAGGATGTGTATGAAGATCTATGGTCTAAAGATTCTACAACCGCAGAGGGCCCTCCAATGGCTGATAAAAAGGGGAAGGAGCCCATTACAGTTGACTCCTCCAGTGAGGAGTCCGAGGCAAAGTCTGATGATTTCCCGGTTGCCCCCATCCTAGCGGCTTCTCCAAGGCCCACTAGACAGTCTTCTGAAGGCAGATCTAAGCCGCCTCCAGCCATTGTGCCAGGGTTTCTTCACAAAGGCATCTGGTATGGGAACAAGAATGTATCCGGTTCATGGGAGGGGGTCGCCAGGCGAACGATTATCCATGAAAAGTTGATGAAGGTTGGGCGGTACAAGGTGCTAGAGATTATTCGTTTGCTCAAAGAGATAAATCTGTTGAGTCTCTTACTGTGTCTAAGAAATTTTGTGGACAGTTAGTTAGAGAAGTATTGGTGAACTTTCCTTAAAACTTTGGAGTAGAAGGGGAGGCTGAATATGGGAGTGGTATTGTCATAGGAAAGTATTTAGTGATCAACCCGGCGGTGATTAATAATTTTTTGGAGATTGGTGGATCACAAAATCTTCAAGGATATAGCTGAAGAAGACCCCTTGGTGCAGATAGCAGCTCCCCCTCATAGTGAAGAAGGAGCAGCAGCAGAGCCTCGCGTGACTACTATCCAGGACACTTCGGGCGTGCATTATTGGCCACCTGAAGTATGAGATGGCTCACTTGACCGCTGAAGCAAATAAGAATGTAGCCTGGCGCTACAAGCTCCAAAGCCTACTGAAGGACTTGGAATATCCAAGACCTGAAGACGATGACCAGTTCTAATCAGCCCTCCTGAAGATGGTGTGTCCTTCTCACACTGCAGTCTCAGAATTAGGTGAATCACGGCTTCAACAGTATCTGATTTATGTCTAAGAAACACAGTCCAAGTGAAATGAGAAAAATCATCAACACAAACTAGAACATAGTTCTTACCCCCAATGCTTTCTGTCTGCATAGGATCATCACCAAACGTAACAAATCTTATTCAGGTTCTTTACATTGGTCAAATAGTTGGCTTCTCCGATCATGTGGGCTGAATAACCACTGTCAAAGTACCACCGATCCTTCTCAAGGTGAGAGGTGAACTATATGCAACGTAGCAACACTTCGACCAAGGTTTGTAAATTCTTAGAGGAGGCATGGGCCGTTGTCGACGATATTTTGCAAGAAACCTAGAGCACTTACTCTGGATGTGACATTGAGTATTGTAGTAATAACAGATACTCTTATCTTTTTTCTAGAGCATGACACACCTGTGACTGAAAGGAGCATTGTTAGTGTGATTAAGATTTTCAGCTTAAACAAACATCGGCTTATGAGGCATCTTCTGATGCTCATAGCCCAAACCGGAGCTTCCACGACTCGTACGTTGAGAAGCTAAAATGGTGTCAAATTTCTTTGTGTTGTTATTCATCAAGCTGATATACTTTCTAACTCGCAATAGTTATGACATAACCTCAGAATGTTCCAGTTTCTCTTTTTCAAGTTTTGTTAGCATACGCTTGACTGATTCTGACAGTTCATATTTCTCAGCTTTCAGGCTCACAACTTGCTTTCTCAATTTAGAGTTTGACTTCACTACCTCTCCCCCAATGTTTGAACAAAGCTTTGTATTTCTCTCATATGGTTTCTTTGGTGATTTTTATATCACTGTCACTGTAATTATCTAATTTAGGGTTCTCAGGTTTGGTCTCTAGAGTTTCTGCGACAGTGGTGAGTGCCACAATGTTTGAGTTTTCCTCTTCTGTTTCAAACTTCTCTGACTCAGTATCACTCCATCCAGCCACGAGAGCCCTTTTCTGTTTCTTGAGGGTATTGGCGCATTCTGCTTGGATGTGTCCAAAGCCCTGACATTCACGACATTAAATCCCTTTGCTTCTCTCTCCCTTTACCTCCTTCTAATTTTCAGTAGTTCTCATCTTTCTGAATTTTCCATCTCGATGATTTTTGTTATCTGGTCTAGATTTGCTTCTCTGTTCAGACTGACTTTAATTCAATTTCTTCATAAACCTGCCGAAGTTCTTTGCTAGTAGAACCATTTGCTCCGACATTTCTTCCTCATCTTCGGTAGTTTCTGATATCTCACTTTTGAGTGCAACTCCTTTAGATTTTTTTCTCAGGTACCTCAAAATTCAACTTCATTTCAAAAGTTCGGCGGGATCCCAGCAGTATGTCAAATCTCATTACTTTTATATCCTGAGCTTCCTCAATGTCTGTTACCTTCATTGCGTATTTCTAGGGAAGAGAACGCATCACCTTTATGACTAGTTCCTCGTTACTGAATGGTTCTCCAAGAGCATAGGCTTCGTTGGAAATGTCCATTCATCTTGTCAGTTCCTTCAAATGTTTTTTCAAGGATGTCCCACGCATATTTAGCTGCTTCACATGTTGAGATTAACTTAAAGATGTCTGATTTGACAACATTAAAGATCGCATTGAGTGCGTTTGCATTTGTCGTTGCAGCTTGATAGAGCCTATTTATACGCATTATTTAGATCCTAACCCTATGCTTGTTTGCATTATTTTGTGTACAAGATTACTGGTTTCCAGTGTTTTTGTATTTCAGGGCAAAACAAGGGCCCAAGTCGGATACGCGCTAACAGGCAGCGTTTAGGACGCGCATCACACAGCCTGCGGAGCTAGCGGCGCAAACAGAAGAATTGGCAGAGTCGACCACGGTGCGTGATAGAGCCTATTTATACGCATTATTTAGATCATAACCCTATGCTTGTTTGCATTATTTTATGTACAAGATTACTGGTTTCCAGTGTTTTTGTATTTCAGGGCAAAACAAGGGCCTAAGTCGGATACGCGCTAACAGGCAGCGTTTAGGACGCGCATCACACAGCCTGCGGAGCTAGCGGCGCAAACAGAAGAAATTGGCAGAATCGACCACGGTGCGCCAGCCGATTGCGCTACGCACATGCCATGCGCCAGGCGCAGATGATGATGTTTCCAAATCCTGACACGACCAGAATTGGAAGTTGCCAAGGATGAGCCCCTGGGCAGTATATAAAGGAGAGAAGGAGGCTAGGGTTTTATCATCATCAGAGAGAGGATTTCCAGGATTCACAGTTCGGACACCAAGGAGGCACTGCGCACCAGGACTAGAAAACACACGAGCTTGCTGAGAGGACTGCGCTAGCCGACTGCGCCCGCCAAGACTACAACCTGCACGCACTGTTTGCTATTGTTCTCTTGGATACTTTAGTTATTATTTACTGTTTCTATGATGTTTATTACTAGCATGTCTAGCTAAACACTTAGTATTGGTCGGACATGAATCTATGAGTATTTCCTTTGAGACTTGCGCCTAATGCATAGCTTACTTGCTTATATTAATTCTGTGCACATTACTGGCAGCTTGTTGCATGAGTAGGGGAAGCCTTGAACCGCAATCTTACTCTTCGCTTGTTGTTGTTTGTTAAACTAGTTGAATAGCCTGACGGTGCCAACTAGGAGTAACGCGCTAGGTTAGGCAATTACTACCTTGATCGGATTCGTAGTTGTTTAAGTCTAGTGCAAGAATTAATAGCACATGAACTTTGATCAGAACATGCGCACATGTTAGGAAGCCTTGACCGAACACTAACTTAAAGTAAAATCAAGCTATAGACATTTAGAGTCAATGATAAGGAATGCACTCATAGAGGATTGTCTGCGCCGATACTTCTCATAGTCATAGTACTTAGTCTCTATTGCCTGCGCACGTCTAGTGCATTTCCCTGCGTTTTACAACTGTTTACTTGCGCACTGCACAAACCAATCACTCACCCCCAATCTTCGTAAGTGTAGGTCACTAGCTAAAACTGAACTACTTGCTCCCTGTGGAGATCGACCCTTACTTAACCGCTGTACTAAGTGGAAGAGGAAGGATTATATTTGACGCGCACAACGAAGCGCGATCCGTGCGCTAACCGATTGCGCTAAGCAGTATGCCGTGCGCCATGCGCAGATGGTGGTGTTTCCAAATCCTGACACCACCAGATTTGGAAGTTGCCAAGGATGAGCCTCTTGAGCAGTATATAAAGAAGAGGAAGTCTAGGGTTTAGAGAGAGGATCATCATCATAACATCACGAGAGAGATCACGAGGATCATAATCATCACAACACACGAGAGAGCGGCAGAACTGGAAAACACACGAGCTTGCTGAGAGGATCTGCGCTAGCCGACTGCGCCAGCCAAGAACTGCAACCTGCACGCACTGTTTGCTATTGTTTTCTTGGATACTTTAGTTATTATTTACTGTTTCTATGATGTTTACCACTAGCATGTCTAGCTAAACGCTTAGTATCGGTTGGGCATGAATCTATGAGTATTTCCTTTGAGACTTGCGCTTAATGCATAGCTTGTTTGCTTATATTAATTCTGTGCATAGTGTTGGCAGCCAGTTGCATGAGTAGGGGAAGCCTTGAACCGCAATCTTACTCTTGTTGCTTGTTGTTGTATGTTAAACTAGTTGAATAGCCTGACGGTGCCAACTAGGAGTAACGCGCTAGGATAGGCAATTACTACCTTGATCGGATTCGTAGTTGTTTAGTCTAGTTCAAGAATTAATAGCACATGAACTTTGATCGGAACATGCGCACATGTTAGGGAGCCTTGACCGGACACTAACTTAAGTGAAATCAAACTATAGACGTTTAGAGTCAATGATAAGGAATACACTCATAGAGGATTGTCTGCGCCGATACTTCTCATAGTCATAGTACTTAATCTCTACTGCCTGCGCACGTCTAGTGCAATTCCTGCGTTTACTACTGTTTACTTGCGCATCGCGCAACCCCAATCACTCACACCCCCAGTTTTCATAAGTGTAGGTCACTGGTTAAAACTGAACTGCTTGCTCCCTGTGGAGATCGACCCTGACTTAACCGCTGTACTAGTGGAAGAGGAAGGATTAATTTGACGCGTACAACGACGCGCGATCAAATTTTGGCGCCGTTGCCGGGGAGCAACACAGCTAAGTTTTAGCTAGTTTACGTTTTTTCCTTTTTAGTAACCAGTTATTTCAGTTTGCTTTATTTTCGTTGTTTTTTCTGACAGATCGCAATCACCATTAGCCTGCGCAACCTTGAAACAGTTGCGCTGCGCAGATTCTAGTTGCGCACTGACAGACGCAGCAGCATTAGTTATCTTTTAATTTCATTTTCTTTGAGATTTAGAACAGGTCATGGAGGATAACAGTGTCGTTGGAGACAACTTAGGGGACAGAACCCCAGAGGAAGCAAGAGCACATAACCGCGCAACCCTGTTCAGAGAGGAAGTGCAGCGCGAGGTTGAAGCAAGGAAGGCCGCTGAAGTATATAATGCGCCACCCGCGCGACAAGCTGCGCGACGCAGAACGGTGCGCGAGATGTCAGCCCCACTCACTGTTAACCAACCATGGTGCATCGTGCTTCCGCCAGACGGACATTTTGAACTAAGGAGCTCGCTCATTCATCACATGCCCAAGTTCCACGGGATGAACAACGAAAATCCAGTCAAGCATGTGCGAGAGTTCCTAGTCATTTGCGAGAACATGAAGACCGAAGGGGAGAGCGATGAGGCGCTGAAGATGAAGGCATTCCCATTTTCATTGTGTGACACGGCCAGACATTGGCTAATGAACTTACCAGCAGGATCAATTCACACATGGGAGCAGCTGCAGAAGAAGTTCCTGGACAAATTTTATCCCGCAGCAAAGATCGCACTACTCAGGAGGGAGCTGGCCGCGCCTAGGCAGAGCGCAGGAGAGTCACTGTCAGAGTATTACGAGCGTTTCAGGGAGCTGAAGGCCAACTGCTACAATCACGGCCTGCCCCAGAATGTGCTGATAGAGAACTTCCTGAATAGATTGCTACCCATGGAGCTGAGGTTATTAAACGCATGCGCAGGAGGCGACATTTGCAACATGTATCCAGAAGACGCATAGCAGCTGATAGAAGACTCTGCTGGGCAGGTAAGACATCAGCTAACGCTTGAAAATAGTCGTGCTCGTTCTGTGCATCAGGTAGAAACAAGCGCTGAGATCAAGTAAATGAAGGCCATTCTGCAAAAGTTGATGAGTGCACAAAGCGCACAACCAGTTGCGCCAAAGGTATGTGAATTCTGTAATTCCACCGAACACAAAACCGATGCATGTCCCACGCTGTTTGAGGAAACTGGCGATGTCAATGCTCTTGGAGGATGGGATAACAGAGGACCACAGAGACAGAATCAGCCGCGCTTTGGACTTGCTGCAAATGGGTTCAGATGGAAGGAGGAAAACAATTTCCAGAGGCAGTCCACGGATCAGCGCGCGCCATAGCAGACGCAACAAACTGCGCCCTACAACCCACCGCATCGCCGCACTGACGCACCAGCGCATAACAACCAGCAACCGAGGCGATCTTTGGAAGATATCGTGGGGCAGCTAGCAGACACAGTGCGCAAAAATGACGAGAAGTATGACAAGCGGTTCGAGTCCATTGAAAAGCAGCTATCACAGATCGCTACCACGGTGTATGAGATAAAAAAGAGCGATGGCAACCTGCCTTCGCAAGTGATTCAGAACCCCAAAGGAGGAGTCAATGCAGTGACACTGAGGACTGGGCGCACGATAGGAACAGAGCAGACCGCGAAGGTGCCAGCGCAGCCAGCTGCGTAAGTCCCGGATCCAGCAGAACAGAATGCGCAACCAGAGCAAGACGCGCAACCAGAAGTGCCAGCCACAAGCCAGCAGGGCGAAGCGCCAGGTATAACACAATTAAAAGACCAGGGCACGAATAGTACTAATATACCTGCACCTTTCCCTGTGCAGGCACCATCGGCTAGGAAGGAAGCGCTGGACAAGGAGCTATACGAGTTATTCAGTAAGGTGGAAATAAACATTCCCCTTATTGAAGCAGTTCGGCAGATCCCTAGGTACGCCAAGTTTTTAAAGGAGCTGTGCACAAACAAGAGGAGGAAAGGCGAGTGCGCACAGGTAATGCTAAATGCGCAGGCCTCAGCGATCGTGCAACATAAGGTACCACCTAAGTGCCGAGACCCAGGTACGTTCAACATCCCATGCACTTTAGGTAAAACCACAGTGAGCAATTGCATGATTGATTTAGGCGCATCCATAAATTTGTTACCTTATTCCCTATATGCGACATTGCGCCTTGGATCACTAAAGCCTGCAGGTCTCACCATTCAGCTAGCAGATCGGTCGTGCAAACAACCTACAGGCATGATAGAGGATGTTCTTGTGCGAGTAGGAGAACTGGTGTTCCCAGCAGATTTTTATGTGCTAGAAATGGAGGGTGAATCAAGCACCAGCAGTGCGCAGATCTTACTTAGCAGACCTTTTCTGATGACCGCGCGCACAAAGATAGACGTGTGGAGGGGCACGCTCTCCATGGAGGTTGATGGCGAAGAAATCCATTTCAACATATTCAAGGGGATGCAGCATCCACATGAGGACGCCACAGTACATGCAATGGACAACATTGATGATTTAGTCACAGATGCGCAATGTGCGAGCGCAACGGTAGGACCAGAGCCACTGGCACAGGCAAAGTTGGAGGAGCAGGAAGACGAGCTTAGCAGTGCTGAACCAGAATCCAAACAGGTACACGATATAGTTCATATTTGCACTGCTAATAAAATCTTGCCCTCTATTGAACAGGCACCCAAGATCGAGCCGAAGCAACTTCCAGAACACCTCAAATACATTTTCTTAGGAAATGAGGACACCCTGCCAATGATCATAAAGAAAGGACTAGAAGAGGAGCAGGAAGCGCGTTACAGCAGGTGCTGCGCAAGAACCAGCGCGCCATAGGATGGACACTTGCTGACCTGCGTGGAGTGAGCCCGGACGTATGCATGCATAGGATTCTATTGGAAGATAGTGCCAAACCATCCAGGGAGGCTCAGCGCAGATTGAATCCAAATATGATGGAGGTGGTGCAAAAGGAGATTCTGAAGTTGCTTGACGCAGGAGTCATTTACCCGATCTCAGACAGCAAATGGGTCAGACCAGTGCACGTTGTGCCGAAGAAAGGAGGAATTACCGTAGAGGAAAATGCGCAGGGCGAGCTAGTTCCCAAGCGCATTCAGACCGGATGGCGCATGTGCATCGACTACAGGAAGCTTAACGCAGTCACGCGCAAGGACCAATTCCCACTACCCTTTATGGACCAGATGCTAGACCGATTAGCGGGGAAGCCCTACTTTTGCTTCTTAAACGGATATTCAGGGTACAATCAGATACCCATAGCTGCGGAGGATCAAGAGAAGACCACGTTCACCTGCCCGTTCGGTACGTTTGCATTTCGGCGCATGTCATTTGGGCTGTGTAACGCGCCAGGTATGTTCCAACGTCTAGTCATGAGCATTTTTCTGATATGATTGGTATATGCATAAAAGTGTTCATGGATGATTTTACTGTGTATGGAGGTACCTTTGATGCATGCTTAACTCATCTTGATAAGGACTTAGCGCGCTGCATTTCTAAGAACCTAGTGCTCAATTATGAAAAATGTCATTTCATGGTATCGCATGGTGTAGTACTAGGACATATCATCTCAGAGGAGGGGATCAAGGTAGATAAAGCTAAGATAGATATTATTTCTAATCTGCCTTATTCCACTAACGTGCGCGACGTGAAGTCATTCCTTGGGCATGCCGGGTTTTACAGGCGTTTTATAAAAGACTTCTCTAAAATTTGTATACCCCTGTCTAACCTCTTGCAAAAGGATGTGTGCTTCGACTTTACTGATGAGTGCAGGGCCGCGTTTGATAAGCTGAAGGAGGCACTGACCAGTGCGCCAGTGATGCGCGCGCCAGACTGGAACCTGCCATTTGAACTGATGTGCGACGCAAGTGATTACGCAGTAGGAGCAGTCCTGGGACAGCGCGTGGACAAAAAACCACACGCCATTTATTATGCATCGCGCACCCTGGACTCTGCGCAGAGGAACTAAACCACCACGGAGAAGGAGCTTCTGGCAATCGTTTTTGCGCTAGAGAAGTTCCGCGCATATGTTCTAGGCGCCAGAGTCATCATCTACACAGATCACGCAGCCATCCGCTACCTACTATCCAAGAAGGAGACTAAGCCGCGCCTGATGCGCTGGATGCTCCTACTTCAGGAATTTGACTTGGAAATTAAGGATAAGAAGGGCACGGAGAATACAGTTGCTGACCATCTGAGCCGGATCGTGCAAGAGGAGGAACCAGGGCAGATCACGGAGACATTCCCTGACGAGCATCTGATGGCGCTGACAGGTAAGGTACCATGGTATGCGCACATTGCGAATTACCTGGTCACAGGTACGTTCCCTCCTCATTTCAATAAAACCCAGCGCATGAGATTAAAGCATGAGTCCAAGCATTACATTTGGGATGATCCATATATGCTCAGAATAGGACCAAAATCAGATATTGAGGCGCTGCGTGCCTGACCATGAAATTAACTCTGTTTTGATGTTTTGTAATGTGCACGCATGTGGAGGACACTTTGGTCCCAAGCGCACGAGCAGGAAGGTCCTGGACTGCGGATTTTATTGGCCGCACCTGTTTAGAGATGCATATGATCACTGCCGGAATTGTGACAGGTGCCAGCGCACAGGGAGCATATCAATGCGCAACGAGATGCCGCAGACGCCGATTCTAGTGGATTAAGTGTTTGATATTTGGGGTATTGACTTCATGGGGCAATTTCCTCCATCTGCCGGATACGAGTACATATTGGTCGCAGTGGACTATGTCTCCAAATGGGTCGAAGCTAAGGCCACACGAAAGGATGATGGTAAGACGGTCGCTGAGTTTCTGAAAACTAACATCTTTTGCAGGTATGGGGTACCTAAGGCGATCATTAGCGACCAGGGGACGCACTTTTGCAACAGGATTGTAGCGCAAGTTTTCAAGCATTATGGAGTGCGCCACAAGACGTCCACTGCTTATCATCCTCAGACAAATGGACAGGCCGAGGTTTCCAACAGAGAGGTCAAGCGCATCCTGGAGAAGACCGTGAGACCATCGCGCAAAGATTGGAGCCAGCGCCTAGACGACGCGCTGTGGGCATACCGGACCGCGCATAAGACACCAATCGGGACTTCACCGTTTCGGTTGGTTTACGGAAAAGCATGCCACCTGCCAGTGGAGTTAGAGCACAAAGCATATTGGGCCTTATGCATTTGCAACCTGAACCTAGACGAGGCCGGAAAGGAGCGCGCATTTGAGCTAAGCGAATTAGAAGAGCTGCGCCTGGATGCCTATGACGGACTGCGCGATTACAAGGAGCGCACAAAGGCATTTCATGACAAGCATATCTTCAGACGCACTTTTGAGCCAGGAGACCAGGTATTATTATTCTCATCACGCCTGAAGCTCATGCCTGGAAAGCTGCGCAGCAAATGGACAGGACCGTACACAGTCACCAAGGTTTTCCCCTACGGAACAATCGAGTTAGAAAACGAGCACCGGCATCGTTTTCAGGCCAATGGGCAGAGAGTCAAACGGTATTTAGGAGAACCTTGGGATGGTACAGCGCGCGACATTGAGTTGGCAGAGCCACAGATAACAGATGCGCCAGCTGCTGCGCCAGAGGCACCACCAGATGCACCAGAGGAAGAACTGGAAACTATTGCTCATATTTCTTCTTCCTCTTCATCTACCCTCGTTACTGCAGACTTCTCGCATATTATTATCCATGCTGACTACCCTTTTGATCCTTTGCGCAGGACCACGGAATGCGCCACACACGCACAAGCGCGGGATCACTCAGGAGCAAGAGTGGGGGAGGTCGCTGGCACACATTTGGGCACGTAACGAGGTACAGTCGAGCCAACGACGTTAAACAAAGGCACTTGTCGGGAGGTAACCCGACACGTTTTACTTTTACATATTTTCTTTTCTTTTAGTTTTTCTAGTGTCTTTTAGTTAGTTTAGAACTTGTAGTTTTTTTTAGTCGAGTAGCAGTGCGCAGGACAGATTTCAGCACTTTTTCACACTCGACCGTTGCAAGCAGCTCCCGCCATCACACCTCCGCCCACTGTCCGGCGCTCAACCCAGCTTCAATTTAGAGAGATTTGAGGAGCACACAGCCGTACTCTTCCCAGGTAACTGATAGAGCCTAGTTATACACATTATTTAGATCATAACCCTATGCTTGTTTGCAATATTTTATGAGCAAGATTACTCGTTTCTAGTGTTTTTGTGTTACAGGGTAAAACGAGTCCTTAAGTCGGATACGCGCTAACAGGCAGCGTTCTAGGAGTGAAAAATCAGCCTGTGGAGCTAGCGGCGCAAACAAAAGAAGAAATGGCGAAAGACAGCAGAGGTGCGCTACCCGATTGCGCCAACCAATGCCGTGCGCCAGGCGCAAAGTCCCAGTGACCAGATTTGGAAGCTGCCAAAAGATGAACCTCCTGAGCAGTATATGAAGAGAGGAAGTCTAGGGTTTCGAGAGTTCGGAAAGACTGTTGTTCCAGAGGCACCAGAGGACGCAAGGAGGCACTGTGCGTCAGGACTGAAAAACACACGGACCTGTTGAGAGGATTTGCGCCAGCCGACTGCGCCAGCCGAGAGAAGACACTGCACGCACTGTTTGCTATAGTTTTCTTGGATTCATTAGTTATTAGTTACTATTTTATGATGTTTACCACTAGCATGTCTAGCTAAACACTTAGTGTTGGTCGGGCATGAATCTGTGATGTATTCCTTTGAGACTTGAGCTTAATGCATAGTTTATTTACTTGTATTAATTCTGTGCGTACTGAGACAGTTAGTTGCATGAGTAGGGTAAGCCTTGAACCGCAAACTTACTGGTGTAGCTCGCTTGTCACATGTTAAACTAGTTGCACGCGTAGGGGAAGCCTTGAACCGCAAACTTACCGTGACAATTAGGAGTAACGAGTTAGGGTAGGCAGTTGCTACTGTGACAGGATTCGCAGCTGTTTAGTCTAGTTCTAAGGATTAATAGCACATGAACTTTGAACGGAACATGCGCACGTGTTAAGAAGCCTTTACCGGACACTAACCCAAGTAAAACACAAGCTATAGATGTTTAGAGTCGATGATAAGGAATGCATTCATAGAGGATTGTCTGCCCAATACTTCTCATAAATATAGTATTTAATCTCTACTGCTTGCGCACGTCTAGTGCAATTCCCCGCGTTACGATATTCACTGTTACTCGCGCATCGCGCAAAACCCCCAATCACTCACGCAACCCCCGTTTTCTTAAGTGTAGGTTACTGGCTAAGACTCACTGCTTGCTCCCTGTGGAGATCGACCCTTACTTAACCGCTGTACTAGTGGGAGAGGAAGGAATTATATTTGACGCGCACAACGACGCGCGATCAAATTTTGGCGCCGTTGCCGGGGAGCAACACAGATAAGTTTTAGCTAGCTTACATTTCTCATTTTTAGTAACTAGTTATTTCATTTTGTTTTGTTTTCTCGTTGTTGTTTCTGACAGCGCACAATCACATCAGCCTGCGCAACCTTGAAACAGTTGCGCTGCGCAGATTCTAGTTGCGCACTGACAGACGCAACAACTTCGTTGCCATTTAATTTCGTTTCTTGAGTTTGGATCAGGACATGGAGGATAACAGTGTGGTTGGAGATAACCTGGGAGACAGAACCCCAGAGGAAGCAAGGGCACATAACCGCGCAGCCCTATTCAAAGAGGAAGTGCAGCGTGAGGTCGACGCGCGGATGGCCGCTGAACCATACTTTGCGCCACCCGTTCGTCCAGTCGCGAGGCGCAGGACAGTGCGCGAAATGTCAGCCCCACTCACTGTTAACCAGCCATGGTGCATAGTGCTTCCGCCCGACGGACAGTTCGAACTGAGGAGCTCACTCATCCATCACATGCCCAAGTTTCACGGAATGAACAACGAAAATCCAGTCAAGCATGTGCGAGAGTTCCTAGTCATTTGCGAAAACATGAAGACCGAAGGAGAAAGCGATGAAGCGTTGAAAATGAAGGCATTCCCATTTTCACTGTGTGATTCGGCCAGACATTGGTTGATGAACTTACCCGCATGATCCATTCACACATGGGAGCAGCTGCAGAAGAAATTCCTGGACAAATTCTATCCCACAGCAAAGATCGCGCTACTGAGAAGAGAACTGGCCGCGCCAAGGCAGAGCGCAGGGGAGTCACTGTCAGAATATTACGAGCGTTTTTGGGAGATAGAGGCCAACTGCTACAATCATGGCCTACCCCAGAATGTGCTAATAGAGAACTTCCTGAATGGGCTGCTGCCCATGGAGCTGAGGTTATTGAATACATGCGCAGGAGGCGACATTTGCAACATGTATCCAGAAGACGCGTGGCAGCTGATAGAAGACTCTGCTGGGCAGGTAAGACATCAGCTAGCACTTGAAAATAGTCCTACTCGTTCTGTGCATCAGGTAGAAACAAGCGCTGAGATCAAGGAAATGAAGGCCATGCTGCAGAAGTTGATGAGTGCGCAAAGCGCACCACCAGTTGCGCCAAAGGTATGTGAATTTTGCAGGTCCACCGAGCACAAGACTGATGAATGTCCCACACTATTTGAAGAAACTGGAGATGTCAATGCTCTTGGAGGATGGGATAATAGAGGACCACAGAGACAGAACCAGCCGCGCTTTGGACTAGCCGCAAATGGATTCAGATGGAAGGAGGAGAACAATTTCCAGAGGCAGTCCACAGATCAGCGCGCGCCACAGCAGACGCAACACGCTGCGCCCTACAATCCACCACATCGCCGCACTGACGCACCAGCACATAACAACCAGCAACAGAGGCGATCCTTGGAAGATATCGTGGGGCAGCTAGCAGACACAGTGCGCAAAAATGACGAGAAGTATGACAAGAGGTTCGAGTCCATTGAAAAGCAGCTATCACAGATTGCGACCACAGTATATGAGCTAAAAAAGAGCGATGGCAACCTGCCTTCGCAAGTGATTCAGAACCCCAAGGGAGGAGTCAATGCAGTAACACTGAGGACTGGGCGCACAATAGGAGCAGAGAAGACCGTGAAGGCGCCCGCGCAACTAGCTGCGCAAGTCCCAGAATCAGCAGAACAGAATGCGCAACCAGAGCAGAACGCGCAACCAGAAATACCAGCCACAAGCCAGCAGGGCGAAGCGCCAGGTATAACAGAATTAAAACACAAGAGCACAAATCGTACTAATATACCTGCACCTTTCCCTGTGCAGGCACCCTTGGCTAGGAAGGAAGCGCAGGACAAAGAACTATACAAGTTATTCAGTAAGGTGGAAATCAACATTCCCCTTATTGAAGTAGTTCGGCAGATTCCCAGGTACGCCAAGTTTTTGAAGGAGCTGTGCACAAACAAGCGACGGAAAGGCGAATGCGCACAGGTAATGTTAAATGCGCAGGCCTCAGCGATCGTGCAACATAAGGTACCACCTAAGTGCCGAGACCCAGGTACATTCACTATCCCATGCACTCTAGGTAAAACCACGGTAAGCAACTGCATGATTGATTTAGGCGCATCCATCAATTTGTTACCTTATTCTCTATATGCGACATTGCGCCTTGGACCACTAAAGCCTGCAGGTCTCACCATTCAGCTAGCGGATCGATCGTGCAAACAACCTGTAGGCATGATAGAGGATGTTCTTGTACGCGTAGGAGAGCTGGTGTTCCCAGCAGATTTTTATGTGCTAGAAATGGAGGGCGAATCGAGCACCAGCAGTGCGCAAATCCTACTAGGCAGACCTTTCCTTATGACCGCGCGCACAAAGATAGACGTGTGGAGGGGCATGCTCTCCATGGAAGTGGATGGCGAAGAAATCCATTTCAATATATTCAAAGGGATGCAGCACCCACACGAGGACGCCACAGTGCACGCAATGGACAACTTGGATGATTTAGTCACAGATGCGCAATGCGCAAGCGCAACAGTTGGACTAGAGCCACTGGCACAAGCAGAGTTGGAGGAGCAGGAAGACGAGCCGAGCAGTGCTGAACCAGAATCCACACAGGTACATGATATAGTTCATATTTGCACCGCTAATAAAATCTTGCCCTCCATTGAACAGGCACCTAAGGTTGAGCTGAAGCAACTCCCAGAACACCTCAAATACATTTTCCTGGGAAGTGAGGACACCCTGCCAGTGATCATCAAGAAAGGATTAGACGAGGAGCAGGAAGTGCGTTTACAGCAGGTGCTGCACAAGAACCAGCACGCCATAGGATGGACACTTGCTGACCTGCGCGGAGTGAGCCCAGACGTTTGCATGCATAGAATTCTGTTGGAAGATGGTGCCAAACCATCCAGGGAGGCTCAGCGCAGATTAAACCCAAATATGATGGAGGTAGTGCAGAAGGAGATTTTAAAGTTGCTTGACGCAGGAGTCATCTACCCCATCTCGGACAGCAAATGGGTCAGTCCAGTGCACGTTGTGCCTAAGAAGGGAGGCATCACAGTGGAAGAGAATGCGCAGGGCGAGCTAGTTCCCAAGCGCATACAGACTGGATGGCGCATGTGCATCGACTACAGGAAGCTTAACGCAGTTACGCGCAAGGACCATTTCCCGCTACCCTTCATGGATCAGATGCTGGACAGATTAGCAGGTAAGCCCTATTTTTGTTTCTTGGACGGATATTCAGGGTATAATCAGATACCCATAGCTGCGGAGGATCAGGAGAAGACCACGTTCACCTGCCCGTTCGGTACATTTGCGTTTCGGCGCATGTCATTTGGGCTGTGCAACGCGCCAGGTACGTTCCAACGCTTAGTCATGAGCATTTTCTCTGATATGATTGGTATATGCATAGAAGTGTTCATGGATGATTTTACTGTATATGGAGGTACCTTTGATACATGCTTGACTCATCTAGATAAAGTCTTAGCGCGCTGCATTTCTAAGAACCTAGTGCTTAATTATGAAAAATGTCATTTCATGGTAACGCATGGTGTAGTACTAGGACATATCATCTCAGAGGAGGGGATCAAGGTAGATAAAGCTAAGATAGACCTTATTTCTAATCTACCTTATGCCACTAACGTGCGTGATGTGAAGTCTTTCTTAGGACATGCCGGGTTTTACAGGCGATTTATAAAGGACTTCTCTAAAATTTGCATACCCCTGTCTAACCTCTTGCAAAAGGATGTGTGCTTCGATTTTACTGATGAGTGCAGGGCAGCATTTGATAAGCTGAAGGAAGCGCTGACCAGTGCGCCAGTGATGCGCGCACCAGACTGGAACCTGCCATTTGAATTAATGTGCGACGCAAGTGATTACGCAGTAGGTGCAGTCTTGGGGCAGCGAGTGGACAAGAAGCCGCACGCCATTTACTATGCATCGCGCACACTGGACGCTACGCAGAGGAACTACACCACCACGGAGAAGGAGCTTCTGGCAATTGTGTTTGCGCTTGAGAAGTTCCGTGCATATGTTCTAGGCGCCAGGGTCATCGTATACATAGATCACGCACCCATCCGCTACCTAATGTCCAAGAAGGAGACTAAGCCGCGCCTGATGCGCTGGGTGCTCCTACTTCAGGAATTCGACTTGGAGATCAAAGACAAGAAGGGCACAGAGAATACAGTTGCTGACCACCTGAGCAGGATCGTAAAAGAGGAGGAGCCAGGGCAGATCACGGAGACATTCCCTGACGAGCATCTGATGGCGCTGACAGGTAAGGTACCATGGTATGCGCACATTGCGAATTACCTGGTCACAGGTACGTTTCCTCCGCATTTCAATAAAACCCAGTGCATGAGGTTAAAACATGAGTCCAAACATTATATTTGGGATGATCCATACATGCTTAGAATAGGACCTGACCAGATATTGAGGCGCTGCGTGCCTGACCATGAAATTAACTCTATTTTGCTGTTTTATCATGCGCACGCATGTGGAGGACACTTTGGTCCCAAGCGCACAAGCAGAAAGGTCCTGGATTGCGGATTCTATTGGCCACATCTGTTCCGAGATGCATATGACCACTGTAGGAATTGTGATAGGTGCCAGCGCACAGGAGGCATATCAGCGCGCAATGAGATGCCGCAGACGCCGATTCTAGTGGATGAAGTATTTGATGTATGGGGCATTGACTTCATGGGGCCATTTCCTCCATCTGCCGGATACGAGTACATATTGGTGGCAGTGGACTATGTCTCCAAATGGGTCGAAGCTAAGGCCACACGGAAGGATGATGGTAAGACGGTTGCTGAGTTTCTGAAAACTAATATCTTTTGCAGGTACGGGGTGCCTAAGGCAGTCATCAGCGACCAGGGGACGCATTTTTGCAACAGGATTGTGGCGCAAGTTTTCAAGCATTATGGAGTGCGCCACAAGACGTCCACTGCCTATCATCCTCAGACAAATGGAAAGGCCGAGCTTTCCAACAGAGAGATCAAGCGCATCCTGGAAAAGACTGTCAGACCTTCGCGCAAAGATTGGAGCCAGCGCCTGGACGATGCGCTGTGGGCATACCGCACTGCGCATAAGACACCCATCGGGACTTCACCATTCCGGTTGGTCTATGGAAAGGCATGCCACCTGCCAGTGGAGCTAGAACACAAAGCGTATTGGGCCTTACGCATTTGCAACCTGAACCTAGACGAGGCCGGGAAGGAGCGCGCCTTTGAGCTCAGCGAATTAGAGGAGCTGCGCCTGGATGCCTATGAGGGACTGCGCGATTACAAGGAGCGGACAAAGGCGTTTCATGACAAGCATATCCTCAGACGCACTTTCGCGCCAGGCGACCAAGTATTATTATTCTCATCACGCCTGAAGCTCATGCCTGGAAAGCTGCGCAGCAAATGGACAGGACCGTACACAGTCACCAAGGTTTTCCCCTACGGAACAATCGAGTTAAAAAACGAGCACCGGCATCGTTTTCAGGTAAATGGGCAGAGAGTCAAACGGTATCTCGGAGAACCTTGGGATGGTACAACGCGCGACATTGAGTTGGCAGAACCAGAAATAACAGATGCGCCAGCTGACGCGCCAGAGGCACCACCAGATGCACCAGAGGGAGAACTGGAGACTATTGCTCACATTTCTTATTCCTCTTCATCTGCCCTCGTTACCGCAGATTTCTCACACATTATCCATGCTGACTTCCCTTTTTATCCTTTGCGCAGGACTAAGAAGAACACAGCGCCTGCACAAGCGCAGGATCACTCAGGAGCAAGGGTGGGGGAGGTCACTGACGCACATTTTGGCACGTAACGAGGTACAGTCGAGCCAACGACGTTAAACAAAGGCACTTGTCGGGAGGTAACCCGACTCGTTTTACTTTTACATGTTTTATGTTCTTTATTTTGCTTGCATGCATGTGCGCATCCCCCGTGCGCTTGAGCTTGAGTCGTGAGGACACGTCTCTGTTTAAGTGTGGGGGGGGGGGGGGAGCGTTACACTTACATTTCACGTTTTTTTGAGCATTTTAGTGTAGCTTAGTTTAATTGAAGGAAACAGTAGCAGTAGTGCGCCGTGTGCGGGTTGCGCGCACTGATCAGCTTGTTTGCGCTATCCATATTGCGCCGTGTGCTATCAACTATTTTTAGTATATTTTTTTCGTTTTTTCTGCTCCTGTTAGTTGGGATATACAGGGGATGTGGAGTTGACAGAAACGTTCCAGAGAGGCGGTTAGTCGCTCGCGCTTCAGAGGAGAGGTATATGGTCAAGAGCGCGAGTGGAGGCCAGTGCTTCGCGACCTTCGGAGCAAGAGAGTGCGCTCAGTCACGCAGATGCCAAAGGCGAAATACCCAAAGCGTGGCGAGGTGGGAAAACAGACCACCTTCCCTCTAGAAGTCGAGCTAAGGAAGGCGGGCGCGGGTGTAAACGCGTACGCCGACCTGCGCAGATAGACCAAGGAGGGAGAGCGGGGCGGTGTTCCATAGCTATTATCCGGAGGCCGAGACTGGAACCGTTCTGGGAAGATAGGAACCATAGACAAAGCTGTATAAAAAAAAATATATCAGCAGATGATACGCGCCACAAAAGAATCAGCATGCGCACTGATAAGCACCAGCGTGCGCAAAGACCACAGAAAAAATCATCATCACAAGGCTTGAGTTCCCAGGAAGTGCGCGGAAAAATCACGCATCGGAAGAAGCTTGCGCTGTTAACCATATACCCATCCTCGGAGCAAGAGCTGACAACCTGGAGCCTATGAAGAACTATCTCCCAGCCATTCGAAATGATTTTTCATCCCAGCTGAGAGGTAATGAATTTCGAAATTACTATACTTGAAACTGTTGAGAGCAGATGTGCGCAGGTGGTAGAGCAGCGCAAGGTGTTCAGCAGCACAGACCGCGCCAGAGTGCAAGACTCTGCGCTAGACTCCAGAGAGGTAATGGTATCCGTGCTTGAGTGCTTGTCCGAGGACGAACAAGGGGCAAGTGTGGGGGGTTT
Source organism: Umbilicus rupestris (assembly GCA_963678935.1). Lineage (NCBI taxonomy): Eukaryota > Viridiplantae > Streptophyta > Magnoliopsida > Saxifragales > Crassulaceae > Umbilicus > Umbilicus rupestris. The sequence goes on along the minus strand of OY787626.1, from coordinate 3,803,860 downwards.
GATAGAGCCTATTTATAAGCATTATTTAGATCATAACCCTATGCTTGTTTGCATTATTTTATGTACAAGATTACTGGTTTCCAGTGTTTTTGTATTTCAGGGCAAAACGAGGGCCTAAGCCGGATACGCGCTAACAGGCAGCATTTAGGACGCGCATCATACAGCCTACGGAGCTAGTGGCGCAAACAGAAGAAATGGAGAGACACAGCAGAGTTGCGCCGACCGATTGCGCTACACACACGCCGTGCGCCAGGCGCAGAGTCCAGTGCTTCCTAATCCTGACATGACCAGATTTGGAAGTTGCCAAGGATGGACCCCAGAGCAGTATATAAAGAAGAGAAGAAGGCTAGGGTTTCATGCATGCATACTCATCATCATCAGAGGCACACCAAGGAGGCACTACGCACCAGGACTGGAAAACACACGGACTTGTTGAGAGGACTTGCGCCAGCCAACTGCGCCAGCCGAGAGACATACTGCACGCACTGCTTGCTACTTGTTTTTTAGATACATTAGACCTTATTTTACTATTCTATGATGTTTATCACTAGCATGTCTAGCTAAACGCTTAGTGTTGGTTGGGCATGAATCTATGATGTATTTCCTTTGAGACTTGAGCGTAATGCATAGTTTGCTTGCTTGTATTAACTCTGTGCATACTAGGACAGCTAGTTGCATGAGTAGGGGAAGCCTTGAACCGCAATCTTACTTTTGTTGCTCAGATACATTAGACCTTATTTTACTATTCTATGATGTTTATCACTAGCATGTCTAGCTAAACGCTTAGTGTTGGTTGGGCATGAATCTATGATGTATTTCCTTTGAGACTTGAGCGTAATGCATAGTTTGCTTGCTTGTATTAACTCTGTGCATACTAGGACAGCTAGTTGCATGAGTAGGGGAAGCCTTGAACCGCAATCTTACTTTTGTTGCTTGCTCGTCATATGTTAAACTAGTTGATAGCTTGACGGTGACAACTAGGAGTAACGAGCTAGGGTGATCAGTTGCTACCTTGAACGGATTTGTAGCTGTTTTAGTCTAGTTCTTGGGATTAATAGCACATGAACTTTGAACGGAACATGCGCACGTGTTAGGAAGCCTTGACCGGACACTAACCCAAGTGAAATCAAGCTATAGACATATTAGAGTCAATGATAAGGAATGCACTCATAGAGGATTGTCTGCCCAATATTTCTCATAGTCATAGTACTTAATCTCTACTGCCTGCGCACGTCTAGTGCAAATTCTCTGCGTTTTACAACTGATTACTTGCGCATCGCGCAACCCCAAGCAATCACTCACCCCCCCAATCTTCGTAAGTGTAGGATACTGGCTAAAACTGAAACTACTTGCTCCCTGTGGAGATCGACCCTTACTTAACCGCTGTACTAAGCGGAAGAGGAAGGATTATATTTGACGGGCACAACGACGCGCGATCAGCTACCTACAATAAGATCTTACAGTAAGCATTTAGTCCGGCATTGCATGTTATGGTTAAAAAATTTTGCATTTACTTGTCGGGGTCGTGTCTTCTTTTTTGGGTTCTATCATTACTAACCATGGCGAAAAGTTGGCACTTAACACTTGCTAGCCTCCAGTGTGTTGTGCTTGGGCAATGACACTCCATATGATCATCACTACTAGGTCACCTTTCAGTTGAATGACCCCCATAAGATCATTAAATTTACATTCCTCTTTTGATGCTAGGATGGAAGATTTGCTTGGTTCTCTGATAGAGCCTACTTATACGCGCTATTTGGATCCTAACACTGTGCTTGTTTGCATCACTTTGTGTACAAGATTACTAGTTTCCGGTGTTTTTGTATTCCAGGACAAAGCAAGGGCCTAAGTCGGATACGTGCTAATAGGCGCGTTTAAGGAGCGCAACACATAGCCTGCGGAGCTAGCAGCGCAAACAGGATAGATTCAGACCGCGGTGCGCAGACCGACTGCGCGAACCAATGTGCGCAGTAAGCCATGCGCAGAATAGTGGTGTTTCCAAATCTTGATACCATAGGATTTGGAAGTTGCCAAGACTGTCCTTGGGCCTCATGAGCAGTATATAAAGAGAGGAAGGCTAGGGTTTGAAGGGACACACAACGACGGAGGAGAGAGACCCAAAACTGAAAAACACACGAGCTATAGACTAGTTTTAAGAATTAATAGCTCATGAAATTTGATCGGAACATGCGCACATGTTAGGAAGCCTTGATCGGACGCTAACTTCAGTAAATCGAACTATAGACGTTTAGAGTCGATGATAAGGAATACATTCATAGAGGATTGTCTGCACCGATACTTTTCATAGTCATAGTACTTAATCTCTACTGCCTGCGCACGTCTAGTGCAAACTCTGCTTTCACTACTATTTATTCGCGCACCTGCGCAACCCAATCACTCACAACCCAATTTTCGTAAGTTGTAGGGTACTAGTTAGAACGAGTCTGCTTGCTCCTTGTGGGATCGACCCTGACTTAGCCGCTGTACTAAGTGGAGAAGGAAGGATTAATTTGATGCGTACAACGGCGCGCGATCAAATTTTGGTGCCGTTGCCGGGGAGCAACACAGATAAGCTTTAACTAGTTTAAGTTTTCTTTTACAGTAATTAGTTATTTCTGTTTGCTTTATTTTCCTCGTTGTTGTTTCTGACAGCGCGCAATCAACATCAGCCTGCGCAACCTTGAAACAGTTGCGCTACGCAGATTCTAGTTGCGCACTGACAGGCGCGACAGCTTAGTTGTCTTTTAATTTCGTTTTCATTGAGATTTAGAACAGGTCATGGAGGATAACAGTGTCGTTGGACAGAACCCCAGAGAATGCGAGGGCGGACAACCGCGCGGTTCAGTTTAGAGAGGAAGTGCAGCGCGAAGTAGAAGCAAGGATGGCCGCTGAAGTGTATAATGCGCCACCCGCGCGACAGGCCGCGCGACGCAGAACAGTGCGCGAGATGTCAGCCCCAATCACGGTTAACCAGCCATGGTGCATAGTGCTTCCACCAGACGGTCATTTTGAGCTAAGGAGCTCGCTCATTCATCACATGCCCAAGTTCCACGGGATGAACAATGAGAACCCAGTCAAGAATGTGCGAGAATTCCTAGTCATTTGCGAGAACATGAAGGCCGAAGGGGAGAGCGACGAAGCGCTGAAGATGAAGACGTTCCCTTTTTCATTGTGTGACATGGCCAGGCATTGGCTGATGAGCTTACCAGCAGGATCTATTCACACATGGGAGCAGCTGCAGAAGAAGTTCTTGGACAAGTTCTATCCTGCAGCCAAGATCGCGCTACTCAGGAGGGAGTTGGCCGCACCTAGGCAGGGCGCAGGAGAATCACTATCGCAGGATTATGAGCGTTTCAGGGAGCTGGAGGCTAACTACTACAATCACGGCCTGCCCCAGAATGTGCTGATAGAGAATTTCTTGAATGGATTGCTACCCATGGAGCTGAGATTATTGAATGCATGCGCAGGAGGCGACATTTGCAACATGTACCCAGAGGACGCGTGGCAGCTGATAAAAGACTCTGCTGGACAGGTAAGACATCACCTAACACTTGAGAATAGTCGTGCTCGTTCTGTGCATCAGGTAGAAACAAGCGCTGAGATAAAGGAGATGGCGGCCATGCTGCAGAAGTTGATGAATGCGCAGGGGGCGCAACCAGCTGAGCCAAAGGCATGCGAATTCTGTACGTCCACTGAGCACAAAACCGATGCATGTCCCACGCTTTTCGAGTAATCAGGAGATGTCAATGCTCTAGGAGGATGGGATAATAGAGGGCCGCAGAGGCAGAATCAGCCGCGTTTTGGACTAGCCGCAAATGGGTTCAGATGGACGGAGGACAAAAATTTCCAGAGGCAGTCCGTGGGTCAGCGCGCACCACAGCAGACGGAACAAGCTGCGCCCTACAATCCACCGCATAGCCGCACTGACGCGCCAGCGCAAAACAACCAGCAGCCGAGGCGATCCTTAGAAGATATCGTGGGGCAGCTAGCAGACACAGTGCGCAAGAATGATGAGAAGTATGACAAGAGGTTCAAGTCCATTGAAAAGCAGCTGTCACAGATAGCTACCACGGTGTATGAGCTGAAAAAGAGCGATGGCAACCTGCCTTCCCAATTGATCCAGAATCCCAAGGGAGGAGTCAACGCAGTGACACTGAGGACTGGGCGCACGGTAGGAACAGAGCAGACCGCAAAGGCGCCCGCGCAACCAGTTGCGCAAGCTCCAGATCCAGCAGAGCAAGATGCGCAACCAGAAGCGCAAGCCACAAGCCAGCAGGGCGAGGCGCCAGGTATGGTGCAATCGAAAGACAAAGACATGAATCGTACTAACAGACCTGCACCTTTCCCTGTACAGGCACCATTGGCTAGGAAAGAAGCGCTTGATAAGGAGCTCTACGAGTTACTCAGTAAGGTGGAAATAAAC